>CM056055.1:165262337-165952245 GCA_029574335.1 Rana kukunoris | reverse complement strand
TTTGTAACATATGTATCTGTTTTTCTAACTCTTCTATTATAGATCCCTTCCTATCTTTTGTATCATCACAGTGTTTTCAGTGCATGTGCAAGACGCACTCACAAGTCCTCACGACATGCATGCGGTGCGGGTGACGTTGGCACATTTCCTGGTGTCCATTGCATTGTTTTCCAATGCCCTCTATTCCGGTCATTATGGAGGGCTGCCACTATGATGATGACATTTTACCTCCTTTTTTATATTTATAAAGGGCCGTTTTACCAGATGTATTTCCTTATATAAAGATAAGCCACGTTTCTTGTATAAAATCCTGGATCCAAATGGGCGATTATAGCCTTTTTTGGGGTTTTATTTTGGACTGGGTTTATTGTGTACTGCAATGCTGATATTAAAGCACTTGTTACCCCAACACTTTATATTCCTGATGTGTGCCTACTGTATCATGTACGTGTATGAGAAAGTATCCTGTTCTCTTTGTATTGCTTCCTTTGTCTGAAATACCTGGTGAATACCTGCTAGTTTTCTTGCATTCCTATTAAAAACCGACCACATTAAACAGGAGAGCACACACCGTGGTCAGTTCTCTAGCTATTCTTAGAACACTATGAGCTCTCCTTAATGATCAGACTTGCCCCATGCTGCACAACCATTCACTGGGAATTTTAAATACCTTTCTTTATATTTATACAAAAATATGTTTTGTCTTTCATTTCTATTTTAAAAGGAATGTTTTTTTTTACAAGGTGATCGTTAACAATCACTTTAAGTACTTTAAGTACTATGACTACTGCAACATTTCTCAGTGAACTCTGTGCCTTATTGTTTTATGCCTGTACATTAGCTCAAGAAAAAGAGACCAATTAAAAAAAAAAAATTTAATGGATAAACCTAGTACCTAATTTCTTGCTACAATGGGGGATAAAATACAAACTCTTATTAAACTTACACACATATATACACATTATTATATATATATGTTACTTATATTTTACAATTTCATAATATGAATTGCTCTCATCTTTTGAACAATCTTCTTATGCAATTCTAACCAATTAATTTATAATTTAAAATTAAAATAAATTAAATAATCTGCCAAGGAATCCCCATAACCTATTAATACATATTTTTATAAACTTACACTAAAATGTTTGGAAATCATTCAATGTGTTCGTAATTCATCTACATTATTATTATTGCTTCATCAGTTAAAAAGACTGCATCATTCTCATAAAAGGTCAAACCACTTAATTACTAATAAATTGAGAAATTGTAAATATTTTAATCAAAACACATGGTGCTTGAGAATGGAGCCTGGAAATCCACTGTGCTTAAATCGCCTTCTTTTGGGCCAATTTTTTATCTTGAAATACCGATCCTCAATCTGGGATTCCCTCTTGTTCTATGCATGAGTGTCTAGCTAATGTGTTTTTGGCAGCAGAATATCATTTACATGTGCTAGAATCAGTCTCTTAGATTGTAATTGTTTTTCCCCAACAAGCCCGTGTTCAATTAATTGCTATCCCATGATGCCATATATAAAACTGTACGATTGGGCAAAAAATAAATTATGATCTAGGGTGAAAGACAAAATCCCCTAATGCAAAATCTCTATGTTTTGCAAAACTGACACTTTGTTTACAAAACATTTTTTAATAATAATAAATAAATGTTAACAGGCCTTTACTAGCAATTAAAAAAAAGGTTTCGCCTAAAACTGTCAGATCATGTAAGAGAAGTATGGACATTTACGCCCCATCCACACCTGACGATTCTCTGTTTAAAGCTTGTAGCTCATATATTTCAATGGCCCCTGTTCACACCGCAGCGTTCTGTCGCCTGAAGCAAAACTCCTGACGCTCAAAAAAGTACATGAGCTTCTTTTTGGCAGATTACAAGCGTCTTTGGCCCCAAAAACTTTAAAAGAAACGCCCGCCCGACGAGCACAAAAACGCTTGTAAAACGCACAAATAGCAGCTCTCACCCCTTAATTTCCTCTCCTCCCCCTAGTGCTTTCTATTGGATAAACAAAAACGTCTGAAGCTATAAAACGCTTGTAATACACTTCTAAAATGCTTTAAAAAAAAGCTTGTAAAAAGCTGCAAAAAAAAAAAAAATTAAGTTTTTGTTAACCTAAAAAAAAAAAAAAGAAGAAGATTAAACCACTTAAAGTGGAGTTCCACCCATAAATGGAACTTCCTCTTTTTGGAACCCTTCCACCTCCGGTGTCCCCTTTCGGGGGGGGAGCAGATACCTGTCAAATACAGGTATTTGCTCCCACTGCCTGGCATAGATCTCCTCGGTAATGTACGCCACTTCCGGCGCCTACTCTGTACCCCCTGCTGTGTTCTGGGAAACACAAAGCTCCCAGAACACAGCGGGGACCACTGAGGACGCACAGCGCTAATCGCGCATTGCGCAGTAGGGAAGCCGGGAAGTGAAGCCGCAATGCTTAATTTCCGGATTCCCTTACCGAGTATGGCGACAGCAGCAGCCGATCCACAAGTGGCAGATCGGCTTCGGCTGCCGACATCGCAGGCACCCTAGACAGGTAAGTGTCCATATATTAAAAGTCAGCAGCTGCTGTATTTGTAGCTGCTGGCTTTTAATAGATTTTTATATTTTTTTTGGGAACTCCGCTTTAAGGACCAGGCCTGTTTCAGACTCTGTTTAAGTTAAAATATATATATTTTTTTTTTGCTCGAAAACTACTTAGAACACGCAAACATTATATCTATATATTTTTTAAAACACTAGAGAATAAAATGACAGTCGCTGCAATACTTTCTGTCACAGCATATTTGCGCAACAGCCTTACCAGTGCACTTTTTAGGGAAAAACAGTAAAGTTAGACCATTTTTTTTATATTGTGAAAGATAATGTTACCCAACATGTCATGCTTCAAAATTGCGCCCACTGGTGGAACGGCGACAAACTTTTACCCTCAAAAATCTCCATAGATGACGTTTAAAGAGGGCTAGAATTATTGCTCTCACTAACAATCACAGCGATACCTCAGATGTGTGGTTTGAACACTGTGTTAATATGCGGGTGCTACTTGTATGCGTTCGCTTCTGTGCGCAAGCTCGTTGGGATGGGGCGCTTTAAAATGTATTTATTTTTTTCTTATTCGATTTACTTTTTATTTTGACACGGTCCTTTTAGAAAAAATATTTTGGGTCACTTTTCTTCCAATTTCAAGGATCTCATATTTACACTAAAATGCAATAAAAAAAAATTCTTCTTTAAGAACATTGGGCGGGTAGTGACGTTTGATGACGCTTCGGTCAGTCAATGCTATGGAACCGAGTGGAGGCCATCTACCCCTTATTTGGCAGCCAGCCAAACAGGGGAGAGGATGCGATCGTCTCAGCTGCTACCGGCGGCTCGAGTAAGCGGTGGAGACCACCTGAGCGCAGCGGGAGGGGGGGCCCCTCTCTTGCCACCTGAAAAAAGTTATCTTTCGGCGAATCCACCGCCGAGATTACTTTTATCTGAAAGCGGACCGCACACTGAAGAGGATTTTTGGGTTGTGGCAGCTATCTACTGCAATAACAATGGTATTCCTCTTCAATCAGCCGACGTATAAAGACGGCGGGCGGTCCACAAGTGGCTAAAGCATGTTTTACAGCACAGTGCTTATGCTGAGTAATTTGGCCCTCTCTATCACCTGAAATACCTGGCTGATCCTGACTGGTTCTGCCCTACCCTCTGTAAACTGACCACGGTTTATTATGGCTGCTGTGCCCTGACATCATGGTCAATTTACCTGCCACTGTCCTCCACAGCTCTCCTCTGTCCTCCTCTCCCCTCCCCTTCCTCCCTGTCAGCTAGTGACAGTACCGACCCCCCCTCCTGCTGCTGAAAATTATTTTAAATTGTATGTGCTTTATAAATAAAATTCCATTCTATACCCCATTTTAGAGCGCACTCACGTGACCGGCTGCCTTTCTCTCTTTCCTCCCCCCTCCCAACTGGCATCAGTGGGGAATTCTCGACCCCTCCCACTGTAGCTGGCAGATTGAAAGTGAAGAGAGGTGGCCGGTCACATGAACAACACCGAGCGGCACTATAAAATAAGGTGTAGAACAACATTTTATTTATAAAGCACACACACGGGGTACACAGCATTATAAAACAGAGAGCATTGTGTGGAGAGAACAGAGTAGCTTAACAACCACTTTAAGATTTAGATAAAAAAATCTGACAAAAGATTTGTAACAAATATGAGACATTTCTGAGCATGAAGTGATACAGAAATAAGAACTCTTACAATTAAAGGATCACTAAAGAGAATTCTTTTTTTTTTACCTCCACTGTGCAGCTCGTTTTTCACAGAGTGGTCCCAAAACTGGTCTTCTGGGGTCCTTTGAAGGCTGTCTCAGCTCCTCTCCTGCAAGACGCTACACCTTCATGTGAGCTCTCTCACATGGTGAAAACTTCTTGCGGGCACGCTCCCGTGATACAGCCAGCGGCTACAACCGTTCACTGTATCACTCTGCCGCGCCGCGTCATTGCATATGATTGACAGCAGCCTTTCAATCAACCAATGAATGAGCCGAGAAGCCTGTGTGTTCACGGTGCGGGACTTTCAAGGGGTCAGGTAAGTAAACGGTGGCTCGGGGGGGGGGGGGGGGGGGGTGCTAATGCCGAGATGTTTTTTCACCTTAATGCATTAAGGTGAAAAAACATGTACCTTTACAACCCCTTTAAGCAACAGAAATGAGAAAATAATATATGTCATGGTCAGGGGCTCCCACCGCCCAACTGTACCAAGTACAGAAGCAGGTCACCCTGGCAACTAACATAGGCTCACCGGAGGTGCAGGGTCTAAGCACTAACCAGTATTCACCAGAGCTCCTGATGGTGGAGATGGATTTTTCTGCATCTTAGTACCAGGTCGCCGTCCTCAGGATCACCCCACCAGGAGGTTCAATAGCAAATATAGCAGGTAGGTAGAAGCACAAATGTAGTCAGAAAACAAGCCAAAGGTCAGTGATCACAGGAGGGAATCAAGCAAAAGGCCAGTAGAGGAACAAGCCAAAGGTTGATAACAAGTGGTTGCAGGTTGAGGTCAAATGGAAGCATAATCGAGAAAAAATAAAATTAAAAAAAAAAAGGCCAAAAATTTGGTAATAAGTGGTAGCGAAGATACAGACGGCAGAAAGAGTGGCAACGGCATTGCTTAAGAAGGAAATTAATGGGAGAAGCAGAGAGTTCAAGGTTCAAGAAAAACAGGTTTCAAGGCAACATCATTCAAGAAATTGTCCAGGGAGCTGTCCAGCATCTCAGGCGGCTCAGTAACACGAGGCATCGCCAGACACAGAGTTTAGAGGTTCAGACCCGAGTCCTGACAACTTCATTGTACAAGGGGCTCTGCTATGCACACCTGGGAATATTTACATGTCTTAGGAGGTGCTTGTGATATTTTTTTTACGTTTAATACTTTTTGTGGGAACTAGAAGGGAGGCAGGCAGGATGTAGTTATAGTCATTTCTTAGAATATGCTCAGATTACCCTTTTTAACCACTTCAATACCAGGCTCCATAACGATCCTATTCTGGCACTTCTCTCCTACATGTAAAAATCATCATTCTTTTGCTAGAAAATTACGCAGAACCCCCAAACATTATATATGTTTTTTAGCAGACACCCTAGGGAATAAATCGACGGTCATTGCAACGTTTTATCTTACACGGTATGTGTGCGCAATAATTTTTCAAACACCCTTTTTTTGGAAAAAAAAATTGTTTCATGAATTAAAAAAACAAAACAGTAAAGTTAGCCTAATTTTTTTGTATTATGTGAAAAATTATGTTACATCGAGTAAATAGATACCCAACATGTCACGTTTTAATTATGCGCACCCTCATGGAATGGCGCCAAACTTTTTACAGGTTACCAGTTTTAATTTACAGAGGAGATCTAGTGCTAGATTTGTTGCTGGCACTCTAGCGCACGCGGCGATACCTCACATATGTGGTTTAAACGGCGTTTACATATGCCGGCGGGACTTAAGTGTGCGTTCGCTTCTGCACGCAAGCTACCGGGGACAGGGGCGTTTTAATTTTATTTTTATATCTTTTATTTATTTATTTTATTTTTTAAAGTGTTAAATAAATAAATAATTCACTTTTATTCCTATTACAAGGAATGTAAACATCCTTGTAATAGGAAATGTGTGTGACAGGTCCTCTTTAAGGAGAGATGCGGGGTCAATAAGACCCCACATCTCTCCTCCAGGCTGGAAACCATGAGATCGGTGAAAAAAAAAAATTCACTGATCTCATGAATTGTTGCTTACAGCCGCAATCGCGGCTTTGTTTACTTACGGGGACCCGGGCGTGACGTCATCACATCACACCCGGGTCCTCCGATGGTCAAAGAGATGCTTCCTGCTGACACCGGACGATTCGTTCTCCGGGCGCCCGAAGTCACGGGAGAGCCCGGAGAAGCACCGGATGGCGGCGGGAGGGGGCCTGTAAGAACTATCAAGCGGTGGAACCGCCGATATGATCGTTCTTATGTCGTGCAGAATCGCTGGCTGAACAAGAGCATATCTGGATGATGCCTCTGGCTGCAGGCATCATTCAGATATTCACCCGCAAAGCCCAGGACGTCATTTGACGTCCACCCAGGATGGGAGATCCCATCTGTGGACGTCAAATGACAATGGGCTGGTATTGAAGTGGTTAAACAGATCTCCATGTATGTTTTTTTTTTAATCTACCCGGTCTACTTTTAGATGATGCATGAAAACTCATTTATTCAGGGAAGCCTACTCCACCAAAAAAAAAAAAAAAAAAAAAAAATGTACTTCAGGTCACCTCCATCAGATCATCCCCCAACCCCATTACCTTTTTTACCACCTTCCCCTTCCTTTAGATCAGGGGTGCCCAACCAGTGGCTCGCGGAGCCCTCTGATGTGGCCCGCGACCTCCTGCTCTGGGATGGCTGGTTGGCAAGCCCAGATTGCAGGTTGCCGACCTGCCATCCGAAGGCATTAGTGTTGTAAATCAAGCCGGCGGTAGAGGAAGCAAGCGGCTTCAGAAAGTGCACCACACCTGCAGGATATAATAGACGTCTATGGCAAAGTGCAGCTACCTGGCAGAAAAACCACAGGTACACTGCTCCGCAATAGACCGCAGATCAGTGAAAAAGCAGCCTTAGGCCCCTTTAACATGATCGCTCCGACCCAATCGGACCCTCCATTCACCTCTATGGAGCGGCAGATGTAAATAGACTTCTGTCCGCTTACCTACCTCCAATCCTACCTGCTAAAAAAAATAAAAAAAAATAAAACAGAAGTGGATCTGCCCCTTCTTGATTGGATCGAAGGGGCCCATAGAGTAGATTGGGCTGTGTCTGCTTTACATATGCAGACTGGACACAGACCCGTCATCTGCCCACTCCGCTCATTGTGTCCCGCGACTGGTTACTAAGCCGCTTAAGTGGCGTTCGGCCTTCAAAAGGTTGGGCACCCCTGCTTTAGATTGTAATTTCCGTGAGCATGGCCCTCCTATTTCTTCTGTGGTGAAGTGTATTGTAAGTGTACCATCCCCCTTTATAATTGTAAAGCACTGCTGGCACTATATAAATCCTGTATAATAATATGCACCAGCAAAACTTTCCAAGTCCTCTTTCATCATTCAGCACCAATGTCCGGGGGGTGACTGACTGCCACCATCTTTCATCCCTCTTCCTGCAAACCCAGAGTGGCAACAACACACCTCACTCTATAGATATGCAAAGCCGGTAAAGACATCCCCAAAAATTGTAACGAAACGGGGGGGGGGGGGGTTCTACGAGATATTGACTCTATGCCGCCCAATCGCGATGCGTATCGGCACATATCATGTGACTTTATCAGGTCAGGTGATGATACGCTTCGGGATTAGGTGACAGGCCGGAAGTGATGTAGGAGTACCGTTTGTGGATTATATGTCTCGCTTAACTATTTTTAAATGTGGAAACCCCAGAATTACATCCAAGGTGTATTGCCGCGTATCCAGTTCCTAGGGCAGCATTCATCACAGAGAGATCCCCAAAGATAAGAGGAGGCGCAAAGATCCCCCATGAGAGATATCTATACCTAATGCTGTTACCTTACAGCAGTAAGATGAGAGGCCTGTGAGCACTGAGGTGTCACAAACCATATAAGAAGGGGCACCAATCACTGTTATTCACCATTTGGAATGTGCAAGAAGTAGAGCACTTTTAGTTTAGTTGCACCTGTGGATTCACATTTTTACCACTGTGTTTTTTTTTTTTTACACATTTGTATTCACCTTATCTGTCACTCTATTGGCACGTGAGCTTTGTGGACATTTAGTAGGGATGTAGTCCCAAGGGGGGGAGTGAGCACGCTGACTAACCCCCAGCCAGAACAGCTCGGATGATGGTGGAAAGCTTACTGAGGAGAAACAGGAAGTGAGAAATTCAGACAAAGAAAAAACATTTTAGAAGGGAAATCGAGTAAGAAGGGGGTAAGTTATAGCATGGGTCTTCAAACTATGGCCCTCCAGTTGTTCAGGAACTACATTCCCATCATGCTCAGTCATGTCTGTGAATGTCAGAGTTTTACAATGCCTCATGGGATGTGTAGTTCCGCAACAGCTGGAGGGCCGTAGTTTGAGGATCCCTGCGTTATAGGGTCACTAAAGGAAAAAAAAAAATTCTGCTGAAATGACTGTTTACAGGGTATAGAGACATAAAAGTTAACCGATTCCCTTTACAAATGATTAAAAATAGATAAAAATCAATCATATAATGTGCCTGCAGCTTAGTTTCATTTTTAAACTGGTTTCATGTTTCTGTGATGTAAAGAGACACACAGAACAACAACAAACAAATCCAGGGCAGGGTTTTGTTTTTAAAATGAATCTGATTGGTTCAGAGGAGTTTTAGACACACAGTAATGACAGCTTGGACCACAGTGAAAAGCTGCCATGAGATTTTTCATAAGGAGCCAGACAAGCAGGAAATGTGGAGATCAGAGCAGAATTACAGCAACTTCAAAGCAAAAACGAACAATGAGGACATGAAACCAGGACTGCAGTAAGGTAAAGGAAGCTATTTTTAAGTAACAATGCACTAGCACTATTTAGAAAATAAAAAACAAAACCTTTACAACACCTTAAAGGCAAAAACCTTCAGCCTTTAGAATCGCTTTAACCACTTGAACTCCAGAAGGTTTAACCCCCTTCATGACCTGGCCATTTTCTGCTATTCAGCACTGCTATACTTTAACTGGAAATTGCTTGATCATGCAGCGCTGTACCCAAATTACATTTATATCTTTTTTTTTTTTCACACAAATAGAGCTTTATTTTGGTGGTATTTGATCACCAATGGGTTTTTTACTTTTTGCTGTATAAATGAAAAAAAAAAAAAAAGACTGAATAAAAAATAAAACACATTATTTTATACTTTCTGTTAAAAAAAAAAAAAAAAAATATCCAATAAAAGCGAATTTCTTCATAAATGTAGGCCAGAATTTCTGCTACACGTCTTTGGTAATTAAAAAAATTCCCAATCCGTGTACATTATTTAGAATGTGTGAAAGTTATTGCGTCTACAAACAATGAGAATATATATATACATTTATATAATATATATATATATATATATATATATATATATATATATATATATATATATATATATATATATTATAATATATATTATATATATATAAGGGTTGTCCTGATACCGATACCGAGTATTTGCGGGAGTACTTGTACTCCCGCAAATACCCCCGATACCGAAATAGAATACTCAAAGCTACCGCCGCCGCATACCGCCGTTAATCCCGGTGCATGTTATATATACCAGGGTTTGACAAATTTGTTTGGAATCTAGGAGCCAGCTAAAAAAGTTAGGAGCCAGAAAACGCTCCCCGTCCCGCCAAACTCGCGCGCAGAAGCGAACACATATGCAAGTAGCACCCGCATATGTTAACGGTATACAAACCACACATGCGAGGTATCGCCACGATCGTTAGAGTGAGAGCAATAATTCTAGCCCTACATCTCAAAACATGCAACCTGTAGAATTTTTTAAACATCGCCTATGGAGATTTTAAAGGTAAAAGTTTGTTGCCATTCCACGAGCAGACGCAATTTTGAAGTGTGACATGTTGGGTATCAATTTACTCGGCGTAACATTATCTTTCACAACATAAAAAAAATTGGGATAACTTTACTATTGTCTTATTTTTTTAATTAAAAAATAATATTTTTTCCCCAAAAAAGTGCACTTGCAAGACGGCTGCGCAAATACAGTGTGACAGAAAGTATTCAAACGATCGCCATTTTATTCTCTAGGGCAGTGATGGCGAACCTTGGCACTCCAGATGTTTTGGAACTACATTTCCCATGATACTCCTGCACTCTGCAATGTAGTGGAGCATCATGGGAAATGTAGTTCCGAAACATCTGGGGTGCCAAGGTTCGCCATCACTGCTCTAGGGTGTTAGAATAAAAAAATATATATAATATTTGGGGGTTTTAATTAGAGGGAAGGAGATGGCAGTGAAAACAGTGAAAAAACACATTAGAACGGCTGTTTTACTTTCAATGCCAATGGCCACCACCAGATGATGCCAGGTCACAGAAGGAAGCTTGGGCCTTCACAAGGCCACAAAGGCGTGGCCTCAATTACCGGCGATCACGAGGTGGGGGTGCACGGAGACACACAATCTTGTGCAGCGGGTCGGCGACAGCTGGTAATTGACGCAGTGGCTTTGCGTCACAATTTCTTGACGCAATTGTGATCGGGCGCCGGATTTTGTCGAGCCCTGGCTTATACAGTACATATTATGCAGAATGAGTACGCAAGAATTAGGCCTCTTGCACACTTTACTCCTGTTTGAGCATCTACTTTTTCAGGCTTTTTTTTTTTGTGCGTATTTTTGAGCATATGCGTTTGCGCAAACTTAGTCTCGTGTTTTCTATTTTTATTTTTTTTACTGAAGAATACACAGCGCTTGTTTACGCACCTGTGTGCATAGGCACATTACAATTAATAGGCTGTGTTTTAGCCCAGTAAAAAAATAAGCTGTACTGAGCATTTTCAAGATGCAGTGTGCAAGAGGCCTACGTTTTGTGCATTTGCACGAACACACACAAGAATGCATACTTGCGTAAATAAAAAAAAAAATTGTCTGAAAAAGTAGACGCTCAAACAGGAGTATCGTGTGCAAGAGGCCCTATTGCTTCTAAAAGTGTTCACTAGTAGAAGCAATAGTTTTAGCTGTCATGAACGGCTTTTATTCATGGCAGCTTGTGATCTGCGATTGACAACAGCTAATCACATGGTACAGGGTGCTGAGATTGGCCCAAGCGGTGGACCAATAACATTTTCACAATAGTAAGAAAAACAACCATTTGCAACATGTGATCAGTCTGACCAATCATAGCAATCACATGATACAAGAGGCCGGTGTTCTGCCGAGATATGTCCCCCTGGTGGATAGTGCCCGCCCTGGACTGAGCAGGCGCATCGCTCTAGCTCCGAAAATTACGGAACATGAAGAGCTGTAGATGGCATCTGCGCAATGAACAGGGCATTGTGACAGTCTTTGCCGCATGCTCCCGATGCTCGCTCCACTCTGCAAGGGGGGGGCAGGTGTATTACAATTATATCATGTAAGGGGCGGATGCCACAAACTCCCCCATTAACAGTGCAAAACTCGCCCTACTTTTCATACACCCGCCCCCCCCTTGCAGACGATATAATACTAATACACATGCCATGCCCCCCTTGCAAAATGGAGCGAGCATAGGCAGCATGCGTCAGTATGTGGCACAATATTGTGCTTGTTGCGCATGCGCCGTGTCCAGGCGATTCAGAGCTGTGTTGAGCGTCGGCAATTGTCAGAGGTAGAGCAGGGGGTCCGCTGCTCCTGCACAGGACAGAGCAGGGGGTCCGCTGCTCCTGCACAGGACAGAGCAGGCAAAATCCGCCAGGTGGCATGGGCCCCAGGTGGCGCACCAGTGCTCGGCGACAAACCAGTACATCGCTCAGCCTGCAGCTGCCAAGGGAAATGTACACTGATGGGGGCCGCAAGTGGTTAATGTCAGGTTAGAAGTCATTTTTAATATCTATGGATCTTCAGCTTTCACTAACATACCAACTGGGAATCCTGCCATGAAGATCCTCATTCAGGCACTTCCTGTTATAGGGTGACAACACTCTTTCCCAGTATGCTAGTTGTCACATTGTTTTTTGCTGTAAACACAGCAACTCGCCTAACAAACACATCATAGAGCTTTTGCTGGAGTACACCAGACATGGATGTAAAGAGGTGGCAGGAGATCAGCAGCACTGAATGCAGCAAAGCATGGAAATTACGTGAAAACAAACATTTATTTTTTATATAAATAGGCAAATGTGCATTGGACGCTGAGCTTTAGCAGAGTAAATGTCGTTCAATTGGGGTTTACGTCTAATTATAGTACATGACTAGGGAGCCGCTGAGCTCTCCGCTAACACATCGGTAGGAGCATTCTACTCCAGCCCGGGGATGTGCAGGCCTCCCGGTACTCGTACAATAAAAGAAGACAAATCACTCACTGTTTCACGTTTTCACCCAGCGCTTCACTCAGACTCTTCTTGGCCGCCTCCAATTCGCTCACAAACGTCGCCATTACCGGACACAAAATATACAAAAGATTCCACAAGACTCTGCCTAGCCCGACCGCGCCGGCCGGCTGATGATGAGCATCATAAAACTAAACACAGACAGACATACAGGGACTTCAAAGGCGCAATCAAATATCGGTGCGGGAGGGAACGACAAACAAAAAATAGAAAGAAAAAAAAAGTATTGAATACAAAATCTTTATTGGAAAAGAACAAACACACTTAGCTAAGTATAACTATTGACAGGATGCTAAAAAATGTAATTAAAAAAGCTTGTACAAAAGAAGCACACAAATCTTGAGGTGAAATAGAAAACCTTTATAATTTCTTACATTTTATTGTGCAGACTTTGAGGAAGGGTTGCCACCTTTTCTTCTAAAGTCAAACTCGAACACTTCAGCGTTGCACAGTAATTTTTTTTTCATAGTATGCTTAGATAAACTATGCATAGATGTTGCTATTAACCACTTAACCCCCGGACCATATTGCTGCCCAATGACCAGAGCACATTTTGTGATTCGGCACTGCGTCGTTTTAACTGACAATTGCGGGGTCGTGCGACGTGGCTCCCAAACAAAATTGGTGTCCTTTATTTCCCACAAATAGAGCTTTCTTTTGGTGGTATTTGATCATCTCTGTGGTTTTTATTTTTTGCGCTATAAACAAAAATAGAGCGACAATTTTGAAAAAAATGCAATATTTTTTACTTTTTGCTATAATAAATATCACCCAAAAATATATAAAAAAAAACAAAACATTTTTTTCCTCAGTTTAGGCCGATACGTATTCTTCTACATATTTTTCATAAAAAAAAAAATCATAATAAGCGTTTATTGATTGGTTTGCGCAAAAGTTATAGCGTTTACAAAATAGGGGGTCGTGTTATGGCATTTTTTTTTATATTTTTGTTTTACTTTTTTTTACGATCAGCATTTTTGTTTTTTTTCAGTACTGCGACATTATGGCGGGCACTTCGGACACTTTTGACAAATTTTTGGGACCATTGGCATTTTTTTTAGCGATCAATGCTATAAAAATGCATTGGATTACTATAAAAATGCCATTGGCAGTGAAGGGGTGAACACTAGGGGGCATGGAAGGGGTTAAGTGTGTTCCTGGGTGTGTTCTAACTGTATGGGGGGGTGGCCTCACTAGGGGAAATCACTGATCTTCTGTTCATACATTGTATGAACAGAAGATTAGCGTTTCCCCCGCTGACAGGACCGGGAGCTTTGTGTTTCCCGGTCCTTGCTCTGTAACGAGCGATCGCGCGTGCCCGGCGGCGATCGTGCCCGCCGGGCACGCGGGGGCGAGCTTGGGGCGCTTGAAAGCGGACATATAGCTACGGACTCTCGCCCAGGAGAGCCGACCTGCCGCAGTAAAATGACGACGGCAGGTCGGCAAGCAGTTAAATAACATTTCTAATCATATGGAGTTTATCACAAGAGTCCCCCTTACATCAGAGTCCACAGAGTTTCCTCTTTTACATCTGAACTCGCAGAGTTCCCTTTCTGCAGACTCTGATGTAAGAGACAACTCTGGGGACTCTAACATAGGGTGACCAGACATCTTCGATTACAGGGGACAGTCCCCAGATTGAGGACAATGTCCCCGGACCATGTCTGTCCCCGGTTTTGTCCCCAGATTGGACTTGAACATGGGCCTGGGGCAATTTCAAATACAGTCAGTGCAGAATAAAAAATAAATCTGAATTACGCAACGCGCCCCCCCCCCCCCTCCCCCATTATCTATGCCCCTTTTTGATGATCATGTGCTGGTAGGAGTGTAGGGAATATTTCTTCAGTTTCGGGTGCACGGCCATTCTGCTCCATTTGCATGTTCTTCTGCCTTGGCTCAAGTCCCTGCCAGCCACCTGCCTATCTTCTTGCCTTCCCTGGCAGAGTGATCTTCCTCCACTCCCCATCCAGTAGTAGCCGGGGGCCATAGATTAAGACTTGACAGGCTGTGAGGCGGGCAGCGGTGGCGACGGGCAGAGAGTTGCCGATTGCCGGCATTACTAGTAAAAAAAAAAAAAATATGTCCCTGGATTTCATTTTGAAAATCTGGTCACCTTACTCTAACATAAAGAATGCTCTGGTGTACAGAGAGGACTCTGATGTAACCAACGATAGGGCAGTATTCCTCCTAATGACACCAGCAATGGGGCACTATTCTTCCCAATTACACCAACAATAGGACACTATTCATCCCAATGACACCAATCCTGGGGCACTATTCATCCAATACCAATGACAGGTCACTATTCCCACTCCTACTGACTAGAGGTGCTATGTCTTTTTTCTTTTTTAACCCCACTGAGCACAAAGTCAGAGGCATTTTTTACTCCCCCTATTGCTGGGTATTTGCTACTCCCGGGAAACCACAGTCCAGCCCCCCTAATGTCTGAAGGACAATAATCTGTCCCTTTGTTTAGAAGGTTTGGGGACTCCTGATTTATAAGATCTCAGGGTGTTTGGCAATCTTTTGGCTTGTAGGCTGATCCTGGCACTAGGGTTACCAAGTGTCCCGGATTGTCCGGGACAGTGCCGCATTTTGCAGGTCTATCCCGGCACATTCATTCCAGGACAATACAGTGTCCTGGAATGAAACTGACACAGCCACCCCCAACCCCCACCCCCCCCGGGCCAGTCTGATGCCCCCAACAAAGGGCGCCACATCACCTCTTTACTCACTAACAGTACTTGTCCTGGCCAGTTAAGCCTGGAGGAGCACAATCCTGCCCCCTGCTTGTGATTGGAGAAATCATAAATCCCTCCCGCCTTTTGTGTCCAATCACTGTGCTGTGATTCGTTACAGCACAAGCTGATTTTTGGGAAGGGAGGGTGTCCCTGAATTATAGTTTGGAAATGTGGTCACCCTACCTGGCACATGTGTCTAATAAATGCTGATTCCCAGTTTAGACTAGATTAACACTAGATTTCCCCTCTCCTCCTGCTCTTGTGACAAGTTGACAACCTAAAATTGTGTATTTTCCATTACCTTTTGTCTCAGGGACAACAGTCACCACAACAAATAGAAGAATAAAACTTTCCAGCAGGAACACAGACATCACTAAAGCTTTCCAGAGGGTCTAACCCCTCACCATTCAATCTAAAACTAAAACAAAAGTACAATGAATGTAAAATGCAGTACACAGGACCGACATTATATATTCACAAGACTATGAATATCATACATAAAGCAGGTACGAATATCCAATAGACATTCCTAAAATACAGTAAATTAGTAAATTAATTAATAACTGAACAAGATATTGGGGGTGAAAGAGGCAGGCCTTGCTTAAAGCACCACTGGCCAATATCAACTTGAAATTACAGTATTTATCGGGTTATTGCGCGCTCCGGCGTATAGCGCGCACCCCTAATGTGGACCCGAAATTCCTGTAAAAAAAAACATTTTAGTACTTACAGTTTTGGTGTCTTGCACGGCGTCCATCGGCGGCCTTGTCCGGCATCCGTCTTCGTCTTCAGTGGTGTCCTCCCGGCTTCTACAGCGCTGTCTCGAAGTCGAATCCCCGCTTCCCGCACTCAGTTTGAACGCCTCCGCCGACATATACTGAGTGCAGTACACTCTGGTACGTTCGGCAAGGCTCGGCTTCACTCGTGATCACGCTCTGTGACGTTTATGCGTGAGCATGAGCGAAGCCGAGCCTGGCCGAATGTACCCGAGTGTACTGCACTCGGTATATGTCGGCGGCTCAGTTCAAACTGAGTGCGGGAAGCGGGTATCGGCGTATATCGCACACCCACGATTTTCCCCTTATTTTAAGGGGGAAAAAGTGCGCGGTATATGCCGATAAATACGGTATAGCAGTTTTGAATACTGTTAGTCAAAAAGAAGATCCAGAAATCCCCAAAAAGTTCTAAATGTATTGGAGATAACTGACCACTAGATGGCGTAGGTAACCCTCTTCATCTAAAACTTATCAAAGAATAAAAATGGAATCATTCCACTCCATATCCATAAATAGAAAGAAGTCTCTAGTTCCTTGTTCGCTCATTTGAGTACCCAATTATTTTGGATACAATTCACATAAGTCTCTTATTTGCCTAATTTTTTAAATCGCTCCCAAATACTGTATTTTCTGTGCTATAGTCTCTAATCCCTTTTCGTCCCTTTTTGCACACTGGGGCGCTGAGCTGTGGAGAGGCGTGGAGCATCCGTCTCAGGCTCTCAGTCGCTTGCTGAAAGGTGCTATAGGTAACCAAGTGAAGGGACAAGCTACAAGCAACTAGTCAGTAGACGTGGTACTTGGTAATGTGACAGGTCCTCCAGTAGCAAGGGGTTCAATGTTCTGTTTCCCTCACTAGCAGTCAGTATACGATAGCAAATGGATCTAAACTCACGTTGTGGAGATTTAGGGCCTGGTCACATGGTACCTGGAAGGGTAGATCTAAGTAAGAGCATGCAAGTGCTCTGCGCTAGGTACTTGGCGGGACCCCATTCTGTTACTGAGTGTGAGGTGTGAGGTAATGCTCCGCATGTCCCTCCTTACATTACATACAAGTTACTGTGTGTAGTGACATGGGACAAGTCACTTTTTAGAGGAACTCTGCACTTTATTACAGCACACAGCGAAGGCTTAGCTCTGAGTCGGGGATCTGCCTTAATGTTAGACTCTTCACATTACCTCAGTCTCTGGGCCCGGGCAATGATGAGTGCGCTCTGTGCAAAAGGTGCAGATGTCCCCGCCACACAAAGTGGGTTAAAGCAAAGCATGGTAGGTTTGAGATGTGCATTTACTACAAGGTATAAAGATACTTTCTCTAATACTGCTCTGGGGGATATTTATTATAACTGTCTCATAAAATGATTGCATATGTTTTCTGTTTTAATAAAGTTTATTACTTCTTTTATTGATAGTAAACTTTGTTTTGCCAAAACACTTGTCCTTCAGGGCTTGGTCATATTATCTACATCATTTTATACTGTGTACCCATGTATTTAGCAGGTTTACTGGTCCAGGGAGAGAGGTTTTGTTGGTAGAAGAGAAAGTAAAGCGCAACATTCCTACAAATCCTCCTACTCCCACCTGTGTAGGGTGACCGGACATCCCCAGTTTCCGGGGAGAGTCCCGGGATTGGGGACACTGGACCAAGTATGTCCCTGGTTTTGTCCCTGGATTAGATTTTAACAGGGGGTCGGGCAATTTCAAAGACAGTCAGTGCAGAATAAAAATAAAAATCTGAATTACACATCCCCGTTAGTGATGTCGCGAACCTAAATTTTCCCGTTCGCGAACTGCGAACGGGAACTTCCGCAAATGTTCGCGAACCGGCGAACCGCGCGAACCGCCATAGACTTCAATGGGCAGGCGAATTTTAAAACACACAGGGACTCTTTCTGGCCACCGAAGTGATGGAAAAGTTGTTTCAAGGGGACTAACACCTGGACTGTGGCATGCCGGAGGGGGATCCATGGCAAAACTCCCATGGAAAATTACGTAGTTGTCGCAGAGTCCGTTTTTAATCCATAAAGGGCATAAATCACCTAACATCCCTAAATTGTTTGGAATAACGTGCTTTAAAACATCACGTTTGATGTTGTATCTATCAGGCACTGTAAGGGTTAGGGTTAGGGTTAGAGTTAGGGTTAGGGTTAGAGTTAGGGTTAGGGTTACAGATAGGGTTAGGGTTAGAGTTAGGGTTACAGATAGGGTTAGGGTTAGGGTTAGGGTTACAGATAGGGTTAGGGTTAGGGTTACAGACAAGGTTAGGGTTCACAGTGACAGACCAAACTTTGACAGACCAAACTCCCCGTTTAACGCAGCGCCAACAACCGCAAACAGTCCATCATCATCAACTGATTCACTTGTATCTGACAACTCAGCAAAGGAAGCAGCAGCGGGTACAACATCATCATCATCACACCATACGTCCATGTTTGTAATGCTGCCTGACTGAGACATATCCCATTTATCTACATCCCTTGGCAATAATTGTTGCGCATCACTCATTTCTTCCAAATCATGTGTAAATAACTCCTCTGACAGATCAAGTAAAGCAGCTGTGATGCTAGTGTTGATGGTGGCGGCAGGCGGGCGAGTGGTAACTTGAGAGGTGCCCGAAGCTGAGCTGGAGGAGGATGGTGTGTCAAGGTTCCCAGCGTAAGCTGTAGTAGATTGGGTGTCCTGTGTTAGCCAGTCAACTATGTCCTCAGAACTTTTCGAGTTCAGGGTACGTGGCCTCTGAACACTAGGTAATATTCTAGGGCCAAAGGGAATCCCCGCACCACGACCACGACGGCCCCTGCGGGGTGGCCTGCCTCTGCCTGTCATTTTTTTTATATTAGTTTAGTTGTACTATGCGTGCAAGGTACTTTGACAATTGACACCAGATCTGAGTGGCACTGGTGACACTGGCAGAGGCTGGCAGATTAGACGCTATAGGTCTGACAAAAAAAACACTCACAGACAACTAACTGTTATTCTCTATTGCATTCAAAATTGTGTGTTTTCATTTAAATGTAATGTACTGTGCCACCAGATCTGAGTGGCACTGGTGACACTGGCAGAGTAGACGCTATAGGCCTGACAAAAAAAACACTCACAGACAACTGCTATTCTCTATTGTATTCAAAATTGTGTGTTTTCATTTAAATGTAATGTACTGTGCCACCAGATCTGAGTGGCACTGGTGACACTGGCAGAGGCTGGCAGAGTAGAAGCTATAGGCCTGACAAAAAAATACTTGCAGAAAACTAACTGCTATTCTCTATTGCAGTTAAAAAAAATGATTGCTGATTCATTAGCCCTAACAAGGAGCAGAGATCAGATGATTCTTTCAGAACTGGAGTACTGGAAGACAGAGCAGCTTGCAACACTGTACCCCTTTAACTAGCACAGCACCCCACAGCTCTGGGCCCCTTTAAATAGCACCCTGCACCACTGGATCCCTGTATATTACACAGCACCCTGCACCACTGGATCCCTTTATATTACACAGCACCCTGCACCACTGGATCCCTGTATATTACACAGCAGGTTGCAACACTGTACCCCTTTACATAGCACAGCAACCCACACCTATAATCTAACTAAACTATACAGTGTATAAATATATGTACAACTGCTAAGATGTATATATATTCTCTACACACTGTAAGATTAACTAACTAAGCTGGCTGCTCTATCTATCTGACTAAAAGATATTACAGTCTCGCAGCACTGATTTAAAAAAAAAAATGATTGCTGATTCATTAGCTCTAACAAGGGCTGTTTGAGACTTGGGAGTGCTGTTATAACAGCAGAGATCAGATAAATCTTCCAGGAATGGATTTCAGGAGCCCTAGCTAACACTGTCCCTATGCAATCGGCAGCAGAGAAACTATCCCTCCTCTCACTAAGAATCCAGCAGCAGAATGAACGTAAAATGGATGCTGCCCTACAGGTGGGAGGGTCTACTAGGGAGGGTATGCTGCTGATTGGCTGAAATGTGTCTGCTGACTGTGAGGTAGAGGGTCAAAGTTTGCTCAATGTTAATTAATAGGGGGCGGATCGAACATCGCATATGTTCGCCCGCGGCGGCGAACGCAAACATGCCGAAATTGCCGCAAATAGTTCGCGGGCGAACTGTTCTCTACATCTCTAATCCCCGTTCCGCTGCTCCTACTAGCTTAGGGGGGTGTATTTTTTTCCCATTATCTGTGCCCCTTTCTGATGATCATGTGCTGGTTGAAGTGGAGGAAATATTTCTTCAGTTTCGGGTGCCCATTCAGCTCCACTCGCTGTTCTTCTGCCTTGGCTCAAGTCCCGGCCAGCCACCTGCCTGCTTATCTCCTTGCTTTCCCTGGCGGAGTGATCTTCCTCTGCTTCCCACCCAGTAGCACCCAGTAGTAGCCAGGGTCCAGAGAGTAAGACTTGACAGGCTGTGAGGCGGGCGATGGTGGCTACGAGCAGAGAGTCGCCGATTGCTGCCATTACTAGTAAAAAAATAAAATAAAAATGTCCCCGAATTTAATTAAAAAAATCTGGTCACCTTACACCTGTGTTCCCCACTGTCTTTTTGTTAGGCTGGACACATATTGTTCAGGATGGGCTTCGTCAGATCCAGGCTTCAGACACCAGCACTGCCTGGGGGATTATATCATGAAATAAAAACTCTGCCCGGAGCTTGTATTTAAAGAGGAGGATGCACCTACTTTTGTGATTGCATAGCATTTTCCTTTAGACCGGGTTGACATATGTGTGGATTTTTATGCATCCAATTCGCATGACATGCGAGTGTGCTCACCTCGTATTGGAGCCGATTC
Source organism: Rana kukunoris (assembly GCA_029574335.1). NCBI lineage: Eukaryota > Metazoa > Chordata > Amphibia > Anura > Ranidae > Rana > Rana kukunoris. The sequence goes on along the minus strand of CM056055.1, from coordinate 165,931,332 downwards.
ACACAGGTCCGATTCAGGTGCAAATTCAGGCAAAAATTCAGACTTGATTCGCACCTGAACCATTAACCAGGGACGCACCGGACGCCATACTGGGAACTGCGGCCGCACATATGTGAACCCGCACTTAGGGCCAGATTCTCATATATTTTCGGCGGCGTAGCGTAAGCCATTTACACTACGCCGCCGCTGCGTACTAGAGCAAGTGCTTTATTCTCAAAGCACTTGCTCCGTAGTTTTCGCTGGCGTCTCGTAAATCGCCAAGCGTAAACCCGCGCAATTCAAATGGGGCGGCTTGTATTTCAATTAAGCGCGCCCCCGCGTCGAACGAACTGCGCATGCGCCGGCCGGGGGAAAAAGCCCAGTGCGCATGCTCCAGCTCACGTCGGGAAGCGTCGTTGAAACCGACGTCAAAACGACGTGAGCGTCATTTACGCAACTCCCTATTCGCGAACGAGTTAGTAAAACGACGTAAGCGACGGAAAAAGCCGACGCTGACCCGACGCCATACTTAACATGGCATCCGACGGGACCCGACGGCATCCGACGGTACTTCGTAAGGTTACTCCACATAGAAGCTGGGGTAACCTTACGCGAACAAAAACGACGTACGCGACGACGGGGCGGCGTAAAAGCGATCGAGAATCGGCGTACTACCTCATTTGCATATGCAAATGCGAAAACAACGTAAAGGCCACCTAGTGGCCGGAGTTGTCATTACACCTACGATCCGAAAGTGTAATGGTTTTACACTTGTCGGATGTAGAAGCGTATCTATGCAAAAGTGATGCTAAGCATCACTCGCATAGATACGAGGACAAAAAAAAAGCGTTACGACGGGGTATCTGAGATACTCCGTCGTAACGCCTCTGAGAATCTGGCCCTTAGTGTCTTCAAACTCAGATTGTTAAAAACTATCAATAAATGCTGTGTTATTTGCTGTTCATACTCACTAAGTCACTATGAGATTAGTTTTCTTTATTGTATTGATCCTGCTGTTCTCTATCCCCCTTCCTGTCCATGTCCCCACTGTAGTTGGGGATTTTGCAGAGCAGTGTTGGCAGCTCTGCACATGCTCAGTTTTCAGATTGTTCATGTATGGTCCACGTGGATTGCTTTTTAGAGGCGTTTGGCAGGTGGTGAGTAAGAGATATGTTGTCTTCTCGCGGCCTATTCTAACCCTCAAAATGCCAACTAACCGCACAGTACCCACATGCAGGATGGATGTGGTTTGGCTCTATTCACTTTAATCAGTCAGGTTTGGCACAGTACCACCTGCCGAGTGTAATGCACCATTTAATTTTTGCCATGGCCTAAGTCCTATGAGACATTGCAAGACCCTGACAATCACAGGCAAGAGTCCTAGAGGCAGAGGCATGATGGAATTTGTAGTTTCACCACAGGTGGAGGGCCGAGGTTGCCTACCCCTGGTTTAGAGGAAATATTCTCAATGTCCTTTTTCTTCCTAATGGCCCATACACACGATCCGAATATCGGCCGATGGATCGTATGACTTTTTTCGCTTAATAATCGCAAGTAAAATAAAATAGGTTATTAAACTCACGAAAATTCTCGTACGACAGAAAAAAAAGATCGGAAGTGATGTCACGTGTTGTAATGTATTTGTATTGTATTGTCGGACGACGGCTGTACTGACTAAACGAAAATCGTACGATCTGACATCGTACGAGGAAGATTTTCGCGCTTGTCCGATCGAAAAATATCGGATGAACGGTCGTGATCGGCTCTCGAAGGTAGTGTACACACGATCCGAAAATCATACGATCCATCATCGGGCGATCGTTTTCGTCCGATATTCGGATCGTGTGTATGGGCCATAAGGGTCTTTGACCCCTGATAATGTCATTTATGACAAAACGGACTGAAGGCCTTGACGTCACCACGTTCTTGCACGTTGCTGCATTGCATTGTGGGATTTGAAGTCCTTGTTTGTACTGATCAGCATACACGTTTTTAGCGTTTTTATATGCAATAAAGTATCCTAAGGGATTTTATACTGCGCAAGCCTGGTGCTCTGTTTTCCCGGGACCATAAGCTTTGGAAGACCAGTTTGAAGACACTCCAGGTTGATTTTGGATTCCAGAAGAGGTAGTTTCTTCTACAAAGTGCTTTTTTAAAGCGGACCTTGACTAATTTTTTCAATTTTCCATCTATTAAATCATCTGCCCTTGTTGTTTTAACTTTGAATAGTAAAACATTATTTTTTTGCCAGTAAATATCTTATAAAGCCCTCTTCCTGTTTCTTGTCTGGGAAAAAATCCTAGGCTTATGACATCATGCACAGCTCTCTCTCTCTCTCACCCTTGTGTACCTCTGTGTGTCTGTGTAAATCCAGGAAGTGAACAGGCAGCAGCTTTAGCTGCCCTCAGTTAAAACGGATGCAGCATATTTGGCAAGTACAGAATCACAGTACAGTGGAACCTTGGTTTACGAGTAACATGGTTAACGAGCATTTTAAAGGACAAGCAACTTTAAAAAAATAAAAAAATCCTGACTTGGTTTGCGAGTGTTGTCTTGCAAAACAAGCAAAATTCAAGCTAATGGGGTGTGCAGTACAGCATTTGACCAGAGGTGCGGGGGGGCGCCGGTGACACTCGGAATGGTTCAGAGCTGTTACAAATATGTGAGCAGACTGCAGTTCCTCTTTAACTTCTCCATGATAGTCACACTTCCTTTGGTAAGCTGACATCATCACTGGGTGTAAAGACATGTGGTGTGTTTCTTCAATGAGGGAAGTTATTACACAAGTAAATTCTATTTGACACACGTTGAAGTCATCTCAAGGTTGTTGGACCTTTGACACTATGTATATGAACTTTTTAAGGATTCAATACTGTTCTCTAATGCCGCGTACACACGATCACTTTTTGTGATGAAAAAAAACAACGTTTTCCAAAACATCATTTAAAATGATTGTGTGTGGGCAAAACGTCGTTTTATGTCTTAAAAGAAAACGACCAAAAAAAAATTCAAACATGCTTGAATTTTTTGTGTTGTTTTTCAAAACGTCGTTTTTTGTGTCATAAAAAGTGATGGTGTGTGGGCAAAACGATGTTGAAAACAACGTTTTTAAACCCGCGCATGCTCAGAAGCAAGTTATGAGACGGAGCTTCAATGGAACAGAGTGTCGTCGAACGTGGTGTACGTCACCACGCTTTGCTAGAGCATTTTGGAAAAACGATGGTGTGTATGCAACGTCGTTTTGGAAAATGAAGTTTGAAAAACGTTGTTTTGTTTCGTGAGATAAAATGACGTTTTGTTTCATCACAAAAAGTGATCGTGTGTACGCGGCATATGCATTCCGCCTCATCTTTCTATTTGCACAGCATATTAAGTTATTTTTCATGTACGTTTTTTTGTACATTTTATGCTGCAGTTTATGTGTGTTATGCCGCGTACACACGATCATTTTTCGGCTTGTAAAAAACTACGTTTTAAAAAAATTTCATTTAAAACGTTTGTGTGGGCTTCAGAGCATTTTTCGGCTTCTGAAAAACGTCCAAAAAAAAAAATTCGAACATGCTCTATTTTTTAACTACGTTTTAAACAATGTCGTTTTTTCGGGTTGTAAAAAATGATCGTGTGTGGGCTTTAACAACGTGAAAAACCCGCACATGCTCCGAAGCAAGTTATGAGACAGGAGCACTCGTTCTGGTAAAACCACGTAATGGAGTAAGCACATTCATCACGCTGTAACAGACAGAAAAGCACAAAATCAGCTAAAGCAGCTCCAAGGGTGGTGTCATCCGAATGGAACTTCCCCTTTATCGTGTTGTACGTCACCGAGCTTTGCTAGAGCATTTTTTTTTACGATTGTGTGTGGGCCACATCATTTTAATAATGAAGTTGGAAAAAACATAGGGCCAGATTCACGTACATTGGCGCATATTTTGACCGGCATAGCGCACCTCCTTTACGTTAGACTGGCGCAATGTAGAGGCGCAATCACCGTATCCTCGTAGTATTTGCGCAGAAATTAGCGGTGGTGTAACGTCAATTCCGAGGCGTAAGGCGGAGTAATTCAACTTGGGAAGGACGTGGGCGTGTTTCATTAAAAATGAGCCCTGACCCCATGCAAATGAAGGGCCGACCAGATCGCGCATGCGCACATGAAGCAGACCATGGTCAACACCTCTGTGCGCATGCTCACAACTTGGGAACGGCGCAATCAGTGAAATTGGAAGTGGACTAGGGCAACTTAGTGAACTACGCAGACAGCATAAATAGACAGACAGAAACGCACTTCCTTTGCAAAAGTACATCCCTTTGTATCCCTTCCTATACAGCAAGGTGCTTTTGTTCTGTTGTGTGTTCACGTTTGTTGCGCTGTGACTTGTCTTTGTGATATTTGTTGACTGTTTGAGCTAGTGTTTTGTAGAATATATTTGATAGTGTTTTTTGGTGACTGGTTGTGAGACTTTTTGGTTGATAGATTTTGTTTGTTTGTTTTGTTGCTTGATTTTTCCTGCTTGTTTTGGTGTGTGATTTTTGGTGTTTGTTTGGGAGAGAGTTGTTGTATGAGTATGACTGAGAGGAAGCGCAAGAGCAATTTTTCTTTGGGGGAGAAACAAATTATTGCCCGGGTCCTTACCCAATATGGCCGTTTCCTTCACGGCCCGGAGAGTGCCAACACCACCCCGGCCAGGAAGAAGGAGATTTTGCAGAACATTACCGACCAGGTAAATGCATTGGGGGGGGGGGGGACACGCGAGGGGATCGTAAAGAAAATCAATGATCTCCGGCGTCTGGTCCGTGGGAAGCTGGCAAAATGGCAGCCCATGCCAGGGGCACTGGAGGGGGCCCACCATGCCCTGTTAGTCTGACAGCGGAGGAGCGTGCGGTGACCCACACCTTTAATAGACAACAAGTGGAGGGCCTGCCTGGCTATGACTCCAGTCAGGTGGCCGTGATGCCAGGTAAGGTTTTTTTTTCCTATCTGGTGTGTAGCATGTGTGTGTGGGGGGGGGAGGGAATATGTGGCAAGTGTGTGTATCCTCCAACCTGTGAATGTTTTGTGTCATCCACAGATGTGCAGGAGGGTGCTGGGCCATCTGGCCTGACCGCACCGGACACCAGCCTGATGAGGACCCCCAGACAAGGCCGGAGTCCTCGGAGGAGGAGGAGTTTGAGGAGGATGTCATGTCAGCCAGTGGATTGTTGTTTTTGGAGGAGTCTTCCCCACTGGCTGGCAGCAGCCAGCCCTCCATAAGGGGTAGCCCCTCCCACTCCTCCCCCAACAGGGCTCCCCTCCCAAGGGCATCCCCTTCTCCCCGGCCACAAGCATCAGCTGGAGGCAGGAAGTCGTCCCAGAAGACCAGGGGGGTGGCCGAGGTTCTGCCCGCCAATCTCAGAAGGGACCAGGCCCTTCAGACCCACCATCTGGGACAGGTCAGCCAGACTTTGGTGCGGATGGAGGAGAGCCTGTCCTCCATAAAGGATATGCTTGGGGACCTGGACTGCCACCCCCTGGCTCTTACAAACTGCCCAAACGAACTGCAGACATTGGGCAGGATGTGAGGGCCCTCACCCAGGCTATCCAGGCCAATACGGCAACACTAAGTGCTGGCCTGACCAGATTTGCCGTGGCCTTGGAGGGCAGGCCGCCAGGTGGGCAGAGGCCAGGGGCTGCTCCTCCTTCCCCGGATAACCCCCCCCATGAGTCTACCCCTGAGGAGCCGGGGCCGTGGCCGTGGGCGCCCCAGGCGTGGGTCACGCCAGCGGCATTAATTTGGTTTCCCCCTTTTTTTTTTCTGGGCTTTTTTTTTTCTTTTTTTTAATAATTTTTTTTGTTGCTGGAAATTTTTTATTTTTTTGCTGGACATTTTTTTTTTTTTTGTGAATGCTGTTGGAATGTGGGGGTGACATTCCTGCCGGAAAAGGGGTGTCACCCTCATTTGTGGTGGAGAAGGGTTCCCCAGGACCAGGGAGAAGTGATGCCTAGGTCCGTGTGAATGGTGTATGAATGTACAGTGACATAATTGGAGCCGTGGCGTGGCGTTGCTGCTCACAAGTCCTGCATGGTGGGCTTGTGCTAATCCAATTTGATGAGGATGTGATGTGTCTGTGCTAGGGACCACAGTGGTGTGCCATGATTAATGTGTGTGTTTAACGTGCAAAGATGCCTAATGTGAGCTGCCTCCTGGCTGCTCTTCCCTCAGAAGACGGGGTAGCCTCGGTTAGGTGGGGATTGTCTGGTTCAGGGGTCAGGTCATCACGTATGTCAATCTGCAGGCCCTTTCTTACTGCGAAGTTGTGCAGAATGCAACATGCACCGATGATCTGGCACACGAAGTTTGGGGAATACAACAGGGTCCCCCCAGACTTATCCAGGCATCGGAAACGTGACTTCAGGAGGCCAAAGGTGCGCTCCACCACTGCACGTGTTTGGGCGTGGGCTTCATTGTATCTTTCCTCTTCTGGGGTTTGGGGGTTCCGGATAGGAGTCATGAGATGGGGTCCCAGTGCATATGCAGAGTCACCTGTAAGGGAAAAGACAGGAGGATGTTAGTCATGCATGTGCCCCTTGTGATGTGTGCATCATGGGGGGGGGGCAGTCATGTCTGCCACCCATGTCACTCACCAACCAGCCAGGTGTCCCCATACACGTTCTGTTCGAATTTCATTGGGATGGGGCTCTGATTGTATATGTAGCTGTCATGGCTGGATCCGGGGTGTTTGGCACGGACGTGCCATATGAGGCCTTGGGCATCGACTATCACCTGTACGTTGATGGAATGCCAATGCTTCCGATTGCAGTATATGTGCTCTGTCTCATGGGGGGCTGGAGTGCCACATGTGTGCAATCAATGGCCCCTACAGTGCGTGGGAATCTGGCAATTCTGTAGAAATCTGTCATTGCCTTCAGCCGCAGGTCCTCAGTGGTTGGTTTGATGATTTGGTTGGCCATGCGTCTGAGGATTGCGGGGACAACCTGGTGCACACATCTGCTCATGGAGGATTGTCACATCCCAGCCACCACTCCACTTGATCTTTGAAAAGAGCCACTGGCAAGGAAATGGAGTGTTGCCAGGACCTTGACCAGTGGCTGCACTGCATGTGAGCGGTGTGTTGGGCTGGTGATGTCATCCTGCAAGGTTGTGGTTAATTCCAGGATGGCATGAGGGGTAAATCTGAAGATGCGATACACCTCAGAATCACTCATGCCAAAGAGGTCTATGCGTGCGCGGTATATCCTCTCCCGTGCCCTCCTCTGTGCCCTCCTCTGTGCCCTCCTCCTTCTTTGCTCATCTAAAGTCATTAGTATAGCTATGAGCAAGGATACCCCTGGCATGTTGGCATACAGATTGTTGTCCAGCAAGTGTGACTGCTCAGCTCCTCACTAACAGTGTTGCTTTAGCTGACATGTAGACGGATTGTCTAATTTTATTCCACCTTTTATATGGTCTAATTTTAGACAGGACGTGCAGCTGTTGCGCACAGCGCGTAGCCTGCGCTGCACCAACGTTCTTTTGTGGATCCCCGTAACTCCCTCATTTGCATATTTGAATAGCAAATCAATGGTGTGTCTAGCGCAGTTTTGAGCGGACGGATACGCCGGTCTATCGAAATTACGCGGTCCAGAAAAAGTAGATGCGCAAATTTAGACTTACGCCGCGCATCTCCTGTAACGCCGGCGTAATGGCTCTGTGAATATGGCCCATAGTTTTTTTCTAGAGGCTGAAAAATTCTACAAGCCGAAAAATGATCGTGTGTACGCGGCATTAATGTTTATTTATTATGTAATTTGCGCAGTTTCACTTTTTGTTTTTTATATTCCTTTTTCTTACTACCCTAATAAAGTACTGTATACTGTGTTGGTGATTAACTGTCTGAGTAAAAATTTTAATTAGTGCACATTTTTTAATAATTATTTACCCCTGATGACGTCACATCTGACGAAACGATCATTGGGACGCTACACTCACATGCTCTGTGCATGTTTGTTTGTGGATTTTATACCTGCAAGGAATCCATTATCTTTATATGTATTGGAGACTCGTTGGAGTCAGAATACCTGTATGCAGCACTGCAAATTTTAACTTAAAGAGACAATACTGTACTATTGGAGTTCTTTTTATATTTTTTTACATGTTTGCACCCATACCGGGATATTTGCTCTAATCTGAACATGGTATACGGAGGCTTCTAGTAGAAGACGCCTAGGACATCTGGATATCCGTGTATGGGATCATTGATGAAACTAGTGCTTTGTGACCTCCCTGAATAAGCCTAGGTTCACACTGGAGCGATTTGTCATGTGATTTGAGACATCAAATTACATGACAAGTCGCAGCCTGACCAAGCACAGCGGGAGCGCGTCTCTGGCGGTGCTCGCCCGTGCCACAGAGCCGGTGACAGGCGATGATGTACAGGTACGTGATTATGCGCTTAAGGGCCGCAAAGTGGCAGTACATGTATGTGGTTTAGTCCTTTAGTGGTTCATTATCATTATCACCCCTCACCTGTAATGTGAGGGGTGATATACTTGCCTTTCTGGTGCCTATTTCTTGATATATGGCCTCTTCGCTACTCCCTGGCCACTGCAAGTATTCAATTGCCTCAGTAAGTCAGTAAGTAAATCACATGCCAGTGTTCCTCTTGCCAGCTCAGGATGTGAATTCGCACCTGAGCCGCACCACAGGGCATAAAATCAAGCATACGTTTTTACTGCAATGCGCAGTGCGAATGCATCGCACATATGTGAACCAGCCTCATTGAAAACAATGTATTTAGAAATGTTCTGCGTATTGGATGCGGTTTAAACCGCACTCAATTCGCATAGGTGTGAACCCGGCCTTACAGGAATGCGTTAAAGTTGTCTGCTGGTCTTCTCCCCCTATCAGTATGGAACTGATCAGTGGGAGATATTAGCAAGAAAGACGGCACCGATGTCTACGGCGCATGCGCGACGAAGACAACGGCGCGGGCACACTGAGTGTTCACTGCTAGTGAAGCAGATCATGCTATCACTGCCGGATCCCGCGCGAATGTGCGGGAGTCACATCATCGCTGCTGCGGCTCCAGTCACAGCGCCGGAGCAGCGATACCCAGAAGTCACTCTGGGTATCATGGCGGCGACGGAGGAGGTGACCAAGGACCGCGGCGGGGGCTTTGTTCTCAGGTAAGTAATTCATAATGAGCTAGTATGCTATGCATACTAGCTCATTATGCCTTTGTCTTGCAGGTTGTTTTTTTTAACCACTTGCTGACTGCCGCACGCCTATTTACGTCGACAGAATGGCACGGGCAGGCAGATTGGCGTACAGGTACGTTCATTTGAATCTGCCGCCCAGCGTGCCTCTCGAGTGCGGCCGTGGGTCACCGGGACTCGATGTTCCTGGGAGACCCACGATTGCGGTCAGCAAGAGCAGAACGGGGGAATGCTTTTGTAAACAAGGCATTCCTCTATTCTGCCTAGTGACACTGTCACTGATGGTTGTTCACCGTAATCAGGAACGGTCATCAGTGACGTGTCACGTGTAGCCACACTCCCTAACAGTAAGAATCACTTCCTAGGGAACACTTAACCCCTGCAGCGCCACCTAGTGGTTAACCCCTTCAGTGTCATGACCCCCAGTGTCGTTTTTACAGTAATCAATGCATTTTTATAGCACTGATCGCTGTAAAAATGACTGGTCCCAAAATGGTGTCAAAACTGTCCGATGTGCCTGCCATAATCGCAGTCACGATAAAAATCGCTGATCGCCACCATAACTAGTAAAAAAAATATATTAATAATAAAGGGCAATAAAACAGTCCCCTGTTTTGTAGAAGCTATAACTTTTGCGCAAACCAATTAATAAACACTTATTGCGTTTTTTTTTTTTACCAAAAATACGTTTTTATACTATTTTTGGGGATATTTATTATAGCAAAAAGTAAAAAATATAGCATTTTCTTTCAAAATTGTTGCTCTTTTTTTGTTTATAGCGCAAAAAAAATAAAAAGTAGCAGAGGTGATCAAATACCACGAAAAGAAAGCTCTATTTGTGGGAAAAACAGGACGTCAATTTTGTTTGGGAGCCACGTCGCACGACTGCGCAATTTTCAGTTAAACGACGCAGTGCCGAATCGCAAAAAGTGGCCCGGTTTTTAACCACCAAAATGGTCCGGGGCTTAAGCGGTTAAGAGAGGGTTTACTTCCTCTTTAACCTCTTGACAACCGCGTAATGCATATGTGTGGGGGGCAAAGATGCCCACACACCACATTATGTGGTGTATTTAGGATTTGTGCTGCCCTAGGCCTGACTAAACTCGTGCACCCCTAATTTAAATATAATCCGCCCATTTCTGTCAAGACACCCCTTGCTGTTTAAGACTCACCATCAAATTTTCGAGTGGGGACACTAGTTCTGAAGGTAAATCTGCATAGATTTCCTCTCACTTCCATGGGGCAGGAAGTGAAGGGAAATATCTGCAATGGGACAGGGATGATACAAAATAAACTGTCAGGGGCTATAACCCCCCCCCCCTCACTCTATCCAAAATGAAAAAAAAAAAAGTGTTGCCTATAGTCAGGGCCGGTGCTACCATTAGGCAAACTAGGCAACCGCCTAGGGCGCTCTGCTGCCTAGGGGTGCCCGACCACTGATGTTCCTACTCTCTTCTCTCTGCAACAAGCAACTAAGTCTCTGCATCAGCAGGCAGCCACCACCCTGTTCACACATAGGGCCAGATTCAGGTAGATGAGAGTATCTTTCCTCTGGAGTAACGCTTCTCATTTACGTTACTCTGAAGACCCTTTCAGCGCAATTCCTGTAATTCACATAGCAGTTGCGCGTAAACTTGCGCCAGAGTAACGATAATGCGCTGGCGTAACCCGACGCAAGTGGAAGTGGGTGTGATCATATGTAAATGATGGGCGGAGCCCGGCGCAGAGGCTTACGTTCAGCGCATCATCCACGGAGCATGCGCAGTGAGTGCGGCTCCCCTCGCCCCCTTGTGCGCATGCTCACAACTTCCGTCGGCACCACTTCCTGGGAAACGTCAGCGCAATGCGTTCCGCTGGGCGCTTAAAAGCGCTGGCGGAAACGCCATTCCGGCGCAAAAGTAGTTCCGTTTCCCCCCACCCCAGGGAAGATACTTTTGCTCTGTGATGGCTGCTCCCGCTACCCCCAGAGAGAGGAGGAACCTCAATTTTAATACCCAGGAGGTCTCTGTCATTATATCGGCTATGGAGACGGAGAATGAATTTCTCCATGGCAAAAAAAGCCGCAAGACCAGCCGGGAGAGGAAGCAGGGCATCCTGGAGTCCATTGCTGCCAGGGTCAATGTCCTGGGCTACTCCACCCGGACTGCTGGGGACATACAAAAGAAAATCAATGACCTGCGGCGCAAGGTGAGGGACAAGGTGGCCTCCATCAGGAGGTATGAGAGGGGCACAGGTGGTGGTCCCCCATGTCCTGTCACCCTGACCGCAGAGGAGGAGGTGGTCGCTCGGTGCCTGGAGAGGGAGCAGGTGGAGGGGGTCGCAGGCTATGACTCCGTGGAGGAAGGCACAAGGACAGGTAAGTGTTTTCTAATCCCCTATTTGATGTTTTGCATTTGGGGGGGGGGGGTACATGTGCCAAGTGTGTGGGACCACCAACATGTGTCTGCTTTGTGTCATCCACAGATGACGGAGCTGGGCCATCATCTGTCAGCCTGCATTCCACCCCATCCCCCCCACGCCATCATGTGCCCGAGCCACTGGGTGGTGAAGAGGTTGTTGAGGAGGAGAGTGGCCACACCACACCTGCCGAGGTGGTTGTGGAAGATCCTGCTGTGGCAGAGCAGGACTTTTCTTTGGTCTTGTCGGTCTCCTCCCCTTCTCCTGGCCCGTCTGTCGTCCCCTCCCCCCCCCATCCTTGGAAGCCCCTCAAGGGCGACACCTTCCACCCGAGGACATACATCTTCGGGCCCCAGGAAGGCGACCCAGAAGACCAGGGGGGTGTCTGATGGTGTCCAGGATCAGTTGGCAAGGGATCACGCCAGACAGACAGAACAAATGGGGGCCATAGCGGACCACTTGCAGAAAGTCTCTGACAGCCTGGGCTCCGTTGCCAACATCAGCAACGCAGTGCAGGATGTCAGCTCTAACTGCGCTGCAGTGGTCACCACTTTGGGGGAGGTGCAGGGGGATATCCAGCACCTCACTGCAGCCGTCCAGGCCAACACTGCTGCCATCCATGGTAACAGTGCTGCCATCCGTGAGCAGGGGAGGCTGAGTCGGCGGGCCCAGCATTACCAGATGACCCGTCAGCTCCGGATGCAGGCCCAGACCAACAGTTATCTTGGACGGATAGCCAGGGCCTTGGAGGGCACGCAGGCCACACCTGCCAGGAGTGGCCCACCTGGGGATCAGCCACCTCCAGATGCCCCCCCACCCACTCCATCCAGGCAGCTGCGGAGCCAGAGAGGGGCCCCCAGAAGAAGCCCCCGGCATCCCCGATGAGGCCTTTTTTTTGGTGCTGGTTTTATATTATTATTTTTGACATACTCAGGTCATGAGTTTATTTTATTTTTTTCTCAGGTTATGAGATTATTTTTCTTTTATTGGTCAGGATATGATCTTTATAATTTCTTTTTGTACTGCACACGGTCAGGAGTGCAGGGGACAGTGTGAATGGTGTGTGAATGTGAGAGGGTGGCACTCCTGAAAGTAAGGGGTGTCACCCTCGGCCGTGGTGGTGAAGTGAACCCCACGGCTGAATGAATGACGTGTGAAAGGTGTGTGAATGGACAGTGACATCATTGGGGCCTTGACGCGGCGTTACTGCTCCCAACTCCTACATGCTGGACTTGGGCTAATCCAATGCGATGTGCATGTGGTGTGTGTGATCTAGGGACATCAGTGGTGTACATGCGTGCACTGTCTGTGTTAGTAATGTTTTGGTTTAGTGTCCAAAGATGCCTACGGCGAGGACCCTCCTGACTGCTCTTCCATCAGCAGACTGGGTGTCCTCTGGCAGGGGGGGACTGTGTGGGTCGGGGGTCAGGTCATCACGTATGTCAATATGCAGGCCTTTTTTCATAGCAAAGTTATGTAGTATGCAACATGCACCGATGATCTGACACACAAAGGTAGGGGAATACAATAGGGCCCCCCCAGACTTATCCAGGCATCGGAAACGGGACTTCAGGAGCCCAAATGTTTGCTCCACCACTGCACGGGTTTTGATGTGTGCTTCATTGTATCTTCTCTCTCCTCTGGTTTGGGGGTTCCGGAAAGGAGTCATTAGATGGGGTCCCAATGCATATGCAGAGTCACCTGTAAGGTAAAAGACAGGAGAATGTTAGTCATGCATGTGCGATTTCTGTTGTGCATGACGGGAGGGGATAGTCATGCCTGACTCCCATGTCACTCACCAACCAGCCAGCTGTCCCCATACATGTTCTGGTTAAATTCTGCTGGGATGGGGCTCTGACGGTATATGTAGCTGTCATGGCTGGACCCGGGGTGTTTGGCACGGACGTGCCATATGAGGCGTTGGGCATCGGCTATCACCTGTACGTTGATGGAATGCCAATGCTTCCGATTGCGGTATATGTGCTCTGTGGCACTGGGGGGCTGTAGGGCCACATGTGTGCAATCAATGGCCCCCACAGTGCGTGGGAATCTGGCAATGTTGTAGAAATCTGTCATTGCCTTCTGCCGCAGCTCCTCAGTGGTGGGTCTGATGAAATGGTTGGACATGCGTCTGAGGATTGCAGGGACAACCTGGTGCACACATCTGCTTATGGAGGACTGTGACATCCCAGCCACCACTCCACTTGTACGCTGGAATGATCCACTGGCAAGGAAATGAAGTGTTGCCAGTACCTTCACCAGTGGCTGCACTGCTTGTGATCGGTGTGTTGGGCTGGTGATGTCATCCTGCAGGGTTGTGGTTAGTTCAAGTATTGCATCTGGGCTGAATCTGAATAGGCGATACACCTCCTCATCCCCCATGCCAAAGAGGTTCATACGAGTGCGGTATATCCTCTCTCACGTGCCCGCCTTCTTGGTTCCAGGGGACCCATCAGTAGTTCTAGGACCACGAGTGCCCCTGGCATGTTGGCACACAGAGGTGTTGTCCTTGCAAGTGGGGGTGCTCAGCTAGCTCTTATCGTCGGTAACGCTGCTGTAGCTGCTCTCCTGCTGACCTGTGACCGTCTGGAGTAAAGATAAAGCAGCCTTTTTGTAGAAATAACTTTGCGCTGGACGGATCAGATACGCGCGGCGCATGTAGCCAGCGTATGGTGCTAATCCGTTCGTGAATTGGGAAATCTCCCTCATTTGCATATTTGCAGGGGAAATCAATGGGCGCGACTGATGCGGCCAGCGAAAATAAACGCTGACGATACTCTGGCGTCGGAACGTTCCGCCGGTCGCAAATGACCCGTTATTGGGCGCATCTAGTTTGGTGGGTACGGGCACATAGAAACGTCGGCGCATCAGCACAGTTACGCGGCGCATATCCAAATACTCCAGCGCAAGTGTTCGTGAATCTGGCCCATAGTGTCAGAGGCGCAGTGGAGGCGGAGGACTGTGTTTGTGTCCCAACTCTCAAATTAATGGAAGCAAGCAAACAATTCATTGATGAGCGCTGGTGAGGCTGCATTTGATGGGCGCTTCATTAAAAAGGTGGGGTATACATCGGAAGGACAAAGGGGGTGGATTCAGGGGTGAAGCCAAGAGGGGGCTGCAAAATGAAGTTTTGCCTAGGGTGTCAAAAATCCTTGCACTAACCCTGCCTATAGTTCTACTCAGGGCTTTTTTTCTGGGGGAACTTGGGGGAACTCAGTTCCACCACCTTTGGCTCAGACCCTTTGGTGCCTGCTCACCACAATCACTTGTAAACACAGAAGTCTGGTTTCTGTGTTTACAAGTGCCAGCTCTGCACTCTGTGTGTAACCCCCCTGAACTCTGCACTCTGTATGTAGTGCAATTCTGGTATTTAATGCCCCTTTAAGACCCTTCTACTGTTTGTGAAATCTGAACGGGGTCGTGGTTGAGTTCCTGCACATTTTTTCTGAAAGCTCTGGTTCTACTTTAAGCACACATTTCTGATAATTTTATGGAAAGGACTAAGAAGATATAACCATGCCAATGGTGCAGCAGAAAACATATAGAACAATGAGGAAGATTTGTGGTTAGGATGATATGCGCTCCCCCCACAGTTGCAGAATGACGGCTGCCCGCATGCCGGAAGCAGTGCGGCCGCTTTATGGGGGCACTAGACTAATTTGCCTCTCAGCCCAGTCTGGCGCTACACTAACAGTGTAGTGCAAGCCGGTGGGGACTCTTTCCGTGCTGCCCCCCTGCAAAGTGCTGCCCTAGGCCTGGGCCTTGTTGGCCTTGGCCAGGATACAGCATTGACCACATATATGTGTCCATGGACAGCTGAGGCTTCTGTGCTGTGGGCATGTTCAATGTACGCTCCTAGCACAATGACCAAGTTGTCATAGACAGTTCTCGGCCTCTAGTTATGATCAGGAACCAGTGGAATAGCCCTTGGATATCTTTTATGTAAACAAAATGATACCGCAGTCTTATTATTTCTAAAGACACCAGGGCTGGGTGGGAAAGGGTTAACATACAAAGTGACCCTGTGCAGGCAGGTTACTGTAACTGATATTCTGTTTGCAATTGTAAGTAGTTGTACAAGCTTCTTAGGCAACTACTGTAGGAAGAGCCTGACGAAAGTATGTGGAGAATAAAAGAGAATTGCTCAACAATCCTATGTAAGCCAAGCTAATCACTGCTCCATTCATGTCACTATTAGACTATTATACTATACAAAGAAAGTACATATAATGATTAAATGTAAGGCATAATAGTGCAATATCACCCAAGATCAGGTGATCTGTAGGATCGTTTTTCGTAAATCACTGGACTACTATGCCTGGTAACATTATCCTAATCATTTCATAAAACTTTTATTTAGTGGCACTAAGCATGAGCAGGCTTATTCGGAAGAGGGGGTAAATTCTGCGCTAATGGTGCCAGTGCATGATATAAATGAATCTAAAGTGAATAAAAGCTGCAACATAAAAACATGTGATAATCATGTGGGAACAGAAAAAAAAGGGTATTGATAGTTGCGCTAATGAGAATAAATGATGTGAGTGATAATATTAAAAATGACTAGATTTTCCCCTGATTTTAAAGGGGTGTTCCAGCCAAAAATGGTGTTTATTAAAAGTCAGCAGCTACAAAAAGTGTAGCTGCTGGCTTTTAATAAACACTCACTTACCTGCTCCTCCGTTCCAGCGACGCGCCGACCGGGGCTCCGCTCCTCTCCCCCCCTCCCCGGCCGGCGTCTCCATCCCGACTATGGGCACCCAGCCGTGATAGCCTTCGGCTTCACGACCGGGCACCCACTGCGCATGCGCGAGCCGCACTGCGCATGCGCGTGCGGCGCGGCTCGCCGCTGATTGGACAGGCGATCGCATGGGACCTGTCAGTGTCCCATGCGATCGCCTACAGGGAGGGGCTGGTGTAGGCGATTAAGCTTAATCGCCTAACCAGCCCCTTGGCGTAACGCAGGAAGTGGGACAGGAAGTCCCACTCCTCCTGAAGCCCCCACTCCCCCCCAAAAAAAATTACATGCCAAATGTGGCATGTAAGGGGGTGTGGAGTGGGATAAGCGGAAGTTCCATTTTTGGGTGGAACTCCGCTTTAAGGGGAAAAAAGTGCGCGGTATACACCGGTAAATACAGTAATTGAAAATAATTAATACAAGTGAATACAAAAATATAATAATATTAGATGTCCTGATGGGAGCAAACAGGAAGTGTCCAAAGCAAAAACGATAATTTTTATATATACAAAAAAATCCTTTTATATATAAACAATAGTGATGAGCGGAATACGCCATATTAGATTTCGCGATATTTCACGAATATATAGAAGAATATTCACGAAATATTCGTTAATATCGAATATTCGTGATATTTTATAAAAAAAAAAAATTTGCGAAATTTCGCTAATGCGAATGCGAAATTTCGCTAATGCGAATGCGAAATTGATTGCGAAATTCTCGTCAACACGCAAAAACGGAGATCATTTCCTGGATTACTAAACTAATATGCACTAAACACTAACTCTACTTACACAAACTTATATGACTAAATTAAAGCTAATTTTTTTTTTTTTTTTTTTTTATACACAAAACACAGAAGGGCAGAGAAAGTATTCGCGAATATTCGAAATACGAATATTCGCATTGCGAATATTCGGCAACATAAAAGGATCGCCTCAGCTACTCGGCCCAGGGTCTCTAATCATACCAGCAATGCTTTTAGACGTCGATGGAGATCACTAGGATGTGATCTGTTTTAAAAATACATTTTAAAAAATACGAATATTCGCAATAGCGAATATTCACCGTGATATTCGATTTATTCGCAAATACTCGAATATGCAATATTCGTAACGAATATTCGCAATGCGAATATTCATGAGCAACACTAATAAACAAGTGTACATAGGTGAGTGAAGCCAAGAAACTTCTGATTCAGGAAAGGAGTAGTCCAAATTCCACACAGATGGCAGATTAGAAGTGCAAAGACAAAGGGCCAGATTCAGCAAGACTTGCGCTGGAGTAATTCGATATGCGCCGCGTAACTGTGAATATGCGCCGTCGTTTCTATGTGCCCGTACCCACCAAACTAGATGCGCCCAAAAACGGGCCATTTCCGATCGGCTTAACTTTCCGGCGCCAGAGTCCCGTCAGCGCATAATTTCGTTTGGCGCATCAGTCGCGCCTATTGATTTCCCCTGCAAATATGCAAATGAGGGAGATTTCCCGATTCGCGAACGGATTAGCATCATACGCTGGCTACATGCGCCGCGCGTATCTCGTCCGTCCGGCGCAAAGTTATTTCTACAAAAGGCTGCTTTATCTTTACTCCAGACGGTCACAGGTCAGCAGGAGAGCAGCGTTACCGACGATAGGAGCTTGCTGAACAACCACACTTGCAAGGACAACACCTCTGTGTGCCAACATGCCAGGGTCAATCGTGGTCCTAGCACTACTGATGGGTCCCCCGGAACGAAGGAGGCGGGCACGTGAGAGGATATATCGCACGCGCATGAACCTCTTTGGCATGGGGGATGAGGAGGTGTATCGCCTCTTCAGATTCAGCCCAGATGCAATACTTGAACTAACCACAACCCTGCAGGATGACATCACCAGCAAGACACACCGCTCACAAGCAGTGCAGCCACTGGTGAAGGTCCTGGCAACACTCCATTTCCTAGCAAGTGGATCATTCCAGCGTACAAGTGGAGTGGTGGCTGGGATGTCACAATCGTCCGTGAGCAGATGTGTGCACCAGGTTGTCCCTGCAATCCTCAGACGCATGTCCCACCACTTCATCAGACCCACCACTGAGGACCTGCGGCTGAAGGCAATGACAGATTTCTACAGCATTGCCAGATTCCCACGCACTGTGGGGGCCATTGATTGCACACATGTGGCACTACAGCCCCCCAGTGCCACAGAGCACATATACCGCAATCGGAAGCATTGGCATTCCATCAATGTACAGGTGATAGCCGATGCCCAACGCCTCATATGGCACGTCCGTGCCAAACACCCAGGGTCCAGCCATGACAGCTTCATATACAATCAGAGCCCCATCCCAGCAGAATTCGAACAGAACATGTATGGGGACAGCTGGCTGGTTGGTGAGTGACATAGGAGTCAGGCATGACTATCCCCTCCCGTGATGCACATCAAAAGTGGTACATGCATGACTAACATCCTCCTGTCTTTTACCTTACAGGTGACTCTGCATATGCACTGGGACCCCATCTCATGACTCCTTTCCGGAACCCCCAAACCAGAGGAGAGAGAAAATACAATGAAGCACACATCAAAACCCGTGCAGTGGTGGAGTAAACATTTGGGCTCCTGAAGTCCCGTTTCCGCTGCCTGGATAAGTCTGGGGGGACCCTATTGTATTCCCCTACCTTCGTGTGTCAGATCATCGGTGCATGTTGCATTCTGCACAACTTTGCTATGAGAAAAGGCCTGCAGATTGACATGCGTGATGACCTGACCCCCGACCCACACAGTCCCCACCTGCCAGAGGAGACCCAGTCTGCTGATGGAAGAGCAGTCAGGAGGGTCCTCGCCGTAGGCATCTTTGGACACTAAACCAAAACATTAATCACACAGACAATGCACGCATGCACACCACTGATGTCCCTA
Source organism: Rana kukunoris (assembly GCA_029574335.1). Classification (NCBI taxonomy): domain Eukaryota; kingdom Metazoa; phylum Chordata; class Amphibia; order Anura; family Ranidae; genus Rana; species Rana kukunoris. The sequence continues at coordinate 165,912,133 of CM056055.1, read as the reverse complement.
GGATCACACACATGGGAAGAGAATGGGATGACCACATGCACATCGCATTGGATTAGCCCAAGTCCAGCATGTAGGACTTGGGAGCAGCAACGCCAGCGTCAAGGCCCCAATGATGTCACTGTCCATTCATACACCTTTCACACGTCATTCATACAGCCGTGGGGTTAACTTCACCACCACGGCCGAGGGTGACACCCCTTACTGGCAGGAGTGCCACTCCCTCACATTCACACACCATTCACACTGCAACGTGTGCAGTATCAATAAAATAAAAATCTCATATCCTGAGTAAAAATCAAAATAAAATAAAAATCTCATATCCTGAGTAAAAATAAAAATAAAATAAAAATCTCATATCCTGAGTTGAGTTGAGTTGAGGTGCACTTTCTATAGCGTGGTCAATTACCCCGAAGGATCCCGACACGCTGGCGACGTCCCTGGGTGAACCCAGGGACAAGTGGACAGCAAGATGGTACGACTTGGACTGATGTTCCCGCTCGGATGTTACACTCAGGCCAACTGACGCCTTAAGCCGGGTAGGCTTGATGGAATAGCCATGTTTTTAAACTCCGGCGAAAGGCCGCCAGTGATGCCGCCTCCTGGATGTCCTCCGGGAGGGAGTTCCACAGCATGACACCCTGGTGGGAGAAGGACCTGCCACCCCGACGAGTTTTCTTAGGCACCGGTATGCTTAGGAGGCATTTCCTGCTCGATCGCAGAGTTCTTCCCGGGGCTCTCTTGAGGAACCTTCTCCGCAGGTAGCCAGGGGCTATGCCTTTCAAGATCTTATTCATAAGGCAGCCGGCTTTGAACAGAGAACGTTGAACAACGGGCAGCCAATGCAAGGCTTTCCGGGCAGGGGTGATATGTTCCCTCAAGGGGACACCCGTGAGTAACCTTGCCGCTGCATTCTGAACAAGCTGCAACCTGCGGGTGGATTTCCTTGGTAATCCTAGATAAAGAGAATTACAGTAAAAATCTAAATAAAATAAAAATCTCATATCCTGAGTAAAAATCAAAATAAAATAAAAATCTCATATCCTGAGTAAAAATCAGACCAAAAAAAATAACAAAATCATCGGGGATGCCGGGGGCTCCTTCTTGCCGAACCTCTCTGGCTCCTCAGCTGCCTGGATGGAGTGGGTGGTGGTGGGGGGGCATCTGGAGGTGGCTGATCCCCGGGTGGGCCACTCCTGGCAGGTGTGGCCTGCATGCCCTCCAAGGCCATGGCTATCCGGCTGAGGTAATTGTTTGTCTGGCCCTGCATCCTCAGCTGCCGGGTCACTTGGTAGTCTTGGGCCCGCCGACTCAGCCTCCCCTGGTCCCGGATGGCAGCACTGTTTCCATGGATGGCAGCAGTGTTGGCCTGGACGGCTGCAGTGAGGTGCCTAATATCCCCCTGCACCTCCCCCAAACTGGTCACCACTGCAGCGCAGTTGCAACTCACATCCTGCACTGCGTTGCTTATCTGGCCAACAGAGCACAGGCTGTCAGCCACTTTCTCCAAGTGCCCAACTATGTCCCCCATTTGTTGGGTCTGTCTGGCGTGATCCCTCGCCAACTGGCCCTGGACAAGATCCGACACCCCCCTGGTCTTCTGGGTCGCCTTCCTGGGGCCAGAAGATGGTTGTCCCCGGGGGGATGGAATTGCCCTTGAGGGGCTTCCAAGGATGGGGGAGGGGATGACAGACGGCCCAGGAGAAGGGGAGGAGACCTCCAACACTAAGGAAAAGTCCTGCTCTGCCACAGCAGGATCCTCCACAACCACCTCGGCAGGTGTGGTGTGGCCACTCTCCTCCTCCACCTCTTCACCACCCAGGGGCTCGTGCACAGGATGGCGTGGGGGGGATGGGGTGGACTGGCCGCCGACAGATGATGGCCCAGCTCCGTCATCTGTGGATGACACAAAGCAGACACATGTTGGTGGTCCCACACACTTGGCACATGTACCCCCCCCCCCCAAATGCAACACATCAAATAGGGGATAAAAAAAACTTACCTGTCCTGGAGCCTTCCTCCACGGAGTCATAGCCAGGGACCCCCTCCACCTGCTCCCTCTCCAGGCAGCGAGAGACCACCTCCTCCTCCGCGGTCAGGGTGACCGGACATGGGGGACCACCACCTGTGCCCCTCTCATGCCTCCTGATGGTGGCCACCTTGCCACGGACCTTGCGCCGCAGATCATTGATTTTTTTTTGGATGTCAGCAGCAGTCCGGGTGGAGTACCCCAAAATATTGACCCGGCCAGCAATGGTGTCCAGGATGCCCTGCTTCCTCTCCCGGCTGGTCTTATGGCTTTTTTTGCCATGGAGGAAATGATTAAATGTCTCCATAGCGGGGATGATCACTGAGACCTCCTGGGCGTTAAAGTTCAGGTTCCTCCTCTCTCTGGGGGTAGCGGGAGCAGCCATCACAGCACAAAAGTATCTTCCCTGGGGTGGGGGGAAACGGAAATACTTTTGCGCCGGAATGGTGTTTCCGCCTGCGCTTTTAAGCGCCCAACGGAAGGCATTGCGCTGACGTTTCCCGTGAAGTGGTGCCGACGGAAGTTGTGAGCATGCGCACAAGGGGGCGAGTGGAGCCGCACTCACTGCGCATGCTCCGTGGATGATGCGCTGAACGTAAGCCTCTGCGCTGGGCTCCGCCCATCATTTACATGTGATCACACCCACTTCCACTTGCGTCGGGTTACGCCAGCACATTATCGTTACTCTGGCGCAAGTTTACGCGCAACTGCTATGTGAATAACAGTACTTGCGCTGAAAGGGTCGTCAGAGTAACGTAAATGAGAAGCGTTACTCCAGAGCAAAGATGCTCCCATCTACCTGAATCTGGCCCAAAGAGTAGAGCTGCTATTAGAGCTGCACGATTCTGGCCAAAATGAGAATCACGATTTCTTTGCTTAGAATGAAGATCACGATTCTCACGGCGTAAAATCTTTTACATTTATACAAAAATATATATTTTTTTAATTCATTAACCACTTAAGACTCGGACCAATATGCTGCCAAATGACCAAAGGGGTTTTTGCGATTCGGCACTGCGTCGCTTTAACAGACAATTGCGCGGTCGTGCGACGTGGCTCCCAAACAAAATTCGCATTCTTTTCTTCCCATAAATAGAGCTTTCTTTTGGTGGTATTTGATTGCCTCTGCGATTTTTATTTTTTGCGCTATATACAAAAATAGAGCGACATTTTTGAAAAAAAATCAATATTTTTTACTTTTTGTTATAAAAAAAATCAAATAAACTAAATTGTAGTCAAACATTTAGGCCAAATTTTATTTAGCCACATGTCTTTAGTAAAAAAAAATCGCAATAACAAAAAAAATTAGCTACCTAGAGGGAACAGCGACACTAATACAGCGATCAGAAAAATGATCGCTTAGTGACGCTGGCAATAGGGAGTGAAAGGGTTAACTAGGGCAGTGATCAAGGGGTTAAAACTTTATTAGGGGGGGGGTACAGGGCTACCCTGAACCTAACACTAACTGACTTTTACACTGACTGTCACACTGACACTAAATACAGTAATCATACATGTATGATTACTGCATTCAGTGACACTGTGACAGGGGGGAGGGGGGGGGGGCGATCGCGGGGGTTAAATGTGTTTTTTGTGTAGTGTAGGTGCAGTGTAGTGTTGTGCAGACTTACTTGTGTTGTGATCTCTCCTCAGCGGTGGTTGAAAAAAACACCGAGGGAGAGATCACGTCGCTTCCTCCTTCCTGTGTTTACACAGGAGGAGGAAGTGCACTGCAGGGGGAGCGCACGCATTGGCTGAGAGCGATCCGGAGGGGGCGGACAAAAACGAATAGCCGCCCCCTCTTGTCAGATCGCTCCTGCAGCCGCACGGACCGTCGCATGTACGGGGGGGGTCCGATCGGACCCCCGATCCCCCCCAAGGCACCAACGTATATATACGTTGATGTGCCTGTCGGTGCCATTCTGCCGACGGCGGCGGTCCTTAAGTGGTTAAAGTAATTTTTTCCAAAAAAATGCATTTCAAAAGACTGCTGCGCAAATACAGTGCAACATAAAATATTGCAACAACCGCCATTTTATTCTCTAGGGTCTTTGCTAAAAAATTATATAATATTTGGGGGTTCTAAGTAATTTTCTAGCAAAAAAATAATGGGCCAGATTCACGTACATCGGGGCATTTTTGGACCGGCGTAGTGCAACTCCTTTAAGTTAGACCGGCTTAATTTCGAGGCGCAAGTACCGTATCCTCATAGGGCCAGATTCATGAAGAGTTAGGCTGGCGGATCCAGTGATCCGCCAGCCTAACTGTCACTTTAAGCCGGCGTTTCTGTTTTCTATAACCAGAAAACAAGAAACGCCGGGTTGGAGTTCCGATGCGATCAGCGTAATTGAATTTCGCCATCGCATCGTTACTTCAACTTAAAAATGGCGCCGGGGGCGTTCCCGCCGATTTACGCTCAAAAAATATGTTAATGAGCGGAAATCGGCAATTCACAATCTTTTTCGGGCGCGACGCAGTGACTTTACGACGTTTCCGGAAGCGATACGCGGCGTATAGATAAAGCAGCCCCCTAGTGGAGTATCCTATGTTAGATATAGCCGTCGTCATCGCGTCGGAAAAAAAACAAATCGCGTCGTTTGCGTAAAACATTCATGAATGGGGACGTGACGTCATTGACGTTCACTGACAGAACTTGAACATGTGAACTTGAACAGAACATGTGCACTGGGATGCATTGACACTCGACGCATGCGCAGTACGTTCGCCGCGGGATCGCGCATAGTTAGAATACTACACGCCCCGTACCCGCCCAATTTGAATTCCGCCGGCTCATTTGCGATGCGCTGCCGCAACTTTAGGAGCAAGTGCTTCATGAATAACAGCACTTGCTCCTAAAATTTCTGCAGCGTAACGCAAATGAGATGCGTTACTCCAGAGCAAAGATGCTCTGATCTACCTGAATCTGGCCCATAGTATTTTCAGCCAAATTTGCACCGGTGCAATGTAAATTCCGAGGCGTAAGGCGGTGTAATTCAAAGTGGGAAGGACGTGGGCGTGTTCTATTAAAATGAGCCGTGACCCCATGAAAATGAAGGGCCGGCCAGACTGGGCATGTGCACATGAAGCAGACTATGGTCAGCACCTCTCTGAGCATGCTCAGAACTCAGCACGGAGCAATCAGTTAGACAGGAACTAGGCCCGTCAGACTTAGGGTCCTTTCACACGTCCTCTCCGCTCGTCCGTTCATTACAAGTCCGTTTACGGACTTGTAATGAACCCCTATGGGAGCGGATCCGTTAGCGGATGATGCATCCGCTAACGTCCGCTAGATCCGCATCCGTTTTTGCGGACGGAAGAATGTCCTATTTTTCTCCCGTCCGGCCAAACGGATCGGATGCAAACGGACAGACGGTCCGTTTCCATCTGACTCCCCATAGAGGAGAGTGGAGGAGAGACGGGGCGGTCCCTGCACAGTGTGCGGGGACCGCCCTGTCCGCCCGACAGCTCAGCGGAGACCCCCCGCTGAGCTGACTGACACACGGAGCGGACCGAAAAACGGACCGCTCCGTGTGTAAGGAGCCTTAGTCAGCTATGCACAGTGCTTAAATAGACCGAGAGAAATGCCCTTCCATTGCAAAAGTACATCCAATTTTTTCCCTTCCTGAAGCAAGGTGCTTCCGTTGTCTGTTGCTGTTTGGAGGTTTGTGTCGTGTCGGTGTGTGTATATATATATATATATATATATATATAATATTAAATAAGATAATTATAATAATATTAAAATTAGTAAATTTATATTAGTTAAAAAAATTAAAATATATATTTATTATATGAATTATTATAAAATATATACTAAACAGAAAAAAAAAATATATAAAATATATATTTAGCCATTAGGGTGAAAAGAGCCACTGGCAAGGAAATGGAGTGTTGCCAGTACCTTGCCCAGTGGCGGTCGTCAGATCCTCTCCCGTGTAAGAACAGGGGAGACCGCGCTATGGTGAATAAAGTAGCTGTTGCCTCCCAGTAGGATCCCTATGTGGGGAGCTAATATAAATATGAATAGTAGAAAGGGAAATGCCGCTGCTAAATTAAAGCGGAGCTCCACCCAGTATAACAACATTTTACAATGTTGTTTGAAAAAAAAAAAAAAAAACCTGAAAAAAAAAAAAAAAAAATACTCACCCGAAATAGCTGTTGCTATGCGGAAGTCCGTAATCTGCCTCTTCCTAATCCGCGGTGTGTTTTCTTCTTCTTCTTCTTCTCCTTGTGAATGGGCGCGCTGCTTCCTGGGAACTGTGTGTGTTCTCAGAGAGCAGCGCGCCCATTCACAAGCCAGCGTGAGACTCACGCAGGCACAGTAGGAAACGGGCAGTGAAGCCCTACGGCTTCACTGCCTGTTTCCCATAGTGTGGATGGCGGCGCGGGACCCGGAGCGATCGTGGGACCGGCATCGGGGGGCCCATCAGCGCGGGCGCCTAGGACAGGTAAGTGTCTTTATTTAAAGTCAGCAGCTACACTGTTAGTAGCTGCTGACTTTAAAAAAATGTTTTACCGTGGCTGGAGCTCCGCTTTAATATCTTTGTCAGGTATATCCGTGGTGTGAGCCCAATGGTAATAGGCCCCCCTTTTGGCTGGAATTAGGGTGCAATTGGAGAGATACCCTGTGTTAATAGGAGGGTAGATGTTGGTTCCTCAGCTTCCACTAATTTCAGTGAAATTGAGTAAAGGTGGATTAATTAGGTCAGGAGCCTGTGCAGGCCAGCAGGCCCAAAGATTGCTAAAGTAAAATGATCCTATGCTGCTATAAGGATGCCAGTTGTGACCGATGCACCCTAAACCATATAAAACAAAGAAAAAAATGTGTCTCTAGAGTCTAATAGGTAGGAATCCCTACTAGTGTGGTTACTAGTGTAATCAACCACTTCTGTTTTCCATTGACTTCAATGGGAAAACTCGCTTTTATATGCGAGTACTTTTTATTACAAGCATTTTCCTGAATGGATTATGCTCGTAATCTGAGGTTCCGTATTACAATAAGAAACAACACATTACAGCTTGGTAAATTGAACCGTCTATTAGGTTCATACTAAGGTTACCACGGCATCCTTTTAGAAAACATTTTAACAAATGTTACAGATATTTCTGTAGGCTGCATGAATTTTTGCTGTCATTTCTGTAGATGAAGCCCTGCATCAGTGCCATCTAGTGGCCAAAATTTTTGAACCAACTCAATGACATGCACTGCGTATCGAGTCTGATTCACAAATATGTTTCAGGGCCAGTTCACACCACATGCAGTCCAGTGCATTTATTTTCTGTATCAAAAACGCATGGAAAGTAGGTTATTTGGTTTTCAATGGTATAGTTCACACCAGTGCATTCCAGTTCCAGAAAAAAAAAGTTGACCATGTTGCATTTTTCCTGCACTGGCCTGTACTGGAACTCTGTAAAACACACCAAAAACGCACATGTCCTTATTTAAAGTCATACCTCCCAACATTTTGAGATGGGAATGAGAGATACCTACTAGCAAATGCATGTAGGCATAGGACACACCCCCTGCCACACCCCCTTAAAGGAGAATTAACAACAAAAAAGGTTAATTAAATCCACAACGGCTTTTTTTTTTACCACTACTATTCCTTTATATTGGCTTTCAAAATGTATAAATGCAGCAATTTAGAATTTAGATGAAAGGTTTAACACTGGAAAACACTTTTTGAAAGATAAAAAGTGAATTTTATATACAACTATATAGATCAGCCCAAAAGGAGGGACAAATGAGGAGAAAAAAGGGACAGAGGAACATTACTCCAAATCAGGGACAGTCCGGCGCTGTACACACGGCAGAGAACCTCGACGGGCAGAACACATCGTTCCGCCCGTCGAGGTTCTCTCCCGGCCGTCGAATTCGGCGACCCGCCCGTCGGGAATGGCAACCAGCCATTCTTCCAGGCGGGCCGTCGAGGAAGGGAAGCTCGCTGAGACCGTACACACGGCCGAGGTCCTCGCTGGAATGTGCATTCCAGCGAGGTTCTCGCTGATTTTCAGCGAGAACCTCGGCTGTGTGTACGGCGCCTCCCTCGAAATCAGGGACAGTTGGGAGCTATGTTAAAGTGGAAGTAACCCCTCATAGTTGTTAGCCAAGGAAGCTGCCATCCTAGCCTTTGTTTAATTTGCAACTGCCATGATGGTGCACATGTGATCCGTTATGACACCAGCCAGTGGAGGGTTTGGGTGAGAGCACAACCAGTGTGACAGCTAGCATTACTGGAATGCCGGAAATGTTAACTGTTTTTTTAAACCATCAAATCGATGGGTTTACTTCTGCTTTAAGGATAGGAAAAAAGAGGGGGGGGGGGGGCACTGGCCTGCATCAAAAACGTCCCAAAAATGCATCATAAACGCACTGGAACGCATCAAAAACGCACATTCAGAAAAGCATCCGCACTGTGCTTCTATAGTGTGAGCTGGCCCTCAATAGAAAATAGTTATGGGACATTTTCTATCTATTAGTATGCATTGGGAAGTCTATACTAGTCAATGATACATGATACCTTTTCATGTCCTGCAAATATAGCAGCTCCTATACTCTTGGTGTATCTACATCCGGAAACTAACGGGCTCTTCTCACACCACCATAGATGCTGAGCACATGAAAATGCACATAAACGCATGAAAGCTCGCTTATGAAAAATACATGAAAATGGTTGTAAAGTCAGCCTAATTGTTACTGTATGTATAAATATTAAAAGCACTTTTTCTCTGAAGCTTGATTCTCTTATGATAAGGGTGTGGTACATTAATCACTCTACAGCTACAGCAGCCTATCTGGTATAAATAGATAAGGTGTGTAACGCTAAGTTGGCCAAATACCCAGAATTGGATGAGGCTTATCACAGTTCAGAAAAAAGGGGGGAGGTTGGGACTTTACATGAGGCATATGATAAACTATAACCGTAGGCCTCCATCCCTGTAAATCTATAAAAAGGGAGGGAGGTTTGGGACTTTAAATGAGATGCGTTTTTAGCAAAATGCAATTATATATATATGTAATATAAAAAAATGTTTCCATAATACCCAGGCTCAAAGTTACCATCCAAAAAAGCAACAAAACCAAATTAACCTGTCTAGCTGTAAGCATTAAAAATAAAGCTGCACGCATTTGCAAATACCTGTGTAAGCTGCAGGCCCTGTCAAGGCTCTCTGTGTACTGCAGTACACAGAGAGCCTTGACGGGGCCTGCAGCTTACACAGGCAGCCACGCCCCTACCTGCCACCCCCGCTGTTTTAGGGGAAACACAGTGGTCCCAGGAGAGAGCGGGGACCAGTGACAGCACGGTGCGCTACTCGCACATGCGCAATAGGGAACTGGGCAGTGAAGCCGAAACGCAACACTTCCCGATTGCCTAACCGAGGATGGCGGCGGGTGCAGCCGAGGGACGAGCGATTGCTTTTTTTGTTTAAAAAAATCGTAACATTGCATAAGCAAAATGTGAATGTACAAATGAAACACTACGAGTATTGCATAGCATAAATCTGGGCTGCAAAGATGTGTAACAATAGAACAGGAGAGGAAATGTGAGGGGGGAGAGAAGGACCAGAGAGTATTAAAGATCACTGGTATCCATGGTTGTAGCTATTATTGTACAAAATTTTCCATGGGTTCCAGAGTGTCAGCAGCTTAGGCCCTGTACACACGACTAGTCCAAACTGATGAAAACGGACTGAAGTTCAGTTTCATTGGTTCACAGACTGATGGTCTGATGGTCTGATGTGCGTATACACCATCAGTTCAAAAAGCGATCGTGTCAGAACGCGGTGACTTAAAACACGACGTGCAGAAAAAAATGAAGTTCAATGCTTCCAAGCATGCGTCGACTTGATTCTGATAATGCGCGGGTTTTGAACCGATGCTTTTGCGTACTAGCCATCAGTTTTGACCGATCGGTAGGCATCCATCGGTCCGATTTTAAAGCAAGTTCTAAATTTTTGGACTAAAGGACAACAGACTAATGGGGCGTAGACACGGTCGGTTTGGACCGATGAAACTGAACTTCAGTTTGTTTTCATTGGTTTGGACTGATCGTGTGTACGCGGCCTTAGTGTTTGTTTGTTTATCTCTAGAGAGGATAGTTTCATAAGAGTAGTGGGTTTGTACCAGGTTAACTACTTGTAGCACCCATTTTCTTTCAGAAAAGGCACTACGCTAAAGTTAGTGGGAGAGTGATGTTGCTCCCACTCCTAATTTTGCTAAATTGGGCTGCTGTCAGCCCTGAATTATCCTGTGGGTCATTCTGTGCTCCAGAGATGTAGTTCCATCTCTGGGTGGCAGGTGGCGCCAGAGGGATTCAGGCAGAGCCTGAGCCCACTGGGGAGGGGTATATCTGTGGCAGACGCCATTTTTCAGGGTTCTTTGCGGGTTCCAGGTGCGGCACCCACCTTCAGGGTGTGCTCACCCAACGGACTCCGGCGACATGGCCTACCAGGCCGGGGTCGCATGTTACACGGAGTTCCCTGCTGATGCTGAAAGGGGCCCTAGCAACTTGCTGGGGGCCCATTCCTATTAAAGAGATCCTAAGCTGTATGCTGTTCGGTGGGGGATCGGCTTGAGGAGAACCAGGAGGCAGGTGATCCAATAGGGCTTGAACGAACCATTGGGGATCTGGTCGCTAGGAACTGACAGATAACCATAGACTGTCAACTGGTGACCCCTACTAAACGAGAACCTTCTGGAAGGATTCGCTCTACAGTCCAACATTGGGCCTGTGGCAGAGGTCTTCATCTTGAAATGCTAAATTCTACTAGAGCCAAGTCAGTGAGAGAGACTTGTTTCTTCCCAGCAACCCTAAGGCTCCATTCACACCTAGGCGTTTTTACGCCTGAAGCGCGACGCTACAATACGCCGGAGGGTCGAATTTACATTGTTCTCTATGGAGACTGTTCACATCTCCTAACGCAGAACGCCGTACGTCGATAGAACGTCGAACGCCGAATTTCAAACAAGTCCTGGACCCTTTTTCGACGCGCGTATCGGACAGCTTCGGCGTTCCGCATAGCCGACAATACAATGTAAAAAAAACGCGGTTAAAAACGACGCGTTTTGTCGCCGCAAATCGCAGGACAAAATGCCTATTTTTTGTCGCCGCAAATACGCCGCAAATCGCCTACGCAAAGGTGTGAATGCAGCCTTAGTGACATTCCGTCTGCCAGACTTGTGGCAGAAGTCTGTCCGAAGGCACTTTACCCACTCTGGCTAGAGTGGTGACGAACTGTTCTATTGCAGAAGGCAGGACTGCTTTCTTTTCATCCAAGCCTGATACCGCAACGTTATCTCCTTTCATCGACCTTTTCGCTCTACCTCATGTTGATGTTGGTTGTGTTGGACCAGGAAATAAAGCAGGTTTGGACATTCTTTTATTGCTCTGCTCACTGAAATCACCCCTAGACAACACACAAGGGTAACTTAATACTCCGATCCCAAATCAATCAGCGGCCCCTGAGGGGGTATTGCTACATACTTCTGGGAGAGTGGGGGCATCTTTTGATTTCCATTTTCTGGCGATCATAAGCTTAGTTGCTAGGAGAATATGTGTGTTCGTCACTCTGAGGTTTGGTGGTAAATCGTCAATGGTGAGGTTGACGAGAGCTAATTAGGGAGTCAGTAAGATGGGAAAACCAAGCATATCTCGTAACACTGATTCCACTTTACTCCATATAGGTTTTACAAATGGGCATTTCCCAGAATGCATGAGTGTACCCGGGGAGCCGCATTCCCCCCAGCACACATGGGAGGTGTGCGTATGGAACCTAGCCACCCTAGAAGGAGTCATATACAGTGTTGCTCATCTTACTTTAAAAAAGTAATTAGTTACAGTTACAAATTACTTCTCCGAAAAAGTAATTGCGTTAGTGACTCAGTTACTACATTGAAAAAGTAATTAGTTACTCAGCAAAGTAACTGAATTTTCTTTTAATATTCTACAATGCTTTGTTGAGAAGCAGATGATGGGCGCTTGCCAGAAACAAATGGTGATCTCGTGTATATCCCAGCCTAGGTGCATCCGTCCCACCATGTATGTGCAGCTAATAGGACTTAAAACCCTTATCCATCTGCTACATATTACATCCAAATTATAAGCTGGATTAAAATGTATGTTTATATTATAGATTCCCTTGACGTTTACAGAGTCTGTAATTTAAAATCTTATATTAGGCTTTATAAGAATTTTCTATAGTTTATTGTTTATTATTTTATTTATCTTATATAAGCTTTATTAGTTGCAAGGGATCTGGAATGGGGATGTCAGATTTTTCTTTGTTGTCTGATGAAGAGATGAAATCACTGACCAAAAATAACCTGCTGATCATTGGTCTGTATAGGTGTCCTGCACTTACCATGTTGACCACTAGATGTAGCTGTGTACACTGTGTTGTATAGGGAACGTTTGTTCTGTGTAACATTTTGTTCCGGCCATGTGTTCCCTTGGATCATTGATCAGGTTGCGCACACAGTGTGTGTGATCGATGTGAGTTGTTCCCCGGTGATAGGTCAGCGTGAGGCGGGTGGGGCTCATTATATCCAGGGCTCCTTGCGATTGGGAGTTTTCAGACCGCTGTGACAGGCCATCACAGCGGTCACATGATTCTAAAGCGGAGTTCCACCCATATTCATATTCACAGCACCGGCAGAAGCAATTACTCTGCTGCCATCTAGTGGCGGTAGATGTAATTGCGGTAATGCCGCCCAAGTAATGGGAACTGCGTTACCGTGAGGGGAAGAGTAATCAGGTAGATTACTCGTTACCCTCAAAAGGGGCTGCGTTAGGTAACTGCGTTTATTGTAACTCTGTTACTTACTACACTGGTCATATACCATCTCATCAGCATTGTTTGGGCAAGTTCCCATAATGCAGTGCAGGACGTGTATGTGTATATAGATTTAATTGCCGATTGCCACTGTTGATCTGAGAAATGGGCTTATAGATCTTCCCAATTGGCGATGGGTTTAGACTTTTGGAACGTACCTTTTTCCTGTAGAGTGGAGTATATCAAGGACGTACCCTTGAGTTTTAGTGTATCTGAGAACATGTAGTTCCACAGGGTAACGAGGAGAGAACCTTCTAGGGAAGGGTTTGCAAGAAGGCATTGCTGTAGCCTATAGTAGTTAAAGTAGTCAGTGGTAGGTGCACTAGATTCCCTTTGGATGGTCAGAAAAGAGGAAGTTCAAACATGTAAGTCGCTTGGGCGGTTACCCAATGTGGGATGTGCATGCCTGGAGTTAGCAGTTTTAATGTTTCAATAGGTATGGGATGGGTTTTGTTGGAAGAGACTCCCATTTAGTGGAATGAATTGCCTTCCAAGTTTTGACAGAGGCTTGTATGGTAGGAAAATAAAGACAGAGATTCAGGTTTCTATTAGATGTGCTGAACAGCCATAGAGACAGGTTGGGGCCTGGGGTCATAAGGTTTTCTATATGGTAAGTGTCCATTTTTTTAAAAGTCAGCAGCTGCAGTATTTGAAGCTGGGAGATGCAATGCGTCAGTGGGAGGAGCTTATGATGCGATAACGTCTGAGTCCTTGGCTCCACCCGACTCTGCGTTTCGCCGTTACTAGGCGTCTGCTGGGAAGGGAGACTGATCTCCTTTCCCAGCACACGCCTAGTAACGGCGAAACGAAGCGTCGGGCGGAGCTAAGGTCTTAGACGTTATCACACACCAGTTGGTCAGGCGTGAGCTGAGACACTGGCAGTGTGTTTTTTAATTTTATGTTTTGTTCAACTTGCTTGGATGTCAGCAACCTGCTCGAGAAAATAAAGAGCAAGTGTTTTACCTGTACCATGAAGTTTTTTCTTCTTCTTTCCATTATCGTATCCACTGCTTGCTGAACGCCCTCTTTTGGTTCAGAGGGGAGACGGTATAGATGTACCTAGGTCCCCAGTAGGGATGAGGTCCGGCGTGTTCGCACAGTCCACGTGCAGAGCCCGCCAAGAAGTCTGCACGATGCTGCACTAACCACAGGCAGGGAGAAATTTCCCCATATCTGCAGCCGAGCATCGGAAATATGTCTCCCTGCCTGTGATTAGCGCAGCGCCGTGCAGACTTCCTGGCGGGCTCTGCACATGGACTGTGCGAACACGCCAGAGCTCATCCCTAGTCTCCAGGGACTCACGCTGAAGATCCCGGTTACACGACCAGAGGCTGTCCGTTGCTGAGGAGCGATATCCATTTACTGGAGCCAGAGGAACCATCCTGTCTGTGTTGAGCTGATCTGATCCCTGTCATGGGGGTCCTTCTGTTCTGGTAAGCAGCCATCTATCTACCTTATTGCTAAGAAGAGTCTAAGCTTTGAAGATCTGAGTGACAATCTGCGAATCAGTTGCTACAGTGTCATACCTCTGTGGACTTTTTTTCATTTTGGTTCTTTTCTCTTTTTTTTTTCCCCCTTTTTTCTTGGACACTTCACATGTGGTTTTTAGCCGCCAGGATTTAATTAACCATTATTTTTTCTTGATTCTATTTTGGACTTGAATGTTTTTATATCACTTATGAGTTTTATTAGATAACTTATATTGTTTCATTCTGGATCACTGGCTTGTTAATCCGTGCATGCTTCTGTGAGAGCCCTGTATATAACACTACACACGGGTGGCTCATTTTTGAGGTTGGGGGCAGGGATGTATTCTGGCCTAGGCCAACAAGGCCCAGGCCTAGGGCGGCACTTTGCGGGGGGGCGGCCGGCCGGTCCTCTTCCCATGGCATCCCTCTGTCCTCTTCCCACGGCGTCCCTCTGTCCGTCACTCATGGCAACCCTCTGTCCTTCTCCCAGGGCATCCCTCTGTCCTCTTGCCATGAATATGACAGGGGTGTGGCTTTGACAGGAAGGGGTGGGTCATATTTAAATTAGGGGGTGCGCAAGTTTAGTCAGGCCTAGGGCAGCACAAAACCTAAATACACCTCTGGTTGGGGGACTGCCTTAATGTTTGACTTTCACATGACCGGGGCTCTTGCCTGGTCCAGGAATTGGTAAGTATGCCTTTGGGCAAGGTGGTACTTCTGTGCTAGAAACTGACCTCATCATCACCTGGAATAACCCAAAGAACCCACCCCAGGGTAGGTCTCCTAGGTGACCCACACTTGGCGCCCAATAAGTTAATAGGGAACAAGGAGAAAGTGTCACCCACCTACCCTACAAGTAGACCTTGCATTTTAGTATAAGTTGTGAGGTGAGATCCCACAGCATTATTCATGGAGTCCATAGCAGTATCCTAATCTGGTATAGCTGAAGATAAAGCTTTTATAAACAGCAAATGTCAAAGTTTCCACAATCATAGAAAACAATACAAACTGTAGGACTTGTGTGTTTCACCATCTGAAATGCCAGAACTGTTATATCAAATCTTTTTAACTGCAGACAGTTGAGGTTTGACCTAGATTACGTAGGATAGATGGTTGTTATAAGCGGGGCGTTTCCTACCATAAAGTAGGGTGATAATCATGTCTCCTGGTGGTGGCCATACAAGTCCTGAAAGAAACATAACAGTCTGACCTTCAGTCTACACCGCAGGAGGAAGGGCACGGTGGTAGAGGTCAGGTCTATACGTATTGCTAAACACTGATTGGCTCAGAGGTGTAGCTTAAAACCGAGTAGTCAGATTGTGATTGGAAATGCTTTGATTACCATCAGCCAGAGGCATGGGGGACACTGGGGGGGGCACACAGGGGGACACATGGGGGAGGAAGAGCACACAGGGGGACACTGGGGGGGAGCACACAGGGAGACACTGGGGGGAGGAAGAGCACACAGGGGACACTTGGGGGGGGGCACACAGGGGGACACTGTAGCGGAGGGAGAGTAAACAGGGGGACACTGTGGGCGGGGAGCACACTGGGAGACACTGGGGGGGAGGGAGAGCACACATGGGGATACTGGGGGGGGGGGGGCACACAGGGAGACACTGGGGAGAGCACACAGTGGAACACTGTGGCGGAGGGAGAGCACACAGGGGGAAACTGTGGGGGGAGCACACAGGGGGACACTGTGGGGGGAGCAAACAGGGGACACCGTGGGGGGGATGAGAAAAAGGGGATGGGGAAACAGGGACACTGTGGGAGGGGGCACACAGGGGGACACTGTGGGGTGGAGCACACAGGGGGACACTGTGGGGGGAGCACAAAGGGGGCCACTGTGAAGGGAGCACACAAGGAGACACTGTGGGGGAGCACAAAGGGGGACAATGTGACACAAGGGGACACTATGGGGGGATGCACACTGGTCGGGGGAGAGCATACAGGGGGGCACTGTGGGGGGGGGGAATAAAAGGGAGACACTGTGGGAGGGGGGCGCACACAGGGGGACACTGTGGGGGGAGCACAAAGGGGGACAATGTGACACAAGGGGACACTATGGGGGGAGCACACTGGGGGGAGAGCATACAGGGGGGCACTGTGTGGGGGGGGGGGAATAAAAGGGAGACACTGTGGGAGGGGGGCGCACACAGGGGGACACTGTGGGGGGAGCACACAAGGAGACACTGTGGGGGGGGCACACAGGGAGACTGTGGGAGGGGGGAGCACACAGGAGACACTGTGGGGGACCAGGAGAGTATCATGGGCCTTTCTGCTGTCCTGTTGGGGCCCAGGCCCCATACATCTGTACTGCCCCCTCCCTCCCTCTGCTTGTGGCCCTGGTGTCTCTATATTCCAGTAACAAAAGCTTCACTCACCCGATGCCTGTAATTATACCACTAACGGCGCACTGCTCCCCACTGGCCCCTCTTCTTTTCTCGTCCACCCCAGGTGAAGTTTTTTTTTTTTTCGATATCGCACTGCGTCAATTTAGTTGACAATTGTGCGGTCATGCGACGCTGTACCCAAACAAAATTGATATCCTTGATATCCTTATTTTCCCACAATTAGATCTTTCTTTTGGTGGCATTTCATCCCATCTGTGTTTTTTTTTTTTTTTGCGCTATAAACAAAAAAAAAGTGTCCGATCTTTCCGCTGCAATGTCGCAGTAAAAATCAATGATCGCGCCATTACTAGTATAAAAATAAAAAATACAAAATAAAAAGTCCATAAATCTATCCCCTATTTTGTGGACGCTATAACTTTTGCGCAAACCAATCAATAAACGCTTTTTGGATTTTTTGCCAAAAAATATGTAGCAGAATACAAACTGACCTAAATTGATGAAGACATTTTTTTTTTTTTATTGTATTGAGTGTTTTATAATATATATATTAAAAAAATCTTTTTTTTGTTTATAGCGCAAAAAATAAAAACTGCGGAGGTGATCAAATACCTCCAAAATAAAGATCTATTTGTGGGGAAAAAAGGATGTTAATTTTGTTTGGGTACAGTATCGCACGACCGCGCAATTGTCAGGTAAAGTAACACAGTGCCATATCACAAAAAATGGCCTGGTTATTAGGGGGTAAAACCTTCCAGGGCCGAAGTGATTAAATCAATGGGTTTGGTTTCTACTTTAGAATTTACTGCTGTTCAGGGGTTCTTGTGCTTCAGCAAAATGGCAGCAAATGCTGTATGAAATTTACAGGGAACATATTGGTAGTATAAATATTAATGTGGAATGCATGTTCCCTGCTAAAGAACATTATTTGTTATGGGTAAAGTTCCATTACTCGGGCTCTGAACACTTTCTTTCTTCCGGGGGATTTCTTCTCAATACACTCCTGTGACCCCGGCGGTGCACACAGTGGTCACGTCCGCATTCAGCTGACTCACCGCTCCAAAGAGAAAGCAGAAGAGCCGCTGTACAGCCAACCACACACTCACACCTATCACTGAGACACGCCCCTTCAGGTCTGCCCACCAGCCCTCCTGTCAATGTCGAGCGGTAAGCCCCGCCCCTTTTCCTGGTTGGCTCCGCCTGCTCCGGACTATAGTATTAGCGGAGTCCTCACGTGTCAGTCATCGCTAGCAGTGACAGTCGCCATGCCCGGGATCCTGCTCGGGGAAGTATTCCCCAACATCAAGGCCAATACCACCATCGGGCCGATCGAACTGCACGACTTCCTGGGAAATGAGTGAGTTGTCTGCCAATCGCCTTCTCTAGCTGGGATCGGAGAGCTTCCTGCTGTATGAGACGGGGTGGAGGGATCATTGCAACATAGCACCGGAATTATTCTGCTGTGTGATCGATCCTACATACCCCATCCCTGACAGTTCTCATTCTACACCCTGCAATTACTCCCCCCCCCCTCTCATCACATCATACACCCTACAAATCCCCCCCCCCCATCATACACCCTACAAATCCCCCCCCCCATTCATACACCCTACAAATCCCCCCGCCCCCCATCATACACCTACAAATCCCCCGCCCCCCATCATACACCCTACAAATCCCCCCACCCCCCATCATACACCCTACAAATCCCCCCCCCATCATACACCCTACAAATCCCCCCCCCCATCATACACCCTACAAATCCCCCCCCATCATACACCCTACAAATCCCCCCCCATCATACACCCTACAAATCCCCCCCCCCCCCCATCATACACCCTACAAATCCCCCCCCCCCATCATACACCCTACAAATCCCCCCCATCATACACCCTACAAATCCCCCCATCATAACACCCTACAAATCCCCCCCCATCATACACCCTACAAATCCCCCCATCATACACCCTACAAATCCCGCCCCCCATCATACACCCTACAAATCCCGCCCCCCATCATACACCCTACAAATCCCCCCTCGCTCGTACATGCACCCCCTACAAATCCCCCCTCGCTCGTCATGCACCCTACAAATCCCCCCCCCTCGCTTGTCATACACCCTACAAATCCCCCCCCGCTCGTCATGCACCCTACAAATCCCCCCCCCCCCCCCTTGCTCGTCATGCACCCTACAAATCCCACCCCCCCCCCGCTCGTCATGCACCCTACAAATCCCCCCCCCCTGCTCGTCATGCACCCTACAAATCCGCACCCCCCCCCCTCGCTCGTCATGCACCCTACAAATCCCCCCCCCCCCTGCTCGTCATGCACCCTACAAATCCCACCCCCCCCCCACTCGTCATGCACCCTACAAATCCCCCCTCGCTCGTCATACACCCTACAAATCCCCCCTCGCTCGTCATACACCCTACAAATCCCCCCTCGCTCGTCATACACCCTACAAATCCCCCCTCGCTCGTCATACACCCTACAAATCCCCCCTCGCTCGTCATACACCCTACAAATCCCCCCTCGCTCGTCATACACCCTACAAATCCCCCCTCGCTCATCATACACCCTACAAATCCCCCCTCACTCGTCATACACCCTACAAATCCCCCCTCACTCGTCATACACCCTACAAATCCCCCCTCACTCGTCACTCGTCATACACCCTACAAATCCCCCCCCGCTCATCATACACCCTACAAATCCCCCCCCCCCCCCCGCTCATCATACACCCTACAAACCCCACTGCTCATCATACACCCTACTACAAATTCACCCCCCCTCTCATCATACATACCCTTCAATTCCTCACCCCCCCCCTGCTTATCCTACACCAGGGGTGCCCAACCAGTGGCCCGCTGAGCCCTCTGATGTGGCCCGGGACCTCCTGCTCTGGGATGGAATAAAATCGGATAGAATACTGTTATTGAAGGTATGCTTAATACTAAAATCAGTGTATGTTTGGGCATATCTGTTCTGCAGTGGTTACTGGACTGCTTTCAAACTGATCCACAGATGCAGTGCAGGGCACCTGCGGGTCACCTGCACTGAGCCATAGACTTCTATTGCCTGCGAGTTTGGTGTGCTGAGAGTAGAGTGGGCTCTATAGAGCCGAGTGGGCTGCCATCCACCCGCTCCACTCATTGTGGTCTGTGACCGGTTACCAAGTCTCTTAACCACTTAAGACCCGAACCTTTAGGCAGCTGAAGGACCTGGCCAGTTTTTGAGATTCGGCACTGCGTCGCTTTAACTGACAATTGCCCGGTCGTGCAACGTGGCTCCCAAACGAAATTGGCATCCTTTTTTTTCCCACAAATAGAGCTTTCTTTTGGTGGTATTTGATCACCTCTGCGGTTTTTACTTTTTACTATAATAAATACCCCCCCCCCCAAATTTTTTTTATATATAAAAATTTCCTCAGTTTAGGCCGATATGTATTCTTCTACCTATTTTTGTAAAAAAAAATTGCAATAAGCGTTTATCGATTGGTTTGCGCAAAATTTATAGCGTTTATAAAAAAGGGGATAGTTTTATTGCATTTTTTTTTTTTACTACTAATGGCGGCGATCAGCTTTTTTTTTTTTTTTGTGACTGCAAAATTATGGCGGACACTTCGGACAATTTTGACATTTTTGGGACCATTGTCATTTTCACAGCAAAAAATGCATTGTTTACTGTGAAAATGGCAATTGCAGTTTGGGAGTTAACCCCCTTCAGCGCCCCCTTGTGGTTAAGTGTGACCATGTGTGTTTATAACTGTAGGGGGGTGTGGCTGTAGGTGTGACATCATTGATTGTGTTTCCCTATATTAGGGAACACCCGATCAATGACGGCGCCCCAGTGAAGAACGGGAAAGCTGTGTTTACACACAGCTCTCCCCGTTCTTCAGCTCCAGGGACCGATAGCGGGACTCCAGCGGCGATCGGGTCCCGCGGTCACGGAGCTTCGGACCGGGTCGCGTGCACGCACCGGCGACCCCACGGCTTGGCTTAAAGGGCCACGTACAGGTACGTGGATGTGCTCAGCCGTGCCATTCTGCCGACGTATATCGGCGTGAAGGGGTCCTTAAGTGGTTAAGTGGCCCTTGCTCTTCAAAAGGTTGGGCTCCCCTGTCCTACACCCTACAGATCCCCCCCCCCCCTCCCCGGTCATCATTCTACAGGATGGGAGGACGTCTATGGGCGCCCTCCCAGAACTAGAATACCGCGCTGTAGCCGTCTTTGTCTATATCGTGGTACCGATGTGGTAAATAATGCTTTAAGGATGCTTGAGCTTGACACTGATGTATGAACCTGGCAGAAACATGCAAGGACGGGCTATATAGCATATGCATGTATGTGTACACGTGCATAATCATTTGCATGCACAAATACTGATCAGAAATGCTTCCCCCTCTCTCCTTTTTTTTTTTCTCTCTCTATACGTAGTGAAAACGTATGAATGGAAAGTAGGTTATATGGGTTCCAATGACACCAGCGTAGTGTGTTTTAGTTCCAGGAAAAAAAAAAAAGTACAGCCGCGGCCAAAAGTTTTGCGAATGACACAAATATACATTTTTCACAAAGTCTGCTGCTTCAGCGTTTTTATTTTTTCAGCTGTTACTATGGTATACTGAAGTATAACTACAAGCATTTCATATGTGTCAAATGCGGCATGTGAGGAGCTTTTAAAGCGCAAGTTCCAACCTTTTGGGTGGAACTCTACATTAAGGATTGACCACAAGTTCTCAATGGGATTCAGGGGATCTGGGGAATTTCCTGGCCATGGACCCAAAATTTTGATGTTTTGTTCCCCAAGGCACTTGGTTATTTAGCCTTATGGCGAGGGGATCCATCATGCTGGAAAAAGCATCGTTCATCACCAAACTGTTCTTGGATGGTTGGGAGAAGTTGCTCGGAGGATGTTTTTGCACCATTCTTTATATGTGAATGTATTTTTAGGCAACTCCTATGGCTGGAAAGCAGCCCCACACATGAATGGTCTCAGGATGCTTTACTGTTGGCATGACACAAGACTGACTGATGGTGGCGCTCAATTTTTCTTCTCCAGACAAGGTTTCTTCCGGATGACCTAAAAAAAAAAAAAAAAAAAAAAAAAAATGCCTGGTCAGGAAAGTGTCCAGTAGGCAAGTGATTAAAAACAAGCATGCAGACATACATTCGGAATGGATCTGGAGGGTGTTTTTGTGGTGTGAACGGGCACTTAATGTTAACCTTTTTAAAAGTATAATGCATAAATCTGAGTTTGACAAATTTGCTTGGAATCTAGGAGCCGGCTAAAAAAGTTAGGAGCCAGAAAACGCGCCCCATCGCGCCGAGCTCGCACGCAGAAGCGAACACATACGTGAGTAGCGCCTGCATATGTAAACAGTATTCAAACCAGACATGTGAGGTATCGCCGCAATCGTTGGAGCGAGAGCAATAATTCTAGACCTCCTCTGTAACTCAAAACATGCAACCTGTAGATTTTTTTTAATGGAGATTTTAAAGGGTAAAAGTTTGTCGCCATTCCACGAGCGGACGCAATTTAGAATTTTTCCCCAAAAAAGTGCGCCTGTAAGACTGCTGCGCAAATACGGTGTGACAGAAAGTATTGCAACGACCGCCATTTTATCCTCTAGGGCAGGGGTGTCAAACTGGCGGCCCTCCAGCTGTTGCAAAACTACAAGTCCCATGAGGCATTGCAAGGCTAACAGTTACAAGCATGACTTCCACAGGCAGAGGCATGATGGGACTTGTAGTTTCGGAACAGCTGGAGGGCCGCCAGTTTGACACCCCTGCTCTAGGGTGTTAGAATAAAAAATATACAATGTTTGGGGGTTCTAATTAGAGGGAAGGAGATGGCAGTGATAAAACACATTAGATTTGCTGTTTTACTTGTAATGCCAACGGCCTTCACAAGATGGCACCAGGTCACAGAAGGAAGCTTGGGCCTTCACAAGGCCGCAAAGCCGCAGCCTCAATTGCCAACCATCATAGGCCTGCTGCGATCGCAAGGTGGGGGAGCACGGAGACATGGGATCTTGTGCCTCTGTGCGCCCCCACCTCCCTCGCCACGGCCGATAATTGAGGCCGCGGCCTTGTGAAGGCCGCAAAGCCGCAGCCTCAATTACCGGCAGGCGCAAGGTCACAATTCTATTGTCGCAATTGCCACCGGGCACCTGGCTTTTTTTCGAGCCCTGGCATAAATACTGCAGTGGGTAGAGTGGGCATTAAAACCCAGCTGTACATGTACTTTCTCAGCAGCCCAGTGCAGTTCCCAGGACATTTCCTTTATAAAAATAATGCCTGGTGGTCCAGCCATGAAGGTTCTGGTACAAGGTGACAGCGCTCTTTTGCTCTTTCTGATTTCCTCTATTGTCACCCTAACCCAGGGTGCCCAACCTTTTGAGGAGCGAGGGCCGCTCGCTTGGTAACCGGTTGCGGGCCACAATGAGCAGAGCGGGTGGATGACTGGTCCATGTCCACTCTGCATATGCAGAGTGGACATGGACACGGCCCACTCTACTCTATGGACTCCTCTGATCCGATCTGCCCAGATGGAAAAGGACGGACCCCCCCCCCCCCCCCCCCCCCCCCCCCTTCTGTTTTTATTTTGGCAGATTGAATTGGAGGTAGGTGGGTATATGGCTGGGTTCGACAAAATCCAGGCTTAGGCCTGCAAAGCCGCGGCCTCAATTACCGGCCGGCGCGGCCCAACACAATCGCGTGGTGGAGGTGGGGGGTGCACGGAGACACAGGATACCCCATCCTGTGCACCCCCACGGCGCGATCACGCTGGCTGGTAATGAAGGCCGCGGCCTTCTGCAGGCCTAAGCTTCCTTCTGTGATCTGGCGCCATCTTGTGGTGGCTGTTGGCATGACAAATAAACCAGCAATTCTAATAGATCTTCCACAATGTTTTCACTGCCATCTCCTTCCCTCTAATTAGAGCCCCCAAACATTTATATATAATTTTTTATTCTAACACCCTAGATGGTGGTCGTTGCAATACTTTCTGTCGCACTGTATTTGCGCAGCAGTCTTACAAGCGCACTTTTTCTGGGGGAAAAAATCCACTTTTTTTTAATAAAAAAAATAAATAAGACAACAGTAAAGTTAGCCCAATGTTTTTTATAATGTGAAAGATAATGTTACGCTGAGTAAATTAATACCCAACAAGTCACGCTTCAAAATTGCGTCCGCTCGTAGAATGGTAAAAAACTTTTACCCTTTAAAATCTCCATAGGCGACGTTTACATTTTTTTACAGGTTGCATGTTTTGAGTTACAGAGGAAGTCTAGAGCTAGAATTATTGCTCTCGCTCTACCAATCGCGGCGATACCTCACATGTGTGGTTTAAATATCGTTTACATATGCGGGCCCTACTCATGTATGCGTTTGCTTCTGCGCGCAAGCTCGGCGGGACAGGGCGCGTTTTCTGGCTCCTAACTTTTTTTAGCTGGCGCCTAGATTCCAAGCAAATTTGTCAAACCCTGGTATATGGCCACAAGCCCGTTTACATCTGTGGCTCAAAAGAGGTGACCAGGGGGTCCGATTGGGTCAGACTGATCGTGTCAAAGAGGCCTAAGGCTGCTTTCACACTGTTGCCCTGTGGTTTACCCATGCCAAGGGTGCAGCGTAGCGCAGGTAATAATAGAAGTCTATAGCAAAGTGCAGGTAACTCACAGGTGTTCTGCAGTGCACCTGCGGAGCAATTTGAAAGCAGCCTAGTAACGACTGCAGAACATATATGCTCATAGATACACTTGGAGTTGAGTCAAAAAACACTACCTTTTCGTAATGGTCTTCCATTCAGGTATTGCTGTCCCAAGCAGAGTGCATTTAATGGCACTCCGCTTATGACAGGAGTTGGCGCTTTACTGGAAGCATCAGCTTATGTGGCTCTGCAGCCGCTTGCCTCACAACACTGATGCTCTGGGATGGTGGGTACTCTGGCAGCTATCCTCCTTGTGTGTAAACCAGAAGGCTGGAAGAGCAAGCCCAGTGGCTGTGGCAGGGAAGACAACAACAGTGAGTACCTTCCTGTGCCATGAAAATTTGGCTGCAAAGCCTCCAATCCCAGCCAGTTGGTATTTTGGCGCCGACCACGGCACGTGGCCCTCTTCCCCCCTCCATCGGGACGAGGCCGGTGTTCCCGTACGACAGGCCTAGGGTCCGGATACAAATGGCCAGAAGCTACTGATAATGCCATCAGTTCAGAGATATTGTGGTCTCGCAACAATAACCAGCCAGCCTCTCCTTACTTGTCAGGTTGTGTTAAGGGAGAGTCCTGATGGTTACGGAGTTCCCTACAAGCCATGTATAACACTTTAGCCTACAGTCTACTCTGTAGCAGATCTAATAGCGATCTACTTTAAATCGCTTCCTACATCTTTTATTCAAGGAGTTTTTGTGCAGACATAGGCAAGAGCTACATGATTGCTTGATTGGGGCCTCCAGGTAGCTAGTTGCCTCCAGGCTTAACCGGTGACCACCTTGTCTAGAGACTGTCTTAATTGATCTCTAGGGCTGGGGTCCTTGAGATTTTAGGTTTCTGATTATCCCCACCTGTGTAGGAGCTGGATAACATTACTCAGAGAATGGAGGCAAGGTAGGCAACAGCTATCTAAGCTGTCAAACCATTTTAGGATTTGTTCCTTCACTAATGGTGAAGTGTTAGTACCTACAGCCCAGCATGACTCCTCTTGGGCTGCAGACCTCGGTAGTGAAGGTTTGTCTATGCTGGGGTGGTCTGTTGACTCAGCAAAAATACACACTGAGTCTAATATCTCTGCTGTACATTCTAATGCACTGCATTGAAACTTGTTGGTGTCCTTTGTATCCTAAAAGTACTGTGTATCTGGCTACAGATCGGGTTGACCCAACAGAAGGTGGTATGTACTTTCTGCCGTTGTACTACGTGATGACAATGCACATCATTGAGTCCTGTGCCATCTCTGCTAATATTTGCTGTATTGCTACATTACTGCCTTACTGGTTGTTTATCAGAAAGCCAGTAGCAGAGATTGATTTTTTGGGCTACACAGCAGAAATACATATTAATACTTATACTGCCTTTAGTAACTGGTACAACACCACAAGGTGGCGTTGTGCCGATCCAGACAGTGCTGGTTTGTCGGCAGTGGCGGGTGATTTTAGGCGTGCGATTTGGTATCTTAAGTCGCATTCCAGATCACTTCATGATGGATGTGCTATCTCTATTCTGAGTTGTTACACATCAGACATATACAAAATGTAAGGTTGTCTGTCCTTTATGTTTGGCATACACGGCTGCTGAATATCTGAAGGGGCATAGCACTGAGTGTTACTTGTCCCTTTCCGCCTTTTTTCTCTGCCCAGCAGGGAGACACATTGAGATAGTGGCATCCCTGCTTGGTATGTGGCTACATACTCTGCATTTCAGAAACGCACAGCAGTGATGGGTGTCCTTCTGTTCTCATGGTTCTACCCTGCTGCCCTTTTATGTAAACACAACAGGGGGCTGTTCGCTGCAATCCTCTAGGAAGACTCCTTGCCTGTACATCCTGAAAATGTCAGGTTTTTTCCATGCGACCTGTGTAATCTTGAGGTCTGTGGATCCAGAAGTAGGGACGGATTGGCAGCGTTATGACCTGCAGTCGCACAGACGTGAATGGTACCTATTGGTAGCCATAGTATATAACTTTTCGCCTGCGTTTTTCTGTCACAGGTTGAGTCGCACGAGGGTGGGAGTCCTAAGCTCATCCATCCCTTCTGTTGTGTAGCAAGGCCTCACCCAGGATTGGACACCCTGGAGTTGTTGCTTTACCTGGCAGTACACCAGATAGCAGCTGGGAAGGCTGTCTGTTGGTTCTGGTTTTAGGTCACTGCACAGCTGAAACACTCAACATTTAAGCTGGACGTTGCTTCCGTTTCATATTGCCTTACCTCACTGTACTTCAGAGTCGTTTGTGTCCTTGCTCAGTGTTAGTTCTATCTGAGGGCGCTACACATTGTCTTGTGTCCCATATTATTTTACTGGGTGGCATAACAAGGAAGTTGGTATCTTTTTTGCGTTTATCTTGATCCGATAACCGTATTGATGGTTTGGCAGAAATACGCACCAACCAACAGAGTAGGTTGGGTCTTTCTGTGTTAGATTTACAGCCTTGTTCTGCTGTACATCAGTAAAACACCACAGAGAGAGCCCCATCCTTTCTGCATTTGGATCAACTATAACCTAAACTTGTTGTACTTCAGAATCACACTGCAGTTATGAGCTGCATGTGCCCTAATGTGTGTTTTTTTTTTTGGCCACACATCTGTAAGCCAGACTGTGAGTACTGTCTGTCTACCTTGTAATTCAGAGTGGGTCTTCCCATATTTGATATGACTTTATTTTTGGGTGATTTTAATGATGCCTTTATCACCGTGTTTTATATTTCAGGCCCTTCTTTTCCATGGAAGGGTCAGGAGTTCTGGCCGCAGACAGCGCAGGTCAGAAATCCTCCGCTCCTTACATTCAGGAAGGCCGGAACCCTTTCCTAGGCTGAAGCCCAGTAGGCTTATAGGACACTGGAGGAAGGCGATAAACAATCGCCTTGTTTAGTAGGAACTTGGGAAGTTCTGCTCAGAGGAGTATTTTGCCCTGGAGATAAAGTATAAGTTGTATTCCAGTTCGAATAAGGTTATGGCTCAGTGCATGGCTTGTCTTTTGCCCTTCCAGCAGAACTAGATGTACCTGTATGAGCATTATACTCCTGCTATGAACTTAATTTCCTGAGTAGGAGCTCAGGTGTAAGTTAAAGAATCACTGATGGAAAAAGTTTTTTTGGGCTAGATGGCTTCCTTTGCCTTGCTGCAAGGCTGGTTTCATTTCCTCACTGTTCGTTTTTGCTTTGGGGTTGCTGTGGTTCTGCTCTGATCTCCACACTTCCTGCTAGTCTGGCTCTTTATGAAAGATCTCATGGCAGCTTTTCACTATGGTCTAAGCTGTCATTGCTGTGTGTCTAGGGGCTTCCCAGAACAGATTCGTTCTGGAAGCCAAGACACTGCTCTGTATTTGTGTGGTTTTGTTCTGTGGCTCTCTACTTCACAGAAACATGAAGCCAGTTTTAGCCCAGGTTCACACTGGGTACGATTTAGTTCGATTTGAGATGCGATTTCACATGTGAAATCGCATTTCAAATCGGCGGCAATTGCCGGCAATGACACCGTCCTAATCGGTGCGACACCGCATCTGCGGCGCTGCACCGAGTTCAAAAAGTAGTTCCTGTACTACTTTTTGCGATTTCAGGACGCGATTTACATTGACATCTGTGCAGAAACCTGCACAGATGTCTCCTAAATCGCGCCGAATTCTGGACTGCCAGAGGGAGTGAAAATGCGCGATTTCAGCTGAAATCGCGCAATTTCACTCCCGCAGCCCAGTGTGAACTAGGGCTAAAGGTGAAACTAAGCCTGCAGGCACATTATATGATGATTTTTGTATCATTTTTAAAATGAATCAGTTGACTTTGTGGTCTCTATACCCTGTAAACAATCAGTTTGATCTGTTTCCCTTAACTGTTTTTTTCTTGTAGTCTTGCGGTTGCAACAATAAAAGTTAGCAAATAGGTTGTCGGTCAGAGGCCCTCCTGTCTGCAGTTTTAATTCCCTGAACAGTTAAGTAAGACAAACCCTCCTACTGTTCGATCTAGTCCCTTACAGGACAACACAGGTCTCCGATTAATCTTTTAGTGGCGCTAAGTAACACCTACATGCTCAACAGGCCACGGTTGTTGGGTGTGGGAGGCAGACAACATTGCTAGCTTACATGTTTTTTATGATTTATGATTTCATGTGATTGGGCCACTAGTTCCTGCTTCTGTAGCGAGGAAGGCAGGGACATTGGATAGAAGACCTACAGATCAGCTACGTGGTCCAGCTGAAATACCTTCATATAGAGTAGAGGTAAAAGCTCACTGCAGAACCAGAGTTTGTCAAGAGGTTCTTGTAGTGGTCCCACCCTATGGTAGGCCTGAAGCTACTTGCTTCTCTCTCAGGGTGCCGTCCTGGAAGACGAGGGAGAAATTACCAGTTACACTTACCGGTAGCTGTATTTCTACGAAGTCTTGCAGGACTACTTCCCACCCTCTTGTTCAAATATATTAGGTTCTATAAGGGTTATTGTACTATGTTGTTACTCCCGTGCATCGGTGTGGGTTATTACTTATAACTGAGGAGCACAGGGAGGGGTGGGGCTTTTAACCTCTTAATTGATTGTGTTTCCTGTCAGGTGGACCAGTCATCTCTCAGGGTGCTGTCCTGTAAGGCCTTGTTCACACGATGGAATTTATCCGATGGGAACGGATCAAATTCCCCGCCGGCGGACAGCGCGGTGACGCGGCGGTGACGTTGACGCCGCCACGTGACCGCCACGTCACCGCACCAGGAAGTAAACACTTCCGCGTGCATGCGTCGGATCCATTCACAGGATACGACGCATATGCGGGCAGATATGTCCGCTGGTTTGCCGTACTAACCAGCGGACATATCTGACGGACAGCTCTCCGGCGGAAAAATTCCAAAGCATGCTTTGGAATTTTTCCGCCAGAGGAATCGGGCCAAAACCTTCCGTTTGCCCCTACACACGAGCGGATTTTTCGGCTGAAATGGTCCGTCGGACCATGTTCAGCGGAAATATTCCCTCGTGTGTACAAGGCCTAAGACTTCGTAGAAATACAGCTTCCGGTAAGTGTAACTGGTAATTTTTTTTTTTTTTTATAATTTTTTTTTAGCCAGCAGGTTGACTGAAAAACAGATTCCTCCATTCACTCACATGAGATGGGACTGACAGCCCCATTGAAATCTGACCGCATTACTTGCCACTCTCAGAATACACTGATCGAGATTCTTTTTTTAAAACTTGACCCTTCAACAGAAGTTCATCATACAATTGACTTCTGTTAAGCAGGGACAGCCACACACTGATCGAAGTTGTTCAGTCACTGCGGAATTTTGATCAGTGTAGGACCGACTTGAGGCACTTTCTTTATATTCTAAAGCCATTTATTATATATATATATATATATATATTTTTTTTTTTTTTTTAAACTAACTTTATATTTCCCTGTCTTGCGCAGTTCCATTTTGCTTGTGGGCATGCAAAGCCCACTAGGATACTCTTCCGGGGTACAGCGCTGCTGTATTCCCAGCATGCACCGCCTGTTCTCGCACATGCGCAGTAACAGCACATAGCGGCGCTGTAAACTATACAGGTTGCCATCACAACGGGCGGCGGCGTCGTTGTAAATGCCCACCCCGTTATGTCGACCTAGCCCTCGGCACTGCCCACTGACTTCTGGAAAATTACACACATCTCCCAGGAGCAGTAGCGAGAAGACACGCAGAGGAAAGTGACGTCGGGAGCCATGGTGAGGAAGGGGAAGATTTGAAGGGACCACATAGCAACAGGGATTAAAAGTTAGCTGTAAGCAGCTTATAGTGGAGATTCCTCCATCCACGCTGCTTAGGATGGTTCAGCATGCTGGCTAAAAGAAATGTATCCACGTGTGGCTTCCACATCCTTTCAAAACTTTACATACGGTAAATATGTATTTTATTTAGGCCATCAAGAATATTTTATCTATTATGAGGTGCAAGGAGCAACAAAATCACCTGTAAAGCTCCGCTCACAAAACGCATGACGCACCAGCGTAGCCGTTATTTCATAATGGTTCCCCCAAACGGGTTGTGCATCTTGTCAGGTGACAAATATCACAACGCCACTTGGGCTGGACACTGTGCCAAATGTGGTGCATAATCTTCTTTGGTGTGTTTTTGGAGGGAAGGGAGGCCCACTCAAAATGATTGGTGCCACTTCAAAAACGCGACAATAAGCACAACATCGCTCAGGTATGAACGTGGCCTAGCAGTCACTAGGAATCCCTTTTAATGAGAACAGACCAAATAAAGATTCTGATTGGTTGAAATGAGTGTTATAATTTACTGTAGCTGCAGAGCTCCCCTTGGTATCTTTCTGATACAATGAGGCAACAACAAACAATAAGGGTTGCATAAGAAAGGAAGTAGGTACCGTGTTTCCCCGAAAATAAGACACCGTCTTATATTTTTTTTTCCTCAAGAAATCACACTATGGCTTATTTTCGGGGGGGTGTCTTATTTTTATTACAGAAAATAAAGGTTGCCTACTTGAACCACACTTGCGCTTCTTAGCATTTCCTCTGTCCACCTGTAGACTGAGATTATCGTATTCTGCACGCCATTTTTGGACCATTCGGATATCCAACTTCTTCTCTTTGCAAAAAGCCGTAAGATTCTTGCCTCGGGAGTCCTCCACAATTCCTTTCTTGTACTCAACAGAATAACTCTTTCTTTTTGCACTCATCTTGTCTGGTTGTACCACTACAAGATATCACTACAAGATTCGACACTACATCTTATTTTCGGAGATTTGACACTACATCTTATTTTCGGAGATTCGACACTACATCTTATTTTCGGAGATTCGACACTACATCTTATTTTCGGAGATTCGACACTACATCTTATTTTCGGAGATTCGACACTACATCTTATTTTCGGAGATTCGACACTACATCGCTACGTCTTATTTTCGGAGGGGTGTCTTATATTTCTATCTTGCGTCGAAATCCCGCTACGGCTTATTTTCGGAGTACGTCTTATTTTCGGGGGAACACGGTATGAACATTTACATGGGCGTATTCTTGTCCCAGGAATTTTTTTGTTTTTGGCTATACATGCCAGGGCGACTCTGATCGCTTAGTCACCCGTTTATGAATGTTGTGTACATTGCATCTGCTAGGATCACGACTTAACAATAATAATAGTCGTCTTTAGCTCCTAGTTACAAAAGCCCATTGTTAACTTTGGATTTATTCCCAAAGTATTTGTAGCCATACTGTTAACTGCCAAGGTGTAGTGTTACCACAGTCGGTCAGGTGACTCCACATACACTATATTGTCAAGTATTAGGATGCCTGCATTTACACACACATAAACTGTAATGGCATCCCAGTCTTAGTCCGTAAGGGTTCAATATTGAGTTGGCCCATACTTTGCAGCTAAAACGGCTTCAACTCTTCTGGGAAGGCTGTCCACAAGGGTTATTATTATTATACAGGATTTATATAGCACCAACAGTTTGCACAGCGCTTTACAATGCATGCACAGCGCTTTACAATGCAGGCAGACACACCAACGGTACAATTCAAAACAAGAGGGTTAGAGAAGCCCTCCTCCTGCGACCTTAAAATCTAAAAGGTAGGGACTGTGAGGAATGAACTGATGAGGGGATTAGAAGATTTGGTTGTTGGCTAGGGGTGTCAAATTTAATCGCTGCATCGCGATTCGGGTGTCCCCGATGCATGCGACCGTCATAATCTATGTTTAGCCCCGCCTCTGTTCCCCGACCCTCCGCTCCGTTCAGATGTTACCTTGTGTGCAGGGACGGATTTCACACAAGGCCACCGAGGCAGAGGGGCGGCGCCACGGGGTGAAAAAATTCAGTCATCCTCAGCCTATTGTCTAAGGAACTACACTTATGTGCAGCGTTTTACCCTTACGCCC
Organism: Rana kukunoris; assembly: GCA_029574335.1. Lineage (NCBI taxonomy): Eukaryota > Metazoa > Chordata > Amphibia > Anura > Ranidae > Rana > Rana kukunoris. The sequence goes on along the minus strand of CM056055.1, from coordinate 165,879,891 downwards.
GTCCATCCAATCACATATTAAAAAAACACATTTGGATGGGCGGTGAAATCATCAATCGGCCTGTGTGACATATCTGCAATCGAGCCATTCGTATTCATGCAATGTGCGCATTCCTGACTCGCCCCCTTTTGAGGCATCAGCAAGTTTTCATTGGCGGGAGAGATCACAGCCAATAGGCTCCAGCGGAGAGAGAGTTCGGCTGCGTGCGGAGGCAGGCAGTTTGAATATTGCTTTATGGAAGTGTTATCAGAGTGGAGCTGAGCTGTGTGTCCAGAGAGAGCGAGTTGAGCACGGGGAAATGTATATCACCCAAGGACCGACCTATCTGGGAGAAGGAGAGGGGGGCATACTTGGGATGGGAAGGACAGTGTTTGGAGGAGATAGTGCTGGAGGAGGAGGACATGACATATAGGAGAGGAGGAGGAGATGGGACTGGAGGAGGGGGAGGAGGACATGACAATGAGGAAATGGGACTGTAGGGGAAGGAGGAGGATAGCCAGAGCTGATAACTTGGCTGTGCTTTTAGTCCAGTTTTCATCTGTCTCCACATCTTCCAGGCAGCTATGATTCTCCCATCACCACTGCTCTGCCTCTGGGCCCCCTCCAGGACGAGATTACAGTGCCAAGCAGAATATTTTACTCATAATGCATGAATTTACAGTTATTATTGTCTATATGTCCGCAGTCTCTGATCGTCTCCTGTACTATATCCGCAGTCTCTGATCGTCTCCTGTAGCATGTCTGCAGTCTCTGATCGTCTCCTGTAGCATGTCTGCAGTCTCTGATCGTCTCCTTTAGTATTTTGGGGGGAGAGCAATGTGCACTTGCGCTGCAATCGTGATGCATCGCGGAATCGAATCGTGGACTAGATAATCGTAATCGCATCGAATCGTGAGACCGTTAAAGATGCGCAGCCCTATTGTTAGCTGGAGGCAGGATAGAGGAGATGAATTTTCAAGGATCGCCTAAAAGTAGACAGAGTAGGAAAATCTTTGTGCTTGGCGCAGCTGAGAGTGGCATTGTTGCGTAAGTGACAGCGTAGTGTGAGGTTGGTCCGTCCTTCGTCGCGCGTAAGAGCGGATGGGAGGGATCTGACACCAGTGTTTGTCACATATTGGGTTACAAAGTGTCTCTACCTAGATGTAAAACGGTGCACACTGGTGCAGGTAAGTACCTTGCAGGCACAACTAGACTGCCTTCGGACACCCACAACAGCAGGTACTTCCATATATGTGTATGCTCGGCTTGGCAGAACATTCTGGCATTTTAGGAGGGAGGGGGGGTGCATATGTGGAGGACATGGCTAGAGGGACATGGCTGCATATGTGGGGGACGTGGCTGCATTTGGTGACACATTTTAAAAAAAAGTATCGGTATTCGCTACCTAAAAAAAGTGGTATCGGGACAACCCTAGTTTTAACCCTTTCTCGGACGCTAGCTGGGGTTAAATGCGCCCCGCTAGTGGCCAAAATACACTGCAAATCAGTCTATAGTGTCGGCTTTGGTACAACGATCCAGCCGTTTGTCAGCGGACCTGCTGGTGCGTGATAACATCAAACTCAGACTCCGCCTTAATATAAGTGATTGATGAAACGTTGAGACTTGCAGATGTTTGAAGATCTTTCAAAAATGGTAAAAATAATCAGCTGCAGAGTCCACAGGCAAAAATAGCGACTGTTTGCCATGCCGCGTACACACGGCAGAGAACCTCGACGGGCAGAACACATCGTTCCGCCCGTCGAGGTTCTCTGCCGGCCGTCAGATTCGGCGACCCGCCCGTCGGGAAAGGCAACCAGCCATTCATCCTGACGGGCTGTCGAGCAAATAGAGAACCTGTTAAATACGCTCCAAAGATGCTGCTAGCAGGACTTTTACCATTCTGCTGGCGCCCCTTGGGCTTTCACAATGGAGCAGCTGTTTGAGGGCGGATTGCAGGCGCTATTTTATGTTGGCACTTTGTCGTGTGTCTATGCAACGTTTACATAATGTTGCAGTTTTAGTAGGCATATTAAGCAAGGTTTCTCAGACCAGATATAGGCTCCATTCACATCTGAGCGACAAAACGCCGGACGCCTGTCGCGCTTGTCGCTCGAGATGTGAAATAACATTGCGGTCTATGGAGACTGTTCACATCTCCACGCCTGTCGCCTGAAAAAAAGTCCCGGACCCTTTTTTTCAGGCGACATTGGCGTTCGCTCATAGACCGCAATGTTAAATAAAAAAAAAAAAAAAAAAGTTTCATCTACAGGCGGCAAGATAAGCCGCGTACGCGGCGTATCTTGTGGCCTAGGTGTGAATGCAGCCTAAATAGTCCAGCTTGTGTTGTGCACTACAGGAATGCAAACTTGTATGACGGCCCTTTAACCCTGTGGCATTTTTGGCATTGCTCCTAGTCTTGTCTGGAGAGCCTGATATTTTACATATTTGTGTGCCTGTTAATGTTTTAGGACCAGATGGGTTAATTTTAAAATGTATAGCTAAGCAAGGTATGCCTGAAATGTGTGTTGAAATCGTATAAACCACCACTCCCAAAGCTGCTTGGCTGATTTTTGGTCAGAAATAATAATAAAGCTCTTGCATGTGTGCAGTTGAAGCTCCACAAATCTCGCCCAAAAGCGTTACACTTGGTAGCATAACCAGATATTCAGAACGCTGGCATCTTGGAACAGAGTCAAACCATCATAAATGTGTTTGTAATTGTTGTGAACTCGGATCCCATGTAGGTTGTACTGCTCCCATTGGCTTCCAATTAAAGGGGGAGCACAGTGGGGGGCCTAATGACTGTTGGGGGGGCACATTGACCACAAACAGTTGTGGGACATGCACCCTTGACCTTCATCATAAGGGGACACTAAATCCTGACCATTGAAATTTGTAAGGTCTTGTGTACATTACATAGACCGGACCCCCTTACTACTGCACTATATGCGTTATGTACTACCGTGTTTCCCCGAAAATAAGACACCGTCTTATATTTTTTTTTCCTCAAGAAATCACACTATGGCTTATTTTCGGGGGGTGTCTTATTTTTATTACAGAAAATAAAGGTTGCCTACCTGAACCACACTTGCGCTTCTTAGCATTTCCTCTGTCCACCTGTAGACTGAGATTATCGTATTCTGCACGCCATTTTTGGACCATTCGGATATCCAACTTCTTCTCTTTGCAAAAAGCCGTAAGATTCTTGCCTCGGGAGTCCTCCACAATTCCTTTCTTGTACTCAACAGAATAACTCTTTCTTTTTGCACTCATCTTGTCTGGTTGTACCACTACAAGATATCACTACAAGATTCGACACTACATCTTATTTTCGGAGATTCGACACTACATCTTATTTTCGGAGATTCGACACTACATCTTATTTTCGGAGATTCGACACTACATCTTATTTTCGGAGATTCGACACTACATCGCTACGTCTTATTTTCAGAGGGGTGTCTTATATTTCTATCTTGCGTCGAAATCCCGCTACGGCTTATTTTCGGAGTACGTCTTATTTTCGGGGAAACACGGTAATACATTTTGTTGTGTGGTTGGGTGTTTTTTGTGTATGTATGTGTGTATATGTGTGTGTGTGTGTGTATATATGTATATATATATATATATATATATATATATATATATATATATATATATATATATATATATATATATATACACAGTATAGCAAAAATAAAAACCCAGTGATTATGAAATGGCACTAAAAGAAAACTATTAGATGATAAAGCTAAAGTCTAGCCAAAAAGTTTTTCTATCTGTGCGATGTAAAAATCCATACTAATGAAGTACTGTATGTCCCACGGGTCTGCAGACTTATGTACAACCGGTTTACACAGGGGCAACCCGACTCACAGCGTGACTTTGTAAGGCAATTTGGAGGCGACTTTGAGCAACTTACGAAGTTGCCTTAAGGACAGGTGACTTTGGCTGTGGCCAATCACAGAATAATCGGCTCTGAGGGAGGGTTTGCCTGAGTAAACTATTTTCTTTTCCTGTAAAGTTGCTTCAGTTAAGATGGAGATTCGACTTTGGAGGCAACTTCCATTGAAATCTATGGGTACAAGATGCCTAGAAGTCGCCTTGAAGTAGTACAGGAACTTTTTCTGAAGTCTGAGCAACTTCAGTAGTGTACATTAACTGGTTGCCGACCACCAGCCGTCATATTACTGCGGGAAGTCGGCACTCCTGGGCGAGAGCCCGTAGCTATACGCTCCTTTTGCGGCCACTAGGGGGCGCGGGCACGCCCCCGAGTCCCACGCGCGTGCCTGCCCCCCGAGTGCGTGCCCGGCGGGCACGCGCGATTGCTCGTTACAGAGCGGGGACCGGGAGCTATGTGTGTAAACACAAAGCTCCCGGTCCTGTCAGGGAGAGAAACGCTGATCTTCTGTTTATACAATGTATGAACGGAAGATCAGTCATTTCCCCTATTGAGTCCACCCCTCCATACAGTTAGAACACACCCAGGAACATACTCACCCCCTTCCCCGTCCCCTAGTGTTAACCCCTTCACTGCCACTGGCATTTTTATAGTAATCCAATGCATTTTTATAGCAATGCCAATGGTCCCAAAAATGTGTCAAAATTGTCTGATGTGTCCGCCATAATGTCGCAGTACTGAAAAAAAAAACGCTGATCGCCACCATTACTAGTAAAAAAAAAATATATTTATAAAAATGCCATAAAACTACCCCCTATTTTGTAAACGCTATAAATTGTGCGCAAACCAATCAAACGCTAATTGCGATTTGTTTTTTTTGTACGAAAAATATGTACAAGAATACGTATCGGTCTAAACTGAGGAAAAAAAAATTTTTATAGATATTTTTTGGGGATATTTATTATAGCAAAATGTAAAAAATATTGCATTCTTTTTCAAAATAGTCGCTCTATTTTTGTTTATAGCGCAAAAAAAAAAAACGCAGAGATGATCAAATACCACCAAAAGAAAGCTCTATTTGTGGGAAAAAAAGGACGCCAATTTTGTATGGGAGCCACGTCGCACGACCACGCAATTGTCAGTTAAAGCGACGCAGTGCCGAATCTCAAAAAGTGCTCTGGCCATTGGGCAGCAATATGGTCCGGGGGTTAAGTGGTTAAATTACTTCATATTAACGTGTGTGTGTGTGATTATTATTAGCACAAAGTAATATGTAGAAAACATTTTAATATGTAAGAAGACCTTGAACCTCCAACTTGTTTCATGGCATTAACCCTTTCATGCTGCCCTACTAGACTGGGCTTTTTTCCCTGTGGGGCCGCATGTTTGCATATCCCTCTTTCTGCTGGGAGCAAGTACGAACAATGGGGACTCAGAACATTTGATTCTGGGTCACTTGATCCCTGTCATAGCCTCTGATTGGCTACCACAATGATTAGTCACTGTGAATGCTGTATTTCTACTTTGCCACATTTTATTTATTTTTATATATATATATATATATATATATATTATTCAAGGTTTTGTGTGTGTGTTTTTTATATTTTATAATATTTTATTTTTATTAGAATCGGGGTCAGTTAGTGTCGGTGTGTTTTAGGCTGGATTCGCACCTATGCAGTTTTAGTGCTTTTTGCAAGAAAAATGGAAGGTGCATTACCAGAGTTAATTTAAATATATATATATATATATATATATATATATATATATATATATATATATATATATATATATATATATATATATATATATATATATATATATATATATATATATATATATATATATATATATATATATATATTTTTTTTTTTTTTTGTAGATAAGTGGGTACTCAAAATGCAACGGACAAAAGGCCATAAACAGTGCATGGACTAGGTACAGCTAACGCATTTCAGGGGCGCACCCCCTTCCTCCGAGCTGGGCTCCTATGGTTTCCTATGGAGCACATTCTGTACAGCAGATATGCAAAAAGCACAAACAATGCATAAGTGTGAATCCAGCCTTAGGTAGAATAAAAAAAAAAGCAAAATGCGCGCTATTGTTTCTGGCCTGTACTACGGTACATTCAACAACTAACGTACACCTATGTGGTATCGTTGTGATTGCCAGGAGCAGGTTAATTTTTTTAGTTGCCCTTTGGTGGAAGGTTATAGTAGCGGCAAATATACAGCTAAATTTAAAAGTGAATGCAGATGCAGCGGATTTTTGACACATGGGCAGTAGTGGGTGCAAGTCCCTGAACGCACATGGTCCGTAATCGGTCATCTGGTAAGGTGGCATGTGACGCTTTGCTTATAAATTCAAAATTTTAACTAAACTTTTTTTTTTTTTTTTCTCCTTTTTAGTTGGGGTGTCCTTTTTTCACATCCAAGGGATTATACACCGGTCTGCACCACAGAGCTTGGCCGGGCTGTAAAGTTGGCGCCAGAATTCAAGAAACGCAATGTCCGCATGATTGCTTTGTCCATAGACGATGTAGTAGACCACCTGGGATGGAGCAAGGTATATTTTTGTGTATTCATATTACTTTTCTGGCTGTTACTGAAATGGAGACGAGACAGTCAGGGGCAACTCTGACCTTTTAAAAAAAAAAAGGCTGCTGTTGCACTTAAAATAAATGAAAAAATCAGTTAACGAGAAGTTCCAGTCTTGGTTTAAAAAAAAAAAAAAGCTACTGACTTTTACTATAAGGACACTTGCCTGTCCAGGGATCCCACGATGTCGCCCCCCCCAGACTATTTGTCAGTGCTTTGGGTGCAGACGCCGTCATCTGTAAGGGAAACAGGGAAGTAAAGCCTTGCATCATCACAACCCGTTTCCAACTGCACATGCACAAGTTGCGCTGCCCTCTTCTGAATTGTCCAGCTGTCTTCTGGGACCTCTGTCCCAGAAGGCAGCGGGGCAAAGGAGTAGAGGCCCGGAAGTGGGCACCTGTCAAAACCAGGTACCCTTTGGAGAGAAGCTCTGTTTTTAACATCTGCATTAGTTACAGATCCTGCACCTATTTTCTCCCTCTACTAAAAGTGTGTGTTAATGATAATAATAATAAAATAAATAACACTATCAATAGCTCGTTATTGTCTTCTATTGCCCCAAACACGACTCCTTCCATGTGGAGCCAAACACTTTAATTTTATGACATCGGTAAACCCCAGCAGATTATGGACCTTGACTACATAACAGGCAACTGAGGAAAGAGACTCCGAAATGAGTCCTATATGGGAACTACATATAGCGTGCGTGCCTGTAGGAGCGTGCGTGTTTTTTCCATCTTTAGATATTGCCTCTTTTGCTGCCAGATCCGGTTTTGCAATTTTTTATTTTTTTGCATACGTAAAAAAAAAGGGGGGGTGGGGGTTTTTATTTTATTTGCTTGGATGTAACTTTATTTTATTTTTTATCCTTCACATAGGGGGAAAAAAATTCCCCTATGTGATAATCTTTAGTCAACAGGTTCTCTTTTTAATGAGACCTGCAGTGTATGAAAGACACACAATCCTGGTGGCTGCAGCAACCTGATTGTGTGTGTGTGTGTGTGTGTGTGTGTGCGTGTGTGAAACTCCCCGCTGTCAGGTCCGTATGATGTAGGGACCTGGCAGCGAAAAGACTTGAACTCTGTAAATGGGTTTTTGCAACCAGTGGCCAAAGGAGACTGGATACAAATGCCAGCAAAATGTTTAGGCTTTTTTTTTCTCCAAGGCAGATTATGTTCATTCATGAGAAAAGCATGAAATCGGGAAAATGCTGCATTATGGCCACTAGATGGAGTTGACAATCTAAATAAATAAGTATTTATTACCATTAGCTCATTCTCCTACTGATCTTTAATGGTTGGGGGGGGGGGGGGCAGAGAAAACAAAGTGTGGCCATCTTGAGTAAGGGGAGCTAAATTATTTAGCATTTACTTCCTGGGGTCCATATGCTCTTTGCTCAGGCATAAGTGCAGGAGGGTGTGCTTAGCTTAGAAAGCCCCTTCTGAAGAAATTCTAAAAACATTTGACTAAGTGTGGTGACTAGAAAGTGACTGAAGAAATGTAAAAAAGGGGAGGTTAGAAAAAGTAAATATGATACTTTCCCATTTATTTACTAATGCTAGCAGCATAAGGATTAGAAATAGTCAAAGTTGATTGAGAGATGAAGTTCCCCTTGTTTCCACTGCACAGAACGGTTCGGGTCTGTAAATTTGGAGCGGTTAGGATTGGACCGGTCTATTCTCGTGAGCGTTTCCACTGCAAATCGGACCGTCGGGGATCATTAAGGTTTTAGAAAAAATTCCTAGCGCGTCCACCAATCCGTGAGATGTATTTGTAGGTCCGTCCTAATGGAACCGTTCCACTTTCTCTGGACCCTCATGAGAAGCAGGACCCTTGTTGGTGCTGTACGGTTCGCTTTTATGGCATGCTTTCATAGTGGAAACACCCAAAATGGCGAACCGTACCGTACCGATCCGCTCAGTGGAAACGAGGCATTAGGCTCGTTTCACACTTGTGCAATGCGGGAACCCTGCAAATCCACTGCGGGATCCCACATCGCACCCGACTCGCACAGCAGTTCACACTGCCATATGCGAACTGCCGGGAGTGTCGCTACAATGTTAATGACACCCCCGTATCGCACTGCGAACTGACAGTTTGGACATTAATCCGATTGCATAGGTGTGAATCTTATTCTGGGGCAGGCCAAGAAAAGGGTCCTGTGCGAGTTTGGCCCGAAGTCTGCTGCGCAGTGCGAATAGCGTGCAATCTTGCAGAGCACGCTGGTGTGAACCGGCACTTGGGTTGGTAAATAATTGTTTTGCTTTATTAAACGAGTTCTGGTTCTCTAGGGAAAGACATCGGGTGTGAGTCTGCCTGGGGCAACTGGAGCAAATAACAGGTGTGGATATCTGGCAGATGCCTCCTGTGTACACAATCCTGTATAATCTCTAAGGAGATCATGGTGTGTAACTTTATTTGCACACCCCTGGTGAAAAAAGGTGAAGTTCTAAAGCTGATCAATATCTTTTGGTGAAGTTGGCACTTTTTAGTAAAGCTGTCCTTTACTTGCCCTCCCACTGCCCTTTTTCACACACCCCTACAAACCTTGTAAGTGCATATGGTAAAATGTTTGCAGCCTATGGTCTATTTCTAACTGCTTAAATTATGCCAAGGTTCTTTGTCCCACTGTTTTTTTTTTATTTTTATTTATTTTTATTTTATTTTTTAGTATGTATGTATATATGTGTGTATATATATATATATATATATATATATATATACAGTGCGGAAAATAAGTATTTGAACACCCTGCTATTTTGCAATTCTCCCGCTTGGAAATCATGGAGGGGTCTGAAATTGTCATCGTAGGTGCATGTCCACTGTGAGAGACATAATCCAAAAAAAAAAATCCAGAAATCACAATTTATGATTTTTTAACTATTTATTTGTATGATACAGCTGCAAAGAAGTATTTGAACACCTGTCTATCAGCTAGAATTTTGACCCTCAAAGACCTGTTAGTCTGCCTTTAAAATGTCCACCTCCACTCCATTTATTATCCTAAATTAGATGCACCTGTTTGAGGTCATTAGCTGCATAAAGACACCTGTCCACCCCATACAATCAGTAAGAATACAACTACTAACATGGCCAAGACCAAAGAGCTGTCCAAAGACACTAGAGACAAAATTGTACACCTCCACAAGGCTGGAAAGGGCTACGGGGAAATTGCCAAGCAGCTTGGTGAAAAAAGGTCCACTGTTGGAGCAATCATTAGAAAATGGAAGAAGCTAAACATGACTGTCAATCTCCCTCGGACTGGGGCTCCATGCAAAATCTCACCTTGTGGGGTCTCAATGATCCTAAGAAAGGTGAGAAATCAGCCCAGGACTACACGGGAGGAGCTGGTCAATGACCTGAAAAGAGCTGGGACCACCGTTTCCAAGGTTACTGTTGGTAATACACTAAGACGTCATGGTTTGAAATCATGCATGGCACGGAAGGTTCCCCTGCTTAAACCAGCACATGTCAAGGCCCGTCTTAAGTTTGCCAATGACCATTTGGATGATCCAGAGGAGTCATGGGAGAAAGTCATGTGGTCAGATGAGACCAAAATATAACTTTTTGGTCATAATTCCACTAACCGTGTTTGGAGGAAGAAGAATGATGAGTACCATCCCAAGAACACCATCCCTACTGTGAAGCATGGGGGTGGTAGCATCATGCTTTATGGGTGTTTTTCTGCACATGGGACAGGGCGACTGCACTGTATTAAGGAGAGGATGACCGGGGCCATGTATTGCGAGATTTTGGGCAACAACCTCCTTCCCTCAGTTAGAGCTTTGAAGATGGGTCGAGGCTGGGTCTTCCAACATGACAATGACCCGAAGCACACAGCCAGGATAACCAAGGAGTGGCTCTGTAAGAAGCATATCAAGGTTCTGGCGTGGCCTAGCCAGTCTCCAGACCTAAACCCAATAGAGAATCTTTGGAGGGAGCTCAAACTCCGTGTTTCTCAGCGACAGCCCAGAAACCTGACTGATCTAGAGAAGATCTGTGTGGAGGAGTGGGCCAAAATCCATCCTCCAGTGTGTGCAAACCTGGTGAAAAACTACAAGAAACGTTTCACCTCTGTAATTGCAAACAAAGGCTACTGTACCAAATATTAACATTGATTTTCTCAGGTGTTCAAATACTTCTTTGCAGATGTATCATACAAATAAATAGTTAAAAAAATCATAAATTGTGATTTCTGGAAAAAAAATTTTTGATTATGTCTCTCACAGTGGACATGCACCTACGATGACAATTTCAGACCCCTCCATGATTTCCAAGTGGGAGAACTTGCAAAATAGCAGGGTGTTCAAATACTTTCTGCACTGTGTGTGTATATATATATATATATATATATATATATATATATATATATATATATATATATATATATATATATATATATATATATATACACAACACCAGTTTATAGTTCTTGGTTCCACTGTATCTTTTTATTATGCCAATTAAAGTTTTTGGTTCTGTCCTTCTCTCTTCCCCCCCCCCCCCCCCCCAGGACATAAATTCTTACAACTGTGATGAGCCAACGGAGACTCTGCCTTTTCCAATTATCGCAGATCCTAAAAGGGAACTTGCTGTACTGTTGGGTATGCTGGACCCCGATGAGAAGGACAGTCAGGGTATGCCAGTAACTGCCCGATGTGTGAGTATCCTGAAGATAATGGGCGCTGATGCATTAAGTCCAGTGATGTGTAATTACTGAATCCGCTGTCCTGTTTTTCCTCAGGTCTATATTATTGGTCCAGATAAGAAAATGAAGCTTTCTATCCTATACCCAGCAACCACTGGTAGAAATTTTGATGAGATCTTGAGGGTTATTGACTCCCTGCAGCTGACGGCAAACCACAATGTTGCAACCCCTGTGGACTGGAAGGTAACAATGACTTGTATGGTCTAGTGCTAACTGCACATGTTGCAACGCTTCTTTTACTGCACTTGTAGTATATTGTGTTTAAAGGGGAGTTCCAGGCTTTTTTATGTTTATTAAAAGTCGGCAGCTACAAAAGGTGTAGCGTTTAATAAACAGACACTTATCTGCTCCAGATGGAATCTTGGAAGTTGGGTACCTCCTCCTTCTGGGATCACCAGGGCTTTGCAAACACATGGGCTTAATCTTTGTATAAGAGCTGCTCTGTGTACAGCATGAATTTACAAAGTAATTGCAAAGTTTTTAGCGAACTCCAGACAGCTTTGTTGCAGCTTTTAAAGCAACCCTTGGCTTCAGTATCTGCTAAAACTTTAAACCAGCTACTAGCAGGCCTATTTTAAGTTTCGAGCAGTGCTCGAAGGTGCTTCTTTGGTGACACTTTGTCTTTTCTCTTTTAAGATTCCTGTTTTAATATCCCCAGACTGAAGCTGCAGAGTGTAATGCAGTCGGCAAAACTGCTTAAAGCTTTGAAAATGCTTTGTTAAAGCATGTTGTGCTCTTATACTGTACAGACTGAAGACTGTGTACGAGGCCTAAGATTTTTATTAAGCCACTTGTTAAAATTACAAGCATACAGCCAAAAACATGGTCCTTATGTGTAGAGGAATACATAAAAATTAAGTAGTGTTTATGCTGCAACACTGACATCTAAAGCCTTTCTATACTGTTGCGTTTAAGTAGGGCCAAAGCTCTTTTGGCCATGCTACTCCTGTGGGTCAGAGTGAGTGCACTTGGTTCTGCACTCATGTGATCCGTATTCAGCCGACCAGTGGGCTAAAGTCTGTTGCCAGCTGACGTCACTGAGCCAGTCCAGGCTCTGGAGAGATCCTGACTTTAATGTCAGGATCCACCCAGATGCCTGGACCAGCAGCTGGCTCAGCCTCTCAGTGCACCACTGAGGACCTGAGTCAGCCGCACCTGCCCCCTCCACAGCCTGGCGCTACAGTGAGTGCTGGAAGGGCCGAGCAGAGAGCTGGTGACTGCTCACCGAAGACCGAGAACTGAGCAATCGGCGGACTTTGATCGCTCAGTTTCTGGTTTTAGAGATAGCAGGGAACATATGTAGCATGAGTACAGGTGCATCTCAAAAAAACTTGAATATCCAAAAATATAAAATCTTAAAGTTTAATTTATTTCAGTAATTCCATTACAAAAGTGAAAATCATATATTTTATACAGATGTTACACACGGCGTGATACATTTCAAGCTTATTTTTTAACATTTTGATGATTATGGCTTACAGCTAGTGAAAACACAAAATTTAGTATCTCAGAAAATTGAAATATTACAGAAGACCAAATAAAGATTTTTAACACATAAATGTTGGCTTAGTAAAAAGTGTGTCCATGCACAGTATAGTATGCACTCAATACTTGGTCGGGGCTCCTTTTGCATGAATTACTGCATCAATATGGCGTGGCATGGAGGCGATGTCTGTGGCACTCCTCAGGTGTTTTGGAAGCCTAGGTTGCTTTGATACAGGGCCTTCAGCACATCTGAATTTTTGGGTCTGGTGTCTCCAATCTTACTCTTGACATTACCCCACAGATTCTATGGGGTTTAGGTAAGGCAAGTTTGCTAGCCAATCAAGCACAGTGATACCGTGATCATTAAACCAGGTATTGTCACTTTTGGCAGTGGGGGGGCAGGTGCCAAGTCCTGCCGAAATATTAAATAGGCATCTCCATAAAGCTGGCCAGCAGAGGGAAGCATGATGTGCTCTAGAATTCCCTGCTGGAGGGCTACGCTGACTTTGGACTTGATAAAACACAGTGGACCAACACCAGCAGATGACACGGCTCCTCAAATCATCACTGACTGTGGAAACTTCTCACTGGATCTCATGCAACTTGGATTCTGTGCCTCTCCACTCTTTCTCCATACTCCGGGACCTTGATTTACAAATGAAATGCCACATTTTTCACAGTCCATTATTATTTGAGGAGCCTTGTCATCTGCTGGCGTTGGTCCTCTGTGTTTTATCAAGTCCAAAGTCAGCACAGCACTCTACCAGGAAATTCTAGAACACTTCATGCTTCCCTCTGCTGACCAGCTTTATGGAGATGCTGATTTCATTTTCCAGCAAGACTTGGCACCTGCCCACGCTCCCAAAAGTACCAATACCCAGTTTAATGATCATGGTATCACTGTGCTTGATTGGCCAGAAAACTCGCCTGACCTAAACCCCATAGAGAGTCTGTGGGGTATTGTCAGGAGGAAGATGACACCAGATCCAATAATGTAGACGTGCTGAAGGCCGCTCTTACGGCAACCTGGGCTTCCAGAACACCTCAGCAGTGCCTCAGGCTGATTGCCTCCAAGCCACACTGCATTGATGCAGTAATTCATGTAAAAGTATTGGTATACTGCATACTATACCATGCATAGACATAGTTTTCAGCAAGCCAACATTCATGTATTAAAAATGCTGTTTTATTTTTATTTTTTTGGTCTTATGTAATCAGATTTTCTGAGATTCTGAATTTTTAGTTTTTTCACTAGCTGTAAGCCATAAGCATCAACATTTAAAAAGATGCTTGAAATATATCACTTTGTGTTTAACCACTTCCATACTGGGCACTTAAACACCCTCCTGACCAGACCAATTTTCAGGTTTCAGCGCTCTTACACTTTGAATGACAATTACTCAGTCATGCAACACTGTACCCAAATGATTTTTTTTTGTCCTTTTTTTCCCACAAATAGAGCTTTCTTTTGGTGGTATTTGATCACCTTTGCGCTATTAATTTTTGCGCTATTAATGAAAAAATATTTTTTCTTAGTTTCTGTGATAAAATTTTGCAAATTATTAATGTTTCTTCATAAATTTTGGCCATAATTTATACTGCTACATGTCTTTGATAAAAAATAACCCAAAGTTTTTGGAAATTTTTTGGTCTGTGTGAAAATTTTAGTCTAAAAGTCATAGTGCAAATCATAAAAAATGATCACATCTGATCACACCTGATGTACTGAAGGCCTCTCATTTCTTGCGACCCTAACAAGCCAGGAAAGTACAAATGCCCACAGATGGCACTGAGGTGGCACAGATGGCAATGAGATGGGTACTGATATGCTCCGATGAGGCCTGTGTATTGGTGGACACAGATGGCACTAATGAGGTGGCACAGATGGCACTGAGATGGGTACTGATGTGCACTGATTGACTGCGGCACAGGTGGGCACTGAGGTGGCACTGATTGCAGATGGGCACTGGGCACAGGTGGGTACTGGTGGCACAGGTGGGCACGGTGGCACTGGTGGGCACAGGTGGTCCTGGGGGCACAGATTGGTCCCGTTTTTTTTTTTTTTCCCAAATCGCTGTAGTTTCGTTTGCTCTCCCTCCTCACACGCGGTGTCTGTGTGAGGAGGGAGGTGCCGGCAATGAGAGATGATCTCATATGTTTACATATGAGATCATCTCTCATTGGCCGCACAGATCGCGCTGTAAATAGCCGCTGTGATTGGCTATTTACCAGATGGCACTAATGAGGCGGCACAGATGGCACTGAGATGGGTACTGATGTGCACTGATTGACTGCGGCACAGTTGGGTACTGATGAGGTGGCACTGATTGCAGATGTGCTCTGAGGTGGCAGATGGGCACGGTGGTACTGGTTGCACAGGTGGGCACGGTGGTACTGGTTGCACAGGTGGGCACGGTGGTACTGGTTGCACAGGTGGGCACACGGTGGTACTGGGGGCACAGATTGGTCTCTTTTCTCTTTTTTTTTTTTTTCCAAATCGATGTAGTTTAGTTTGCTCTCCCTCCTCACACGCCGTGTCTGTGTGAGGAGGGGAGTGCCGGCAATGAGAGATGATCTCATATGTTTCCATATGAGATCATCTCTCATTGGCTGCACAGATCGCGCTGTAAATAGCCGCTGTGATTGGCTATTTTCCGCGATCTGTGTTTGGCTGTGTCCAAGGGACACGACCAGCACAGGAGTTCCCCGCTGCGCACTCGGGGAACGAGGAAAGGGGCGGCCGTAAAAACACGGCCTGTTAGAGATTCAAGGCTGCGCTGCGGCCGTACAAAGTGGTACGGCCGTCAGCAAGTTGTTAACGCATCCATATAAAATGAGTTTCACTTTTTGAATTGAATTACTGAAATTAAACTTTTTGATATTTTTTTTTCAGATGCACCTGTATATGTGGGTGGTGGTTGGTTGTTTTTATTTTTTTGTTCATTGTGTTGTACATGTCCTGTATACAACCCGTCTTCTTGGTTTAACAAAGTCCATGTTCTTTTTTACCTTCACACAGCCTGGTGACAGAGTCATGGTTCCACCAAATGTACCACAGGCAGAAGCTGACAAGATCTTCACCTGTGGCGTTTTCACCAAAGAGCTGCCTTCTGGGAAGAAATACATGCGTTATACTGCTCAACCACATTAATCTTCCACAATGAAACCACTTCTGCTTGGTGGTGGAAAGCGCTTGAGCCAGGTTTTACACAAATCAAATACGTTTATATATGATTGCCTCACGTTTCAGTAATTCAGCCTACAAAAAATTACTGAATCATTATGTAATTTTTGTATTTGTAGCTTAGTAACATTATCCCGATCGTAAATAGTTGCTTTTCTTTTATGTAAGGCTTTATATAATTGTTATGTTGGCCTGCACCAAATCTCCAGTCTACATTGCACTACTGTTACTAAACAAATGTTGAGACTTAATGATCTGATTAGCAGGAGATTTAAAGGGGTATTAAGCCCTCGGAAAGCCTATGCCAGCCATTGAGTGCCTTTTGACTAAATCCAATGCCCTTAAAGTAGTGTGGCTTTCTTTTCTTTCTTTTTTCATTGAATTCCAAAAATACAATTTTGCAGGAGTCTTTTGTAAACAATCTAGGCGTTGTACTCACTACAGAAAGTTTGCCTTTCAAGTATCTGGGCTGCCTGTAAAATTATTTTTGTCAAATAAATTCTTCATGTGAACTGAAAAATTGTCTTTTTGTATAATTGCTTTCAAAACTGTTTATCCATGCTGTACCCCCAGAAATCGTATGCTGTTTGAGGTCACCCTGTACTAGTTGGTGGCCTAGAGAGGTTTATGGAGACTTCATTGACACAAAAAGGAGAATGTGACTGCCCCCACCCCCGTCTTGCTCCTATGTGACACTGCTGGTTAGTGGGCACCCAGCCCTGGGACACAGGGGGGGGGGGGAGGCAGTCCTGTGCAACATACTCAAGACTTCTGTGTTCCCAGCTAGTGGGGGGGGGGGGGGGGTATTAACACAAAATTGTACTTTAACACAAGCAGAACAAAGCAACAGTTCATTTTATTTGGAATTTGTTGGATATTTTTAATCAATACTGACCAAATACCAAATTGTGCACATCGGGTGTATCAATACAATATACACTTGATTGTTCTAGCCAGTGACTTACCGAGAATGCTAAAGATGAAAGTGTTAATAAACCCAGGACCCTATATCTGGTCTCCCATTGTACACAGAATAAAGAAATGAAATTGTTTTAGTAAATATAAGTTGCTAAATACTTTTTCTCATCAGCAGTCTTGTGACTTCTATCAGTGTTCAGCCAAGCGCTGGTTAAAGCTTGTAGGAGGAGTTTTCCTATTAAACTGCAAGACCCCTGACCCTCTGCCTGGACAATGCTGATTGGCCCTGTGCTACTCGCATGCACCCTCCCAAAGAAAAAAAACTTCTCTAGCAATACACAGCAAACTGAGCATGTGCAGCCTGACTCCATAGGCTTTGTGTTATCAGGGGACTGTGCAAGGAGGGGAGGATCAGAGAAGACACCTGCACATCACATGGGCTCCAAGTAAAGTTTATTGGAATGTGAAAAGATCTAAAATGACACCAGAGGACATGTGTAGTGGTCAAGGTAGACGCGTTTCACAGAAATGTGCGTAATCATTACAAAGACATGCCTAACAGATACATGTTGGATAGATCCATCCCCTGTACAGGTGCTATGGGAATGTAATCAGAGGCAGATGACAACCTTGATCAATGATTAATTCAAAGTATAAACACATAAATACAAATATTCACCAAGTGAAAAATTCAAACAAAATCAGAAAATCAATAGAAGAAAATAAACAAATCATAATAAATGAATACATGCAAGAAGATAAATATCACATGTTTTCAATGAAAAGACATCGGGTAAACGCTGACAAACTAGATTTAAAAGTTCATAATAGGAACCTTGGATTGCGAATAATGCGGTTAACGATATACAAGTTTAAAAAAAAAAAGAAATGTAATCCTGACTCAGGTTGCTCGTGTTGTCTCACAACACAAGCAGGATTCAAGCCCCTGCTGTGTGCAGTACAACATTTAGCCAGAGGTGCGGGGGTGTCGGTGACATTCGGAGCCTCTCGGAAACACTGTTTCCGAGTGCAGTCGAGCTATCTGCTAATATTGCAGAGTCTCTCCGGCGCCCCGCACCTCTATGGCATGCAATATCGCATGTGGCCAGAAGTCAATGTAGTACAAATTATTTTAGTTTCTATTGACTTCTATTGGGATTACAAGCATTCTCCTGGAACAGATTATGCTCTTAATCCAAGGTTCCACTGTACACACTAAATGTTGCATATGGAAGCATATTGTACCATGTGCGAACTCTGAATATATATAAAGTCGCACAAGGCCAAACACTTACCTCCGTCACCAACAACTGAGCAGCGTTGTCGGATGCACTTTCTGACATGGGGCATTGTACAACGAGGGAGGCAGAACACTGGGTCCTGCGCTCTGCCATAGGTAGAGGGAGGGGAGTCTGGCGGTCCTTATAAGATCCATGTTTAAAAATAAGCGATTAGAGAGGGGCACGGGAGTCCCAGAGGGACTATAACTCCCAGCATGTTCCACAAACCATGAGTGCAAGCCTTGATGCCATTTATCCAGAAGTTTACATACTATACCAAGGGGAGGTGGGAAGTTTAGTTTAAAGACATTAGCCAGTGATTGGTGGGGGGGGGGGGGGGGGATATATGTCCCTGAGTACTTCAGGGTCGAGGAGGTTGACTTAAATTTTAAAGTTGCTCTCTAATGTAGTTGTGTGGAAGATATCCCCAAGACCTCAGACTTTGGAAAATGTTATTTTCAGGTTCGACAGGGCATCATACTGCTCAAGTTCATGTAAGATTGGGCAGAGAGATAATTGGATTTGAAAGGGAAAAGAGTAAGTAGTCTGCATATGCACAGACTTTATAATGGGAATGGCCCATCCGTAGGCCCTTAATGTCATCGTTCAACCTACCCTTTATGTGGGCTGGTCACATTTGCTAGACTACCAGCAGATTGAACTGTAGATGTGTCTTTGTGCAGCAAATGCTGACCCAGAGCAAACTAAGAGCAATTATATTGTTATTAGAAAGAAGAGTCCTACAAAAAGCCAGTGTTGAAAAATGATAGGACACTACCTACAAATTCATAGCTTTCACCACTTTAAAGGGGTTGTAAAAGTTTGTTTTTTAGTTTCTAAATAGGTTCCTTTAAGCTAGTGCATTGTTTGGTTCACTTACCTTTTCCTTCGACTTTCCTTTGATTTCCCTTCTAAATGTTTTTTTTCTTTGTCTGAATTTCTCACTTCCTGTTTCTCCTCAGGAAGCTTGCCCCATCATCTGGCTGGGGGTTAGTCAGCCAGAACAGCTTACTGAGGAGGAACAGGAAGTGAGAAATTCAGACAAAGAAATAAAACATTTAGAAGGGAAATCAAAAGAAAACGTTAGTGAACCAACAATGCACTTACTTAAAGGAACCTATTTCCTATTACCTCACATGAGCGTGCAAGAGGAGTGAGAAGTAGGTATTTCTCTTCAATCTTGGTGAACGGAGCCTAAGGCTCGTACACAAGACCATTTTTTTCAGCAAGAACCAGAACCGAGAAAACGGAGTGTGTGTACGAGGCTTTCAGGTTTCTCGTTGGGAAATCTGTCCAGAATCTCAACAGGAAAAATAGAGCGCAGGTTCTCTATTTTCCTTGTCGAGATTCTGGCCAGATTCTTGTCGGCCTTGTTTCCCAACGAGAAACCCGAGAGTGTTTATACTTACCTGTCGCCGTGGAAACCGGGGGAATGCTTGAAATGACTGACGCGTCCACGGTAGCTTCCACGGCATAGGTAGGGTGAACCAAGATGGCGGCGACGGCATCGAATGTGACGAGCGCATTCTTGTCGTACGCAATGACATCACCGTGTTCTTGCCTTTCAAGAGAACTGCGGTTCTTTTGAAAGGTCAGTGTGTACACCCGGACGGCAAGAGATTCTTGTCAAGGATTTCATCAGGAAAGACAAAGTTTTTTTCCTGACAAGATTCTTGTCTGTATGTACGAGGCCAAATAGTTTCACACTCACTGAGACTATTCAGTTACTATACCCTTACACATTACTATCATTGTCGCCACATCCTCTTCCTCATCTTTTGCCTGCAGTCCTATTTCATCATATCCTGTCCACCATGTACCATATGTATTCATAAAAAAGAACTACATCAGACTTTGACCTCAAGTGAGAAGTATTATTCAACAGGATCTTTCTCAATGCACCTAAGCAATTCAGCATTTAGAGGAAGCAGCACTTTCAAATGAATGGCAAATCACTAAAAAGCATATCGCATATACAAACATAAAACATAGGAAGTCCTATGTAACAACTGCAGAATCTAGTTTTGTAAGATGGGTCATACTGGTATGGTTTCATCTATCAATATTTAGTTGAATTTATAAAACATTATAAACCTGGTATTTGGTGAAAGATGTAAAGTGTGGTTATTATACCATTAATGTAGAATGTCATCAAATTCTCTTTTGCATGAAAAAAGTTTTCTCTTAGCTCTGCATATTAGATCTATCCAATGCGCAATAGCCCTTTGTACTGGTAATAAAAGTTTACACATTTATTCCTAAACTTTTTTTTACAGCCCTTTTTATTGCTGTAAATATAAGTTTTGCACTAAGCTTTTATATCTAAACAGTGTATAAACCGCTGTATGAATAAGATCACAATACAAACTGGAAACGGAATGATGGCAGAAAAAAAGACCAAATGGTCTAATAAGTCTACCCCAAGTGAAAAATTGTTCATGTAATGATGCATCTAGGGATGAATAAATACATCTTCATAGTCCCACGTGTTCCACCAACACCTCAGTGGAAATGTATCCCTAATTGAATTAATGGATAAGTTCACCCTTTGGAGCATTACCGACTACACCCATATCAAGGTATACCTCCCATCTCATGGGTCTCTCGCATACTCGCTGTCATTTTTCAAAAAGACCCACCTACAGCAGACAGTTTGTTGTTCTCAATGAACTGTGAGGTCATTGATATGCGCCCTCGTCATTTATTAATACTTCCTCCAACTTTGTAACTGTTTGCTTTAATAGATAGAGGTAAGGGCAGGCAAGCTGGAGGCAGTGTCTGCTGCAGCCTTACATTGCACCATGATCTACTGATCATGGGTGCAATGCTCTGCAGACTAATCAGAAAGAAATAATGAATGTACATTTTTCCCGCAGCAATATGTGCACCTAATTTTTTTTTCTTAAATGTAACCAGCCTTTAACTCACCAGCCTTTCAGTAATCAATACAAAAACAACATTTTGGGATTTGGGATTTTTGAATGAGGTGCAACACTACTATGGATGAGATATAAAAACACATTTCTTGATAGATACGGTAGCCACAGGCAATGCCATATTGTTAAACAGACCTGTAATGTTGTATATAATATATAGTTATCCATAGTAAGCATAAGTATGCAACATAGTAGCCCACATAATAGTTGAATACCAGTTTCCATAGGGTAATCCATAATAAATATAAGTATGCAACATAGTAGCCCACATAATAGTTGAATACCGGTTTCCATAGGGTAATCCATAATAAATATAAGTATGCAACATAGTAGCCCACATAATAGTTGAATACCAGTTTCCATAGGGTAATCCATAATAAATATAAGTATGCAACATAGTAGCCCACATAATAGTTGAATACCGGTTTCCATAGGGTAATCCATAATAAATATAAGTATGCAACATAGTAGCCCAACGTGTGTCGTAAATATTGTTCACTTGCTTAAGGGTCGATGCAAACTTAATATCTATGGCAGGGGTGTCGAACTCAATTTCATTGTGGGCCGTATCAGCATTATGATTGCCCTCAAAAGGGCCGGTTGTATCTGTAAGATTAGATGTCCAGCGCATTCCCTCCCCTTACATTAGATGTCAAGAACCACCCACCATCAGAAGTTGAGTCCCCCACCCTCCCTTACATCACAGTGCACCCCCCTTTCCTTATGCCACTGCTGGGAAGAATCTGGATGCATTGCTTGAAAGCAGAAAGTAAGGGTCCAGAAGAGGGCTGCAGTAGCAGGAGAGGGGCGAGGGCCACATGAAATGGCCTAGAGGGCTGGATTCGGCCGGCGGGCCTTGTGTTTGACACCTGTGATCTATGGGATAAAACAAACAGTGTGAGATATATGAGTGACAGAAACGAACAGCGCTCCTACATCTTCCAAACTTGCAGATACATGCAGTGCTGGTGATAAATAGGTGGATAAAACAGTTCCACAGGAGGGATCCAAAGAATGGTGCTCCGCTGTGCAGTAAGGTCCTACACCCGCTCTCACTCTATTAGCAAATCCCTCTCCCTATGAAGCATACACTTACCAGGCCTTGGCAAGTAAAGAGCCTGGATGGACGGCCTTAGCAATTCTCCTCATAGGCTGTTCAAGATATATAGCGAAAAAGGGTAAATATAGTGTACCAATATGAAACATTAAAGGGCCGCCATGTTGTGCCCATACTTTCAGAACTGTAAAAAGGAAATCAATCACATGTTCATATTTGCTTGACTGCTGCAAGAAATACCTGTCCTGGGAGGTGTTGGTTGAGGCCCAACGGAGGCCGGCAAGAGAAAACAGAGAGTAGGGCGCAAGTCCAGAACGACATAGAGTGACATTGTTGGGGATGGCTGTAGAAAAAAAATACCTGTGTATGAGGCACACTCCTAAAATATATATAAGTGGAAAGTCAGACTAAGTCCAATAGGTCTAATGCTGTACAAAATTAAAGATATATGTTGGTGTCACTGAAATTGAGCCTGGGTATATGAAGTATTAGGCAAGGACTATGTCCATGGTGATAACAGTATATATGAATATATGGACATACTCCATGTACCTAGGCTCACTCTCAGTGACATAAACATACCTCTTTACTTCTTGTTGTACTCAGTCTGACTTTACACGTATATATATCACAGTAGTGTGCCTTATATTCAGAAATTTGTCTTTACTGTTTTCACCATGAACATACTCCTCCTTACCTTATACTTCATATACCCAGGCTTAATTTCAGTGACACCAACATATATCTTTACTTTTTGTACAGCATTAGACCTATTGTACACTTTCCGCTCATAAATATTGTAGCAGTGAACCTCATACACAGGTATTATTTTTCTACAGCTTTCACCAACGATGCCACTCTATCATGGGCGTCCGCTGAACTTTTTCCAGGGGGGGGCATCATTTTACGGTCACCTTTCCTATATCTGGCACCCCCCCCCCCTTCACTGATCATACCTGTATGCACTCAGCTGCCCCCCTCATCTGTATATATGCCAGCCCCCCCTGTACACAAACAGCCTCCTCCCTTCACTTGTACTCACAGCCCCCACTTGTAAGGTCACGGTGGTCTTCCTTCTCCCAAGTCCTGTTTCCACATGTCCATTTGAAAATACATTACAGGTATCAAAGCAAACATGAGGGAGCACATACAGGAATCGGCCAGAGGTGGCAGTAAAGAGCTCTGTAAGCTCCGTGACACTGATCTTGCAACAGCTGTGGAGCCGACTGCAAAAACACAGAGAGAGTCGGCACAGCCACAGAATCGAGCATGGCAGACCCTCGCCGATTCCAGGGGGGGGTCACTCGCCCCCCCTTAACCCTATGAGCGGACGCCCATGCACTCTATGTTGTTCTGGACTTGTGCCCTCTTTTTTTTCTCTTGCCGGACCTCCGTCGGATCCCAAACCAACATCTACTGGGACAGGCATTTCTAGCAGCTGCTAAGTGAATATGAACATGTGATTTCCTTTTTGTCTTTTTACAGTTCTGTAAGTATGGGTACAACATGGCGGCCCTTTAATGTTTCATATTGGTACACTATATTTACCCATTTTCCTATATACAGTGCAGAAAATAAGTATTTGAACACCCTACTATTTTGCAAGTTCTCCCACTTGGAAATCATGGAGGGGTCTGAAATTGTCATCGTAGGTGCATGTCCACTGTGAGAGACATAATAAAAATAAAAAAATCCAGAAATCACAATGTATGATTTTTTTAACTATTTATTTGTATGATACAGCTGCAAAGAAGTATTTGAACACCTGTCTATCAGCTAGAATTCTGACCCTCAAAGACCTGTTAGTCTGCCTTTAAAATGTCCACCTCCACTCCATTTATTATCCTAAATTAGATGCACCTGTTTGAGGTCATTAGCTGCATAAAGACACCTGTCCACCCCATACAATCAGTAAGAATCCAACTACTAACATGGCCAAGACCAAAGAGCTGTCCAAAGACACTAGAGACAAAATTGTACACCTCCACAAGGCTGGAAAGGGCTACGGGGAAATTGCCAAGCAGCTTGGTGAAAAAAGGTCCACTGTTGGAGCAATCATTAGAAAATGGAAGAAGCTAAACATGACTGTCAATCTCCCTCAGACTGGGGCTCCATGCAAAATCTCACCTCGTGGGGTCTCAATGATCCTAAGAAAGGTGAGAAATCAGCCAGGACTACACGGGAGGAGCTGGTCAATGACCTGAAAAGAGCTGGGACCACCGTTTCCAAGGTTACTGTTGGTAATACACTAAGACGTCATGGTTTGAAATCATGCATGGCACGGAAGGTTCCCCTGCTTAAACCAGCACATGTCAAGGCCCGTCTTAAGTTTGCCAATGACCATTTGGATGATCCAGAGGAGTCATGGGAGAAAGTCATGTGGTCAGATGAGACCAAAATAGAACTTTTTGGTCATAATTCCACTAACCGTGTTTGGAGGAAGAAGAATGATGAGTACCATCCCAAGAACACCATCCCTACTGTGAAGCATGGGGGTGGTAGCATCATGCTTTGGGGGTGTTTTTCTGCACATGGGACAGGGCGACTGCACTGTATTAAGGAGAGGATGACCGGGGCCATTTATTGCGAGATTTTGGGCAACAACCTCCTTCCCTCAGTTAGAGCTTTGAAGATGGGTCGAGGCTGGGTCTTCCAACATGACAATGACCCGAAGCACACAGCCAGGATAACCAAGGAGTGGCTCTGTAAGAAGCATATCAAGGTTCTGGCGTGGCCTAGCCAGTCTCCAGACCTAAACCCAATAGAGAATCTTTGGAGGGAGCTCAAACTCCGTGTTTCTCAGCGACAGCCCAGAAACCTGACTGATCTAGAGAAGATCTGTGTGGAGGAGTGGGCCAAAATCCCTCCTCCAGTGTGTGCAAACCTGGTGAAAAACTACAAGAAACGTTTGACCTCTGTAATTGCAAACAACGGCTACTGTACCAAATATTAACATTGATTTTTTCAGGTGTTCAAATACTTATTTGCAGCTGTATCATACAAATAAATAGTTAAAAAAATCATACATATTTTTTTTTGATTAGGTCTCTCACAGTGGACATGCACCTACGATAACAATTTCAGACCCCTCCATGATTTCCAAGTGGGAGAACTTGCAAAATAGCAGGGTGTTCAAATACTTATTTTCTGCACTGTATCTTACAATTTTTTATCTTATCGATAATAATAAGTTTGCATTATCCCCTGAGGAAGTGAGCGATGTTCACAAAACGCATCGGGCTACTATGTTGCATACTTATATTTGCTATGATTTACCCTATGGAAAACTGTATTCAACTGTAACATATTATGTGGGCTACTATGTTGCATACTTATACTTATTATGGATTACTCTATGGATAACTGTATATATTATGTACAACTTTACAGATTTGTTTAACAATATGGCATTGCCTGTGGCTACTGTTGATCCTACATGTATCAATAAATGTGTTTTTATATCTCATCTATAGTAGTGTCACACCTCATTCAAATTCCATGGGCAAAATGTTGTTTCTGTATGTCTCACTAGGAATAGAGGTGCGCCACGGGGTGCAACAAGTCACATTTTTTATTGTTGTATTACAATGATCAATGACATTAAAACAACTCCTTGCTCCAAAGGTAATCCACAGATCAATGCAGGGCAATATGGCTGATAAAAAGAAAAGTAGAGAGATCTTCCATTGTGTCACAAATATTTTATTAAATAAATCACATAAAAACAAAAAATACAGATTTAGACTGCTGAGTAGTGTTGCTCACGAATATTCGCATTGCGAATATTCTCTGCGAATATTGCATATTCGAGTATTCGCGAATAAATCGAATATCGCGGTGAATATTCGCTATTGCGAATATTCGTATTTTTTCAAATTTATTTTTAAAACAGATCACATACTAGTGATCTCCATCGACGTCTAAAAGCATTGCTGGTATGATTAGAGACCCTGGGCCGAGTAGCTGAGGCGATCCTTTTATGTTGCCGAATATTCGCAATGCGAATATTCGTATTACGAATATTCGCGAATACTTTCTCTGCCCTTCTGTGTTTTGTGTATAAAAAACAAAAAAAAATTAGCTTTAGTTTAGTCATATAAGTTTGTGTAAGTAGAGTTAGTGTTTAGTGCATATTAGTTTAGTAATCCAGGAAATTATCTCTGTTTTCGCGTGTTGACGAGAATTTCGCAATCAGTTTCGCATTCGCATTAGCGAAATTTTCCAAATTTTTTTTTTTTATAAAATATCACGAATATTCGATATTAAAGCGGATGGTTCACCAAAAAGCAAATATTAAAAGCCAGCAGCAACAAATACTGCAGCTGCTGACTTTTAATATTAGGACACTTACCTGTCCTGGAGTCCAGCGGCGTCCGCAGCAGAGGATGAGCGATCGCTCGTCACCCTGCTGCTCCCCCCTCCATCCACGGCGAGGGAACCAGGAAGTGAAGCGCTCCGGCTTCACTGCCCGGTTCCCTACGGCGCATGCGCGAGTCGCGCTGCGCCCGCGATTGGCTCCCGCTGTGTGCTGGGAGCTGAGAGTTCCCAGCACGCAACGGGAAAAGCCCGTCTTTTGCCCGAGACTGCGGGCCGGAAGTGGGTGCGGATACCTGTCTTTAGACAGGTATCTGCACCCCCCTCCCCCCTGCAAGGTGTCAAATGTGACACCGGAGGGGGGGAGGGTTCCGATCAGCGGATCTTCACTTTAGGGTGGAGATCCGCTTTAACGAATATTTCGCAAATATTCTTCTATATATTAGTGAAATATCGCGAAATCGAATATGGCGTATTCCGCTCATCACTACTGCTGAGTTCTTTGCCAGCACTGGAATGAACAGCATACAAATTGTTAGCATACATCCGAGACATCTTAGCTGTCAAGAATTATATTTTTGTACTTACTGTAAAAGCTATTTCTTGTTGTTTATTGAGAACACAGAACTTCAGATACATTGGGGTTTTACTGCTGTCTACTAGGGGATTGGACACTGTCAAACAAAAACATTATTCCTCAGTTCCCATTGGTCTAACTGAGGGGTGGGCAACACAAAAAAAAAAAACATGACCGGCCTTATTAGGATGGCTGTCTGAAGCCCATGATCCCCCTTAAACGTGAACCCCTGAATCTGATGACAAATGGTGAATTCCCCGTACCTGACATGCAACCAAGGAAGGGTAGAGCACAAAGGACCAACCTCATGCACCAATCCAGGATAAAAAAGCCATAAAGGAATGATTCCACAGGGAAGGAACCCGGACCCTGAACAAGTGGATCAATAACAAACTCCCAACAAGGAACAAAGGACCAACATCACAATGTGGTCAATAGAATAAAACTCTGGGGGGTGCAAGTGTGGCTCATCTGTGGGAGTGTACCATCCCTCAACTTCAAGAATGACCGAGGCACTTAAAGACCCAAGGCTCGAGACATCTGGAGCCAGTGGTCTGGCCTGATCTAAGGATTGTGGAGGATCAGAGATAGTCTCCAGGGGAGCTGGTTCGTGCTGAAACTCTGAGATCAATGTGTCCAGATAGTTGGGCACACAAAGTCAAAAAGTCCTTAGTGGATGTGGAGGAGAGCAACTCAGTCCCACCCAATGTGTCGATAAAGACCCAATAACAATGGGGTTACCAGGCTCCATATTATCAATGTTGGCTCCCACAGTGGATACCTGAGCAAATGCTCAAGAATCAGTACGGAAGTATGGACTGAAGTCACCTGTGACAGTGGAACTGTCCCCGTGTGTCTTTGTGTAAATATGTTGCAGCTGCTTAGTGGTACAGCAACTAGGCCCAAAGTGTGAGGCAAGACTTTGAATATTTACAAACCCAGGGCTGCTGGTGCTGATGACTGTCAGATGGCTGGATGCAGGCAATTATAAATGACTGGAACTAGAGTTCCACCAGATTTCTCGTATGCAGGAACAGCAGCAGTGCAGCACTCCACCCAGCAAATAACATCAGCACTGAGTTAATTAGGGTTGACAGAGATGGCACCCAATGGTGCAACTTATGAGATAGCTCCTAATTATTGAGATAGCTCTTAAATATTGACCTACAGTACAGACCAAAAGTTTGGAAACACCTCATTCAAAGAGTTTTCTTTATTTTCATGACTATAAAAAATTGTAGAGTCACACTGAAGGCATCAAAACTATGAATCAACACATGTGGAATTATATACATAACAAAAAAGTGTGAAACAACTGAAAATATATGTCATATTCTAGGTTCTTCAAAGTAGCTATGGGAATTGTAGTTCCTGAACAACTGGAGGGCCATAGTTTGAGGACCCCTGGAGTACAGCATTGCATGACCACGCAATTGTCAGTTAAAGTAACGCAGTGCCATATTGCAAAAAATGGCCTGGTCATGAAGAGGAGTAAACCTTCCAGAGGTCAAGTGGTTAATGGAAGAGGCATGCATGCAGAATAAAAAGGCTAGTACAAAAAACTTTCTGCGGCTGAGCTAGAGAAAAGATTCCATCCTGCTAGGACAGTAGAAAAAAACTGAGGCATGCTTGGAAGAGGATTGGCTATACAGGGGGGCTGGCTTACCATTTCTTGTTTGCTAGTGTCCAATCATCCTGTTAGTAACAGTTTAACCCAACTGTACCTACCCTCAGGCGCCGTACACACGGCCGAGGTTCTCGCTGAAAACCAGCGAGAACCTCGCTGGAATGCACATTCCAGCGAGGACCTCGGCCGTGTGTACGGTCTCGGCGAGCTTCCCGTCGGGAAGCCCGTCGAGCCGAAATAGAGAGCACGCTCTCTATTTCCTCGACGGCCCGCCTGGAAGAATGGCTGGTTGCCATTCCCGACGGGCGGGTCGCCGAATTCGACGGCCGGGAGAGAACCTCGACGGGCGGAATGATGTGTTCTGCCCGTCGAGGTTCTCTGCCGTGTGTACGGCGCCTCAGTGAAGGAGAAAGAAATCTGCTTTTGGATGAAATGCGTCAAGCTTGCAGGTGATGTCACTTTGTCTAAAGCATCTGTACACATGTGCACACAAAGACACAGGGACAGCTTAGGTGCCACTTTCTTTCATATACTGCGTTTTAGAATATGTAGTTATATGGGTAACACTAAGGCCACTT
This sequence comes from Rana kukunoris, assembly GCA_029574335.1. Taxonomy (NCBI): domain Eukaryota; kingdom Metazoa; phylum Chordata; class Amphibia; order Anura; family Ranidae; genus Rana; species Rana kukunoris. The sequence goes on along the minus strand of CM056055.1, from coordinate 165,850,753 downwards.
ACACATGATCAGTCCACCTGATGAGAACGGTCCGAAGGAGCTGACTGTTCGTATGACGGAAGGATAACTGACCGATGGGGCCCACACACGATCGGTTTGGACCGATGAAATGGTCCTTCAGTCCGTTTTCATCGGTTTTGACCGATCGTGTGTACGCGGCCTAAGAAAGTGTTTTGAAACATATATCAAGATAAGGCAAAACATTAAGAAAAAAAAAAGCTGGGTTTTCAATTTTGCTTTGTGTAAAACAGCCTATTATTTACAGTTCTCAACACTTTCAAGCTGAATTCTACACATCATGAGCATATTCTTTTTAGTAAGCCCAAAACCCTAAAGCCCTGTACAGATGGACTTTTTCCATCGGAAATTCCGACCGCGTGTATGCCCCATCTGACTTTTTTTGCAAGGAATTCCGTCTGAGTTTAGATATAGAACATGTTCTATTTTACTCCAATGGAATTCCGTCGGAATTCCGATCTGAGTTTGGCCGGGCAAAAGCCTGATCGTGTGTACGGGGCATAAAAGGTTGCACAAAATTTGGAATCTACTCGGAAGTGCCTACTTTGGATGTTGATTCTTAACCCTTCACATATCCTTACTGCCTACCAGGGGTGTTAGTGACAGGGTGAAAATGCATTTTAATAAAGGTCATATTTCAAACATTGAAAACATTTTTAATTACATTTACATGTTAAAACTTATATGACATTTTAGTAATGGAGACTTACAATATTAGAATGTCTGTTGTTTGTAAAAAAACAAACAAAAAAACATAGGTAGTAAGAGTGGTATAGGAGGTAAAATAAACAATTTTCTGTCTCCAAAAACATGAAGGCTATAATAAAAAATACATCTGAAAAAAAAAAAAAATCTGATGCTCAGCATATATCAGCGTTTGAATTTTCCAGTTTCTGCACCTTTAAAGAAAAACAAACAATTATTTTAAATTGCAGATATTAATGAAAATAGGTATTCAGTATGTATCTATTTTCTGTAATAGAAGCCTAGCTCAAATGATTTTTCATGTACATATTTTACTCATTTGTTCAGTATAATAAATGTTCCCATGTTCCCAAAATGTTTTACCTATGGTTACTTTTTCAAAACTATTTTATGTTTAAATGAAATAAATTATTTAATATTCCAAAAGATTTTTATTTTATCTTGCTGTACATTATAGACTTTGTTTTTTAACGCAGTTGTTTAATATGGGGATTGTTTCATGTATGTTCCTGTAGTTGATTTTTTTAAATGTATGATATTCAGTATTCTAGAAAATTCCAGTAAAAGGTCCTGTACATTTCAGATTTTGAGGTCTATTTATGAATGTTTTAAAGCGAGTGTAAAGTCTTGTTTTTTTTTCAATAAAAATAACAAACCTCTTATACTTATCTGTTCTATTGCAGTGGATTTGCACAGAGTAGCCCAGATCCTCCTCTTCTCGGCTCCCCTTTGGTGATCCTGGGCCCTCCCTCCTCTCAATTGCCCCCACAGCAAGCAGCTTGCTATGGGGGTACCCGAGCCGAGTAATGATTAAGCAAATAAAAAGGATTTTGATCCACAGTGGCGTGTGGCCATTTTGTCTAATTTCATTGTGTGCTCAGGCGAGCCAAGGCAAGTACCTACTGGATCATTAGGCTTTCTGGTCTCACCTGGAGAGGCAGGCATTTCTCTTTCTATCACAGCTCCCTGTGTCCATTCAGACACGGAGCTGCGGTTTGGCCTTGCCCCTTCTCTCTCCTAATTGGCTGACTGACTTTAAATGACAGGAGCGGAAGCCAATGGCGCCTTTGCTGTGTCTCAGCCAATAAGGAGGGAGATTGTCGGGCGGCTGAGACACTCTTGGACATCGCTGGACAGAGATGGGGCTTAGGTAAGTATGAGGGGGGCTGCACACAGAAGGCTTTTTATCTTAATGCATAGAATGAGTCCAGAGAGATTGTCTGTTCCTAGTGATCAGGAATAGTGATCTCTCTGTACTCCCTGTCAATTCCTTTCCCCTACAGTTAGAAACACCTTCCTAGGACACACTTAACCCCTTGATCATCCCCTAGTGTTAACCCCTTCCCTGCCAGTGTAATTTATACAGTAATCAGTGCATTTTTATAGCACTGATCACTGAATAACTGTCACAGGTCCCAAAAAAGTGTCAAAAGTGTCCGATCTGTTCGCCGCAATGTCACAGTCCCGCTAAAAATTACTGACCACCACCATTACTTTACCAAAAATATGTAGTAGTATATATCTTGGCCTAAACTGATGACATTTTTTATTTTTTTTAACTTTTTTGGGGGGGATATTTATTATAGCGAAGAGTAAAAAAAGATTTATTTATTTTTCAAAATTGTCAATCTTTTTTTGTTTATAGCACAAAAAATAAAAACCGCAGAGGTGATCAAATACCACCAAAAGAAAGCTCTATTTGTGGGAATAAAGGACATACATTTTGTTTGGTGTACAGCTTCGCACAACTCCGCAATTGTCAGTTAAAGTGACGCAGTGCCTTAAAGCAAAAAATGTCCTGGTCATTAAGGGGGTAAATCCTTCCGAGCTGAAGTGGTAAACACAGCTGGAAAAAAAAAAAACTCTTACGTGGTGTATTAAGTTTTGTGAAGACAGACTGCATGGTGCTTTCCAGTTGTAGCTTCTGGTCTACAAAGTCTTGTGCTGTTGCATTTTTATTGTTCTCCAGCCATTCATTTTTGGCTTTACAGGCATTCATAGCTAATTTCTGAAAGAAATAAACTAGATGTGTGTTATGTGTTCACTATAAATGCAGATGTCATCCTGCTAAAGCTGTACAAAGGGGGTCCCCAACATCCTTTTAGGGCTCATTCACAGTGATCTGTAGCCCAAACTTTTGGTCTGTAGGGGGTGATGTGATGTGTGTTTTATCACATCTGGAAAAACGCTGGTGAATGGGCCTCAAGCTTGCTAGCCCCACCCCCCCAAAATAAAAAATTAAAAAACGTTTTTTGCTGACTAGATTGAAAGTGTGCTGGGGACACCCTTTGACTTTGTACTGATTGGTATACAGTATCGACGTGTTCATATGCATATTTACTTTCTACTAGTTTCAGAACAGAGTGGCAGCCATTTTTGCTTTTTTACATTAGGTTTAGACACAAACTGAATGTCTTTAGTTGCCTTGTAAATTCCCCCTGTCTGAACACATCAGCCAACACATGCAGCCATTGACTGCCATCACTGATTGTATGCCAATAGGCTATTGGTTTTCCAGCATGCGTGTTCGACATAAGCAGGGCGTTAGGCTGTGGAGATTTCCTTTCCCTAATGCGCGTACACACGATTGGAATTTCCGACAGCAAAAGTCCGATGTGAGCTTTTGAACGGAAATTCCGACCGTGTGTATGCTCCATCGGAATTTCCACCAACAAAAGATTGAGAGCTGGTTCTCAAATTTTCAGAAAATCCGATCGCCTGTAGCAATTCCGACACGCAAAATTCCGACGCATGCTTAGATAAATTTGACGCATGCTCAGAAACAATTCGACGCATGCTCGGAAACATTGAACATTAATTTTCTCGGCTCATTGTAGTGTTGTACGTCATTGCGTTCTTGACAGAAAATCTGATCGCGTCTACGCGGCATTACTGTCCCAAAACAGGAGGCAAGTACTAGTCACCAGAACTAGTGTCCCCCTCCCCCATTACTGTTCTGGGGACAATAAAAAAGGTATTTTATATATCTAGACACACACACACACAGTATCTCACAAAAGTAAGTACACCCCTCACATTTTTGTAAATATTTTATTATTTCTATTCATGTGACAACACTGAAGAAATTACACTTTTCTACAATGTAAAGTAGTGAGTGTACAGCTTGTATAACACTGTACATTTGCTGACCCCTCAAAATAACTCAAAACACAGCCAATAATGTCTAAACTACTGGCAACAAAAAGTGAGTACACCCCTAAGTAAAAATGTCCAAATTGGGCCTAAAGTGTCAATATTTTGTGTGGCCACCACTATTTTCCCAGCACTGCCTTAACCCTCTTGGGCTTCGCCAGAGCTTCACAGGTTGCCACTGGAGTCCTGGATGTAAGAGACCTTGCGCTCTTCCACCTTCCGTTTGAGGATGCCTCACAACTGCTCAAAGGGTTTTGGTCTGGAAACATGCTTGGCCAGTCCAACACCTTTAACCTCAGCTTCTTTAGCAAGGCAGTGGTCAACTTGAAGGTGTATTTATGTTGTAAAATATGCAATAATATATACTCTATTGTACCCTATAATATATAGCTATCGCATAAATGTATTAAAGTGTATTTGTATGTCCCACTAATATCATCTAACCAGAATATGCTAGGCCTAATGCTATAATGTTAACTATGAAGACAGACGCATTTGAGTAAAACAAGTTATATTTATTTCCCTTAAAGTAGGAATATCAAATTCTAACAACAGATATCTATAAAGTCTATAACAACAATAATAATAATGAAGGATACTTAACACATTCACTAGATACTCTTCAACGGCTGTTATAGAGTGAAGGCCTGTAGGCCTCTGAATGTTTTAGGCCCAAAATGGCCATCAGAGCAAGGTCCCAGCAAGATGGCAGAGACACAACCTCATGGCAAGCTTGCTTTGAAGAGAAAGGGCTGAGCTCTGTGTTACGAACCCTTTTTTACAAAACAGACACCATTCAAACCTCCCCCATTGCCAACCCCTTTGCCTTCTGGTCCAATCCTTGTTCACAGGGCAGTCTCTCTCAAGCTTGTTTGTAGATTATATTTACTGACTGTCCTGCCATACTTGGCCTATGGGGGCGGTATTGCAGTCCATGTGCAGTCCATTGTCACCAAAGTCTTTGAAGCTTCAAACACCCCAGGGGGCTCTAGACAAGCCTTTTCTTTGCTATGCAGACTATGTTTGGGGACTGAACCTGTCATCTGATCTTGGTTGTAAAAACAGATGTGTGGAAACCTTAGGACTAGGTTGTTCTCCAACAGTTTGGGGTCGTTATCATGTTGGAATACTGCCCTGCAGCCCAGTCTCTGCAGAGAGTGGGATCATGCTCTTCTTCAATATGTCACAGTACATGTTAGCATTCATGGTTCCCTCAATGAACTGTAGCTCCCTAGTTCTGTCAGGACTCATGAAGCCCCAGACCGTGACACTCACACCACTATGCTTGACTGTAAGTAAGACACACTTTTTTTTGTACTCCTCACCTGGTTGCTGCCACACAAGTCTGACACCATCTGAACTGAATACTTTTATCTTGGTCTCATGAGACCACAGGACATGGTTCCAGTAATCCATGTCCTTAGTCTGCTTGTCTTCAGCAAACTGTTTGCAGGCTTTCTTGTGCATCATCTTTAGAAGATGATGGAATGACAGACATGCAGACCAATTTGTTGCAGTGTGCGGCATATGGTCTGAGCACTGGCAGGCTAATCCCCCACCACTTCAACCTCTGCAGCAATTCTGGCAGCACTCATATGTCTATTTTCCAAAGACAATCTCTGTATATGACACTGAGCATGTGCACTCAACTTCTTTGGTCGACCATGGCGAGGCATGTTCTGAGTGGAACCTGTTCTGTTAAACCACTGTATGGTCTTGGCCACTGTGCTCCAGCTCAGTTTCAGGGTCTTGGCAATATTATTATAGCCTGTGTCATCTTTATGTAGAGCAACAATTTTTTTTTCTTAGATCCTCAGTGTTCTTTGCCATGAGGTGCCAGATTGAACTTCCAGTGACCAGTATGAGAGAGTGAGAGCGTTAACACCAAATTGACCACACCTGCTCCCCATTCACACCTGAGACCTTGTAACACTAACGAGCCCCATAACATTGGGGAGGGAAAATGGCTAATTGAGCCCAATTTGGACAATTTCACTTAGGGGTATACTTTATTTTTTTCCAGCGGTTTAGACATTAATGGCTGTGTGTTGAGTTATTTTGAGGAGACAGCAAATGTACACTGTTATACAAGCTGAACACTCACTACTTTAAATTGTAGCAAATTTCTTTAGTGTTGTCACATAAAAAAGATATAATAAAATATTTACACGAATCTGAGGGGTGTATTCACTTTTGTGAAATACTGTATATAAAGAGGCTGGTGAGTGTAATATATATTATATATATATATATATATATATATATATATATATATATATATATATATATATTTCTGCTAATATACCTTATCATCTTTATGGAGTCTCCCTTGAACCTTTTCAGGGTCTGAGATTGTTTGCTGAATAAAACCTATGTAAGTCTTCAGAGCCAGCCTGGCTTCTGTGGAAATAAAACAAAATGTAGTAATACCAAATTAAAAGAGTATGAAAACCCTGTTTTATGTTAACTCCCATTTGGTCTGTTAAATACACCACTGAAAGCATTCTGTTATATTTGAGTATGCAAAAAAAAAAAACTGTTGGCCCAAGCATACCAGTTACTGCCTATGGATGGCCGGCTTAGAGCAATAAGCAACATCATCAATAGAAATTGGGATCCACAGAGGCCCTTGCTAATTGGGGGGGGGGTTGGAGGCAGGGAATATTCATTATTTAACGCACCAAATTTGTTTTCCATTTATGATGCATGAAAATTAGTAGATTATATGCGTGAATATACAACACAGCACTGATCACTTGTCCAAAGGTAGCTGGACAAGTGATCTGCAGCCAGGTGAAAGGCCCTCTACTGTCAAGTTTGACAAATCAGTTTGTGGGCAGAGCCCCTTACCTAATTGCTAATAGAGAACTGTAGTTCCAGTAAGTAGGTGGGCTCAGGATCCTTCCAGCTGTTCTCCTGTGATACCAGAGCTACCCTGGACTGTGCAAGGATTTGTGTTTACATAGGCAAAGAGGCATTTTAGTACCATCCCCCCGGTGACCTAAAGTGGCTAGCTAAGCCTTGTTACACACTAAACCTAGCCCAATTGTTCAAAATTACAAAGAGGGCAAAAGGAAATTGGCCACATCATTGTCACAGAAATAGAAGAGATCTGTTAAGTCCCTGTTTACACTTGTGAAATTTTACAAATGTTGGCGGATACACAACAAGATCTCCATTTGTTTATATGGGGTCCCTTCACACTTTACAACAATGTGCATTTCTGCCCCATAGATTTAAATGGGAATGCATAAAAAAACCACATAAAAAATGATAAATAGCTGATCCTCCAGGCCATCCTGACCATTATCTCTTCGCCCCCCCCCCCCCCCCGGTGGCATTACAAGGGGAGTTGAAGCATGCTGACTACGAGGAGGTACAAGGGAAGACATTATCACTTGTTGTTAAGGATGCCAGCATGTTCTGGTTCCTGAAAGGAGTTGTAAAGGCAGAAGATTTTTTTTTATATTAATGCATTCTATGCATTGAGATAAAAAACCTTCTGTGTGTAGCAGACTCCCTAGCACCCCCCAATTACTTACCTGAGCCCCATCTTTTTCCAGCGATGTCAAAAAGTGTCTAAGTTGTCTGGGACAATCCTACGGATTGGCTGAGATACAGCAGCAGCGTCATTGGCTCCTGCGGCTGTCAAAGTCAGTCAGCCAATCAAGGGAGAGAGGGGCAGGCCAGGTTGGGGCTCTATGTCACACGGAGCTCTGACTTGGCTCGGGTGCTCCATAGAGAGATGCTGGCACTCGATAGGAGGAAGAAGCCAGGAGCAGCAAAGAGGGACCTGAAAAGAGGAGGATCCAGGCTGCCCTGTGCAAAACCACTGCACAGAAGAGGTAGGTATAACATGTTTGGTATTAAAAAACAAAAACAAAAAAAAAACAAGGCTTTACAATCACTTTAACAACCAACCACCAGCACCTTTAACAACCAATGAATGGCTTGTTGTTAAGGAGCTGGCACCTGATGGTGTCCTAACAACCATCTATTTACCAATATGTGCTGTAATGCAAAAAAAGGATTATGTGTTTTAGAAGCACTGCAGTATGATCAGGGGTCGGTTTAGACCCATGATATCTCACTAAAGCCCCCCAACAGGGCATCTAAAAAAAATTGTAAAAATAATGAAAATAATATTGTAACAAAAAATAAAAACTACTGACACTATCCACTGCCCTACTGATAGTTAGGCCCCGTACACACGACCAAGCTTTTCGGCAGAATCCAGCGAGAAGCTCGCTGGGAGACATATTCTGCCGAGTAACTCGGTCGTGTGTACACTTCCGACACGCTCTCTTTTTCCTCGTTGTTCAATGAGGACTTTGGCTCGACAAGCTTTTTCGACCGCTCATCGGGAACCTCGTCGGGCGGAACGATGAGTTTAGCCCGACGAGGTTCTCGGACGTGTGTACGCGGCCTTACCTCTGCTCTACTGACTAGCACCATCCACTGCCCTACTGAAACTGTCCTATGCCACGGTCTTACTGACACATCCACCGCTCACCGTCCACTGCCCTACTGACATTAACCTCTGCCCCACTGGCACCATCCACTGCCCTACTGCCACTGTCTCATGCCACTGTCCCTTGCCCACTTAAAATATAGATGTTGGCAATATTTCCACTGGCAAGCTAATCTATTACATAGGAGGCCGTTCACTGTCATACCAACACCGTCCAATGCCCTACTGACAAGCACCATCCACTGTCCTACTGACATGTACACCGTTCTACTGACTGGTACTATCCACTCTCCTATTGACACCATCCACTTCTCTGCTGACATTAGCCTCTGCCCTACTGGCACCATCCACTGCCCTACTGACAAGCACCATCCACTGCTCTACTGACAGGCACCTTCCACTCTCCTATTGACACTGTCCACTGCCCTACTGACACTGTCCTATGCCACTGTCCACTGCTCTACTGACTGACAATGTCCACTTAAAATATTCATGGCAGGCATTGAAGGGCAGTTATGAGGCTTTAACCAATTAAGGACTGATCTTGGGGACAAAAGGTCAATTTATTTTTAAATCTTGGGGGTCAAAAGGTCAATCTATTTTAAAATCTTGGGGGTCAAAAGGTCAATCCATTTTTAGATCTTAGGGGGACAAAAGGTCAATCTATTTTTAGATCTTGGGGACTAAGAGGTCAATCTATCTTTAGATCTTGGGGGTCAAGAGGTCAATCTATTTTTAGATCTTGGGGTCAAGAGGTCAATCTATTTTCAGATCTTGGGGGTCAAAAGGTCAATCTACTTTTAAATCTTGGGGTCAAAAGGTCAATCTATTTTTAGATCTTAGGGGTCAAAAGGTCAATCTATTTTTAGATCTTGAAGGTCAATCTATTTTTAGATCTTGGGGTCAAGAGGTCAATCTATTTTTAGATCTTGGGGGTCAAGAGCTCAATCTATTTTTAGATCTTGGTGTCAAGCGTTCAATCTATTGTTAGATCTTGGGGTCAAGAGGTCAATCTATTTTTAGATCCTGAGGGTCAAAAGGTCAATTTATTTTTAGCTCTTGGGGTCAAGAGTTCAATCTATTTTTAGATTTCGGGGTTAAGAGTTCCATCAAGTCGAGTTTTCTGTAGATAAAAACAAACTGTACAGTTTTGATAAAAGGTAAATAATGTCCTTGCTAAAGGTAAAGGCCATTTACATGCCTCCTGAAGCCTGATTAAAAAACTCCCAGAGATTGCATCATCCCGTCATGCCATGTTGCTAGGACATCACAGCTATTAGACCCCTTTAACATTGGAGGCGCTAAAGGGCTAAAAATAGCACCTGTTAAGTGCCTGAAAAAACTCCTCCCCTGCAGCCCCAGTGTGAGAGCCTGCGGGCTTTCACACTGGAGCGGTACGCTTGCAGGACGTTACAAAAAGTCCTGCAAGCAGCAACTTTGGCGCGGTTAAGGAGCGGTGTAAACACTGCTCCTCCACCGCCCCTGCCCATTAAAATGAATGGGCTAACAAGGCCCACTGGCAGTGTGAAAGGGGTCTTATTAGTGTTTACCTTCATCATCACAGGAGTTAGCTTTTTTTCCAATTCAAACCTCCTCACATGCTCTTTCTCTCCCCTGATGCAGTAGCTCTGAGTTTTAGAGCTGTCTCTAGTTATGATGGAGGTGAAGAACTATGAGTCTCTTAGCGAAATCCCAGCAATAAGGCAGGAGACGGTTATGTCATCTCTGGGAACTATTCAGTCAGGACCCATGAAGTATGTAAATGGCCTCCACCTACAGCAAGGGCATTATTCAACTTTGGTCAAAGCTGTACAGGTTGTATTCATCTATGGACACCCCTAACCTGCATAAGCAGTTTATTTTGCCTTTAAGGTAGGGTTGTCCCGATACCACTTTTTTAGGACCGAGTACAAGTACCGATACTTTTTTTCAAGTAGTTGCCAATACCGAATACCAATACTTTTTTAAAATGTGTCCCCAAATGCAGCCATGTCCCCCACATATGCAGGTATGTCCCCCACATATGCAGCCATGTCCCTCCAGCCATGTCCCCCACATATGCAGCCATGTCCCTCCTGCCATGTCCCCCACATATGCAGCCATGTCCCTCCAGTCATGTCCCCCACATATGCAGCCATTTCCCCCCAGCCATGTCCCCCACATATGCAGCCATGTCCCTCAAGACATGTCCCTCTAGCCATGTCCCTCTAGCCATGTCCCTCCAGCCATGTCCCCCACATATGCAGCCATGTTCCTCCAGCCATGTCCCCCACATATGCAGCCATGTCCCTCCAGCCATGTCCCTCACATATGTAGCCATGTCCCTCCAGCCATGTCCCCCACATATGCAGCCATGTCCCTCCAGCCATGTCCCCCACATATGCAGCCATTTCCCCCCAGCCATGTCCCCCACATATGCAGCCATGTCCCTCCAGCCATGCCCCTTTAGCCATGTCCCTCTAGCCATGTCCCTCCAGCCATGTCCCTCTAGCCATGTCCCTCCACCCTCCATTCACCGGAGCCGCTGGTAGTGGCAGAGACGATCCGCCCCTTTCCCCTCAGAGGCTAGAAGTTAAGTGAGGGAATGATGGCCCCCCATACCATTAAATGACAGAATCGACGTCAAAGATCACTTCCGCCCAATGGTCTGAGGCCCCATACACACGAGCAGACACATTTGTTCAAATCGGTCGGACAGACCGATTTGAACAAATCTGTCTGCTGGGGACATATTGGTTTAATCGTGTACACACGATCAAACCAAAATCCCCGCCGGCAGACGGCGCGCTGACGTGGCGGTGACGTTGACGCCGCCACGTCACCGCACCAGGAAGTAAAACACTTCCGCGCATGCGTCAAAACCATTCGACGCGTGTGCGAGAAGACATGTCTGCTGGTTAGCGTACTAACCAGCAGACATGTCGGGCGGACGGGTTCCCAGCCGACAGATTTGAAAACATGCTTTCAAATCTGTCTGCTGGCCAAATCCGTCGGCTCGCCCGTACACACGATCGAATCTGTCTGCTGGGACGGTCGGGCCGACCGTTTCCAGCAGACAGATTTGATCGTGTGTACGCGGCCTTAAAGGGAAAACAAATGTTTTATTGCATTTTAATGTAAATGTGAGATCTGACTTTGACCCCAGATCTCACATTTAAGGCCCTGTACACCCGGTCCGCTGAAACTTGTCCGACGAACCGTTTTTATCGGACTACGCTGAAGTGGTCTGTTGGTCCGATGTGCGTACACACCATCGGACCAAAATCCGATCAGACCAGAACGCGGTAACGTAGAACACCACGACGTGATGAAAAAACAGTTCAATGCTTCCAAGCATGCGTCAACTCTGAGCATGTGCGGGTTTTTGGTCTGATGATTTTATGTACTAACCATCGAACCTGTCCGTCGAACCGGACAGGTTTCCATCGGACAGGTTTTAAAGCATGTTTTAAAACTTTGGTCCGCTGGAAAACGGTCCGATAGGCTGTACACACGATCGAACATGTCCGCTGCCTAAGAGGACGTGCCATGCTTTTTTTCTAATACAAATTCCTTGTAATAGGACTAAAAGTGATCCAATTTTTTTTTAATGGGACAGTGTAAGAATAAAAAAAAATATAAGATTTTTTTTTTTAAATCACACCGTCCTGCCGTGATCGTGCGCATAAGCGAACGCATACGTAAGTCGTGCCCTCATTTGTAAACGATGTTCAAACCACACATGAGAGGTATCGCCGCAATCGTTAGAACAAGAACAATTCTAGCAAAATACCTCTTCTACAGCTCAAAACTGGTAACCTGTAGAAATATTTAAACATTGCCAATAAAAAAATAATAGTTGTCAAAGTTTGTTGCCATTCCACGAGAATTTTGGAGCATGACATGTGGGGTATCAATTTACTCAGTGTAACATTATCTTTCACACTATAGAAAACATTTTGGCTAACTTTACTGTTTTCTTCTTTTTTTATTCAAAAATTGATATTTTTTCCTAAAAAATAGTGTTTGCAAGACCGCTGTGCAAATACAGTGTGACATAAAGTATTGCAACAACCGCCATTTTATTCTCTAGGGTGTTTGAAAAAAAAAATATATATTTGGTGGTTCTAAGTAATTTTCTAGCAATCAAAAATGTTTTTAACTTGTAAAGTTACCAACTGTAAAAAATAGGCCCAGTCCTTAAGTGGTTAACATAAAAAATTCAACATCCTCCAGAAAATATATAATGTCTAAATAATGCTCTAGCAAAAAATACTGTTGTCACCCATTAGTGGACAAGTTGAACTGCAGTCAATCAATAGATCAATCCTTTGACTATGAACATATAATCCATAAAAGGAAAGCTTTAAGATACTGCAGGAAGGAAGACTTCCTGCTCACACAGCACTACCACCCACCCCTAGCTATTTCCCCAGTCCAGCAAAGTGCTCGCCATTCTGCAGCCCCGCAGCTCAGCCTCCTAGCAGTTGCTCCTCCAGTACTTAAGGGGCGCTGTCACTTGAGGCGTGCTGTGATGTTGAAGCCGCTTCTGTGTTTGCAAGCATCAGAAAGGCGTACAGGGAAGTAGCTGTACACAGTACCGCCACATGAAAAAAGTCCTTCTTATAGGACTGACAGTGCGGTGAGGGAGAAGACAGACTCTGGAGGCCCTCCCCTTTCCTGCACACGTGATGCTCTATGCTGCAGCTTCCTTTCACTGGTAAAAAAAACCCATCAGTTTGTCAGTTGCTGATGTGTGATTGTTGTCTCTATGTACAGCCACAGCAGATCTCAGTTAGTTTCCATAGTGACAGGTCGCTAATAAGCTGAACTCTTTGATTGCATTTGTTTACATTGCAAATTTTCAGAAATGACGGCAAGAAAACTCTTCTTGATCCTAGCAGGAATTCTTATTCTGTTCGCGTCTCCCTCTTCTGGTATGTTATTTTATTATATCATTGAATAATTCTCTAAATTGGACTTGTTTTTTTTCTTTTAAAGTGGATGTATACTCAGTGAAGTGAACAACCTCAGATGATACACAGAGATGAAACAAATCTCTCTACATACGCTTTACATGCATATCTGCTGTCTTCAGCTTTCTAAACTCTGCAGATATGTGCCCAGCTCAAATTTCATTAATCGGATTACATCCACTTTAAAGGATCAGTAAAGAAAAAAATAACAAACATGTTATACTTACCGCCACTGTGCAGCTTGTTTTGCAGAGAGTGTCCCTGAACTGCTTCTTCTGGGGTCCCTTGGCGGCTGTCTTGGCTTCTCCAGGCAAGCACTCCACACCTTAATGCGAGCAAGCATGGTCTGGAGTCCTTGCGGGCGAGCTCCCGTGATACAGTAAGCGGCTATTGCCACTCACTGTATCACTCGGCCCCGCCCCCCGGCATGCCGCGTCATTGAATGTGATTTAATCCATCCACTCTACCCAATCAACGGCCATGGTGAGCGACGAGGAAAATGACGTGGACGAGCGCGGGACTTTTGAGGGCTCAGGTAAGTATAACGGGGGGCTCGGTATTGTCAGAAGGTTTTTCACCTTAATGCATAGGATGCATTAAAGGGGTTGTAAAGGATTTTTTTTCCCCCTAAATAGCTTCCTTTACCTTAGTGCAGTCCTCCTTCACTTACCTCATCCTTCCATTTTGCTTTTAAATGTCCTTATTTCTTCTAATAAATCCTTACTTCTTGTTCTTCTGTCTGTAACACAGTAATGCAAGGCTTTCTCCCTGGTGTGGAGAAAGCCTCTTGAGGGGGGAGGGGGTGAGCAGGAGTGTCATGACGCCCACTAACACACAGCTCATTTCTCTATCTGCAAAGAAGAGAGTGTCCTGACTTGCCTGCTTGCCCCCTTCCCCCTTTAAGAGGCTTTTCCACACCAGGGAGAAAGCCTCGCATTACGGTGTACATTCCTGTGACTCGCTAGAAGTATGGCCAAAAAAGCTTTGGCCATACTTCAATTTTAAAGGATAAGTTTACCTTTCATAACATATTACAGTTCTATGTATATATCTTTCTTTTGTTGTTTAGCTATAAAACATTAAGGCCCCTTTTTTTACATGGGGCAGTGGAGGTGTGCTGGCGGTATAGCGCCGCAAAAAATAGCGGCACTATACCACCGGAATTGCCGCGAGTTGCGGCCGCTAGCGGTGCGGTATTAACCCCCGCTAGTGGCCGTGAAAGGGTTAATACCGCCCGCAATGCGCCTTTATAGAGGTGCATTAAGGGCGGTATTGCCGTTGTCTCCCATTGTTTTCAATGGGAAGGAGCGGTGATGGAGCGGTATACACGCCGCTCCTCTCACCGCTCCAAGAGATTTTTTTATCTCTCGCCAGCGCATCACCCTCGGGCTTTCACATTGAGGTTGCTGGGGCAGGAGTTTTTCAGGCGGTATAGCAGTGCTATTTTTAGCGCTGTACCGCCTGAAAAACTCCTCAATGTGAAAGGGGTCTTAGGCATGGAGCTTATTTTCCCCTGAAGAAGCGAATTCCTCGCGAAACATGTAGGGAATATGTGATCTCCATGTTTTTTCTCCATACTGTTGAAAGACCACTACTCAATATTTGTAATCTATTTAGGTTGATGTTTGTATATTTTCATTAATAAAAAGAAATTTTGTATTTTTTTAAGAAGATTGAAGTGCTTTCTCATCATTACTATTATATTTCATGCACCGTAAATTATCCCCTTCTCCGTCCCTACTTTTTGAATGTAATATTACAGTACATGTTTCACCTATATTCCCATATATTTAGGGTATAACATGTTATGAATGCACCGGCCCCTGCCCCCACTGTGACTGTAGACAGAGGATCTTCTCCATGTGACTGCTGCCACAATCCAAAAAAAACTGCAGCCCTGCAGGGCTCCACCCACCCAGCTACATCACTCATTCACAGTTCTCGGTAAATGGAAAACTACAAGATCCAGCAGGCTTAGCAGCTGTCAACTTGTATTTTTCAATGAACTATCATGGAGCTGTAAGCGCTGTGTTAGTTCACTGAGTCTTCCTGTCAGAACGTATCGTCTTCCTCGAACGAGGTAGGAAGTAGTAGAGACATTTAATGGTCAGTCGCACTCTTAAAAAAAAACTTTGATGGTTGTCTTTATTGTAAAACTAATTAAAATAGCACTACAAAACACAGCAAAAAATGGGGATAGCAACCTACGCATTTCACACTATCGGTTAGTGTTTAAACATGGCTACATAGCCATGATTTACGGCACCCTTGGTCTCCTGAGAAGTCATTGATTGCTAAGCATACCCACCTGGAGCGGTAACTCCCTTTTCCTCGTACGAGGTAGGAGCAAGCTGATACACTGGCAGATCTGCAAGAGGCCTGCATGGCATCAGTGACCTGCTGATCACTGGTGCAATTTATTATTTCTTACAAAAGGTGAACTTATCCTTTAAGTCTATGGATTGTATAGGCAGATACGGCGCGGGGTACTTTTGTCTTGCTGCCTCTTTTCAGAATTCTGCCCTCCAGTGGTGAGACGCAGCTCTGCTTCAGTTGATTCTGATTGCACTGGCTCTCCTATGCGAGTGGGCATGCTAGGCTCGAAGTGCCACTGCGGAGGCAACTGATTTGAACTCTGTAAAGCTCTGTGTAGGTCTGACCCTTTATAAATGCAGAAAGTTAATACCACTCTGCAGCAGTACCCTAAAATAAAGTTTTTTATTTCTAAAAGTATGCAGTTGTATCAATTAGTATAACAGTACATTGTTTTAAACACTTTCATTTGTTTGCTTTTTAGCTGCACCGACTAATAACATCAAGGTGTATAATAAGGAGATTCAAATTGATGCAGGGGAACGCCTTCTGGTCCTCTGCAGTTACAACATGAACAATCATTTCCAGACAGACAAATTAGATCTGGAATGGACCATGATACCAGAGAGCGGTGGAAACTCTAAACTAGTTTACATGGTCTATGATAACAACAAGGAGCCCGTACAGCAGCCTAATGAGCGTGCCCATGGTTTCCTGGCGAGGCATAATGGGAACTGCTCATTAGTGATCAATCCAACCCAGTTTGAAGACAGCGGTACCTACCAGGTTCACCTACTAATCAAAGGAGTAAGATTTAGCTCCATGACAGATGTCAAGGTTCATGTCAAAACATGCATCGAGAGTTATGGTAAGTCTATTTAATCCCCAATTATATATTGCACTGATAAATCATTAACTTGTATTATAAACAATTCATGAAATGTTACAAACAATATACAAAATTATATGTAGCGCCCCCTTACTTTCAGTGCGGGCACTACGCTAAAGTTAGTGGGTGAATGGGAGAGTTACTTTGCTCCTATTCCTTATTTGTTAAATTGCAGGCTGCTGCTGTTTCAGAACTGTCCTGTGGGCCGGTCGTGGCCCAGAGGTGTGGTTACACCCCTGGGCGGCAGTGGGCGCTAGAGGGGTTCTGATGGAGCCTTTCTTTCCCAGCAGCCAATTGGAGGAGTTCTTCCCTCGCTGGGCATGCTGGGGAGGAGTATATATGTGGCAGCTGCCACGTGTTTGGGGGCTTTTGGTGCTATTAGGGCCCGTTGGGGCCAGGGGTGGCATCCACCTTCAGGGTGCGCGCATCCATGGACCCCGTCCGCATGGCCCACCTGGCCAGAACCAACTGTTCCACGGAGACCCATCCAGATGTGAATAGGGGCCCCAGTGACCTACTGGGTCCCCAACCTTTTTGAGAGGATCCCAGGCTGTGTGCCGCTTGGTGGGGGATCGGCTCGGGGAGAACCCGGAGGCAGGTTGTCTGAGAGGGCTGGAATGAACCATCGGGGATCTGGTCACCGAGAATTGACAGGTACAGTACATGCCAGCTGTCAACCGGTGACACTTTCATTGCTTTTACCGGGAGGATTCGCTCGATTCGAATTGTTCTCTAGAGTACTGAAGTACTGCGCCTGTAGCAGAGGCCCGAGCCAGGTCTGCCATAGAGACCTGTTCCTCCCAGCAAGCTCCAAGTGACATTCCGGCTGCCAGGCTTATAACGAGGGTCTGTCCGGAGGCACTTCACCCACTCCTCTTGAGTGGCAACCAGTGTTGCTCATCGTCCTTTAAAAAAGTAATTAGTTACAGTTACAAATTACTTGTCCGAAAAAGTAATTGAGATAGTGACTCAGTTACTACATTGGCAAAGTAATTAATTACTCAGCAAAGTAACTGACTTTTTTTGAGGCATTAAGGAATATTACAGGCACAGTGAGGCATGTGAGGCATGTTACAGGCACAGTGAGGCATGTTACAGGCACAGTGAGGCATGTTACAGGCACAGTGAGGCACGTTACAGGCACAGTGAGGCATGTGAGGCATGTTACAGGCACAGTGAGGCATGTTACAGGCACAGTGAGGCACGAGGCATGTTACAGGCACAGTGAGGCATGTTACAGGCACAGTGAGGCACGTGAGGCATGTTACAGGCACAGTGAGGCATGTTACAGGCACAGTAAGGCATGTTACAGGCACAGTAAGGCATGTTACAGGCACAGTGAGGCATGAGGCATGTTAGAGGCACAGTGAGGCATGAGGCATGTTACAGGCACAGTGAGGCATGTTACAGGCACAGTGAGGCACGAGGCATGTTACAGGCACAGTGAGGCATGTTACAGGCACAGTGAGGCACGTGAGGCATGTTACAGGCACAGTGAGGCATGTTACAGGCACAGTAAGGCATGTTACAGGCACAGTGAGGCATGAGGCATGTTAGAGGCACAGTGAGGCATGAGGCATGTTACAGGCACAGTGAGGCATGTTACAGGCACATTGAGGCATGAGGTATGTTACAGGCACAGTGAGGCATGTTACAGGCACAGTGAGGCATGAGGCATGTTACAGGCACATTGAGGCATGAGGTATGTTACAGGCACAGTGAGGCATGTTACAGGCACAGTGAGGCATGAGGCATGTTACAGGCACAGTGAGGCATGAGGCATGTTACAGGCACAGTGAGGCATGAGGCATGTTACAGGCACAGTGAGGCATGAGGCATGTTACAGGCACAGTGAGGCATGTTACAGGCACAGTGAGGGATGTATGATGGCACAGTGAGTCACTGTACCATTATACATGCCTCACTGTGCCTGTAAAATGCCTCAACGACGATCTCCCTCCTGTTCTCCACATGTCAGACGTCGGCGGCCATCCTCCATTATTCAAAATCCGCGCCTCCTCCTTAGACTGTTCCAGGATAGGCGGAACAGTAATTTTCCCAGCAGAGCTTCTGTTCAGTGTTCCGCCTATCACAGATGTCCTCTCGTCCGAGGCTGAGGATGAGAAGGCATCCGTGATAGGCTGAACCCTAAACAGAGGCACCGCTGGGCAAATTAGTGTTCTACCTATCACGGACAGTCCGGAACAGTCAGAGGAGGAGGCGCGGCTCTTGATAATGGACGGCGACGGCTGCTGCTGACACAGGTATGTAATTGCGGTAACGCCACCATTGTAATGGGAACGGCGTTTCCGCGAGGGTAATAGTAATCTGGTAGATTACTCGTTATCCTCAAACAGGCTTCAGTTAGGTAACAGCGTTTATTTAAACGCCGTTACTTGCAACACTGGTGGCGACGAACTGTATCTACTACTACCAAGAGCGAGACTGCTCTGTGTTATATCCAGGCCTGATACCGCACTGTTCTCTATTTCTTCATCAGCCTTTCCTATCTCCTGTTGATGTTGGCTGTTTTTAGGCCCTGGAATAAAGCATTTAAAAATCCATTTGGTGACTAGACATTCTCTCACTGCTACCACTCACTGCTACTACCCCTAGACACATCACAAGCTAACTTAATATGCCGATCCCAGACAACAACCAGCGGCTCCTGAGGGGGTAGCGCTACATATATAAAAAAAAATGAGTAAACCATTGACTACAATGGCACAGCACCTTTTCACAGTAGGTGATGCACAAATAGTAAGGTGTGTAGTCTAGAATTCATCAATCGTGGCCCAAAAGTAAGAATTTGCCTAAATTGCTCAAAGGGAAGCCCAGTTGAAGCTAATAGAACTATTCTGCATAAAAGGAGATTTTTTTTTTATATAAGAGCAGAGCTACAGTATATTTGTGAGGCCGCGTACACACGATCAAATCTATCTGCTGGAAACGGTCTGACAGACCGTCTCAGCAGACAGATTTGATCGTGTGTACGGGCGAGCAGTATACCAGCAGACATATCTGCCCGCACATGCGTTAAATGGATTTGACGCATGCGCGGAAGTGTTTTACTTCCTGGTGCGGTGATGTGGCGGCGTCAACGTCACCGCCACGTCACTGCGCTGTCTGCCGGCGGGGATTTTGGTTTGATCGTGTGTACGCCGATCAAACCAAAACAGCCAGCAGACATATCTGTTCAAATCGGTCTGTCAGACCGATTTGAACAGATATATTTGGTCGTGTGTACGGGGCCTAACAGGTTTCGGATTTTATCACCCTTCTTGTCCTTATATATCCTGCTTCCTTTCATTCTTCTTATATATTTATCTTTTTCCCCCTTTTTAAAAAGAACGCATGGATTTTACATTACCTCTTTCTTCCCCATATATTGGCTCTTTGGCTTCATTTGATCTGAAAACCTTTTAATTACATTATTATGTGCACTATTCTACTCCCCCTTCTAGTCTGTTGCACTGGCCCCATTTCAATGTATATATATATATATATATATATATATATATATATATATATATATATATATATATATATATATATATATATATATATATATATATATCTTCCATAAGCCCCGATATTGTAATTTTTGTTATTTTTACTTGAGCTACCATCTATTTTTCGCCATTAGGTGGCATCAGGTAATACTAAATGTATCTGCTTGATGCCACTTCCTCTGCCCCCTTCTGGCAAGTGGTGTTAATTTTGCTCTACAGAAGGCATGACGTGTTTTATGTCACTTCTTGGGGCATACACATGTACTGCCTGTCATTTATGAAAGCACAGCTACAGCTTCACCACACCCACAGCTCAAGGAACCCCTATTACAAGCTCTGGAGGAATCCTAGGGTTCCAGAGAATCTTGTTTGAGAAAGGCTGGGTTAGGGTTTTTGATATGCTTTTGTATATTACTATTTACTATTTAACTATTATGCTTTTGTATATTGTTTGTAAAATTGTGCCTATTTTGTCAGTTTTACGTCTACTATTTCTGTGGTGCAGTAGCTGTAAGGACATCACTTACAAGAAAAATGTAGTGTAAACAGTGGCGTAGCGTGGGTTGTCAGCACCCGGGGGAAGGGAAGTAATTTGCGCCCGCTAACTTGTGGACTTTTGGCACTCCCCGAGTCCCTTCGCCTCCTACAATAGTATTGACCAACCTGACCACTGATCTACCTGATTCCTATACTGACCACTACACTATACAATACACTGACCTATCTCATTCCTATACTGACCCTTACACTAACCTACCAGACTCCTACATCGACCACTACACTACACTACACACTGACCACTACACTATATTAACCTACCTGATTCCTATACTGACCACTACACTACACACCACACCGACCACTACACACCACACTAACTTACCTGATTCCTATACTGACCACTACACTACACTACACATTGACCACTAAACACTGACCACTACACTACACACGGACCACTATATACCACACTGACCACTACACTACACACTGACCACTACACTATACACTGACCACTACACTACACACTGACCACTACACACCACTACACTACACACTGACCGCTACACTACACACTGACCTACCTGATTGCTATACTGACCACTACACTTTACACTACCCACAGACCACTACTCAATACACTACATACTGACCGCTACACAATACTCTACCCACACATTTTAAAAGTTTTGGATAGAATGTGGAAGGGTTGGAATGTCTGCCAATTTTTCATTTCAATTGGATAGATTCACTCTCTCACATTATTTATCCTTATCAATTTCACTAAGACAGAAAGCAATGGAAAATAAAGATTTTACAGTTATCATCTGAACATGAAGCATTGGTAAATCTACCAGTAGGGGGACCTGTTCAGGAGATGATTATCAGAGTGGAGATTCACAGTTATTTTTAGGGATGTCCTCTCTTTAGTCGTCTAGACCAATGGTCTCCAAACTGCGGCCGGGTCTGGATGTGGCCCTTTACTAGCCTTTATCTGGCCCTTGGGGCACTATTCCTCCCACTGATACGAAGCACTGATTCTACCACTGACACCAAAAATGGGGCATTAATTCCTAAATGGACACCAACAATGAGGGTACTATTACTCCCACTGGCACCCAACAATGGGCCAGTATTCCTCCCACTGGCACCCAACAATGGGGCACTATTAATCCCACTGACACCAACAATGGGGCATGGTTTACTACCACTGATACCAGGATATTTTCAACTCCCACTAGCCACAGTTCAGCCCACCTAAAGTCTGAAGGACAATAAACTGGCCCTTTTTTTTAAAAAGTTTGGAGATCCCTGGTCTAGACCATTAAATGTTTAATAAAACGATCATCTAATGTCTTTTTTATGCTTCATTTGCAGGAGCTGATTACTGTACATGTGATGCAGTGCAAATTGAAAGCAAGCCAGGATTGGATGATAAAACTATTCTCATCATTGCTGGAAGCGTATCTGGAGGCATAATATTTTTAGCTTTCGTTGGATGTTTGGTTGGGTAAGCAAATTTGTCACTTTACTTGGCAAAATAGCTTCACTGCCTCATCACACAAGTGCCATTCCTGGAGTAGGTGGAATCACAGGTCACACATGACTCTTAAGTGACCTAAAATGTGGTCACTCAAGATCCAGGTCTTTCCAAGTCTAGAGATTTTTTTTACCTAATGTGACCTGATATCTGACCACCTTTCTTGTCAGGTATAAAAACACAAAGGGCTAGATTCAGGTACAGCGGCGTATTTTTAGAGCGGCGTAGCGTATCTTCTTTACGCAACGCCGCTGCAACTTAGAGAGGCAAGTGCAGTATTCACAAAGCACTTGCTCCTTAAGTTCCGGCGGCATAGCATAAATGGGCTGGCGTAATTCAAAGTAGCCAGGCAGTGGGCGTGTTGTAGTTAAATGAATCATGACCCAATGTAAATGAGGTGCCGAGCGAACGTGATTCAGAGCATGCGCACTGGGATACGTCCACGGACGGCGCATGCTCTGAATCACGTCAGATAGAATGGCTAAGAGACGTCAAACGTAACTTACGCAGAGCCCCATTCACGTACGACTTACGTAAACGACGTAAAAAAAAACGGCTTTTCTGACGTCCATACCTTTACATGGGATGTGCCACCTATATGGTGGAATAACTTTACGCCGGACGTAACCCTTACGCAAACCGCGTAACTGGCGCATCTACGTTCGTGAATCGGCGTATCTTGCTCATTTACATACTTTTTATGGAAACGCCGAATGCGTTCAGTGTAACTATGCGCACACGATACGCCGGCGTAGGCAAGTTACGTCAGACGACTGAAGCCATGTTTTTCGGCGTATCTTGCTTTGTGAATCGGCACGAAGATGCGACGGCGCATATTTGTACTTACATCGCCGTATCTCGAGATACGCCGGCGTAAACCTTTCTGAATCCGGCCCAAAGACTTTATGAATATCTGCACTACAAATAATGGAGGTAATGCTCACTGAACTAATCAGGCTTTAGTTTTGAGATATGTGTTACATAAAGGAAGGCCAACACCTGAATGGTTGACATATGTAACTTTTTTAATTACTGTACATTTTTATATCAATCCCAGTGTGTTCTGCATTGCATATTAAAAAAAAAAAGTTTTGCTCAAAGCTGGCCATACACTGTAAACTTTTTTTTGTTCAACCAGTTGGCTTAACAAAAAAAGGCTAAAGCTTGGTACACAGTATTAGTTTTTTTTCCGTTCAACCCTGCAGAGTGGAAGGGGGAAAAAACTGACAGCCCAGGAGGAGCTGCTGTACTACTAGATGTTAGTATGATTATTTCCCCTGCTGTTTTTTTGTGTTCTGACAGGAGGACCCCTGCCAGATCACCCCGGTCAGCACTCTCAGCCATTGGCTGAAAGCAGTGATCGGGAGACAATCGGCAGACCTATATATCAGTCATGCCCCATCTTTAGCTGGCCGGCTTCTGTCCGATTGGCTGCAGTACACAACATTTGGCCCGTGTGTACTAGGCTTAATAGGTTCCTTGATCCACGCAAACAAGGTTAATGGAGGAATACGCCTAACATGGACAATAGATTCTGACAGTTGCACCAGCTGCTGTCAGATTACATTAATCAGTGGCTGCAGTTTTCCAACTTGTCCAGTCAACGGTCTTACTTCTGTTAATAGGGGACTGCCACACATGGATTGGAATGGGGACTGCCACACACGGACTGAAATTCGAGTGGTCCCTGCTGATCTGGCTGAATTTTGATCCATCTATGGCAGGGGTGGCCAACCAGTGGCCCGAGGGCCACATGTGGCCCGCGGAGCCCTCTGATGTGGCCCGCGACCTCCTGCTCTGGAATGGTGGGTTGGCAAGCCTAGATTGCAGGTTGCTGACCCGCCATACCACAGCATCAGTGTTGTGAATGAAGCTGGTGGTAGAGGAAGAAAGCGGCTGTGGAGCAGAGCCCCATAAGCGAATGCTTCCTCTAAAGTGCTGGCTTTTGCCACAGGCGATGTTTATGGTAAAGTTCAGCTAACCCGCAGGATAGACACAGGTGCCCTACACTGCACCCATAGTGTGGGTAAACCGCAGCACATCAGTCTTACAGTCTTAGGCCCTTTTTTCACGATCAGCCCGACCAAATGGGACCCTCAATTCACCGCTATAGAGCGACAGATGACCATTTATGCCCGCCTATCTCGAATCCGAAAAACATAAGGGAATTTGTCCCCTTCCATATGAGCAGATCTGAGGGCCTATAGAGTAGCCGTGGCCTGTCATCCCTCCGCTCTACTCATTGTGGCCCGCGACTGGTTACCAAGTTGCTTTAGTGGCCCTGGCTCTTCAAAAGGTTGGGCACCCCTGATCTATGGCTTCTTAAGTCTCCTACATTTTCTCTCATGTAAAAGATAAAAGACAATGACATGAATGAAGCTGCAATATATTCACTTCATCGTATTGAGCAGGATAACTGTGTTGTATTAAAAGTGCAAGCTTTTGTTAACATTAAAGTGTGCAGAGAGCTAAAGTGGCTTCACTTCTAGTGAGAGAGACCAGCAATTACATATCAGATAATTCTACTACTATACAGCTGTTTAACCAATGACAATTTTTTAGTTTTTTTTGCAGAGCTCGTATCTACTTTCGTAAGAAAGGAAAGAAGGGTCCAACGGAGGGATAAGTATGAAAATACGACAAGCCTCCGTGACTAGTAGGGATGAGCTCCAGGTCTGGTCCAAAGCCAGTTGGCACAGAAGCCTTCACATTTAAATGGAAAAAAAAACAATATAAACTTGCGAATAGGCGAGTCAATAAATAAATAAACCATAATATACATAATTTGCATGAATAACTCTATAAAGTGCAACATGTTCAAAAAGTGCATAAGTGCTCCAATAATGTTGCTGGTGCTCCACAATTAGAACGGTGCCGTGTGCCACACTCCCCTGTTGTGACTCCACTCACCAAATGGCAAGAACCCCCACCTTTGCAGTCTGGGGTCAGAAAAGCTTGGATCCAATAGGGTCAGTTAGGAGACAAAACGTTTTCTCTGGATGTCTATGACTATGCTGACTTCCATAAGTGTTCAAAGTTGCTCGATCATAATCATGTGGGAAACAGAGAAGGAACCGATAGTGAAGTACTGTATGATGAGGTAATTTTGCACTGGCTAGGCGCTACCAACAGAAGACCAAAACACAACAGGCATCAGCATGGAGCTCTGGGTGCGCCACAGGTCGGCGTGCTTTTCAGGGAGGGCGGAATTGATGTCAGTGGTTCGGGAGACCGGAAGTCCGTCATCGCGTTTCACCCCTCCTCCAGGGTGTCATCAAGGACATCACTTCCGATTCCAGATCACCAGTTTCATGTAATCTGATTTGTACCTGAAAAAACGGGTCCCTCCTCTTGCACAATACAATAGGAAATAGCCAACTCCTTTAGGTGTCAAAGCACCAACTTCCTTAAAGTGAAGTTCGGCCTTTTTTATGTTTATTAAAAGTCAGCAGCTAAAAAAAGTGTAGCTGCTGGCTTTTAATGAACAGACACTTACTTGCTCCACTGTCCAGCGACGCGGCCACCCGGAGCGTTGCTCCTCTTCCCCCCTCTCCGCCTGCGCCTCCATTCACACTGTGGGCACCCGGCTGTGGCAGCTTTTGACTTAACGGCCGGGCACTCACTGCGCATGCACGACTCGCGCTGCGCTCTAGGAGTGGACAGGCAATCGCCTGGGACCTGTCACGTGTCCCAGGCCATCGCCTACAGGGAGGGGCCGCCTTAGGCGATATGACGAGTCACCTAAGAGGTCCTTGGGCAGAAGGAGGTAGGGGGACAGGAAGTCCTCCCCAAAAAAATTACATGCCAAATGTGGCATGTAAAGGGGGAGGGGAGAGTGGTTAAAGCGGAAGTTCCACTTTTGTGTTTGTAACTTAATATGACATCATGTCCTGTTACCATCTTATATGTGCAAATAAGCTTTTAAAACAATCAATGTTTACATAATACCAAAAGGATTTCCTTAACATCTTATAAAAATAGATATATTATAGAAACTTCTAGACAATTTATCTAAAAATCATATATATTTTTGAATGAATCAACAATGATGAAAAAAAAAAAAATAGAAATAAAAATAATTATAAAAAATAAAAAAATAAAAATAGAAATACATTTTTTTTTTTAAATGACAATGAATTTGTCTGAATGAATATCAGCGCAACAAGCAAATATTACCAATTGGAAAAGAAACAATTGAGATTCAATTTAATGTTTAGGCCCAACTGATTCATAGTATCAAGCCTATGGATCCATTGGGTCTCGTTCTGTGAGACAGCTTTCTTGAGATTGGGTCCCCTCCAATGTCCCTCCACCCTATCGATTCCACAAAAAGTCATACCCCTTGGGTCTCTGTTGTGGAACAACCTAAAGTGGTTAGACAAACTGTGGTGTTTGAATCCTTTTTTTTATTCTGTTTACATATTCCCTCAGCCTAATTCCTAGCTTCCTTGTGGTCCTCCCCACATACTGGAGACCACAGGGGCAGGACAGAAGGTATTTAACTTGTGTGGTCCCACAGGTGATGCATTTCTTAATTTCATAGGATCTACATTGAGAATGTGAAAAAAATCCATAGTTTTCCTTTGTCTATGTTTGGGAGTTCTACAAAATACACATTTGCCACAACTAAAAAAAACTGTTTGACCTCTGGGTGGTTTTGTGTAAATGAACTGTGGTTTAGCCAGTAAGATGTTTTTTAATTCTCTATCTTTGAGAAACAGACGCCAATGCTCTTTTTATATTTGTTCAAACTGTTTATGTTGCTGAGAATAGGAAAGAAACACCAAAATCTATCTTCATCTTTTTTCTTAAAGATTCTCTATCCATGTTTCATATTATTTCTTTAAATCTCTCCAGTCATAACCTTTTTATAGGAATCTTTCTAAAATGATTTCAGCCTGGATGTTATAATCTTCTACTTTATCATAAATTCTTTGCAACCTAATCATCTGGCTCTTAGGAATCCCACCTGGCCATCTGGTTTGGTGGCAACTTCCTAGTGGGATATACCCATTTCGATCAACTTCCTTGAAAAAGGTCCAGGTCAACAATTTCCCGTTTTCTTTGTATATTACTAGATCAAGGAAGTTGACCGCTTCCTGAGTGAAAGTCTCTGAAAAGGAGATGCCAAAGGAATTGTCCTCCATCTCCATGAGAAAATTACAAAAAGATTCCTGTGATCCTTCCCAAACTATTAAGATATCATTAATATATATTTTATAGAATCTCAATTCTAGTATATTTTTTCCATATATGGCTTTGTTTTCCCGCCGACTCATAAAGAGGTTGGCCATTGACGGAGCATACTTGGCTCCCATGGCCACTATTTGTCTATATAACTTTTTTTCATGCCAAAAGAAATTGTGGCTCATTGCTAGATCTAAGGCCTGTAGTAGAAACTCCTTCTGTTTGGATTTGATGTTTGTCTTATCTAAAGCCCATTTGACTGCTTCCAAGCCATGGTGCTATTGGATATTGGTATAAAGTAAATTCACACCCACACTGGCTAGGATATAATCCTCACCAACTGACATGGGTTTCAACAATTCCATGAGATCCTTACTATTTTTAAGGTAGGATATTTCAGGGTGAGAGGTTGTAAAAAACAATCCAGATATTCCCCCAACCTAGAGAAGAGTGAGTCTACTCCACTTACTATCGGTTGGCCTGGGGGTCTAAGTGGATTATTGTGTACTTTTGGCAACTGATAGATGACCGAAACTTTGGGTGCATCTGGTAGGAGGTAACTTGCTCCATTTTTGTTTAATATACTCGCCTTATGCTCCCCTTTAATTAGCCGTTTCAGTTTTAAATTTATTGGTGTAATTCCCCTTTAGTTCCTCATAGGTTTCTCTATCCTTCACCAATCGATTTAATTCATCCAAATAATCCTTTTTTTTAAGAATAACCCCCTAGGGCCATAGGAACCTCTGGCCGGTGGGGGATGGTAATCATTCCTGGGAGATCCATATTCGTTATAAGTGGGGACTCCATATTGGGGAGTGCCAGGTCAACATCTGCTGGTTTCTCCACCATAATGATCAACCTTCTCTTGTGAGCCTGCATTTGATCTAATGGATGTTGGGGTAATAAGTGTGGTATAATGGGGGTACAGAGAATAGTGGGAGATGTTGGGTTTACAAAGTTAGGTGTAAGGGGGATGCAGAATATTAGGTATTGGGGGATGCAGGGGTTTTATAAATGTAGGATAATAGGGGGTGCCAAGTGAGGTGTAATGGGATGTTTCAGGAGGTGAAGAATGTGGTGTAGGAGGTGCAGAATTTGGTGTACTGGTGGGAGATGTAGAACTTATATCAGTTAGCATTGATCCCAGTTCTCTCTGTGGACAACAGAACACCTCCCCTTTATGTTATGGAAAAGATGAAAGGGAGAAGTGTTCTGTAGTCATGCCTAGAGTCATAATTCTACTTCTCCATAGATATAGTATGCTGTGTAAGTATTGTCACCCTAGTACAGAAAGTGTTACTTGCAGAATCACCAGAAGAAACCAAAGGAAAAGTAGCCAGCAAAAACTAAGGTAATGCAACCACATTTAAAGCGGAGTTCCGGGCAAAAAGACAACTCGGTCTCAATCAATTGAACACCCCCCCCCCCCTCGTTTTTTTTTTTCTTTTTGGTACCTTTTCTGCATTTTTTCTTCAGGACTTTCATCCTTTTTTAGCGCGGTGAGGTACGTCACTTCTGTGATTGCATCTGGCCCTCCTCCTTCCCCTTGTTGCCTTCTGGGATCTATGTGTGTCCCAGAAGACGATGGGAACATTCAGAAAGGGCTGCGCAACTCACACATGCGCAGTAGGAAACCTGAGAGATTCGCTGATTATTCTGTTTACCATTATCATTGAAAGTAAAAGAAAATCTAAGTAATAGAGGGGAAAATTCTCCAATGGGGGCACACATTCTGGTGATCTGGGGGTCCCCAAGGAATTCCTTTAATTTCCAGGGATTTCCTCTCACTTCCTGTTTGACTATGGGACAGGAAGTGAAGGGAATTCTCCCCAGTGTGACACCGCTGACAAAAAAGAAGTATGACAGGGGTTATTATTCTCCCTTACTTTATCCAAAATGAAATAACGTTTTGCCTATAGTTCTGCTTTAAGGACTCCAATATATAATTTTTTTTGTTGCATTTAAATGCACTTTATTATGCAGGTCTTCAATAACCCAACTTCGATACGATTCTGTAACTAAATAAAAAATTCGAAGGACTGCTGGCCAATGTACCTTCTTTGGCTAAACATAAGCCAATAGTATTGGTTTCTTGATAGTGTCAGTATACATGATTTTGGCAGTCTACAGTTGTGTTTCAGCCCTTGCTTCAACTATGCTGCAAGTGGATTAAGATACAGATGTTTCTTTATGTACGCATATATTGATGTAGACCAGTGAAAGTGACTACAGTACTTATTTTTTGGGGTGCGATAAACTAAAGCTTGCATATGATGTTGCTTTTTGTGTCCCATGCCAGCGCAGTAAAGGATCCAATACAATATCCTGGGGTCTACTGAAACCCTTATCCATCCCAGAATGGCCATGGGTGGAAGTCTCCATGGACTTTATTGTGGACCTGTCTCCCTGGGTAGGGGTTCACCACTATCTTAGTCGTCATTGATTGACTCTCCAAGCATTTCCTACCCATGGTAGGTACTCCTGCTGCAGACACAGACAATATTTTTTTCAAGGGAGTAATAAGGCTTCATGGTGTACCTGTGAGCATCACCTCTGACAGAGGCGTTTAGTTTACTTCGAAGCTTTGGAGAGAACTCTGTAAATCTTTGGAAATAAAGATCTGTCTCTCCTCTGCCTACCATCCCCAGAGCAACGGGCAGACGGAGAGAACAAACCAAACCTTGGAGCTGTACCTTCGCTGCTTTTGTTCTGGCTCCCAAGATGACTGGTCTTCTCTCCTGCCTTACGCGGAGTTTGCGTACAATAACTCGATCCATTCGGCCACCAATCAAACACCTTTTTGGGCAAACTTTGGCTTCCACCCTTCCTTTCTCCCAGATGCCCTTCCTGAACTGACTGTCCCTGCTGTACAGGACCAGGTAACCTCCATTCAGCAGAACTTTTAAAAGATCCAGAAAGCCATGCAAAAAGCACAGGATTACAAAAGGTTCTTCGACAAGGGTAGAAAGGAAAATCCAGCCTTCAAGGTAGGTGAAGAAGTGTGGATATCAACCACTAACCTCAGGCTACCTTTTCCCTCATGGAAACTGGGCCCAAAATTCATAGGCCCCTTCAAAATGAAGAAAATTATCAATCCTGTGGCCTTTGAACTGGTTTTGCCCAGGTCCTATAGAATACACCCTGTATTCCATGCATCATTACTCAAATCTGTTGTTCCTAGCTCCTTTGCTGACAGAGAAGATCCTCTGCCTCCACCTGTCCTGGTGGATGGAGAGAACAAGTTCAAGGTGGAGAAGATTTTGAGTTCCAAGAAGAGGGGTAGAGAACTACAGTATTTGGTTAGTTGGAAAGGGTATACCCCTGTGGTAAGGTGACCAGATTTTTAAAGGCACGCGCAAAGGCAACAATCAGCGCCGTCGCCTCACAGCCTCTCAAGTCTTACTCTCCGGCCCCCGGCTACTACTGGATGGGGAGCGGAGGAAGATCACTTTGCCAGGGAAGGCAAGGACATAAGTAGGCAGGTGGCTGGCCAGGATTTGAGCCAAGGCAGAAGAACATGTTAGTGGAGCTGAATGGGCACGCGCCCGAAACTGAAGAAATATTCCCTCCACTCCGACCAGCACATGATCATCAGAAAGGGGCACAGATAATGGAAAAAATACAACCCCCCTTATGCTAGTAGGCACGGCAGAGCGGGGGTGTGTAACTCTATTTTTTTATTTTAATTCTGCACTGACTTTCTTTGAAATTGCCCCTGCCCCCTATTAAATCCAATCTGGGGACAAAACCAGGGACAGACTTGGTCCGGGGACAGTGTCCTCAATCAGGGGACTGTCCCCTGAAACCGGGGATGTCTGGTCACCCTACACTGTGGACAATTCCTGGGAGCCCTCTCGGAAGTGCTCAGAGGAATTGCTGGTTCGTCTTTAGCTTCCTGTTTACCTGTGACTTGTTCCTGTGTTTGATTACCTGCTGTGACCCGGATTGCCTCTGACTCTGATCTTCTCCTGGACCTGACCTTTGGCTTGTACTACGGACTCCGCTTGTCTCCTGTGTTTGACCCTCAGCTTGTGACCCGGACTTTGCCTCTTGTCTCCTTGCCTTGAGCTTTTGCCTGTGACCTGGACTTGCCTTGTGTGTTCCCAACACAGTACCTCCGTTGTGTTTAAATCTGCCTGTGCTTGACCCCTGGCCTGGTTCTGGACTCTCTGACCAAGTTCTTCCAGCAAACCACGCACCTGCCAGTTTGACTCAGCTGCTCAACTGCTTCAAGTCTACTTGCACCTGCTGGGTAGCCTGTGCCTCTTTGTGCCATTCCTCCCCTGTCTCACCTCCAGGGGTCGAAGTGCACTTAGTCGCAAGGGTGAACCGCTCTTGGCATCTCGGCCTCAGTAAGTACTAGTCTACCCGTCATAGGGTACTTGTTTTGGTGTCAATAATTTAGGGGGTGATTTACCCTAAATTTAGAGAGATTTTCCTTCATTTCCTGTGTCTTAGGAGAAAGTGAAGGGATATCTCGCCAATGGAACACAAGCAGAAAATTACAAGGATTTTAACTTAATTTAAATTAATTAATAAAAAAAAAACGTAAAATTTGCTTTATATACACTTTAACCCCTATAGCATCCCTTCATTATTAATAACAGCTACAGAATATGTCACACCTACTCTGTGACTATTTACCTAGCACGTCCCACACATACAATCATGACTGTTTCGACATCCTCTTCCTGATGTCTAACACATGGTACAACTTTATCATGTTCGGTCTTTAAACCACACACCATAATGTGCTAATTAAATAAGAAATAGGTCAGAGTATGACCCCCAAGTGAAGAGTACAATATAATCATATAATCATATGTAATCATAATACAATAATTTACAGTGTCCTTTAAATTAAAAAGCCAACTATCTCAAAAAAGGGGAAAAGTTATTTTGTTTTTATTTTTTTAAGTCGGCAGTGACAAATACTGTAGATCAGGTCCTTTAATAGTGCCCGGAGCCTAGCACTCTCTTCTTGCAGCCAGTTTTTTTTACTGCTGCAGGTCCCGAGGGTTGCCATTTACTGGAGCCAGCCGTGCCTTCCTGAGGAACCACAGCCAGCTACCCACTGAGTGTCCACAAGCTTCCAAGGTGCTTAATGGTCCTGCAGCCTCCTAGGACATGCAAGGTGTTCGGGAGCTGCGGGGGGACAAGGTGTGCCATCTTCGCCCAGGCGAGGATTTTGGAAGTTGGAACTGGTGAATATCGGCACTCCTTTCCATTAGGATTTAAGCACAGGTTTATTTTACTTCTATTGCATTGCAGGTCAGTGACCAGAACTGAATCTTGTAGCTCTCCTACCACCAGGGCCGGATTAACAGAGGGGCTGATGGAGCTGCAGCTCCAGGCCCCTTTCTCAAGATAGGCCCATTTGCCCAAAAAAATATTTTTAGATCGACTTCGGGGGTTGTAGCTCGATGACCAAAGGTCACAGAAACCCCACATTTGGGGGGTAGTCAGTTGAAGACCTACCCCACAACCGGTCAAAATATGGGATGGCTATCATTTATGGTTCCGGAGATACGGGCCTGCTTGCACAGCCTGTCAGAAGCTACATACAGAGCGGCCATTATAAATACAAGCTGACACACTGCAGCACACTGAGAAAAAAAAATCATCATTTGTTTTTTGCTAAAAAATTACTCTATGGTGGTCTTTGCAACTTTTTATGTTGCACGGTATAGAGCTGCATGATTCTGGCTAAAACGACAACTGCAATTTTTTTGCTTAGAAGATAGATCACGATTCTCTCAGGATTCGTACGGCATAACATCATCTTTCAGATTAAAATGAAAAAAAAATGGGATAACTTTACCGTTTTGTTTTTATGGTTTTTATTATTCAATGAAGTGGCAAATGCAGTGTGACATAAAATATTGCAGCAATTGCCATTTTTGTCTCTGCTAAAATATATATAATGTTTGGCGGTTCCAAGTAATTTTCTAGCAAAAAATATTGTTTTTTAACTTAAACAAGTGTTGGACTTTAAGTGGTTACATTTCTTGCATTTACACACAGAAGTTTGATCTAAAAAGGAAGTTGGTTACAATGTTTCATGTTGTTTACAAACTTGGCAGACAGTCGGATATTTTCTTTACACACAGAAGTTTATCATTTTGATATAAGAAGAAAGCGTTAGTTACACTGTTTCCTGCTAAGAACTTGGCAGATTGCCCAGATATTTTCTTTTGACAGCTGAAAGTCTCTCCACTTGTTATATGAAAGAATCAGCAAACTCTGCATTGGAGATGTTGGGGGGTTGAATCAAGATCACAATTTTAACGATTAATTGTGCAGCTCTAGCACGGTACTGTATTTGCGCAGCAATTTTTCAAACGTGTTTTTTTGGAAATAAACTGTTTCATACATTAAAAAAAACACTAAAGTTAGCACGATTTTTTTTTGGTATCCTAAGCGATGCTTTAAACATTTTTTAGGCTACATGTTTAGAGTTAAAGAGGAAGTCTAGTGCTAGAATTATTGCTCTCGCTCTAACGATCGCGACGTATGTAACCTGTGTGTATCTGGCTCTGATACTAGCCAGTGCCTACCCAGCCACTGAC
The DNA here is from genome assembly GCA_029574335.1 of Rana kukunoris. Taxonomy (NCBI): domain Eukaryota; kingdom Metazoa; phylum Chordata; class Amphibia; order Anura; family Ranidae; genus Rana; species Rana kukunoris. Next base: position 165,816,940 of record CM056055.1, on the reverse strand, counting down.
TGGTATCTCTCCCCAGCCTGTCCCCACACACCCTCTCACCTGCTGACCTGTAGATGGGGGAATCACTCCTGTAGTGTTGTTGTGTTCTGCCAGTGAGTACAATGATCAGTGTTGCTAACTATAGCTGGCAGCAATGATTGTTTTTGGAAAAACAGGCTGGTTGTACTCAAGTCGATTAATAGATTGACTTGTGTAAAACCAGCTAGCCAATACATAGATCGACTATGGCTGGTCTCTGCATAATTGGTGTAATTTCAATTCATGTATGACCCGCTTAACCACTACGTAGTCCCTAAACATCCTTCCACTCCTATACATTGTGCCCACTGTCATACCCTCCACACTCCTCTCCTGTACATAGTGCCCACTGTCATACCCTCCACACTCCTCTCCTGTACATAGTGACCACTGTCATACTCTCCACACTCCTCTCCTGTACATAGTGACCACTGTCATACTCTCCACACTCCTCTCCTGTACATAGTGCCTGCTGTCATAGACTCCTCTTCTGTACATACTTCCCACTATCGCACCCTCCACACTCCTCTCCTATACATAGTGCCCACTATCATACCATCCCCATTCCTCTCTTGTACATACTGCCCACTGTCATACCCTCCACACTTCTCTCCTGTACATACTGCCCCATTATACCCTCCACACTTCTCACTGGTACATACAACCCTCTGTCATACCCCCACACTCCTCCTGTACATACTGCCCACTGTCATACTCTTCACACTCCTCTCCTGTACATAGTACCTGCTGTCATACACTTCTCTCCTGTACATACTGCCCACTGTCATACCCTCCACATTCCTCTCCTGTACATACTGCCCACTGTTATACCCTCCACACTCCTCTCCTATACATAGTGCCCACTATCATATGGTCCACACTCCCCTCCTGTACATACTGCCCACTGTCATACCCTCCACACTCCTCTCCTATACATAGTGCCCACTATCATACCATCCACACTCCTCTCCTATACATAGTGCCCACTGTCATACCCTCCACACTCCTCTCCTGTACATGGTGCCTGCTGTCATACACTTCTCTCCTGTACATACTGCCCACTGTCGTACCCTCCATGCTTCTCTCCTGTACATGATGCCCACTGTCATACCCTCCACACTTCTCTCCTGTACATTGTGCCTTTTGCCGTACCCTTTGCACTCTTCTCCTGTACATAGTGCCCAATGTTAGACCCTCCACATTCCTCTCACTCACCTGCACATACTTCCCACTTATATACCGTCCGTACTCCTCCCCTATGTCGCTTACCCACAAAAACAGTTCTTTAAAATGATACTGAATACCCTCAATGTTACCAGCTCTAGAATGGACACACTTTTGTTAGTTCAACTAAAGGAAATCTCAGTTCTCATATTTGTTCTGTTCCATTATTAGAACTTATTTAATTTTGTGATTACTACTGTGATGTACAGAGGAACATAGGGGATCTCAGCTACTCTAAATATAGCACTTGTGAAAAAGTGTCCCTGAAAACAATTTTTTAAATGTTGGCAACTATGCACTTATGCACTGCCCAAGGGCCACTGGGTCAGTAGTGGGCCCCATGAGAGGTTTCTGGGATCCTGTGATATTAAAGCGGTAGTAAACTTTCCTGACATTACTACTTTTTAGAGGCCCTGGGGTAGGTTATGCCACAATGTACAAGTATGCACAGCATATTAGCACATTAGGGTACACTTAAATTTTCAGACTGGGCCCTCCATTGCTGCGCTGTGATTCTCACGCATTTATTTATTATTTATAAAAGGCCCCACCAAAATCCTCAGCACCAGGCCCATGATGTTCTTAATCTGGCCCTGCCTACCACCTGTGTTTATCTTCCCCATATTGGCACTATATACACTGGAGCATTTGCATTTTGCAGAGCAGAGTTGGGACTGACCAGAGAGGGATTACTTTGATGCAGTTGGTCAGCTTAAACATGTATTGCCATGTATGTGAAGCAAAAATCGATTTTTTTTTTATTGCAAAGTTTGCTAAAAAGGGTGTAACAGCAAAGTGTAGTGGGTTCTTCCAGACTTTTTAGTGTTAACATGTAGTCACACTCCTTCACCCCTTTAGCACCTGATGGATTATACATACCGGTATGTAAAAGCTACTGGGATTTGAGCACAGGTACAGTATATATCTTACTTCTATTGCATTGCAGATCATTGACCAGACTTGAACTTTGTAGCTCTCCTACAGATTGTGTCTATCTGCCCCATAATAGCACTATATTCACTGGAGCATTTGCATTTTTCAGACCAGAGTAGGGACTGGCCAGAGAGGGATTACTTTGATGCAGTTGGCCAGCTTAAACATGTATCGCAAAGTATGTGAACCAAAAATTCCTGTTTTTTTTGTGTAAAATTTGCATTGTCATCAAGACACATAAATTACAAATGATGAAGCCAATGCACATTGCACAGGCATAGTTCACTCCTGTCGCCATCAGAAAACCCTGAGAAATTCTGTGCATCAGATCATTTGGTGGAGTATATGCATATAGACAGGAGATTACTGCAAAAGGATTGCTGGACATCAGCAAAATGCAACAAAAGATGAAAATCTACAAAGAAATCTACAAAGAAAAGTGGCAGTTGGTTATGATACACATCCCTAAGATTTAAGATGTATTATAGGCTCGGCAGGAGGGATTCCTGCATCAACACTGTCTGTGTTGATGGGGGAATCTAGTGAATTTCTCTCCTGCAATCTGTGGTTGCAGGAAAGAAATCTGCTCCCTCTATGGCCAGCCTTAGTGAAACAAATCAAGAAGAAGAAGAAGAAGTTGTACTGCTATTTTTAATCCACTGGTTTTAAAAAAAAAAAAAGGATGTCCAAGCCTGGATGTCTCATGTGTGGCATGTTTTTAGAGGAGGAGAAACTTGGCTCTACTCTAAGGTGACCAGATTTTTAAAATGAAATCCGGGGACATATTTTTTTTTTTACTAGTAATGGCAACAATCAGCGACTCTCTGCCCGTCGCCGCCCACCTCACAGCCTCTCAAGTCTTACTTATCGGGCCCCCGGCTACTACTGGCAGAAGAACATGTGAGCGGAGCTGAATGGGCATGCGCCCGAAACTGAAGAAATATTCCCTCCGCTCTGACCAGCACATGATCATCAGAAAGGGGCACAGATAATGGGAAAAATACACCCCCCTACAGGGCTGTCTTAATGAGAGGGCACACATGGGCACTGCCCAGGGGCCCCATCTGCATGAGGGGGCCCCTGCCCTTTCCCCAAAGCAGCTGGTCCTTGAGCCTGGGCTGCCCCTCTACATCCCAGAAATCCCCCCATCACTCTGACCCCTCTACACCCTAGATATTCCCTACCTCCTACCTACCTGATGTCTGTTTACCTGCACTGTCTCCATTGTAGGGGCCCCAGAGCATTACTTTGCCCAGGGGCCCATTATGCTATTAAGACAGCCCAGACCCCCCTATGCTAGTAGGCATGGCGGAGCGGGGAGGTGTAATTAATTTTTTTTATTTTAATTCTGCACTGACTATCTTTGAAATTGCCCCTGCCCCTAATAAATCCAATCTGGGGACAAAACCAGGGACAGACTTGGTCCGGGGACAGTGTCCTCAATCAGGGGACTGTCCCCTAAAACTGGGGATGTCTGGTCACCCTATTCTACTCCAGGCTCCAGGGTGGAGGTTAAACTGATCTCTTCTATGTATACAGTAAAGCAGAGTACAGACAGAACTTCTGACCTACAGTACATATACAGTATGTCCTAGACCAGTGCCAGTCTGTGGCCTGTTGATGACCAGGTCGCACAGCAGGAGATGAGTGGCGACTGCGGTCTGCCCAGAGCATTTACAGACCACGGTCACCTCCATGGGACAGCTCACCTCCTGCAGCCATGCCTATTTGTCCTGACTTCTCCACCCACCCGATCAACGGTTTCATCCAATCAGCAGGGCAGGGGGCGGGAGGAGCTGCAAATCCTTTTCCTGCCCCCTGCCCTGCTGATAGGATGACATTGTCAGGTGGGCAGAGGAATTGGGAGGGGAAGCATGGACTGATGACAGCCTCTGCTCTGCCAAAGGTACGAGTCCTGTGCAGAGGAGGTAGACATTAGAATAGGGAAATGTCATGTTAGAGAGGAAAGGGGGGGGGGGAAGCAGACTGCAGGGGCACTATGATGGAGGAGGCTGTGATTGCTAGGGGCACTGTAATATAAAGGGGACTGCACTGTAATCATTACAGTGCAGTCCCCTTTATTTAGCAGTGCCCCTTTACAGTGCAATCCCCTTTACATCACAGTTTCCCTTTACATTACAGTGCCCTCCCTTACAGAGCAGTCTCCTTTACAATACAGTACCCTCTTTACAGAGCAGTCCCTGTTATATTATTGTAAAGGGGCACTGTAATGTAAAGGGGGGCTGTGATGTGAAGGGGAACTGAGGACACTGATATAAAGGGGAGACTGTGGTGTAAAGCTGAGCACAGACTCCGGAAATAACCTCTCCCGCAAAACCCTCCCCCTGCCCCTCCCTGGGAAAATTGGCTGCCGTGAAACCGGTCCCTGGTGCCAAAAGAATTGGGGACCGCTATTCTAGGGCAGTGACTAAGAATGTATTAAAACCACTGGATAAGCTAACGGCTAGGCTACTAGCATTCTGAGAAAGAAGTATCAGCAATGGGAGCCTGTGTATTTTCATCAGAATATATCAGAGTCAGTAAGAATTTCCATCACTCTGGAATGAAAAATTACACCATTACTAAATGCTAAAATAAAAGACAGGAATACAGCCAAGTAAGCTGTGGCCAGTTTCACAATCTCTGTGTGCATGACTACAGTTGCCACATATCTGGTATTTTACTGGCCTCACTGGTACAACTGAGAGTTGTTTCCAATGTTAATAATAGAAAAGTAATTGTAAGGCTTTTTTTTCCCCCAGAAAAGGGAACAAGCTTAATCTTCACAGTTACTGATGGAACCTACCAGTACATAGGAAACGGTGCATGATGCTATTACCAATATTCTATATATAGAGCAGCACAGCTACACAGATCAGTGCGCTCATTATAATAATACACTAATACTGACACACTGTGGCTCATGAGCAGAGTGGTGTAGATTGCCTGACACAAGGCCAGTGTGATGCAGCATTGATTGCCCCAAGAATTCCTGGGCTATGTGATGTGGTAGCCTAGGCTGCTGTGGGTAGCCTAGCTGTGGAAGCTCCAGCTGTTCACACTGTGTGTAGCCAGTGTAGAACCCCCTTGTGTACATAGTTGGTTAGTGTAGGTACATTTAATTGGGCTTCACTCATGTAAAGTTTAGCTGGCAGGTTCTGAGTGCTGGGTCTCAGTCACCTTCCCCTGGCTTCTGGAAGCTTCTAGAAGATTCACAGATTTAGTGGGCGGAGGGGTGGAGACTTCACCCTGAATACTCATAGGGACACTACCAATCCCTGGTAGAAAGGCCGCCCAGTAGGTGGGGAATGCCCTATAAATATTCTGTAACCTGGCCAGTGAGGGGCAAAGTCCAGGATCTAGAGGCCTGGAGGGGACCCCTGTGCTGGAGCTCTGCCTCCAGGCAGGTGTGCTGCCGAGAGAAAGAAAGAGAAGGAGAAAAGAAGGTGCCAGAGACTTCCTCACCCCCTGGAGTCTCAGTAGGGCTTGGCCATGACACCCTGCTAGCAGGAGGGACCTGTACATCCCCTAATAAATGATCAAAACCAAGCCTATTGACTGGATTATTGACTGATGAATGCTTGTCGAATATGCGTGTTGCCTGGCAGCACAGGAGAAGAGGCACTCACAAATCCAGCAGCCCTTTAGGGGGTAGCGCTACACCAGCTTAACATAGAGATTCTAGGGAAAACATAGCCTCATTGGCCCATTATACGTGGTCATAACGATCTGATCAAAGGATTCTACACAGAATCACACAGTATGGTCAAATCTATGAACACTGTGTCATTGATCGATTTTGAGCAAAACTGATTAATTTAAATGATTTTGATTGGTCTGGTGAATTTAACTGTAGAAAAGTAGGCAGATCCATGCTTAGTTAAATGTTTGTTAATTTTATTAATTTGAGAGGCAAGGGGGTGTGACTTTTTTTTTTTTTTAATCAAGACAAATTTATAAGCCACATTTTGTAAACAAAAACATCATTTATCAAATTTTAGCAATATATATTTATATATTTATACATAACACATTCATGTTCTGAATACTTTAAACTATATACTTTTATATTTGTACAGAGAAATATCTTTTGTAAAAAAATAAAAAATAAGAATGCAAATTGTTTATTTTGTACCAAAAGTAAAGTACTAGTGTACAAGTACATAAAGGTCTTTGTTTTTTGTAGATTACTGTATGTCACATAGGATCACAATGAGTCGATCAGTTCTATCCTGTTCTAGACTTGCTTTTTATTGGTTTTGAGTGTATGGTCTGATGATATCTAACAATTTCAGTTACTATGTTGTTGACTGATAGTTCGTATTTTCTCCCGGACAATAAATCATTCGATAATACAATCATACATAACATTTCTTCATGTATGACCACCATTATGCTTACCCAGAAAATGTAGGTGGGTATGGAAGGAGAATGACTTACCAGCCCACTGGAGAAAATCAGCACAGTCTGTCTTGCTATATCTGGCAGCGATATCACATGCCTTTTCTCCTCGGAAATTTAATAGCAAAATATCACCTCCTAGTTCTACTAGAGTCTTTAATACCTCTAGATGACCCCATGCTGCAGCACAATGCAATGGCAAGTAACCTGAAACAGAAGAAATGACAAGCTTGTTAAATGTAGCACTATAGCATTCCACAGAAAAATACAGTATATTTGAAAGGGAACAAATTGGGGAATAAAAGTGTTTGTTTTGTGTACATATACTGTATGTTTCATACATTGCTTACAAATGAATGCAGCTGCTTCATAAATCAAAAAGTAATGTGGGGTGATTTCCCCAAAATTAGTCAGAGGAGCTGTATAATTAAAATAAACAAGTACAGTAAAACCTTAGATTGCAAGCATAATTCATTCCAGAAACATGCTTGTAATCCAAAGCACTTGTATATCAAAGAAAAGTTCCCCATAAGAAGTAATGGAAACTCAAATGATTCACACACGATGTCCTTGGGACGAAACGCTTCGGGAGGACCCCACTGTTGCTATGACTTTGCACATCCATCTAAATGTAAGTGTTCTTGCTACATTACATTTTCAACATTCAACACAGAGTTATGCTATGTGGGTGCTTTTTTCTTCCTAATCTATGGTCCACACCCTTCCATACACATTCGTCATTTTTTCTGGACCATTGTATCCTGTGAAACCATCGGGTAACCAGCTATCTTTGTCTGTGGTATACTCCATTCCTCTGCCGTTTGGTCACTCTTGCTACAGCCATTGGAGACACATACGGGATTGTCCAGGTTCCATCGCGGTTTTACCACACAAAGCTCTGTTTGACCCATCTGAACATAGGTTCTCCTGGGTTCAAACTCTCTGGTAAGCCCCTTAGTTATCGGTGGTGGTTTCTCTTCAGGTTGATTAATTTTAATGCTCCTTCAACTCTAGCACCTCTTTGAAGTTATCACCAGGCTTTGGAATTCACCAATATTATTGCTGGACTATTCTAAAGTCAGATTTGTATTTTTACACTATTGATGTTTTTCACATATGGACATTTATTTATATATTTCTATATTTATGTGGACATTTTCACTTCACTTTTTTTTGTCATGTTTGTAATTTGAAGTTTTATGCCAACCTAACTTAATTATCGCTACACTTTTTTGCTTTCACGTTTTTTTTCTATTTGTCTATTTGCAGTGTTAGCGGCTTACCTATAGGGCAGTGCAGTATTTTTCTGTATACTATAATTCAAAAAGTAATGTGGGGTGATTTCCCCAAAATTAGTCAGAGGAGTTGCATAATTAAAATAAAGAAGTACAGTAAAACCTTGGATTGCGAGCATAATTAGTTCCAGAAACATGCTTGTAATCCAAAACACTTGTATATCAAAGCAAATTTCCCCATAAGAAATCATGGAGACTCAAATGATTCGTTCCAAAACCATTTATTGATAAATCCTTCAATTTATAGTCCATATAAAAAGATTATAGCAATGTCATAGGTTGTGTAACTATAAAATGTCCATCCACAAATGGAAGCCTCCACAAGGGGATTAGACAAAGAATGTGTAGTACCTTGTCCTCGCTTCCTAGCCGTCCTATAACACTAGGTGCAATGTCAGCAATGGCGCAAGGAATGCAGAGGGACATGCCTTCAGGTATTCTCTTTGCTGGTGCTTGCCTTAGGCAAGTGCAGGGATGCAGAACGGGTGTTTGCTAGCAAAGCAGCATCTTCTTGCCAGTTGTGGTGTCGGGCATTTGTGCGCCAAGAGGGGGTTTGGGGTGCTCCGTTCAACATTGCAGCTAGTGTTCCAGGGCACCTAGGAAGATGGGACAAAGTACTGCATGTACTTTCCACACTGAAAATAAATACAGTAAAACCTTGGTTTGCAAGCATAATTTGTTCCAGAAACATACTTGTATTCCAAAGCACTTGTATATCAAAGCATTTTTTAACAGGGTATACAAGTGTAGCAATAAGTTGCTAAATGTTTTAACTTCACTAAATGTAACCATATTGCTACACTTAGGCCGGAATCACACTTGTGCGGTGCGAATTTCAGCTCTGTAATTTCTGCAGATAGATAAGGGAAGTGTTCAGCAGATCCATTGCGTTTTAGCTGCGAATTTGGAGACCTGGGAGGAGTTCCGGGTGAGAGGAGAGTGGGGGAGAAATGTATTGAGCTGAATGACAGAAATTCCTGAAGAGAACTGAACACATCTGCGAATCAGCTGCGTTCTCATAGAAGATAATGGGACTGAATTCGCACCTGAGCCGCACCGCAAAGCATAAAATCCGCACACGTTTTTTCTGAAATGCGCAGTGCGATTGCATCGCACATATGTGAACCAGTCTCATTGAAAACAATGTATTTAGAAATGTTCTGCGTATTAGATGCGGTTAAGGCCGCAACCAATTCGCATAGGTGTGAATCCGGCCTTAGAGGCTCCTCTTTTCTCTTATACACAGTTTTGACATGACGCTACTCTTATATCAAAACATCGCTTGTATATCAAGGCAAAATGTATTAAAACATTTTGCTTGTCTTGCAAAATGCTCTCAAACCAAGTTACTCTCAAACCAAAGGTTTTACTGTAATGTAATTAAAGTGATCATTTAACTGTATGAGTTTGTGCAGCCCATAACATTGGTATTTCTGTGTACAGAAAACCATACTACCTTTCTTGTAAAGACGTACCATTATTTTGTTCTATGCCTAGACACTGATTACTACAGATGTACCTGGGGCAAAGTATGCCTTTATAATGTGATCATACAGTCATAATAAAATTCCCAAAATAAAAAGTTATTGTGCAGTTAGAAGGCTACGTGATGGAACAAATATAAATTATTGTATGAAAGGCAATGCAATGGCCACACGTGTTTTAAGATCATTACTCAACCTGTAAAAAGGTTTAAAAGTATTGGATTGCATAAATATTGTATATGCTACCATAAGGGATATACACTCATCGGCCACTTTATTAGGTACACCTTGCTATTACTGGCTTCAGTAGCAGGTGATGATTTTTGCCACTTGAATACAATCACTGTACCAAGGGGCAGACTGACCATTCGGGCACTCGGGCACTGCTTGAGGGCCCCATGCCACTAGGGGGCCCTATTATGGTTGCCAGCCTCAGTAAAACCAGGCACAGTATGTAAAGATCTTCTTTTTTTTTTTAATCCCAAGATTATAGCTGCCCCGCCTCTCCAGTACCTTTTCACTGTGTGTATGTATACTGTGTGTATGTATAATGTGTGTGTATATTGTGTGCCTGTGTGTTTATACTGTGTATGTATGTTGTGTGTGTATATTGTGTGTCTGTGTGTATATACTGTGTATGCATATTGTGTGTCTGTGTGTGTATACTGTGTGTGTATACTGTGTGTGTATACTGTGTGTGTGTGTATACTGTATGTATACTGTGTGGCCCCATAATCTATTGCCTGGGGGGCCCTATAATTTCCTATTGCCCGGGAGCCCCATAATCTCCTATTGCCCGGGGGCCCCATGAGTTTTCAGTCCGCCCCTGACTGTACCTCACTGATTTCTCAATGGGAGGGTCTGGATTATATTTTGCATATGCACTTTCCTATTTATGTTTTTTCAGTATCATTTCGATTTTATTTAGCTATTGTGTATTATATACTAAGTTGATATTTAGCTATTAATTTAACTTAAGGATAAAAAGATAAAGAAGCTGCATACTCGCTAAGGGATTATAATAATCAGCTGCTGAAAGTGCTTAAAACTAAGGTTTAATATGACTTTAATTTTATAATACATACCAAATGTCTTTATTATTTGGAGAAAGTATCTCTGCCTGGATACAGTTAAAATATAGTGCCTTAGGAACTGTAAGAATCATATAATCATTTCCAGAAAGACTGCAACTGGCACTATAAATGTGCCGAGTTAGCAAATGGATTAATTACTATTTAGCCAATAAGGTTTGAATGTTCCAGGCTTAGTTATGCAACAGTCAGGTTTATGTATTAAACATTTGGAAGAAATTAAGATGCTTGTGTTTGTCACTAAGCAAGCTAAGATAGTCTGTTTCTAAACTGGACTTCATGGCCAGGGCCACCATCAGGAATTACACAGCTTTAGGGATGGGCCCCCTGGAGCAGAGAAACGGGGGGGGGGGGTTTGCCGCCTGAAAATATCCGGGGTCCTGGGGACCTCTGTGCCCTTTAATAAAAAGAGAGAAAATATTTTTTTTTTAAAAAGGGTGGTTGCCATCTGGGGGCCTGTCCATTTAATAAAAAATTAAATAAAAATATATATTTTTTTATAAAAAAATAAAAAATAAAGAGGGGGGTTGCCATCTGGGTCCCTGGGGGCCTCCGGGCCCCTGGGGACCTCCGTACCCCTAAAAAATAAGAAAAAAAAATTGGCCCTTTAATAAAAAATAAATATATTAAAAAATATATATTTTTATAAAAAAATAAATAAAAAAAAGGGGGTTGCCATCTGGGGCCCTGGGGGCCTCCGGGTCTTTTTTTTTTTTAGGGGGTTCCCATCTGGGCCCCTGGGGACCCCCGGGCCCCTTACAGGTGTAATGCCTGGAGCCCCCTGATGGCGGCCCTGCCTGTACCCCTCTGATGGCGGCCTGTTCATGGTATTACTTGCACTTTGTGATGTCCGTTAGACATGTGCATTAATTTTCGTCCGAATGCATTTTCCTCCGAATTTTGGATATTTTCGGTATCGTTTTAACCACTTAAGGACCGCCTCCTGCACATATACGTCGGCAGAATGGCACATGCATGTACAGGTACGTGCTGTGCTCGTACCCAGCCGTCAATAATAAAATATTGGCAGAGGAGATGCTTTGTGTTGGTGATTCATTTTGCTATTATCAAGACCTTGAAAGGCAAAAGATGAAATATGGGACATCTTCGTCCTAAGGTCTCTTCACACCAGCATTTTTTTTTTGTCAACGCTGAAAAGTAATGCGCAGGGGCAGATCAAAGTTGATATGCCACCTCCTGGATGTCTCTCTTTTGTTTGGAAGTCCTGCTGCACCACCCTGCAACTCTGTACATTGTGACTATATCGTGGCTGCAGCACAGTCATAATCAAAGAAATAGGGTGCATTTGGTGGTGGTCCCCCCTTCGTAAACATGACATGCTATATAAAAGTTTCTGCAATTTGATGTGCCAATGTATACAGACATATTTGCTGGCAACGGGCAATGTTAACTTGCCAATGTGCAATCAGGGTGGGGGGGGGGGTGTTAGGACCTATAACAATGCGGATCAGCCACCTGTTTTTAACAATAACCCCCCCCGGGTGAAAAAAATATTAGCTTCAGCCAGCTCCCAGTTGCCTCCCTTTCCATGGAGGCTTCCATCAGCAGTTTTTGGTTTGTTTTTACATTTCCTATATTAGAATATGTACAATTAAAAAAAAAAAGGCCATTGGAAAAGGGGAAGAAATTTTCTAATAAGAATAATTTAACTGAGGGTTAATAAGACATAAAGCGGAATTTCATAAAAAAAATTTAATAAAAATAAAGCATACCAATAAAACAAAACAAAAAAAAAAAACAGCTTTTGCTGAAGTAATCCCGTTCAATCTAGAGCTACCCCCACACAAAGTCATTTTACCACTAGATACCGCCAATTTTCTGGGTCGAATGAAGGTCAGTATTGGTTTTGTTAAACTGGACTTCCCGCTTTAAAATAGGAACCGGTTTTATTAGGGTTCATTCATACAGACTGAAATGAAAACTGTTTGTAGGCTTTTTTTTTTTATTTGACTTGAAGCCAAAATACTTTACAACAACATTGTTGTAATATATTTATTAATGCAGCCTGCAATAGCACTGTCAGTCTAACAGTGTAGCTCAGTAGAATATCATGGTGGGTTACCTTTACCCATCCCTGGTAGCAAAAAGCACTTTTTATGCAACTGGGGAGGTAAGAGCCCTGTTGTCCCAATAAATTGGACTTACTATACATCTTGAGCTCCCTGTTATTTTTGAATCAGAAGAGTTTGCTACATGTGGATGTGCGAGAGTACTTCAAGTTTTATCTGTCATTGCAAAAACTGAAACCAGGGCTCCCTCTGGTGACTAGTCATATTATTTCTGCTGAAATCATTTAGGAGAATGATGTTATAGCAGAGCCTACCAATCAGCGGCGTCCCTGAATAGGGCATCTTTTTTTGCAGACATTCCACTGATTATGAACTGCTTTAGTTACAATTGCTAAAATCCTCACTTGCAGGGTGTAAGTATGGCAGGTTCTCCATGCAAATCAATGAGTTATAGATAAAAACAATGGTCCAGATTCACGTACATCGGCGCATTTTTTTGACTGGCGTAGCACACCTCCTTTACGTTAGACTGCTGCAATGTAGCGGCGCAATCACCGTATTCTCGATTGATTTGCGCATAAATTAGCGCCTGTGAAACGTAATTTCAGAGGCGTAAGGCGGAGTAATTCAAATTGGAAAGGACGTGGGCGTGTTACATTGAAATGAGCCATGACCCCATGCAAATGAAGGGCCGGCCGGCTCGCGCATGCGCACATGAAGCAGACCATGGTCAGCACCTCTGTGCTCATGCTCACAACTCAGGAACGGAGCAATCAGTGAAATTGGAAGTGGACCAGGGCAACTTAGTGAACTACGCAGACAGCATAAATAGTCAGAGACAAACGCACTACCTTTGCAAAAGTACATCCCTTTGTATCCCTCCCTATACAGCAAGGTGCTTTTGTTCTGTTGTTTGTTGGGTTGTGATTTGTCTTTGTTATATTTGTGGACTGTTTGATCTAGTGTTTTGTAGAAGATATTTGAAAGTGTTTTTTGGTGACTGCTTGTGAGACTTTTTGGTTGATAGATTTTTGTTTGTTTGTTTTGTTGCTTGATTTTTCCTGCTTGTTTTTGTGAGTGATTTTTGCTGATTGTTTTTGTGAGTGATTTTTGCTGATTGTTTGGGAGAGAGTTTTTGTATGAGTATGACTGAGAGGAAGAGGAAGTTACATTTTACTTTGGGGGAGAAACAAATTCTTGCCCGGGCCATTACCCAATATGGGCGTTTCCTCCACGGCCGGAGAGTACCAACACCCCCCCGGCCATGAGGCGTGAGATCTTGCAGCACATTACTGACGAGGTGAATGCATCAGGGGGGGGGGGGAGACACGGTCGGGGATTGAAAAGAAGATCAATGACCTCCGGCTGACAGCGGAGGAGCGTGCGGTGGCCCACACCTTTCATAGACAACAGGTGGAGGGCCTGCCTGGCTATGACTCCAGTCATGAAGGCGTGATGCCAGGTAAGGTTTTTTTGCCCTATCAGGTGTGTAGCATGTGGGGGGGGGGGGTCAAAGGGAATATGTGGCAAGTGTGTGGATCCTCCAACCTGTGAATGTTTTGTGTCATCCACAGATGTGCAGGAGGGTGCTGAGCCATCTGGGCTGACCGCACCATCCCCGGGACAACAGCCTGATGAGGACCCCCAGACAATGCCGGAGTCCTCGGAGGAGGTTGAAGAGGAGGAGGTTAAGGAGGAGGAGTTTGAGGAGGAGGAGGATGTCATGTCAGCCAGTGGATTGTTGTTTTTGGAGGAGTCTTCCCCTATGTAGCCAGCCCTCCATAAGGGGTAGCCCCTCCCACTCCTCCCCCAACAGGGCTCCTCTCCCAAGGGCCTCCCCTTCTCCCCGGCCATAAGCCTCAGCTAGAGGCAGGAAATCGTCCCAGAAGACCAGGGGGTGGCCGAGCTTCTGCCAGCCAATCTGAGAAGGGCCCAGGACCTTCAGACCCGCCATCTGGGACAGGTCAGCCAGACTTTGGGGCGGATGGAGGAGAGCCTGTCCTCCATAAAGGATACGCTTGGGGACCTGGACTGCCACTCTCGGGCTCTTACAAACTGCCTAAACGTACTGCAGACTACAACAGCAGACGTTGGGCAGGATGTGAGGGCCCTCACCCAGGCTATCCAGGCCAACACGGGAACACTAGGTGCTGGCCTGAACAGAATTGCCGTGGCCTTGGAGGGCAGAGACCAGGGGCTGCTCCTTTTTCCCCGGATTACCCCCCCTCCCCATGAGTCTCCCCTGAGGAGCCGGGGCCATGGCCGTGGGCACCCCAGGCGTGGCTCACGCCAGCGGCATTCATTTGTTTTCCCCCCTTTTTTTCTGGGTTTTTTTTTTTTTTGCTGGACATTTTTTTTTTGTGTTGTGAATGTTTTTGGAATGTGGGGGTAATATTCCTGCCGGAAAAGGGGTGTCACTCTCAGTTTTGGTGGAGAAGGGTTCCCCAGGACCAGGGAGAAGTGATCCCCAGGTCCGTGTGAATGGTGTATGAATGTACAGTGACATAATTGGAGCCGTGGCGTGGCGTTGCTGCTCACAAGTCCAGCATGGTGGGCTTGTGCTAATCCAATTAGATGAGGATGTGATGTGTCTGTGCTAGGGACCACAGTGGTGTGCATGCATGCATTCTCATTGTGCCATGATTAATGTGTGTGTTTAACGTGCAAAGATGCCTAATGTGAGCTGTCTCCTGACTGCTCTTCCCTCAGAAGATGGGGTAGCCTCGGTTAGGGGGGGGATTGTCTGGTTCAGGTCATCACTTATGTCAATCTGCAGGCCCTTTCCTGCAGGCTGGTGTTGGGCTCATGCAGGGTTGTGATTAATTCCAGGATGGCATGAGGGGTGAATCTGAAGATGCGAAACACCTCAGAATCTCTCATGCCAAAGATGTCTATGCATGTGTGATATATCAAGTGAAGAGTGAGGGGCTTGTATCAGATTAGATTATTATATCCATCAAGGTTTTAAAGGGCTATTGAAAGATAGTGAGACCGTGTTTGTAATTTGTATGTATGTTATGTACTGATGTATATATGTATGTATATTTCTGCTCAAAATGTTTATAAAAGCCCTCCTCCTTCTTTGCTCATCTAAATTCAGTAGTATAGCTATGAGCATGGATGCCACTGGCATGTTGGCATACAGATTGTTGTGCAACACGTGTGACTGCTCAGCTCCTCACTAACAGTGTTGCTTTTTCTGACATGTAGACGAATTGTCTAATTTTATACCACCTTTTATATGGTCTAATTTTAGACAGGCCATGCAGCTGTTGCGCACAGCGCGTAGCCTGCGCTGCACCAACGTTCTTTTGTGGATCCCCGTAACTCCCTCATTAGCATATTTGAATAGCAAATCAATGGTGTGTCTAGCGCAGTTTTGCATGGACGGATGCGCCTGTCTTTTGAAATTACGCTGGACAAAAAAAAGTAGATTTCTTGCGTATCTCGTTTTGGGGGTGCGGAGCATCGAAACGCATGTGCACATTTAGACTTACGCTGCGCATCTCCTGTTACGCCGGCGTAATCGCTCTGTGAATCTGGCCCAATGATTCTTGTTCTGCAAAATATTATTAGGATTCAAATAGCTCCAACAATTTGCGCCGTGGTTTACAAAATTGGGGAGATAGTACAGTTATAATACAATTCAAGACTAGAGGGTTAGGAGACCCTGCTCAGGAGAGCTTACAATCTAAAGAAAGAGCTATTGATAGAAACGAAAATAACTGTGGTGGGCTGCGTTGTTTGAGAAAGTAAAATGCAGCTGTTAGGTAGAGGTGGATGTGAGGTGATCAGTTTTTAGGGATTGCATAGAAGTTGACAGATAGGAGATAGCCATACATGTTGGGGTAGTGAGTTCCAGGATGGAACGGCCAGGAGAATAGAAATGGCTCTGGAGAAGTCCCGGAGGTGAGCATGGGAGAAGGTGACCAGGGAGCTAGAGAACAGGGGGTCTTTGGTGCAGTGAAGAGGAAAGTTTGGTTGACATACAAGTATTTTGAGTTCAGATTGGTGATGTAGGGTTAGAATTGTAGTTGTATATATGTTGGATGAACAGAATGCCATTGAAGGGATAGGCAGAGAGGGATAAAATACTTGGGAGGAGTGATTGGTAAGCTGGGTGAGTCTGCTAGAAGCATTCATGAGCTGAAGAGGGGATAGCCTGTGTAAAGGTAGATCAATGAGGAGGGAAATACAATAGTCAAGGCGAGAGATAACGAGTGAGAAGATAAGTAGTTTTGTGACATAGTTGGTTAAGAAGGGGCATATTTTGGAAATGTTAGAGGTGAAGGTGGCAAGATTTGGGTAGAGATTGGACATGGAACCAGATGGTGAGGTCAGAGGTAGAGAGAGAAAATAATATGAGCTCAGTTTAAGAAATCATTTGTTTTAAGAATGGTGTGGCATCCATACTCATATGTCAGTTGGTAAAGTAGTGATGGGCAAGGAGACCAAAGGAGAGAGCTGAGGAGTAGAGAGATAGATCTGGTATCATCGGCATACAGATGGTATTGCAAACCATGAGAGGTTATTAATTGACCAAGGGAGGACTTGTAGATAAAGAATACAACATTGTAGAAGGGGTCCAAGGACAAAGCCTTGGAGGACCCCTCTAAAAATAGAGAGGAGAGGTACTGTAGGTGACACTGAAGGAATTCTTAGATAGAGGGAGAACCTTGGAAACCAAGTATGTGGAGTTTTTTGAGGAGTTGTCAACTGTGTCAAATGTGGAAGAAAGCTCCAGAAGTAAGATTGAAGAAAGGTCTAATAGCAAGTGTACTTATATGGTATGTATGGTGTACTTATGGAGTACCAATGGATAATATAGGTTGGGTCAGTGCCTGTGAAATGTGATATTACAAAAGGGTGTGTATTTCAAAGCAACCAAGTTTATTTTTAGAGTTCATGCACATGGATCTAAACAAAATAATGGCGGCGGCCATCTTTGTTATGGCATGTCCAGGCTCTCGCATGTGTGAGGTGGGTTTTGAACTGGAAACTGTTTCCCTTGCTTATGCTGCCTGTCCAAGATCTGTTTGCTTCTTTCTCTTTTATGCTGCCATGTTGGCATCACAAAATAAACTTTTTGAAAGGGCTCCGCAGAGCCAAACGGGAAGAACTGCAAAAATCTTAGCAGAGTGGGGACAGGATTTTTACCATCTGGGTGAAATGATCCTGGTGTCTGGGAGATTTACAGGCAGTCCCCGAGTTACAAACACAATAAGAACTGTAGGTTTGTTCGTAAGTGGAATTTGTTCAAAGTCGGAGCACTGCTTGTAAGTGTAAATTCCGCCTGTGCAGGGATGTGGGATGATCCGGGTGCTTCTGGGGCTCTTCTGGCCATGCAGTACTGCAGTGTGAAATGTAGCAAGATAGCTGCTCAGAGGTATCTAGGAGCAAAAGCGGCAATCATTGAGGTCGTTCGTTAGTAGGAGTCGTTCGGAAGTGGGGTGTTCATAAGTTCGTAATGTGAATCAGTGGATCCCCTGAAAGTCCAGCCATTGCCATTGGCATCTGATTGCGCCGTTTGACCCCTCCTCTACTCGGCGCCGTAATCGTACCTGTGGGCACCCAGCCGTGACAGCTTACGGCTTCACGGCCGGGCGTGCACTGTGCATGCGCGAGTTGTGCTGCGCTCTCCTATTATCCAGCTGATCTTCTGACACCTGAGTTGTGTCCCAGAAGATCGCTGGCACTTAGAGCAAGAGGAGAAGTTGTCTAGGCGGCCCAAAAAAGGAAGCAGGAAGGGGAACAGGAAGTCCCACTATAAGTAAGGTAAACACTCCCCCCAATAAAATTACATGCCAAATGTGGCATGTCAGGGGGTGAGGAGTGCGTAAAGCGGATGTTCCACTTTTGGGTGGAACTCCACTTTAACCACTTAAGCACCACCTACTGCACATATATGTCGGCAGAATGGCACGGCTGGGCACATCTACGTATATATACGTTGGTTTTAGTACCCAGCCGTGGGTCACGGGCACGCGCCCGCGGCGCACTCCCGTGACCCGGTCCGAAGCTCCGGGACCGCGGGACTCGCGGACCCGATCGCCGCTGCAGTGCTGCGATCTGTCCCTGGAGCTGAAGAACGGGGAGAGCCGTGTGTAAACACAGCTTCCCCATGCTTCACTGTGGCCGCAGCATCGATCGCGTCATCCCTGTTATAGGGGGACGCGATCGATGACGTCACACCTACAGCCACAACCCCCTACAGTTGTAAACACACACACAGGGAACACTCAAAGTCACAGTGCCCCCTGTGGTTAACTCCCAAACTGCAACTGTCATTTCCACAGTAAACAATGCAAAATAAATGCATTTTTTGCTGTGAAAATGACAATTGTCCCAAAAATGTGTCAAAATTGTCCGAAGTGTCCACCATAATGTCGCAGTCACGAAAAAAAACGCTGATCGCTGCTATTAGTAAAAAAAAAAAAATTATAAAAATGCAATAAAACTATCCCTTATTTTGTAAACGCTATAAATTTTGCGAAAACCAACCGATAAACGCTTATTGCGATTTTTTTTTACCAAAAATAGGTAGAAGAATACGTATCGGCCTAAACTGAGGAAAAATGTTTTTTTTTATATATTTTTGGGGGATATTTATTATAGCAAAAAGTAAAAAATATTGCATTTTTTTTTAAAGTGTCGCTCTATTTTTGTTTATAGCGTAAAAAATAAAAACCGCAGAGGTGATCAAATACCACCAAAAGAAAGCTCTATTTGTGGGGAAAAAAGGACGCCAATTTTGTTTGGAAACCACGTTGCACGACTGCGCAATTGTCAGTTAAAACGACGCAGTGACGAATCGCAAAAAGGGGCAAGGTCCTTTACCTGCATATTGGTCCGGGTCTTAAGTGGTTAAAGAAGATTACACAGCATAGTGCTAATGCTGTGTAATCTGCCCCCCTCTAAACTACAGTGTCTCTGTCTCCGCCCCGCCCCCCACTGCTACTATTAAAAGTAAAAACCCTAAAATTGTCACTCTAAACTATTATTCACTGCCAGCCCCTCTATTATGTCTAAGTCCTTTGTAAAAACAAGCGCTCTAAATACCTCTTTAGAGCTGTCTTCAGGTCAGCCACGTGACTCGCGCTCGCTTTACAGCTCCAAAACATTGCTTCTGCTGGAGGTCACATGATTTCCCTGGCTGACATCAGAGGGAGATCACGGCCCCTCCTGCAGAAGCGAGAGGGGCCGTGTTTATTGCTCTGGTCACAGTATGTTAAAAAAGAGAAAAAAAGTAATAAAATAATTGTGAAAAAAACAAATGTCTTTATATTCCAAAAAAAAATTATAAAAAAATTACAACTTCTAAATACTCAGCATGCCTCTTACTAAATACCCTGGACTGTCTACTTTCCAAAAAGGGGTCATTTGGAGGGTATTTGTACCGTTCTGGGAAGGGTGGATTTGATTTAAATCAAGTCAATTTAAATCACTAGTAAAAAGGCTTGATTTAAACTGCCTGGGGCTCGATTTTTTTTTATGTGGCTTACTACCGCTTTAACTTGTGTCTTAAACCATTTAATGTACCTTTTTAAATTCCCACAAATCAATGGTCAAGTCTAAAATGTATATATGTTCAAATAAAGGAAAGAAATGCAGTACCTCGAGTTGTTTGTTGATTAACATTTGCTCCATACTTTACTAATGCTCTTACAATCTCAGTACGACCAAGAATACAGGCTAAAAACAGAGGGCTTCTCCCTAGTAGATCTTCCTCCAGGAGCAGTTTGCTCCCTTGCTCATGATGAGCCTCAGCTGGATCTTCGAATAAGGACTGGAGGCCTTCGATGTTCCCTTCCAAAGTGTACAGAAGTACTGGATTCTCTGTAAAAGCAGGTTTTAATGTCTCCATCCTCAGTCCCTTAGTATCTCTGTCGAATGTCACAGAGGCCTTTCACTAATAGAAGAGATATTAGTTATTATCATAATCAAACAATTTACAAAACTTATTTTTTAGGTGTTCTTTAACCACTTCAATTGCAGACACTTTCACCCCCTTTCCTGCTCAGGCCAGTTTTCAGCTTTCAGCGCTGTCCTACTTTGAATGACAATTGTGCGGTCATGCAACACTACCCATTAAAAAAAATACGATCATTTTTTTTTTTTTTATGACTCTTTTTCCCACACAAATAGAGCTTTCTTTTGGTGGTTTTTAATTACCACTAGTTTTTTTTTTAAGTTATTTTGCCTAATAAATGAAAAAAGACCAAATATTTTAAAAGAAAAATAAAAAAAATATTTGTTTTTTGTTTCTGTTATAAAATGTTGCAAATAAATAATCTTTCTTCATAGATTTTGGCCAAAATGTATTCTGCTAAATTTCTTTGATTCAAATATATCAAATCAGTGTATATTATTTAGTCTGTAGGAATATATATTATATATATATATATATATATATATATATATATATATATATATATATATATATATATATATATATATATATATATATATACACACCGTATTTATCGGCGTATACCGCACACTTTTTTGCCCTGGAAAACAGGGCAAAATCGTGGGTGTGCGGTATACGCCGATACCCGCTTTCCCGCGCTGCTTTCGAATACTGCGCCGGCATATACCGAGCGCAGTACACTCGGGTATAGTCAGGCAGACTCGGCTCCTCTCGCGCTGACGTTCTGGACGTACAGGACGTGAGCACGAAAGGAGCCGAACTGCGCTCGGTATATGCAGGCGCAGTACACTCGTGAATAGTCGGGCAGACTCGGCTCCTCTCGCGCTGACGTCCTGGACGTACAGGACGTGAGCGCGAGAGTAGCCGAGTCTGCCCGACTATACCCGAGTGTACTGCGCTCGGTATATGCTGGCGCAGTATTCGAAATCGGCACGGGAAAGCGAGGATCGAGCGGGGAGGACGCCGCAGAAGGAACGCCGGACCCGACGAAGAGGACACCCGAAGCCGCCGATGGACGCCGCGCAAGACACCAAAACTGTAAGTATAAAAAACTTTTTTTCCACAGGAATGGGGGCCACTTTAGGGGTACGCGCTATACCCCGATAAATACGGTATATATATATTTGAAAATTGATCAGTCCTTATGTACTGACGGCCTATCTCATCACTTGCGGTCTGATAATGGCAGCACCAGAGTAAAAAAAAATCAATGATTTAAAAAATATATATATATATTTTAATATTTTTTTTTGATTTGTATCAAATTGATTTTAATAAAATGTTTTTGGAGTAAAAACCCTCCCCTCGTTGTGTCACTGCTGCATCACCAGCCGTCACATTAAAGAGAATGGGACTGTCTGTGAGTCAGCAGCAGGTCAAGAAGAGGAGCCGCTGAGGGACAGAGATAACAGCTGCTCCTTAAAAATTATGATTTAAAGTGGAACTTCAGTAATTTTTTTATCTTTCCATCTATTAAATCTTCTGCCCTTGTTGTTTCAACTTTAAATAGAATTTATTTTTTCTGTCAGTAAATACCTTATACAGCCCACTTCCTGTTTCTTGTACCAAGTCATGTTTTGCGAAGGGGTCAAATACTTATTTCACTCATTAAAATGCAAATCAATTTATAACGTTTTTGAAATGCGTTTTTCTGGATATTTTTGTTGTTATTCTGTCTTTTACTGTGAAAATAAGCCTACCATTAAAATTATAGACTGATCTTTTGTCAGTGGGAAAACTTACAAAATCAGCAGAGGATCAAATTCTTTTTTTTTTCCTCACTGTACAACCACTTTAAAGTGGACCTTCAGTCATTTGTTTATATTTCCATCTATTAAATCTTCTGCCTTTGTTGATTTAACTTTGAATAGTAAGACATTTGTTTCTGTCAGCAAATACTTATAAAGCCCACTTCCTGTTTCTTGTCTGGTAAAAAGCCTAGGCTTATGACATCATGCACACCTCTCTCTCACACACTCTCATTAGAGTTTGCGTCATAAGAGAGCCAATGAGAGCTGGAGGTGTGCCTCTGTCTGTCTGTGTAAATCCAGGAAGTTAACAGACAGCAGCATCAGCAGCCCACCGTTAAAATGGATGCAGCCAGACTCAGTGGAGGGAGATTTCTGCATCATATTTGGCGACTACAGAATCACAGTATGTATAAAATATTATGCAAAGTGGTTGGAGGGAAGCTTCAGAATGTTTTTATTACAAATTGTGTGAGCAGACTGCAGTAATTTTTTAAATCAAGCCTTTTTACTAGTGATTTAAATCGACTTGATTTAAATCAAATCCACCCTGGCCAGAACAGTACAAATACCCTCCAAGTGACCCCCTTTTTGAAAGTAGACAGTGCAATGTATTTAGTAAGAGGCATGATGAGTTTTTAGAAGTTGTAATTTTTTATCAATTTTTTTTGGAAAATAAAGACATATTTTTTTTCCCCATTTTTTTTTTTTTACATACTGTGACCAGAGCAATAAACACTACCCCTCTCGTTTTGCAGGAGGGGCCGTGATCTCCCTCTGACGTCAGCCAGGGAAACACGTGACCTCCAGCAGAAGCGATGTCTTGGAGCTGTAAAGCGGCCGCAAGTCACGTGGCCGACCTGATGACAGCTCTAAAGAGGTATTTAGAGCGCTAATTTTTACAAAGGACTTGGGCAGTGTGGTATACCAGCCTCTAATAGAGGGGCTGGCAGTGAATAATAGTTTAGAGTGTCAATTTTAGGGTTTTTACTTTTAATAGTAGTAGCGGGGGCGGGGCGGAGACAGAGACACAGAGAAGAAGCTAACATGTAGTTTGGAGGGGGGGCAGATTACACAGCAAAAGCACTATGCTGTGTAATCTGCTTTAAGGGACCAGAATCAGATTTGGGGGGGGGGGTGGGCTAACAAACACCATAAAAGGGTTGTAAACCCTGCTGTTTTTTTCACCTTAATGCATCCTATGCAATATAGTGAAAAAACATCTGACAATTACCAGCCCCCTAGCTCCCCCTGTTTTACTTACCTGAGCCCTGGAATGTCCAACGATGAGGACGCGCTGCATCTTTGCCCGGGTTCTCAGCTCTTGATTGGATAGATTGATAGCAGTGCAGCCATTGGCTCCTGCTGCCATCAATCAAATCCAATGACGCAGGCTGCTATGGATGCCGAATGCTGGACTTGAGGGAGAGCGCATCCCAGAGGGGGTTATCTGATGCTGGGAGTAGCCGAGAGAGCCACCTGGGGACTCCAGAAAACATTGTTCGGGGGCCACTCTGTGCAAAATGAACTGCACAGTGGAGGTAAGTATTAGGGCCCTTTCACACGGGACGGATCAGTATTGATCCGCCTCCGTGTGTCCGTATGCTCAGTGGGGATCGATCCGTAAATCCCCACTGAGCCTTCAGATGACAGGGCGGTCTCCGCACACTGTGCAGAGACCGCCCTGTTTTTTCTCCACTCTCCCCTATGGGGGAGCGGATGAACACGGACCGTGTGTCCGTGTTCATCCGATCCGCTCTGCAGACGGAAGAAAAAATAGGGTTTTCTTCTCTCTGCAAAAGCGGATCTTTGCGGAGGCGGACAATTACGGGTGTCAGCGGATGTTCATCCGCTGACACCCGCTATCCCATAGGGATACATGTATGTCTGTATTTAATCTGCACGTCTGAAAGGGGCCTAACATGAATAAATAAAATCAAACCTTTAGTGTCACTTTAAGCTTTGACAAAAAAAGGTTCTGATTGGTTTCTATGCAGATTTTGCACTTTACAGTTTTAGTAAATCATCCCCTATATCCCTTATACACAGCACACTATGGGGGTTATTTATGAAAGGCAAATCCACTTTGCACTACAAGTGCAAACTACAAGTGCAAAATACACTTGAAATTGCACTGAAAGTGCACTTGGAAGTGCAGTCGCTGTAAATTTGAGGGGTAGATCTGAAATGAGGGGAAGCTCTGCTGATTTTATCATCCAATCATGTGTAAGCTAAAATGCTGTTTTTTATTTTCCTTGCATGTCTCCCTCAGATCTACAGCGACTGCACTTCCAACTGCACTTTCAGTGCAATTTTAAGTGCCCTTTGCACTTGTAATTTGCACTTGTAGTGCAAAGTGGTTTTGCCTTTAGTAAATAACCCCCTATATATCTATACATACAGCACACTCTATAGCAGGGTTAGGCAACCTGTGGCACAAGTCTATATCTATACACACAGCATACCCCACCCTTCCTATACACAGCACACTCTATATATCTATACACACAGCACTCTATATCAGGGGTAGGCATCCTGTGGCACTACAAGTCTATATCTATACACACAGCATACTCCACCCTTCCTATACACAGCACACTCTATATATCTATACACACAGCACTCTATATATCTATACACACAGCACTCTATATATCTATACACACAGCACTCTATATATCTATACACACAGCACTCTATATATCTATACACACAGCACACTATATATCTATACACACAGCACACTCTATATATCTATACACACAGCACACTCTATATATCTATACACACAGCACACTCTATATATCTATACACACAGAACACTATATATCTATACACACAGCACTCTATATATCTATACACACAGCACACTCTATATATCTATACACACAGCACTCTATATATCTATACACACAGCACACTCTATATATCTATATACACAGAACACTATATATCTATACACACAGCACTCTATATATCTATATACACAGAACACTATATATATCTATATACACAGAACACTATATATATCTATACACACAGCACACTCTATATATCTATACACACAGCACACTCTATATATCTATACACAGCACACTCTATATATCTATACACACATCACTCTATATATCTATACACACAGCACTCTATATATCTATACACACAGCATACTCCACCCTTCCTATACACAGCACACTCTATATATCTATACACACAGCACACTCTATATATCTATACACACAGCACACTCTATATATCTATACACACAGCACACTCTATATATCTATACACACATCACTCTATATATCTATACACACATCACTCTATATATCTATACACACAGCACACTCTATATATCTATACACACAGCACACTCTATATATCTATACACACAGCACACTCTATATATCTATACACACAGCACACTCTATATATCTATACACAGCACACTCTATATATCTATACACAGCACACTCTATATATCTATACACACATCACTCTATATATCTATACACAGCACACTCTATATATCTATACACACAGCACACTCTATATATCTATACACACAGCACTCTATATATCTATACACAGCACACTCTATATATCTATACACACAGCACTCTATATATCTATACACAGCACACTCTATATATCTATACACACATCACTCTATATATCTATACACAGCACACTCTATATATCTATACACACAGCACACTCTATATATCTATACACACAGCACTCTATATATCTATACACACAGCACACTCTATGGGCCAGATTCAGGTAGATGGGAGTATCTTTCCTCTGGAGTAACGCTTCTCATTTACGTTACTCTGACGACCCTTTCAGCGCAAGTCCTGTAATTCACATAGCAGTTGCGCGTAAACTTGCGCCAGAGTAACGATAATGCGCTGGCGTAACCCGACGCAAGTGGAAGTGGGTGTGATCATATGTAAATGATGGGCGGAGCCCAGCGCAGAGGCTTACGTTCAGCGCATCAACCACGGAGCATGCGCAGTGAGTGAGGCTCCACTCGCCCCCTTTATGCGCATGCTCACAACTTCCGTCGGCACCACTGCACGGGAAACGTCAGCGCAATGCCTTCCGTTGGGCGTTTAAATGCGCCCGTAGAAGCGCCATTCGGGCACTAAAGTATATCCTGCTCCCCCTCCCCGCAGTGATGTTACTTTTGTTCTGAGATGGCTGCTCCCGTTCCCTGCAAACACACAGGAGAAAGCTGAACTTTAATGGCCAGGAGCTGACAGCCGTCATCTCGGCTATGGAGAC
The DNA here is from genome assembly GCA_029574335.1 of Rana kukunoris. NCBI lineage: Eukaryota > Metazoa > Chordata > Amphibia > Anura > Ranidae > Rana > Rana kukunoris. The sequence goes on along the minus strand of CM056055.1, from coordinate 165,790,496 downwards.
CTATGATGTCTTCCTCCATGGCTGTAAAATTTGACAGACAAGCATGGACAGAGGTGTTGTCCTGCAAGTGGGGGTGCTCAGCTAGCTCTTATCGTCGGTAACGCTGCTGTAGCTGCTCTCCTGCTGACCTGTGGCCATCTGGAGTAAAGATAAAGCAGCCTTTTGTAGAAATAACTTTGCGCCGGACGGACGAGATACGCGCGGCGCATGTAGCCAGCGTATGGTGCTAATCCGTTCGTGAATTGGGAAAAATCCCTCATTTGCATATTTGCAGGGGAAATCAATGGGCGCGACTGATGCGCCCAGCGAAAATAAGCGCTGACGATACTCTGGCGTCGGAACGTTCCGCCGGTCGCAAATGACCCGTTATTGGGCGCATCTAGTTTGGTGGGTACGGGCACATAGAAACGACGGCGCATCATCACAGTTACGCGGCGCATATCCAAATACTCCAGCGCAAGTGTTCGTGAATCTGGCCCTATATATCTATACACACAGCACTCTATATATCTATACACACAGCACACTCTATATATCTATATACACAGAACACTATATATCTATACACACAGCACACTCTATATATCTATACACACAGCACTCTATATATCTATACACACAGCACACTCTATATATCTATACACAGCACACTCCATCCTCCCTACAGACGGAGCACGCCCCCCATCCTGGCACCTTTCGTCTTCTTCTAACCTGCCTCGTCCTTCAGCACAGTGAATGGGGAAGAGCCCGTGAGACGCGTTGCCATGGTAGCATTCTCAGCCGGAAGTGCGCTCCAAGCCTCGCTATGGGACCGGCTGTAGGACGTTCTCTCCGGTGACACAGCTGCTCCTCCGTCAGGGGAGAGGAAGACTGAGGTGACGGACTACTTCCGCTTAGCTTTCCAAGGAGGACAGAAGATTCCGGCAGAAGAGCTGCTGTGTCCGGTACTGAGGGGGAGACAGGTGAGGACATGGGGAGCTCAGCATGGTGGGAAGCTTGGCTCATTCCTGTGTGAGGGGCTGGGGGAGGGAATGTGTGGTCTCCTGTGTATTCCGGCGGGGTACTGGTACACTGAGGGGAGGGTGTGACTGGTGGTGTGGGGAAACACAACTTTCTGTGGGGGGCTCTGAAGACACCCCGTGACATGTCTCTGTCTATGCAGACTATGGGGGGAGGGGGGCTCATACACACGGATAGGAATATTCTGTGTTCAGATCCATAATGCAGCACAGTGATGTCACTTCTGCCTTGCTTCAAATCCCAGCTTAGACCCAATGGCCTCTTTATCGTGGGCCTGGCTGGTAATCCATAGAGGATGGTGCTTTTAGCAGTACCTGGTCCATGGTGATCATGCAATCAGGAGGGGACATGACACCTCCCATAGGCCTGTTTATAGAGAGATATTATACTACAGGCATGTCCATTGGTTGCAGCACAGTCCCATTCACCTGTATGGGGTGCAGTGAAAGGCGGAGTCACCTGCCAAATACAACATGCCCATTTTTTCTCTCCCCTGCACTGTGGCAATACAGCGGGTAAAATAATTAATGAGCATGTCGCTGTGTTTCTAGGTAAATATTTTTCTAAAGGTGCTATTGACATGAAAGGTTCACTCAGTAGCAACCCATGGATTCCATACATACAAAGAAACCAAAAGAAAAAAGTTCAAACATTAGGTTCTGTGTAATAAAATGGAATGACGCAGGGAAAGGGTATTTAACACTCAAAGAAAGGGAGGTGCAAAAAGGCATGGAAAGCCAAGACATCAGCTTAAATCTATCAGTAATTAGAACGCAATCCTGCTCCTTGTCAGTCAAATTAATATCAGCGGTTTAGTCTAAACTGATGGCCTATAAAAAGATGTCTCATTACCAAGTGTCACACAAGAAACATTTCATGATGGGTAAAAGCTCTCTCAAGACCTTCACAACCTTATTGTTGCAAAACATACTGAGGGCATTGGTTACACAATGATGGCATTCTGTAGAAGAATTTCTAAACTTCTGAATGATCCGGAAGTGGAAAGAACCTAATTTCACCATAAACTGGCCATGACCAGGGGCTCCTTGCAAGATTTCTGACAGAGGAGTGAAAATAATAAGAGGGGATGCATGAAGGTGAAAAAACACCTGGCAGTCACCAGCCCCCCGTTTTACTTGCCAAAGCCCTGGAATGTCCCATGGCGAGGACGCGATGTCTCTCTGCCCGGGGTTCTCGGCTCTTGATTGGATAGATTGATAACAGCGCAGCCATTGGCTCTCGCTGTTGTCAATCAAATCCAATGACGTGGGCGCCAGGGGTGGGGCGGTTGCCGAGTCCTGCATTCAGTGGCTATGGATGCCAAATGCTGGACTCCGGGGCGTGCCCGTAAAGTAACCCCCTGGGAAAGTATTTCTCCTAGGCGGGTTATTGGGGAAGAGCTGCCGGGGGACCCCGGAAGACGCGTTTGGGGCCACTTTGTGCAAAACTAACTGCACAATGCAAGTAAGTATGACATGTTTGTTATTTAAAAAAATGGATAAAATCGAACCCTTACAGTCGCTTTAACAGAGGAGTTGTCCAAGAGCCAAGGAACAGTCATGGAGAGCTTCAGAAAGACCTGGAATTAGCAGGTACAATCGTTTCAAAGAAAACAAACAAGTAATGCACTCAACTGCCATGACCTCTATGCATGCTCACCACACAAGACTCCATTTCTGAAGCTCATTTAAAGTTTGCAACACAACATTTAGGCTGGATTCACACCTATGCGAATTGGATGCAGATTTTGCCACATTGAATTCGCATAGCAGGAGAATGTGACTGGCTCGCTATGGAGCCGGTTCACATATCTCTGCAGCAGGTCTGGTGCGATTTGCTGTAAAAAAATGTGTTTGTGTGTGTTAGGCCCAAATTCAGCCCCAAATTTGGGCTGAAATCGGACCTGAAATGGTGAACCAACACGCATCGGGCCCCTGCTGTGCTACGGACCCGGCAATGGTGTGAATCCAGCCTTAGACAAGCCTGTGAAATGCTGGGAGGATATAGGTCGAATCACTAACGTTTACCGCATGCGATAAGGGTATCATGTTACTCATTTGCATAAATTATTGCATGTGGTAAGTTGAGTATAGTTCACTAAAATATTAATTGTATTTTTTTCCAAAAAATTGCATTTGAAAGACTGCTGGGCAAATACTGTGTGACATAAAATATTCTAGCAATTGCCATTTTATTTCCTAGGGTCTCTGCTAAAATATATATAATGTTTGAGGGTTCCAAGTAATTTTCTAGCAAAAAATATTGATTTTTTTTTTTTTTAATTTAAGAAACAAGTGTTAGAAAAAGATTTGGACTTTAAGTGGTTAAACTTTCTGCATTTACACACAGTTTTCTCTAAGAAGGCAGTTAGTTACAATGTTTCATGTTACAAACTTGGCAGACTGCAATTTTTTATTTTTCCCTTTAGGCCCCTTTCACACTGGGGCGTTTTTCAGGCACTTTGGCGTTAAAAAAAACTCCCTCAATGGGAAGGGGGCTTTAGGAGCGGTGTATTCAACCAAGCAGATGTGTATATCCAACAGAATGATCAGTCCCAACTGCTGTCCTCCTAGCAGTTGATTATAAGGAGCAAGGAGAATTTCAGATATTAGAACTGTATAGAACACTGTACACTGCAAATCCGGTTTATTCAGGTATTATTTCACCATGTTTGAGACACTATCACAGATTCAATCAGCATACCCACATAAACTGATTCCTGCAGCATGCAGGTAGTTATATTGCTCACAGCAATTGATACAATTATTCAATGTTTGTTTACTTGGGTAACTCGCTCATCTGTCAGTGTGTGTCCAATAAATGCGATTCTTCAACAGACAGTTTGTTATCCATGATATTCAGTGTGTCTGTAAGGACTAGTAGTTCTCCAGTCTAATTTCAAAGTGTCTGTTTGAGGGTAGTGGTTCTTTAGGAGATTAAGATGGAATTTTCGGGTGGATTTCTCCAAGTAGTGCATCATATGCTCAGGTTAAATGTCCCTGGAAAAAAATCGGTAATGATGGACTACATATCATTGAAGGAAGGACGAATGGAAAAATGTACCAAGACATGCTTGATGTTAATCTGCTGCCATCTACCAGGATTATGGAGATGATTAAGGCCCCTTCACACTGCGCCTCTGTGAAGAGGGATCTGTTTGCTCAGCAGGCAGATGACAGGTCTGTGTCTGCTCCGCTATGCAGAGTGTATATGGCCCTGCTGTTCTCTATAGGGTAATTGGATGAAAACGGGTCGCCTGTCCGTTTCCATCCTATTCGTCACTCGTCTGTTTTTGGCGGACGGAATCGGATAGGATAGGACATCCACTGCTCCATAGAGACTGGTAGGTCTGATCAGGTCAGCCTGTCAGTTTTGACGGCGGACCTGAACGGCAGCTCCATGCACCTCCTATGGAGCATCGGATGTCCGCTGACATCCGATCCGATAAAAACAGACGTATGGGGGCCACGTCCCAATCCGTCCATGCGGATCGGATCGGGTAAGATCTGATGAAAATGGACATGCAGATCGCTCCATAGGCGACAGCGGGGCTCGACAAGCCCTTCCCAACTCAGTGAGCAGAGAGGAGCTTGTCATCCGTCGGCTCAGCGGAGATCTACGGACAGATCTCCCGCTAAGCTTGCGGAGGCAGGCGGACGGAGTCCCCCTGTGAGAATGAGGCCTAAGGGGGTCTAACTGCCTGTTTCACACGGAGGGGGGGGGGGGGGTGGTTGTGCTCCGATGAACTCAAAGTGATAGACTTAAGTAAAAGTTCTATACTTGGCACTTTTATTGTCTTTTGTTTGTGTGGCTTATTTACATCCATAACTGGATTCGAAAGGTTTGCCTATTCCAGTGATGGCAAATCTTGGCACCCCAGATGTTTTGGAACTACATTTCCCATGATGCTTAACTACACTGCAGAGTTCTAAAACATCTGGTGTGCCAAGGTTTGCCATCACTGCCCTATTCCTTATCTATAGAGAATAGTGGAGGTTCTGATCGGGTGCGCCTGAAAAATGGACAGGTGGACCTGGTTGGAACGTCCATGTGAAAGGAGCCTTACTGGTTTAAGTACTTTTGAGACACTCACCTGAAACAAGCATGCATATCTGGAATGTTGAACTCCTAATCTACATAATTGCACTGAGTCAAAGGTTTAGATCGGCCTTTCTCAAACGGGGCTCCTTCTGAGGTTGCTAGGAGTGTCCTGAGCAATGAGCAGCCCAGGCAGTGCTTACAGATGTACATATACATTTTCCTACCTGCTATATTTTTAAAGGATAATTTCACCTTTCGTAACTTGTTCCCTAGTTGTGACAGAGAGTGGGGGAACTTCTCCCCGCACTTGCTGTCACTATTTACCTACCAGGGTGCTGTTGAGCTCTCTAGGTAGTTCATTGTCTCTGCAATTGTATAACTGCCCTATCTATAACGTTTGGCTGTTGCTAAAGGTTTATTTGTGTTTAATAGTAGTTTAATGGACTGTGTGTTTTCAGTAAGAATTGTGAAAATAATTGTCACCTTGAGTTTGTATAGCAATGTTTTTTTTGAGCTATGCAAAGCTAAACAAGTAATATAGCCCTAAAGTAAACAGGCGAAAGGTTTGCAGTAAGGCTTTGTTCAAATATTTGCTTACAAATTTAAAGAACACTTATCAATTAAGCACGGAGGCTGCCATTGCTGACCTTTCTTTCTGCACATGCCAATTGCATGCCTGTCGTGCTGACCTGGAAAGAGTATGTAGATAAGATTTGTTATGTTATTTTCCTAATTTGCATTCTTGTTCTAGGACAGTGACTCAAAGTATTTGAAGCCTATAGTCAACTAGAATTTTCAGAAGGCCAGGACTGTATGTATGAAAACTGTACTGTCCAAAAAAGAAAATGGTACATATACTTTTTTTTTTTTTTCTGTTTGTTGTACTGCCTTATGAAAACACTTATTAATGAGATGCAATTCATATTAACTGCTTTTGAAGTAAATTCTGTGTCCAAGATCTAATTAGATACTCAAAACAATTCTAAAAGCATGTAAACCGTAAAATCTGCTTTAACCACTTTAAGACCGCCTAACATATGTGCAGCATCCTGGATGTGTGCTTCAAAGTAAAAGTCCATGCAAAAACTAAAATCCCTGCATCTTTAGCCACCAACATTCCAACACTAACTTCTCTAGCCCTTTAAAAGAAAACAATCGGTGTGTGTGTGTGTGTGTGTGTGTATATATACGTCCCTTTAATTTTTCCGCCGTGTAGGCGCAAGCTTCGTGCCCTGTCTGTTGGTGTTCCGCAATTGTGTCATGGAGCTGCAGAATGGGGGGGGGGGATGCCTGTGTAAACAAGGCATCTCCCTGTTCTGCCTAGTGACAGGACACTGATTATCTGCTCCCTGTCATCGGGAGCAGCGATCAGTGTCGTGTCACAGTAAGCCCAGCCCCCGCACAGTTAGAATCACTCCCTAGGACACACTTAACCCCTTTCTTGCCCCCAGTGGTTAACCCCCTTCCCTGCCAATGTAATTTACACAGTAATCGGTGCATTTTTATAGCACTGATCGCTGTATAAATGACAATGGTCCCAAAATAGCATCAAATGTGTCTGCCATAATGTCGCAGTCATGATAAAAATCGCTGCCATTACTAGTTTAAAAAATATTAGTAAAAATGCCATAAAACTATCCCCTATTTTGTAGATGCTATAACTTTCGCGCAAACCAATCAATATACGCTTATTGCTATATTTTTTTAATCTTTTTTCCAAAAAATATGTAGACTACATATTGACCTAAACTAAGGAAATATTGTTTATTTTTTGTTTTACATGTTTTTGGGGGATATTTATTATAGCAAAAAGTAAAAAAATATTGCTTTTTTTTTTTTGTTTATAGTCAAAAAATAAAAACCGCAGATGTGATCAAATAACACCAAAAGAAAGCTCTATCTGTGGGGAAAAAAATGTCAATTTTATTTAGGAGCCACTTTTGCGCAATTGTCAGTTAAAGCGACGCAGTGCCGATTCGCAAAAAGTACTCTGGTCATTTGCCAGCCAAATCCTCCGGGGCTGAAGTGGTTAAGAGCTATGGGCAGAAGTCACGTTTTGATGTAGCTTACGCCCTGCAATTTTATGGAGGCGAGCGGGGGCCCATCTTCCCCCTTACTTGGCTCCATACAAAGCAGGAGAGAGGACACGATTGCCTCGGCTTCTGTAAGCGGTGGAGGGCACTGGAGAGCGGCGGAAGGGGGGCTCTCCCCCTCCATCGATTTTAAAAGTGATCTTGTGGCGAATCCGCCGCTGAGACCACTTTTATCTGAAAGCGGAACGCCCACTGAAGGAGATACACAGGACACCCTCCCCCCGCTGAACCCTGGTAAGCTCACCTTACAGATTTTTTTTTTTTTGTAAAGGTGAACTTGCCCTTTAAGATAAGTTATTATTATTGCTGCCCCCACAGTCACTCTTAGAATGTTTCCCTGTGTTACTCAATGAGAGCGGAGTTGGATGGGTGTTTCATATTGCAAAAAAATGCTGTAGGGAAATGTGTGGATGATTGAGAACTGCTGTAAATAGGCCAGTGTAGGTATGTTACAAAAACAAACCACTTTCTCGCTTTCACCTTTTTATATTTAAAGTTATCACGGCAGCTTTACCTAAAAGCCAAGTGAACCGATAACTTATAGGCCTCTTTTCACACGTGGCAGATCCGCTTCAGCGGAGTCCGCCAGCTCAGTAGGATATCTCTCAGCTGATCTCAACTGAGGCGGCAGATGACAGGTCCGTCTCTGCTCACTGAGTGGGGAGTGTCCTTTTGAGTGCCGCTGATTCCTATGGAGAGATTGGATAAAAAAGGACGGCTTGTCCGTTTTCACCTGATCCGCTAGGATGGATGGCGAATGTATTGCCATACGTCCGATTTTAGTGTGTCGGCTGGCAGACTGGTGTTAGGACACCCGCCTGCCCATAGGAGTCAATGGATGGCCCGCTCGGATCCACCTGAAAAAGACATGCGGATCCAAGCAGGCTTGTTGTGTGAATGGGGCCATAGAGTGATTATTCATTGTTTTATCTTTTCTGTATTGAGGAATACATTGAGGTTTTAAAAAAAAATAAAAAATTTGAAAGCTAGGAATTACTAGAGAAAAAGACTTGCACAACATGCACTTTTTGCATGTATTATAAACGTGTTCACACATCAGCGCTCCCATTAAAGTCTATTGGGGCAAAAAAAAAAAAAAAAGTGCTTTTAACCACTTGACCACCGGACATTTTTGTCCTTTTTTCGATCATAGCGGTAAGTCGGAAGAAGCACCGGAGGGAGAAGGGAGGGGGAACGTCCCCTTTCGCCTCCCGTAAGAACAATCAAGAGGCGGAATAGCCGACATGATTGTTCTTATGGTGTAGAGAATCGCCGGCTGAAAAAGATGATATCTGAATGATGCCTGTAGCTACAGGCATCATTCAGATATCCCTGCACAAAGTCAAGGCGTTGCAGAGTATTAGTGCGGGGGGGGGGGGGGGGGCGTTGCAGAGTATTGGTGCGGGGGAGGGGCGTTGCAGAGTATCGGTGCGGCGGGGGGGGGGGGGGGGGGCGTTGCAGAGTATTGGGGGAGTGTTGCAGGGATGGATGGATCTGTGACTGCAATAGTCACAGATCCAGCCACAGCGCTTCTGACACCTGCGCTCCCCCCTCACACTGTACCGATCGGTACAGAGAGGAGGGAGGAAGCGGCGTCATCAAATGACGCCGGTTTGTTTACATGTGATCGCTCCGTCATTGGAAGGCGCTATCACGTGGTAAATGGCCTATCAGCGGCAATTTACCGCAATCCGTGATGCGCCGGGTCCTCTAGACGGTCAAGGACACTCCCATGTGCGCGCCCCAAGGGGCGCGCGGGATCGCGATTCTGGGAGGACGTCCATGGATGTCCTCCTAGAGTTAAGGAACCACCTTGTAGCCATATTTCGGCTATAAGGCGGTGATTAAGCGGTTAGATGTTTTTTTTTTTTTTTTTTTTTTTCTTCTTCTTTGTAACTAACATGTCATGCTTGCCTGCTCTTTGCAATGATTTTGGCATGGGGAAGCCCCGATCCTCCTCCTTCTGCCCCCCCCCCTGGCACTCTGTCAAGTGCCCACAATAGCAAGCTGCGAGCAATGGCTCCTGCTGCTGTCTCTAAACCAATGGGAAATGAGAGCTATCGTGTAGATCTCTGGGTCAAGAATGTACTCGGGTAAGTATACGGCAGGGGGAGCGAGCTGCAAAAAACTGCCTTTACAAAGAATTTAATTTTCATGCTTCAAGCAACAGTATGCTCAGGTGAGAACTGGCATAACTAAAAAAAAATTGGGATTTTGGAGCTTTGTAATACAAAATGCTCATTTGTAAACGAGGCTGCTTCCTTCACAGTATGGTTGCAAGCATTGGCCACACTGTGTCTGTCTGCATTTCAGGCAATTTCAGCTAAAACCAGAATGGGTTCCGTTGTCTTTATAATATTGGCTTTTAGAATACTTTAGTGTGTTTAACTCAATGGAACTGTTTGCCGTCACTGTAGTTAAGCACATCACACAGGCAGCACATGGACTGTGTAAGTTTGTATATACGATATCAAATGCAGTGTTCTTAAAAACATGTACTTTATTCTTTTCAGATGCAGCAAGAAGGATTTTTCTCATTGCAGAGGATCCTAAACAAGACAAAACCAAGATTTGCAGTCGCTCCAGTTGCAGCTCTACAAAAGTCCTGGGTGACTACATGCATCTGTCTTCTCAATTACTAAGTTTAAGTTTTGGTGTGAAGAATTCTCTTCACTGTGCATGGACAGAAAGCCAATGCGTAGGTATGTACTGCAACCAGAGCTGCGTGAAAATATTTACCCAAAAAAGCGTTCCACGTTAAAATCTAAAACCAAATGCTTTAGAACATAGTGCTAGATATGGGGGGGGGGGGGAGAGAATGTGACTTATAATACTCTATATGCGTGAAACATGTGTGTGTGTGTGTGTGTGTGTGTGTGTGTGTATATATATATATATATATATATATATATATATATATATATATATAATACCTCCCAAGTATTACAAATCTCTACCTGGATCAATTAGTGAAACAAATATCTCAAAAATAGTGTGAATCACAATGAAGTAAATGCAAAACTATACACAAATAAATAATGCATAAATATATAAATAATAGCATAAATATATGAGCCAGGCAAGGTCAGCAAAAACACGTGCAGAAAACATTAATATAATGGATAAATGAGAGAGTCTGAGTGGTGATCCCAATAGCCAGGTGTTGAAGAATGAGGAGCTTCAGTGTGCAAAGTACACCTCTTGTGACTTAGTAGCTTATCTCACAGCTATTCTAAGGCCCGGTAATTCTCAAGGGATACACATCCAATGATATGATCAGCCTGAGAGTAGGCTAGGAAACCCAAACCAAGGGATATATAGTGTGTTACAGCAGCTAGACTGAACGACCAGCAGATATAGAAAAATACTCTGATAAAGTGATTCCTGGAACCCAGCAAAAGTATTGAAGGGTAAAAAGCTCCAAGGTGCACACACCTCCAATGATGTCAAGCAGCTTACCTCAAAGCTGTCAGCACCTCATGTAGCACACCAGATACTGCGATGGGTTAATGTACGGCCAGGGGAATTGGTCTCAGATGATACTATATGAAACAATGACAGAGGGATATATAGTGCAACTCCGTTACCCCAAAGTACATTCAGATGATACACACTAATGCACTCGCAATCATCTGAATGTACTTTGGGGTAACGGAGTTGCACTATATATCCCTCTGTCATTCTTTCATATGGTATCATCTGAGACTGATTCCTCTCAGCCCCACCTAACACTTACCTGAGTTCCCTCTGCCCAGCGATGTCCATGAGTGTCTCAGCCATCCGAGATTCTCCCTCCTGATTTGGCTGAGACACAGCAATGGCGCCATTGGTTGCTGCTGCTGTCAATCAAAGTCAGCCAATTGGGAGAGGGGGGGGAAGGGCCAGGGCTCTGTGTCTGAATAGGTGCCCCATTTGCAGAATCCTAATAAAAAGATAAATGCCCATTTTTTTTTTTGTACCTCCCAAGGTTAACTTATTCTTTAACAATCAATCATCTGAAATATTCAGAAGAGAACAATTGTTTGCTCCATTGTAAAGATTGGTGTTCAGTCAAATAAATCCTGCAATTGTATTACAGGAGTCCTTTCTGTCAGGACTCCATTGATTGGTGCTTGTAATTACAAGTAATTTTAATCTTGTGGGTAAGTATCGGTCTGACAGAGTGAAATTTTCTATAAAAAAGAGCAGAAATAACTTTTCCAAAATGAGCGATGTGCACGTTCAAATACCATCATTTAAATTTGCGTGTTCTTGTGTGTTGTAAGCATCTGTGTACATAGTAGAAATCATCTATGTGTCTTTTACCTAATGGAAACACCCATCTCAACAGATCAATGGTGAAAGCCACGCACCCCATGCATCATTGATATTTCATTTGAGAGAACGTTTATAATCCCATTTCTTTATTCACATAATTTGCCTAAGTTTAAACCTTCAATATGGCTGGATCAAAAGGCAGTGGACATTGGTACCACCAACAGATCTGCTCATGTTCCACCAACCAGGAAACTAACATCTCCACACACACTGGGATGCCTAGTTTCCTGATGCTGAGCAGAGGGAAGGGCAAATAACATTGGTGCTGAAGTCTGCCCACCCACACCCACATACTGTGGGGAGAGAAGAATTGGCATCAGCTATTGGGATGTCCGTTTCTTATGTGTGCATATTTTGATGGATTGGAAGGTTGCAGGCATACAAAAATTCAGCAGTTACAATTAGAGTACCCATAGGATACTTTTATGTTAATTATCCAGGAGTTGGGAATTAAACAGTGCTAATTCTTTCAACTCATACATTCCATCTTGTGTGGTGCCAAACTCATGCAAAGCACGGTATTCGTCATACGTTAATTTTATAGATTCTTCATCTTGTATAGAGCAGTGGTCTCCAAACTGCGTATTGAGGGCCAGATGTGGCCCTCTGCTTGCCTTTATCCAGCTCTTGGGGCACTTTCCCTTCCACTGACACCAACAATGATAATTCATAATTCATGCTAACAACAACCGGGCACTATTTTTCCCATTGACACCAATGATGGGGCACCGTTCCTCCTGCTGACACCGAAGTTGCATTGCTTACTTCCGCTGATGCCAGGTCAGTTTCTATTACTAATGGCCATAGTCCAGCTCTCCTAAAGTCTGAAGGACAGTAAACGGGCCCTTTGTTTAGAAAGTTTGCTCCCAGGCTGGAGGAGAGAGCAATTAAACCTTGGTGCAGACACTCCTTGATGCATTTTGGAGACCCTGTTCAATATCCTTGGGCTTTTCCATTTAAAGCTCAACTCCATGGAAAAAATAAAAAATAAAAAATCACCCTTGCAATAACACCACCACCACCACACTGCCATATTTATTTTCTTTGTTACATCTAGCAGACTTCAGAATAGGCTATATCGCTTACTCCAGCACTCTCCTCTGCCTGAAGCTCCATTCTGTAGGCGGAGCCTCAGTCACTAACCCTGTATTGGGTACCTCCTGGAGGCTGTAGTGTGCCACGATTCGGTCACAGATTTCAGGGAACTGAGCACAGGGCTGGAAGCACCCTGCTGGAGCAAAGGATAAAGTAAGTGATTTCTCCTATGTCCCCTAGACTAATCATGAAAAAAAAATGGAGTTGGGCTTTAAGCATGGCAATGCTATAGGAGATCTGGAAGGGTGAGAGCTAGGCAAAGACGTTTTTATTTTATGTGACACAATAGTCTACCAGGGAATTTTTAGGGAACCTGTCGGGGCCAATACCTTTTTGGATTTTATTCCTTCTTTCTAAAATTATAGTTTACTGGCCATTGTATATGTAGACACGATTTTGCAAAAAAATATTTTCAAACAATTGTTTCATCTGATTTACTTATAGAGAGCAAGCATCCTCAAACTACAGCCCTCCAGCTGTTGCAGAACTACACATCCCATGAGGCATTGCAAAACTCTGACATTCAGACATGACTAGGCATGATGGGAATTGTAGTTCCTGAACTGGGGGGGGGGGGGTGCGTAGTTTGGAGACCCCTGTTATAGAGGAACTGCAGTCTACTCACATAATTTGTAATAAAAACATCTTTGCCATTCTGAAGCTTTCTTCCAACCACTTTGCATTATTTATATAATTCTGTACTTGGCAAATATGCTGCAGAAATCTCCATCCACTGAGTCTGGCTGCAGCCATTTTAACTGTTGGCAGGTGAAGCTGCTGCCTGTTCACTTCCTGGATTTACACAGAAACACACCTCCATCTCTCCAGCCCTGCAGCTTCCATTGGCCCTCTTATGACACGAGTGAGAGAGAGGGAGAGCTGTACACGATGTCGTAAGCCTAGGATTTTTACCAGGCAAGGAACAGCAAGTGGGCTGTATAAGGTATTACTGGCAGAAAAAAATGTTTTACTATCCAAAATTAAAACGGCAGAGGATTTAATAGATAGAAAGTTGAAAAAAGGTCTGCTTTAAAATGGTTGTACAGTGAGGGGAAAAAGGTATTTGATCCTCTGCTGATTTTGTACATTTTGCCCACTGAAAAATGATCAGTCTATAATTTTAATGGTAGGTTTATTTTAACAGTGATAGACAGAATAACAACAAAACTATCCAGAAAAACAAATTTTCAAAAAAGTTATAAATTGATTTGTATTTTAATGAGTGCAATAAGTATTTGACCCCGTCGACTTGGTATTTGGTGGCAAAACCCTTGTTGGCCACCAGGTTTGCACACATTTCGGGAGTGATTTTTGTCTCACTCCTCTTTGCAGATCCTCTCCAAGTCATTAAAGTGGAGTTTCCATCCCAAAAATGTTTTTTCATCTTTGTGCTCATTAGACCTAAAGAAAAAAATCAAAATTTTTTTTTTTTTTTTTTTTTTTTTTTTTTTTTTTTACTCTTCTGGAAATGCCTGTTGCTATGCGGTCCCACGAAATCTGCCCTTGGAATCGCCTAGGATTCTGACATCATCTCCCTCTAATGCTCCTGGGAAATGTGTGTCATCACTTCCCAGGATGCAGTGCGCTGTCCAATTATCACTCCCCATCCAAGACTTCAAGGAAATAAGTGCTTGTAGGCTTCACAATGTCCACAAGCAAAATGACAACCGTGTGGACCTAGTTTTATAAACTATCTTTTTTTGAATAACTATGCGGTAAGTGACCGGATTTATATTATAAAAACGCAAGATGAAAGGACATACATTTAAAAAAATGTTAATTGTGGTTGGAACTCCGCTTTAAGGTTTCGAGGCTGACGTTTGGTAATTTGAACCTTTAGCTCCCTCCTCTTATTTTCTATGGGATTAAGGTCTGGGCACTGGCTACGCCACTCCAGGACCTTAATGTGCTTATTGAGCCACTTCTTTGTTGTCTTGGCTATGTGTTTTGGGTCATTGTCATTTTCAATGCCCTAGCTGAGGGAAGGAGGTTCTTGCCCAAGATTTGACGGTACATGATCCCATCCTTCGTCCCTTTGATGCAGTGAAGTTGTCCTGCCCTCTTAGCAGAAAAAAACCCCAAAGCATAATGTTTCCATCTCCATGTTTGACTGGGGGGTTGGTGTTCATGCTGCCTATGATCTCAAGAACATGGCAAGTTGCGTTGATGCCGAAGAGCTTGATTTTGGTCTCATCTGGCCACATCACTTTCATCCAGTTTTCCTCCGAATCATTCAGATGTTCATTAGCAAACTTCAGATGGAAACTGTACATGTGCTTTCTTGAGCAAGGGGGACCTTGCGGGCACTGCAGGATTTCAGTCCTTCGTGGTGTAGTGTGTTACCATAGGTTTCTTGGTGACTATGGTCCCGGCTGCCTTGAGATCATTGGCAATAGTCTCCTGTGTAGTTCTGGGCTGATTCCTCACAGTTCTCGTGTTCATTTAGACACCTTTCACACTTGTACGACTTCAAAGTTGCGCGATTTTGCAGCGATTTCAATGAATGCCTGTGTAAGTGGCATTGAAATCATACCAAAGTAGTGCAAGGACTAATTTGAAATTGGCACTACTTAAAGTCGTGCCAGTATGAATGGTAGTCATTGAAAATAATGGAGAATGACTTGTCATACGATTTATTTTTTTAGTCCAAAATCGTGGGACAAGTCTTATAAGTGTGAAAGGGGACTTAAACTCCACGAGGTGAGATCTTGCATGGAGCCCCAGACTGAGGGAGACTGACGATTATTTTGTGTTTCTTCCATTTGCAAATAATCGCATCACCTGTTGATATCCTCTCACCAAGCTGCTTGGTGATGGTCTTGTAGCCCATTCCAGCATTATGTAGGTCTACAATCTTGTCCCTGACATCCTTGGATAGCTCTTTGGTCTTGGCCATGGTGGAGAAATTGGAATCGGATTGGTTCCTTGAACAAATAACAAGCAGAGATTAGGAGCAATCCCTTTTTTAATAAAGTGCTTCCAGTCTGTTTATTACCTGTGTAGAAGACCCCTGGAAGCCAGAAATCTTGCTTGCTGATAGGGGATTAAATACTTATTTTGCGCATTTAAAATGCAAATCAATTTATAACTTTTTTTAAAATACGTTTTTCTGGAAATGTTTGTTCTGTCTCACTGTTAAAATTATAGACTTATCATTTCTTTGTCAGTGAGCAAATATACAAAATCAGCAGGGGATCAAATGCTTTTTTTTTCCCCCTCACTGTAAAACCCCATTCATGAAATCTGACCTGGACACATATTTCTGCAGTGTTTACTTGTCTCTCTCCAAACCTCTAAGGCCCCGTACACACGATCAGTCCAAACTGATGAAAACGGACTGAAGTTCAGTTTCATCGGTCTAAACCGACTGTGTGTAGGCCCCATCAGTCTGTTGTTCTTCAGTCCAAAAATGTAGAACTTGGACCGATGGACGCCTACTGATCAGTCAAAACCAATGGTTAGTACGCAAAAGCATCGGTTCAAACCCGCGCATGCTCAGAATCAAGTCGATGCATGCTTGGAAGCATTGAACTTCATTTTTTTTTTCTGTACGTCGTTGTGTTTTACGTCACTGCGTTCTGACACGGTTTTTGAACTGATGGTGTGTACGCACATCAGACCATCAGTCTGTGAACCGATGAAACTGAACTTCAGTCCGTTTTCATCAGTTTGGACTGATCGTGTGTACAAGGCCTAAGTCCCATGTCTTTCTGCTTCTCCATTCCTCTGTTATCAGCATGATAACTTTTGACAATTACTCCTGACACAGGAAATTGCAGCAGCAGCTGGAAATTTGTGTCAGGGAGGGAACTTTGAGATAGATTAGCAGGAAGCTGGTCTATTCAGACTGCAGCTCTGCCACTTTCTTCATTCCTCTGTCTATGTGGGGGGGGGGGGGCGGTGATTTTATTCCAATCGGCTCACACACAGTGTACCCAGACTCCACTCCCACTGCTGAAACAGGGAAAAAAAATCTAAAAAGATGTGTACTTCTAAAGAATATAGAATTCCAAATACAACAGATGTACAACTTATGTAGGGATATTTGTTTTCATCTCTGTGTATCATTCACTCCACTGGGCATAGGAGAGGGTTTTACATCCACTATGAAGGATTGTAGCATAAATGCCTATCCTCCCTCCCATGCCTATTCTATATATAAATGCATTTTAATGTTTTCTCATGTTAGAGCACTTCCAAATCAGCTCAGGTCCAGTTTCACCCTGCAGCTGTTGGATAAATCAAATGGGAGTGAGAGAAAAGCACCCCTGTGTCGTTTACTCGACACTTTCCACACTCTCTTGCAGATCCCAGGAGCAGCTCCTTGCTGTGTCAGTTCCTGAGTAAGAAGGGAGAACACCGCACAGATGCCAGATCTCATAGCCTGGTAAATGGGTTTTATAAATTACAGAATAAAAATTCGAAAAGTATGTCCCTGGGCAACTTGAGTACCAGTTTTTCAAAGTTGTAATAGCAGGTTAAAGACTTTAGTTGCCTGAGCATCTCAAGAATTTATGGGATGAGGGTGTATGTTGCATGTGCAAACGTTTGCTTTGACACTTTTAAAGCTTTACGTAAAGCAGTTGTCCAGTTTCGGATACTCGTAAAGAAGGAAAAGTGTTTTTTTTCTCGTTTTTTTTCTTAGTATGTTATTGTTTAATCATACTGTAGCCTTATAAATTACCCATCACTTTTTGTTGCTAACATTGGTACATTTAATATAACGTGTGCAATAAAATAACGTGGTTGTAACATCTTTTTTATTTGTTCCTTCTGTAAGCATTTATAAAAAAAAATGTTTTTTTTTTTCCCGTTTTCTACATTTTACATACAAAACATTACAAATATGACAAGCAGCCAAATGCAGCGAGTTAAGTTGCCACGTATGTTTAGTGGCCACTTGCCCCCCCTACCCTCTGCATCCAGTGTAGAAGCATTTTTCAAATGTTTTAGGGATTGAAGATGCTTTTAGTTGCTTTTGTTGGGCATTTTACAAGTGAATGCATTGCAGACTATCATAACATTTTCCTAGAATATTTAGAGATTATAAAAAACCCCAAGCAAAATATCCCAGTTGAAAGTAATGCAATTATTTATGCCCAGACTGTTTCAAACAGCTACTTGGTATTTCGAAACGGCATTAACAGGCAATTATAAAGGCTGCTATAATTGTTTTATTGATACTAACACAAAGAGGAAGTGCTGGATCCGCATTGATACACTTTCAAAGTTTGGACATTTGTGGTTAGGTTGTATTTATTAAGATTTTTTTTTCACATTTTTATCATTTTTAATGGATACAGTACATTTGCATAATATAGAAATAAGCACAGTGCACTTGTATCATCTGTATTTGTAATGACTACACAATAAGTAGACATATTTTCCTTTTTATTTTATTTTATTTATCTTTATTTATTTTTTTACTAGTGCAAAAAGGAAGTGGTGGATCTGCACCCACGTACCTTTTATACATAATGTTTTTCCCCATATATGCATATTTCTTTAGATTGTGCTGTTTTTTCTGCCTTTTTGTGTTTTTTACTTTAACAAAGCTTTTCAAGTGTGTGTGTGTGTGTGTTTTCTGTAGCGTTTTGACGCTAGTGTAATAAATTTGTATTGTATTTAAAAATTTGAGATTTTTTTATGCATGTTTTAAAAGGCAGAACATCTACTGGAAATACCAATGTGCCTTTTTAATAATGTGAATCATGACTATTCTGGCACTGGTAAAATTATACAAAGGTGGATTTGAGGCACCAGACTCTGAACATCTGTCAGAGAGCATTGGCTGAGCTTGTTGACTAACATTGGTAACCCTACCGCAATGCAGAGCCCCTCCAAAACAGGACAATGGCCTCCACTGAGCAATTCAAGTAACATTTACAACACATGTGCTGATTGGTGGTCTTAAGACTCTATAGTCATTTACTTCCGGAAAACAAGGGACAGCCAAAGCATTTTGGGGTCCAAACAATCCCCCTTCATTAGATATGCTTTTTATAGGACTCTATCTATGCCTGCAAAATGGTCCTGAGCTGTGTTCTGTGTCAAAACAGGGGCAACATTAGTCGCAATCGACAGGCTTTCAGCCAGCCATAGATGGAGCAATTTTCTTTGGTTGCAGGAAAGAAAATCACTTGATTCCCCAATCAACACAGTCCTTGTTGATGGGGGGAATCTCCCCCCACAGAGTAGGGGGAGTCGTCCCTGCTGGGATAACACAAATTACTGCTAGCAGCTATAATGGCTGCTAGCAATAATCCAAGTCTGACAGGCTAATTATACCCAAGTTGATTGCTCTATCAACTTTGGTACATTCAGCCTGCCCATTCCTTTATTTTGCATCTTGGCCAGTCCCTGCTGAACTGGCCGAGATCCGAACTGTCTGTGGCCAGCTTTAGAAACCTGTTTTTCAAGGACACCTCCATTTTGACTATTAATGCTCATTTATGCTTTAGGGGAATGAAGCCTTAGCTGTTCAGCAATTGCTTCATTAAAAAATGGTAGCAGGGATGTTTATGCTTACTGAACAGGAAGTGAGAAGTGCGAGAAACTGACCATAGGGATATCACCTTAGTGGTCTGTTAGGATTCAGTCTGTAAACTTTCCACCAGTTTTAGATTGTGCCAGCATTTTGGGCCGTCATCATATAGTATCTCACAAATATGAGTACACCCCTCACATTTTTGTAAATATTTTATTATATCTGCATGTGACAACACTGAAAAAATTGCACTTTACATTGTAGCAAAGTAGTGACTGTACAGCTGGTATAACAGTGTAAATTTGCTGTCCTCTCAAAATAACAACACAGTCATTTGTCTAACCCGCTGGCAACAAAAGTGAGTACACCCCTAAGTGAAAATGTCCAAATTGGGTGCAAAGTGTCAATATTTTGTGTTCATTATTTTCCAGCGTTGCCTTAACCCTCTTGGGCATGGAGTGCACCAGAGCTTCACAGTTGCCACTGGAGTCCTCTTCCACTCCTCCATGACGACATCACGGAGCTGGTGGCTGTTGAAGACCTTGCGCTCCTCCCATCTTCCATTTGAGGATGCCCCACAGATGTCCAATAGGGTTTAGGTCTGGGAACATGCTTGGTCAGTCCATCACCTTTACCCTCAGCTTCTTTAGCTAGGCATTGATCGTCTTGGACATGTGTTGGAGGCCGTTATTATGTTGGAATACTGCCTTGCGGCACAGTCTCCGCAGGGAGGGGGACATGTTAGGATTCATGGTGCCCTCAATAAACTGTAGCTATCCAGTGTCGGCAGGACTCGTGCAGCCCCAGACCATGACCCACCACCATGATTGACTGTAAGCAAGACACTTGTCTTTGTACTCCTCATCTGGTTGCCGCCACACACGCTTGACACCATCTGAACCAAATACGTTTATCTTGGTCTCATCAGACCACAGGACATGGTTCCAGTAATCCATGTCCTTAATCTGCTTGTCTTCAACAAACTGTTTGCGGGCTTTCTTGTGCATCATCTTTAGAATAAGCTTCGTTCTGGGACGACCAATTCGATGCAGTGTGCTGCGTATGGTCTGAGCACTGACGGGCTGACCCCCCTCTAACCCCTTTAACCTCTGCAGCAATGTTGGCAGCACTTGTAGGTCTATTTTCCAAAGACAACCTCTGGATATAACGCTGAGCATGTGCACTCAACTTCTTTGGTTGACAACGGCGAGGCCTGTTCTGAGTGGAACCTTTTTTGTTTAATCACATTTTATTCGATATTTTTGTTTTATACACAGGTTCCACTCATAGCATATAATGGTATACTAGGCATGCATATCCATTCTAAATGAGGATTATTCCCCGGGCATGACCCAGGGTCTTGCTCTCTAAAACGTAACCGCTGGATATCTATAGATACAAGAATACTAAGCAAAGAGAGAAAAGGCCGTTAAGAATAGCAAAATCTGTTCTGAGTGGAACTTGTCCTGTTACACCGCTGTATGGTCTTGGCCACCATGCTGCAGCTCAGTTTCAGGGTCTTGGCAATCTTTTTATAGCCTATGCCATCTTTATGTAGAGCAACAATTAATTTTTTTCAGATCCTAAGAGTTCTTTGCCATGAGGTGCCATGTTGAAGTTGCAGTGGCCAGTATGAGAGAGTGAGAGGGATAACACCAAATTTTAACACACCTGGGACCTTGTAACACAAATGAGTCACATGAGGGTGTACTCACTTTTGTTGCCAGCAGTTTAGACATTAATGGCTGTGTGAGTTATTTTAAGGGGACAGCAAATTTACACTTGTATACAAGCTGTACACTCACTACTGTACATTATAGCAAAGTGTAATTTCCTCCGTGTTGTCACATGAAAAGATATGATAAAATGTTTACAAAAACGTTAGGGGTGCACTTTTGTAAGATACTGTATGTCTCTGCCAAGCCTTGAGCAGCCCATACACAAGCGAATTTCTTTACTGCAACCTCGCTTCCCCCACTAACAGACAGTGTTGACGGGGGAATCCCTCCCGCCGAGCCATTGTATTCTCCAGGCGGGGGCGGCTTTCCCCTCTGGGAGAAGACTCTAATAGCCACTAGTCATAATTACATGCAAAATCCCTCAAGCTGGTTGTACCCAAGTTGATCGATCAACTTGGTACATTCAGCCCCCCCCATACACTGGCCCGATCTTGGGTAGTCCCTGCTAAACCGCTTGAGATTTGAACAGTCTATGGTCGTCCTTAGACATACTTTGTTTGGTAGGTTCCCCCCCACCCTGATTCTGCTTTTCCCTCTCAGTTTCCTCTTCCTAGTTAATTCTATGAGGACATTTAATAGAGAAGTAAAAAAAAAACAAAAAAAAACTAATCGTACTTCGGTGGATGCAGCATACTTACTTTGGTTGCAGCATCAGTCTGATGCTGCATCTCTCCTCCGGCCCCTCTGCACTAAGAACTGAGTGATCGAACACAGCTGATTGCTCAGTGTTTAGAGCTCCCCAAACAGAGAGCTGTAGACTGTCAGTCGCAGCTCTCTGCTCTGCTCCCTCCCCGCTTATTGGAGTACTGGGCTATGGAGGGGTGAGGCAGCCAGCTCAGGCTCTCAGCGGCCCACTGAGGGGGGGTGTCGGTCCAGGCATGTGTGGCGGATCCAGACTTTGTTGCGGTGCCTGGACTGACTTCTGTGATGTCAAAACGGGTCACAGGAGTGCAAAACAAACTGCTTTCCTCTGATCCATAGGAGAAGTCCAGACAAATGCGCTTTGGCTGGACTTCTCCTTTTAATCTTTCAAATAGCAGTGTACGTTTTTTTTGCTCATTTTAATGGTTTTACCTTTTACTTCTGCTGTATATTGTTGGTGACTGACTGACTGACTGACTGACATAAGTGGATTTGCACATTGTTTGTATTTATGGTCATTGATATACTTTTTATTTTTTGCTCTTGTTTTATTTTTAGGTGTCTCAGCACTCGCCCAGGTGAGACTGGAATGGATGTAACGAGCCGTTGCACCCTAGGAGACCCCAACAAACTGCCGGAGGGGGTCCCACAACCAGCTCGAATGCCTTATGTCTCGGACAAGCATCCACGGCAAACTCTGGAGGTCATTAACCTTCTACGAAAACACAGAGAACTCTGCGATGTGGTGCTTGTGGTTGGTGCCAAGAAGATCTATGCCCATCGGGTCATTCTCTCTGCTTGCAGCCCTTATTTCAGGGCTATGTTTACTGGAGAGTTGGCCGAAAGTCGTCAGACTGAGGTAGTAATCCGGGACATTGATGAGCGAGCCATGGAATTGCTTATTGACTTCTCATATACATCCCAAATCACAGTGGAAGAGGGCAATGTACAGACCCTTCTACCAGCTGCATGCCTCCTTCAACTTGCAGAAATCCAGGAAGCCTGCTGTGAATTCCTGAAGCGACAGCTTGATCCCTCCAACTGTCTAGGTATCCGAGCCTTTGCTGACACTCACTCCTGCAGAGAGTTGCTGAGAATTGCAGACAAATTTACCCAGCACAACTTCCAGGAGGTAAGGGGATGGAAAATGTATAAAGCACAAAGTCAGTGCTATACATGGGATAAAGTTTCCTAGCAGTTGTTTGTTTGATGTGCTTGTTAAATGACAAAACGACACAGTGATGACAGCTAAAGGATATACAGTACCACCTTTACACACACAAATGTCATGCTATTCTGAAACGCCACAATGCAATTCTTCTTAGTCTTGGGTTGTACATGTAAAGCAAACCTTTCGTTTTCTAAAACGTAGCAAACTGACAGTTGATGCAGATCCCTGTGTGCATCTTTCAATATCTTAATGAGAGTTTCTAAATCCATGGTTTTGTATTTCTATTTTAATTTTTTGCACATCGTGTGCTCTTATGCAAACAAAAGCAATGTTGATTGAACAAAAGACAGTCAAGTTAGTTTTCCTTAGTAACTCTTTAGAGAAGCTGCTGTAAACTTTGCTGTATTGGAACCAACCTGAGCATAATGTGACGTAACGAAGTCTAAGGCCTTGTACACACGAGCAAATGAATCTGTTCAAATCGATCGGACCGACCGATTTGAACAGATTTGTCTGCTGGCTGTTTTGGTTTGATCGCTATACACACGATCAAACCAAAATCCCCGCCAGCAGACAGCGCGGCTAATGCAGCCACCACGTCTAAGGATTGGTGAGCTGCAATACATTACATTTTAGTTTTTTTTTAATACCGCTTTAACCACTTCCCGACCGCCCACCGCAGGTATACGTCGGCACTTTGAGGATGGATATCTCGGTAACGGCAGCAGCTGCTGCCACAACCGAGATATCCATCTCTTCTGTGGGCGGTCGGGTAAACGATAATGGCGGTCTCCGCGGCGGAATCGCCGTGAGATCGCCGTTATCGGTAGCAGACGAGCGTCCCCTCCCGCTGCGCTCCCGCCCTCTCCGCCGCTTACCGGAGCCGTCGGTAGCGGCGGAGGCGATCGGGTGCGCTCGTCTGGTCAGCGGGGATGCGAGTGAGGGAAAAAATTTCCCTCGTCCATCCCCGTAGCTCTGCTGGGCGGAAGTGACGTCAAACGTCAGTTCCAAACAGCGTCTTAAAGAGACATTTGAAAAATGACATTTAAAATTTTTTTTTTGCATTTTAGCCTAAATATGAGATCTGAGGTCTTTTTGACCCCAGATCTCATATTTAAGAGGACCTGTCATGCTTTTTTCTATTACAAGGGATGTTTACATTTCTTGTAATAGGAATAAAAGTGATAATTATTTTTTTATTTTAGTGTTAAAAATTGGTAAAATTAATACAAATAAATACGAAAACAAAAAAATTTTTTTTTTAAATCGCCCCGTCCCGACGAGCTCGCGCGCAGAAGCGAACGCATACGCGAGTAGCGCCCGCATATGAAAACGGTGTTCAAACCACACAAGTGAGGTATCGCCGCGATCATTAGAGCGAGAGCAATAATTCTAGCCCTATACCTCCTCTGTATCTCAAAAAATGCAACCTGTAGAATTTTTTAAACATCGCCTATCGAGATTTTTAAGGGTAAAAGTTTGACGCCATGCCACGAGCGGGCGCAATTTTTAAGCGTGACATGTTGGGTATCATTTTACTCGGCGTAACATTATCTTTCACAATATGTAAAAAAATTGGGCCAAATTTATTGTTGTCTTATTTTTTTATTTAAAAAAGTGAATTTTTTCCAAAAAAAGTGTGCTTGTAAGACCGCTGCGCAAATACGGTGTAACAAAAAGTATTGCAATGACTGCCATTTTATTCTCTAGAGTGTTAGAAAAAAAAAATATATAATGTTTGGGGGTTTTAAGTAATTTTATAGCAAAAAAAAATGTTTTAGTCTCGTAAACACTGAATCTGAAAAACAGGCCCGGGGCTAAAGTGGTTAAGCTGCCTCTCCACAGCATATTGATAGGATGCACTTTCAAGTTTATACAGAATAGGTTTACAAAAAACATATATGATTGCAGTTGTTGATGCAAAGATCCTGTTATTGCAGTTAGGCCCCTTTCACACGATTGTTGCTATTGGGTCCACCTGTCCGTTTGTCAGGTGGACCTGATTGAAACGGGTGTTAATGGATATTTGTCCGTTTTTATCACCTGCCTACTTCCAATTCTATTCCCCAAAAAGAAACGGAACCTTACCCTACGTCTAGGCAGATTCGGTGTAAATGGACAGCCAGACTGTTTAAATCCGACTGCCCATAGAGGAGTGCGGGCTGTGTCTGTTCTGGATAAGCGGAGCAGACAATGACCTGTCTTCTGCCTGCTCAATGGGGGATCAGCAGATAGAGCAGATTCTGCCCTGTGTGAAAGGACCCTCAATTTTCCCCTTTTTGAGAGACCCTATGGAAGGTAGCCACAAGCTGTGACTCTACCTGGAAGCATCAGAGCAGCCAGCCATTTGGTCATATCAGCAAGGGGGAAAAAAAGTTTTTTGATTTTAGTTCTACTTTTTAATCCAAAATATGCTCTTGTCTTTTTCTGTTGATGCTGTGTGAGTTTGGATGTTTTTTTTTTTTTTTTTTTTTTTTTTTGTATACAAACGTAAGATCCTTTTCAGTGGAGAGCTGATTATTTTTTGTCTTGAGTATTGCAGAAATTAGTAAAGTATTTGCAGGATCCCTCTTATGGGAAGCAGTTAACCTTTTCTTATGGTATATCGTGTCTTCTAATTTTGCGTACCACTGCCAGAGTCCCAGGTGGGTTTTCAGTCAAGCTCTCAGATATCAGTTTCCGTGTCAGAGAATTGGACCACTTGTGTGTGCGTACGCGAGCGAGCCTGTGAACCCCCCCCCCCCCCCTCTCTTTTCCACATGCTTGATTCACATGCCATTTCAGGACTGACTGCAGCCAGCGGAGGTGCAAGCAGTTATGGGGACACTGTGGCTTCTGGTAAATATATTTTAGGGCATTGTCGGTCAATAAATTTAATTTAGTTACAGCTTTCTGTGTTCTGTTTTAACTTACAATAAACCATAATAATTATTTTGCATCCATGATATATTAATTATTTGTCTATTACTGTTGAGTATTGATCATTGGCCAGTTTTAAATACCTGGTCAATTCATTATTATGGTGCAGTATGCATGTGATTTGTTGGGATCGTTGTTTAAGGCCCATAACTCTGCTGTCTGTGTGTCGTTTTTATTCCATAATCCCATACACCTTAGTTCAGGGCTAGGGTAGGCAGTGCATCGCATACATGCATGCATGCATACATACATACATACATACATACATACATACATACATACATACATACATATTTTTTTTTAAATATATAAATAATTATTATATCATGGATGCAAAAAATATATATATATATATATAATTTTTTTTTGTGCTAAATTTCTTGAGCCCTTTATGTTGGTTTTAGGAGAACCCGATGTTCTTTTGACTGGCTGGTTGAATTTGTATATTGCAGTTCTTGCATACTTTGTGTGCACATGACTATATATTTTTCTGTGATATGCATGTGTGTTGCTGACCATTGCAAAATGCTCCAGCTTATCTAGCTGTACTCTTACAAACGCTCAATGACGGAAGCTATTTGCTCTTTGGAAGTAAACATTAATGAAGTGATCCCTACCCGCATGTGTGTCTCTACATGTTTTGCATATACTTCCCTGAAACAATTTGAGAAATATGACTTTCAAGGTGTCAGATGATCATCAGGCTGTCAAATGTCCCCTGCTAATTGGAGCTGGTACCTGACAGACAGGGAGGGACAAGAGTTTTCCTCGGGTACTGGTATCTACAATTTTTGTTTTACATGTTCTGTGCCGGAAATAAGACCGTCTCTGAGCAATACAGCACTCATAATCGTCCCCCCATACATATGGCCAGCAATCTGATCTTTCATTTGTGTCTTGTTCAGACTGACAGAATGATTTACTTTTCTATACAGTTGTGACAAGTTCAGCAGGCACAGAATGACTTGCCCTCCATAACGTTGGCTATACTTTTGTTGCTGGGTGCACAGATGATGATCCCACACCCAGAAGCCAAAAAGGAAGTTGGTACACCAGTGTCTTATGAGTGGCACTTTTTTTTTTTTTTTTCAGGATCATCTCATAGCAGCTACACAACTACAGCACTGCATGACGTCTCAGACTTTACTGCCGCTCTACTTTGTACAGCTTGAGCTATGCATTCGTATCAGATGGCAGTCAGATAACTGACGCAAGTGCTATCAAGGCACATAAACATCTACACCTGTATCCTAGGGTCATTTCCTTTGCCACTCGCAGACATCACAGGCTAAGCATCGGGCAATTTTATTAAAAAATGGGACCCTAGTGGTACTCCTTACGGTTATTCTATACTTCTTTGTGCAAGTAATGAGGCATGCATAATCCTTGTACAAGACGTTATTACAAACTTTTATTACATAGTCTTGAAAACTTTGTTAACCACTTCAGCTCCGGAGGGTTTAACCCCCTTCCTAACCAGGCCATTTTTTTTCAATAACGGCACTGCGTAGCTTTTAACTGACAATTGTGTGGTCGTGCGACGCTGTACCCAAAATAAAATGGTTGTGCCGCTACAGTGCTCGTCGATGCCCTTACAGTGCTCACCCGTGAGTGCTTATTGGTGCCTTACAGCGCACAACAGTGCCATAAGTACCCTCTTGGTGCTTATCAGTGGATCCTTGTGGTGCCCTTAAAAAGAAATCAGCTTTTTTTTTTTTTTTTTTTAACATTTTCCAAAACTTTGTGGAAAAACAATATGGGGTCTTTTTGTGAGCATTTCCATTATCCTGGTGCTCCCTTGAGCCTTCAAAAGTCTAATAGGTAGTGAAGAAGTTAGACGTGTAATTTATACTTCTAGAACACCTGACATTGTTCTCTGCATGTTGGGCCTCTGTCCAGGCTGTGAAAAAGTCTCAAATGTGGTATCGCCATACTCTCGAAGTAGCAGAATGTGTTGTGGTGTGAGTGCAAGTATGCATTATATTGGATAAATAACCTGTTAATATGACAATTTTGTAAAAAAAAAAAAAATCTTTATTTTTGAAACCAATTTGGGGGTGGGGGGAGAATTGCAACTTTGAAATACTCACCATGCCTCTCACTAAATACATTGGCATGTTTACTTTCTAAAAGGGGGTCATTTTGGGGGGTATTTTGTACTTTCCAGTTTTGGTGTCTCATGAGTGGCAAGAAGAAATCCATTGTACATCAGGTGTGATCAATTTTCAAGGATGTCACCGTAGCTTGTGAACTCTTAACGTTTCACAAAAAACAAATACTGTACAGATTTGGGTTATTTTTATCAAAGAAATATAGCAGTATGCTTTTTTTATTTTTGTGTTTTTTTTTTTTTTTTTTTTTTACAAAATTTGACTAACCCCCAGCCCCCCCCCCCCCCTCTACTCCCTTTCCTGGCAAACAAGAGAGAGAGCTGTGCATAATGTCATAAGCCTAGGCTTTTCACCAGACAGGAAGTGGGCTGTATAAAGTATTTACTGGCAGAAAAAGTTTTACTATCTAAAGTTAAAACAAGGACAGAAGATTAGATGGGAGATTGAAAAAAATTACTGAAGTTCTGCTTTAAGCTAAGGGCGTGTTTTGGCAGTTCCGTATTGCTTGTTGACAGCAGTCATGTGACACCTTAGTGACAGGTTGTTTTATTGGCTGTCTTTTTCTTGGCACATTATATGATTGTTTTATTGAACTAGAAGAGCTAGATATTCCTGAAACAAAGTACCATGTAATCCCAAGCATGAGCACACATGGATCAGAATATTTACATTGATCCGATCACATTCACGTGTCAACTTTAATCAAATAAGATCAATGGTCCATTTATTTATTTATTTATTTATTTATTTATTCATTCATTCAAGTTATATAGGAAAAGATTCAAGCCTGGCTTTGCCTTTTTTTTTCTTGAATCTACTTCTTCTTTTTTTTTTTTTTACGGGAGTAGAATTGCCATTTTTTTTAAAGTGTATTTTTGTTTGTTTTCTTCTTTTCTCATTGCCAGTTTTCCTGTAATTCACACAAGTATATCTGTGTGTGCAGTATATTCTGGACGAGATGACAGGCATTAAAGAGCAAACTATTGAGTTGCAAAGACAGCTGACATGCGCGCAGATTTGTCACTCTTCTAACGGCTAACATAAATTCCTAAACGTGTTTACATAGGACTGTATACATATACCACCTGGACAAATATTAAATGTCCTAAAGGCCTGTGAAGTGCCTATGGTTTGGTTTAGTGCACCATCACAAGAATTTCAGCCAGGCATCTAGTTGCTCATGAAAAGTCATTTTATTACTGTCAGCAAATCTTGGTGTAATGTTATCTATGTACAGTATATAAACTTCTTTAGATAAAAGATAACTTTTAAATATTGTATAAAACATTTACAGTGCCTTGAGAAAGTATTCATACCCCTTGAAATTTGCCACGTTTTGTCATGTTGCAACCAAAAACGTAAATGTATTTTAATGTGATAGACCAACGCAAAGTGGCACATAATTGTGACGTGGAAGGAAAAATGATGACTGGTTTTCAACATTTTTTACAAATATCTAAAAAGTGAATACTTGGTAGAACTACCTTTCACTGCAATTACAGCTGCAAGTCTTTTTTAGTATGTCTCTACCAGCTTTGCACATCTAGAGAGTTAATTTTTTGCCTCATTCTCTGTTAGCTTGGATGGAAAGCGTCTGTGAACAGCAATTTTCAAGTCTTGCCACAGATGCTCAATTGGATTTAGGTCTGGTCTTTGACTGGGCCATTCTAACTCATAAGTATGCTTTTGATTAAAACCATTTCATTGTAGCTCTGGCTGTTTGGGGTTGTTTGGCCTGCTGGAAAGTGAACCTCCGCCCCAAGTCTCTAAGGCCGCGTACACACGGAGGGACGTGTCCGCTGAAACTGTCCGACGGACCGTTTCCAGCGGACATGTCTCCTCTGGATTTTCATCCGACGGCGTGTACACACTATCGGATCAAAATCCCAGCGGGCAGACAGCGCGGTGACGTTGACGCCGCCACGTCACGGCACTAGGAAGTGAAAAAAGAACCAGCGGACATATATACAAACATGTCCACTAGCCCATACACACGATCGGATTTGTCTGCTGAAACGTGTGTACGCGGCCTAACAGGTTTTCTTCTAAGGTTGCCCTGTATATGTCTCCATTCATCTTCCTATCAACTGTGACCACCTTCCCTGTCCCTGCTGAAGAAAAGAATCTCCACAACATGATGCTGCCACCACCATGTTTCACGGTGGGCATGGTGTATTCAGGGTGATGTGCAGTGTTTCCCCCCACACATAGCGTTTTGATTTTAGGCCAACAAGTTAAATTTTGGTCTCATCTGACCAGAGCACCTTCTTCCACATGTTTTCTGTAGCCCCCTCAATCACAAACTGCAAACAGGACTTCTTATGTTTGTCTTTCAACAATGGCTTTCTTCTTGCCACTCTTCCATAAAGGCCATATTTGTGGAGTGCACGACTAATAGTTGTCCTGTGGAAAGATTCTCCCACCTGAGCTGTGGATCTCTGTAGCTCCTCCAGAGTTACCATGGGACTCTCGGTTGCTTCTCCCATTAATGCGCTCCTTGCCCAGCCTGTCAGTTTAGGTGGATGGCCATGTTTTGGTAGGTTTTGCAGTTGTGCCATACTCTTTCCATTTTCAGATGATGGATTGAACAGGGCTCTGTGATTTGTTCAAAGCTTGGGATATTTTTTTTTATAACCTAACGGTGCTTCAAACTTCTCCACAATTTTATCCCTGACCTGTTTGCGGGTTTCTTGACCTTCATGATACAATTTGTTCACTAAGGTTCTCTAAGGCCCCTTTCACACTGGGGCGGGAGGTGCATCGGCTATTTTAGCGCTGCTTTACCGTCAATTTTGTGGCGTTACTCAGCCACTAGCGGGGCGGTTTTACTCCCAGCTAGTGGCTGAGCATGGGTTAAAAACCACCTCAAAGTGCCTCTGCAGAAGCGCATTGCCGGCGCTATAGCCGCAGTGTCCCATTGATTTCAGTGGGCGGGAGCGTCCTGCTACCGCAACGCTCCAGTGTGAAAGCCCTTGGGGCTTTCACACTGGAGACACAGCAGCAGCTGTTTAGGGTCAGTTTGCAGGCGCTCTTTTTAGCCTCTGAGGGCTTCACAGCACAGCTGTATTCATACTGAGGATAAATTACAAACTGGTGGACTCTATTTACTAATAAGGTGACTTCTGAAGGAAGACGGTTCCACTAGATTTTAGTTAGGGGTATTGGAGCAAAGGGGACCGAGTACAAATGCACCCCTCACTTTTCAGATATTTATTTCTAACACATTTTGAAAACCATTTTTAATTTTCCTTCCACTTCACAATTATGTGCCACTTTGTGTTGGTCTATCACATTAAATCCCCCCAAAAATTCTGTTTTTGGTTGTAACATGACAAAATGTGGAACATTTCGAGGAGTATGAATACTTTTTCAAGGCACTGTATGTGTCTACTATATATTTATTACCTGTGAAAATATTTCTGTGTAGCCTTCCTGGTGATCTAGTTTTCCCTTTTCTTTCTCGTACATCACGGGACACAGAGCGGCATATTCATTACTATGTGGGTTATATGGAGTACCTTCAGGTGTCGACACTGGCAATCTCAAACAGGAAGTCCCCTCCCTATATAACCCCCTCCCCTAGAGGGAGTCCCTCAGTTTTTTCGCCAGTGTCTTAGGTGTTGGTCACGGAATAGCTTTGCTCCACATCCTTGGGATTAAGGGCGGGCTAACCGGATCTGTCCAAGGAGCCTCAGTGCCAAAGTGGACAGTACCCGGGCCCCAAGCCGTGGGGTTTTGCCTATAATGCTCCTCTTTGGAGGGCTGGACCCTGGGCCCAGGACTTGGAGTTTGTAAAAACCATAAGTTCCTGTTTGCCAGGGTGCTATATAGGTCCAGGACAGTGGGTACCTTCATAGGACCCCAGGGCCTGAAGGTCTACTACGCTACCCACGGAGATGGGAGAAGATTGGATCAGTTTGCTGGACAAACATCCTGCAGCATGGAGCAGGTAAGGGGGAGCCTGCGGGACTTGGTTCGACAGCAGGCTCTCCGGGGTAACCTAAAAGGGGGATAGCCTAAGTATGCTCTGCATGGGCAACCTTGTTCACTATGTCTGAAGAGAGACAGGATGACACCTTTTCTCCCCCATCACTAGGTCCCCCTGTCTAAATATGTGTGCTAGCTAAACCTGCTGTTTCTTCCTAGGGCTAGTAAGGATCCCTAGGGGCCTTTGGAGAGTCCTACCTGGCCGGGGGTTTGAATCTGCCGCCTGTTTCTGCGTTCCTGGATCTCCAGCAGCGCGGCTCCTCCATGTTCCTCCTGTTTCCGGCATACGCGCGCGCACGTCTTATTGACGTTTTTCGCGCCGTTCAGACAGGAGGGCGGGGGGGGGGCGTGCCTGCAGCGTCATACAGGGGCGCGCCTTTGTGCTGTTATAGACAGCAGGCATTGTCCGTGCTCAGTCTGAGGCTGATTTTCAGAGGAGAGGACGCAGAGCGGCAGAACAGTGACTCCCGGTGGCGGAAGAGGGGTAGTACATGTGGACTTTGTTCCAATACCTTTTTGTTAAGCCAAGAAATCCCCCTTTTTTGCAGCAGGTTTGGAGGCTGGCAAACTTAGTTTGGGGTCACGATATGTTGTCAAAAGAAAATATATAATATATTTAAAAAAAAAAAAAAAAAAGAAAAGAACATACGGGATCCCATCAGTTTTTGGGCATTAGTGATCTATTGTCCCCTAAACTCTGATTTTTGTACTCCTGGCCACTACAGTCTGTTGTGTGGGCGGAGTCCCTCGATTTTGTATTATGGCTTCCAAAGGTTCGGGGTCAAAGGGTACAAAAAAGACCAAAAAACAAAAGGGTTCCCTTTCTGATTCTGATATGCCGATACTTTCCCCGCAACTTATTAACATAAGAAGCGCCTTGGATGAGCCATTAGGGGGATCTGGTGCGGAGGCTGGCCCAGATCAGCCCAGCCCTGTGTTTATCACAGAGGAGATGCTAGCCGTATCCCTAGGGGGGCTAGAAGAGAGAATAGCAGCATTGATCGCTAGAGCTATTCCTGGTAAGAAACGGGTTAGATCCCCATCACCAAGAGGTGTATCCTCAGATGCTGAGATTCTCTCTCCAGAGGAATTGGAATCACAGGAGGATCAACTAGACCTGAACCAAGAGGGTTCAGGGATTGAGGGATCTGCCTCTGAGGAACCATTTTCAGACTCCCAGACAGAAAGACTGTGGGTACAGTCTTTGACGGACATGGTCCGCTCGGCATTTAGTTTACCATTGCCAGAGCCTCAGGTTCCTCCGGTATCCTCTCTGGGCTCTTTGAAAGCTCCGTTAAGCAACGCAGTTTTTCCGGTCCATCCTCTCTTGGAGGAATTGATCTTTCGGGATTGGGTACGGCCGGACAGGATTTTTCTGCCACCGAAAAGATTTGCGGTCATTTACCCCATGGAGGAAAAATTCACCAAGAGGTGGAGGCTCCCAGTAGTGGATGCAGCCATCTCATGTGTGAATAAATCACTAACTTGCCCGGTGGAAAACATACATATGTTTAAAGATCCGGTTGATAAAAGATTAGAGACACTTTTAAAAGCATCCTTTGCTACGGCAGGAGCAGTGGTGCAGCCAGCGGTGGCTGCAATTGGAGTTTGTCAGGCATTAAAAGACCAGACAAAGGAAATGTTAAGGGACATGCCTACCCAACAAGCAGAAGAGTTTTCTGACATTCCCAGAGCTCTGTGTTTTGCGGTAGATGCTATAAAAGATTCCATCCAGCAGGCCTCTCGTTTATCACTATGTTTGGTGCACATGAGAAGGCTCTTATGGTTGAAGAACTGGGCGGCGGAGCCCCCATGCAAAAAGCTTCTGGCAGGGTTTCCCTTCCATGGAGGACGACTCTTCGGAGAGGATCTGGATAAATATATTCAGACTATTTCAAATGGCAAGAGTACCCTTTTACCGGTCAAAAAGACATTCCGGGCTCCTACATTTAAAAGGCAGCTCTTTCCTGTCTCGGGGCCCTCTAATTCCAGGCAGTATCGACGGCCGCCTGCACGATCCAACGTTAACAGTAGATCGCAGGGACAGACCCCTGGGGGTAAGAGGCCGTGGTATCGCAAGCCGTCAAAGACAGCCCCTAAGTCTGCCTTATGAAGGGGCGCCCCCACTCTTGCGGGTGGGGGGAAGGCTTCGTTTCTTCTCAGAAGTTTGGGAAGCCAAGATCCCCGACAAATGGGTCCGGGCATCTGTAACCACAGGTTACAGACTGGAGTTTCTAAGGTATCCTCCGCCTCATTTTCAAGAATCAAGGCTACCAAGGGATCCAGCAAGGAAGGCCTCAATGCTGGCAGCTTTGGATCACCTGCTTGGCCAGGACGTAATTATAGAAGTGCCAGCCCAAGAGCAAGGCCTAGGTTTCTATTCCAATCTCTTTGTCATACCAAAGCCCAACGGCGATGTCAGGCCAATCTTGGACCTAAAGAGGTTAAACGGTTACCTAAGGGTTCGTTCCTTCCGGATGGAATCCATCCGGTCAGCAGCCGCCACGCTTCAGAAGGACGATTTTCTGGCCTCCATAGACATAAAGGATGCTTACCTTCATGTACCAATCTTTCAGTCGCATCAAAGGTTTTTACGCTTCGCGGTGGGGCAGCGACACTTCCAATTCAGGGCGCTCCCCTTCGGGCTGGCCACGGCCCCCCGGGTATTCACGAAGATCCTAGCCCCAGTTCTGGCCAATTTAAGGATCCAAGGGGTCACAGTCCTAGCATACTTGGACGACCTTTTAATCATAGATCACTCACGGCCGGGTCTGCAAAAGGCAGTAAACCTCACGGTTCGGTACCTCGAAGAATTCGGCTGGGTCCTGAACCGGGGAAAGTCAGCGTTCCAGCCTACAAAGCAGTTGGAATACCTCGGCATGAGGTTAGACACAGAACATCAAAAGGTGTTCCTGCCCCTTGTAAAGATCGAGGCTATCAAGGGGTTGGTTCAGTTGGTTCTAAACAAGAAAAAAACAACTTTTCGCCTGTGTATGCGATTACTAGGCAAGCTAGTGGCCACATTCGAGGCAGTACCATACGCTCAGATCCACACTCGCGTCCTACAGGCAGCCATTCTAGCAGCCTGGGGCAAGAGGGCACATGCCTTAGAGTCCCCTTTTGACGCTATCATCAAGGGTCCGACAAAGCCTGGCCTGGTGGTTGAACCCTCAGAATCTTCTAAAGGGAAAATCCTTCAGCCCTGTTGTCTGGAAGGTAGTTACCACAGACGCCAGCCTGGCAGGCTGGGGGGCGGTCTTCGAGGGGTTCTCCCGCCAGGGAACTTGGGTGAAAGCAGAGAGGCAGCTCCCCATCAATATCTTGGAAATCAGAGCTGCTCGCCTAGCCCTTCTGGCTTGGACCTCCAGATTAAAGGGGTTCCCGGTGAGAATCCAGTCAGACAATGCCACGGCGGTGGCATACATAAACCACCAAGGGGGAACCAGGAGCCAGGCCGCTCAGAGGGAGGTGAACTTGATTTTTCAATGGGCAGAGGTTCATGTACCCTGCATTTCAGCGATATTCATTCCCGGAGTGGACAACCTGCAGGCAGACTTCTTAAGTCGCCAGAGTCTGTTGCCAGGTGAGTGGTCTCTGCATCCCCAGGTCTTTCAGACAATCTGCCAGAGGTGGGGAATGCCGGACGTAGATATAATGGCATCCAGGTTCAACAAGAAACTAGACAGGTTTGTGTCGCGAGCGAGGGATCCTATGGCCTGCGGAACCGATGCGTTGGTTTGCCCTTGGCATCAATTCAAACTTCTATATGCATTCCCTCCACTACAGTTACTCCCGCGCCTGTTGCGCAAGATCAGAGTGGAGAACAAGCCAGTCATTCTAGTAGCTCCGGCTTGGCCCCGGAGGACTTGGTACTCACTAGTCCTGAAGATGGCAGTGGGAGACCCTTGGACTCTTCCTCTACAACCAGACCTACTCTCACAAGGCCCGATCCTCCACCCTACATTACAGCGTCTAAATTTGACGGCCTGGAGGCTGAATCCCTGATTCTCAGGGGTAGAGGTCTGTCTAGGCAGGTAATTCCTACCCTGATTAGGGCTAGAAAGCCGGTCTCCAGGGTGATTTATTACAGGGTGTGGAGGAACTACGTAGGCTGGTGTGAATCCAAAAGATGGAATTCCCGCAAATATACTATTGATAGGGTGTTAAGTTTTCTCCAGCTAGGAGTGGATAAAGGCCTGGCACTAAGCACAATCAAGGGACAGATCTCAGCTCTGTCAGTGTGGTTTCAGAGGCCGCTGGCCACCCACTCGCTGGTAAAGACCTTCATACAGGGGGTCTTGCGTATTAATCCTCCTGTCAAGTCACCAATTTGTCCATGGGACTTAAATCTTGTCCTGTCCACTCTACAGAAACAGCCTTTTGAGCAGTTGGCTGAGATTCCTTTAGTCTTACTGACAAGAAAATTGGTTTTCTTGGTCGCCATAGTTTCGGCCAGGAGAGTGTCAGAATTAGCAGCCTTATCGTGTAAGGAACCATATCTCGTTCTGCATAAGGACAGGGCAGTTCTCCGGCCCCATCCTTCCTTTCTACCAAAGGTTATATCCAAATTTCACTTAAACCAGGATTTGGTACTTCCATCCTTCTTTCCAAAACCTACATCTAGAAAGGAGGGGTTGCTGCATACCTTGGATATTGTCCGGGCCATGAAGGCCTATCTTAAAGCTACAGAAAAGATCCGGAAAACAGATGTGTTATTCGTTCTACCAGATGGCCCCAAGAAGGGGCAGGCAGCTGAAAAATCCACCATCTCGAGATGGATTAGACAATTAATCATTCAAGCCTACGGGTTGAAGAGGTTGCCTCCTCCGTTGTCGGTAAAGGCCCATTCTACCAGGGCCATGGGCGCCTCTTGGGCAGCACACCATCAGATCTCTATGGCTCAGATATGCAAGGCGGCAACGTGGTCATCAGTCCACACGTTTACAAGGTTTTATCAACTAGACGTGAGAAGAAATGCGGATGCTGCCTTTGGTCAGGCAGAACTACAGGCTGCAGTTTGAAATCCTCGTGATCAGAAACACCCTTGGTTAAAAAAAAAAAAAAAAAAAAAAGTTTTTTTTTCTTGACTAAGTTGAAATTATTATTATGATTTGAGTTTATCTCTAAATTGAATCCTTCTTTGGAAGATGTCTCCCTCCCCTCATTAAAGCATTGCTTTCGGACATCCCACATAGTAATGAATATGCCGCTCTGTGTCCCGTGATGTACGAGAAAGAAAAAGGGATTTTTAAATACAGCTTACCTGTAAAATCCTTTTCTTGGAGTACATCACGGGACACAGAGCTCCCACCCCTCTTTTGGGTGACCATTTTGGGAGGCATACTGCTTGCTACAAAACTGAGGGACTCCCTCTAGGGGAGGGGGTTATATAGGGAGGGGACTTCCTGTTTGAGATTGCCAGTGTCCACACCTGAAGGTACTCCATATAACCCACATAGTAATGAATATGCCGCTCTGTGTCCCGTGATGTACTCCAAGAAAAGGATTTTACAGGTAAGCTGTATTTAAAAATCCCTTTTTCAGACAATCTCGCCTAGTATAACGAAAACGCGCAGTGTTGGCGCTGGTTTTTGCACCACACGCATAGGGTTTGCCCATTAATTGGAATGGTCTGCTTTACATTTGACAAACAAGTTGAGGTTTGTGCAGTTCTTTCAAAATGCTCTTGTTCTGCCCGTATTTGGGATGCCATTGAATGTGTGCGCAGAAACTTGCATTTTCAGAACGCACAATGCAGCCAAATCATCCCTGTGACTTCCATTTCTGTGATTGTTAGACTGACAATACTGGGCAATTCAACAGGGCATGATCTGTGCCAATGATGCAACTTCCTGGCTTCTAGTGAGCTGGGAATTCAAAATTTTCAGTAAATATTTTTCTCTTTTTAAACATGCATCGAAACTTCTGTAAATGCCTGACTTTTTATAGGTCCTCTGCCTTCTTTTTCCTTTTTTTAATCCTATGTAGTTAATGCCCAGAAACATTAATGAAATAAATAATTCATCAGAAATTTAGCAGCAAGTCAAACCTAAGATCTTGTGGTTTTTCTTTTTCTCCAGCTTTGATTACTAAGCCTCATAAGGCATCACAGTGGCTTAGTGGTTAGGAGTTCAGCGCTAGAGTCAGAGGTTTGAATCCCAGCCACGACACTACCTTGCATGGGTTTCCTCTGGCTATTCCAGTTTCTTCCCACACTGTAAAGACATACTGGTAGATTAGTTGGCTCTTGTCTCATGCCACAATATTTGCATTCTGCATGCATTTTTCATGCGTTCTGGTGTTTTTTTTTTGAAACTCAAATTTGTAGGTGCACTCCAATATGTTTCTGGTGCGTTTACATGCGTTTTGCCACATTCCAAATGCATTCCATACAGTAGAAATGTAGCATGTTCTACTTTTATTGACTGCGCTGATGTGAACTAAGGCCATACTAACTAAGGAATACATGGAAAGTACAATGTATGCATTTTTGATGCAGCCTAAAAACACACTGGACTGCATCTGGTGTAACCTAGCCCTAAAATTGCCCCTAGTATGTGCTCATTGCTCAGCCATAAAATTGTCACCACGACCATAACCCGTCAGGGCATAGACTCCATCAGACCTCTGAAGGTATGCTGTGGTATCTTGCATCAAGCTATCGGTAGTAGATCCTTTTATGTCCTGTAATTTGTTAGACGGGGCCTCCATGGATCATCCTTGGTTTTTCCAATACATCTCACAGATGCTCAATTAGGTTAAGATGTGGGGTATTTGGAGGCCAAGTCAACACCTTAAACGTTTTGTTGTGTTCCTTAAACCATTCTTGAATTCATCAGGCCAGGCCACCTTCTTCCATAGTTTTCCGCAGTTCTACTGATCAAGTGTCTATTGTAGGTGGTTTTGGCTGTAGACATGGGTCATCAACAAACTGCAATGCACTGTGTGTTCTGACACCTTTCTATCAGAAGCAGCATTAAAGCAGAGTTCCACCCAGGAAAACAACATTTGACCATATAGCTTAAAAAAATTAAATAAAAAAAAAAGTGGAAAAAAAAAAAATACTCACCCGAAATACCTGTTGCTATGCGGAAGTCCGTAATCTGCCTCTTCCACACCGCGGTGTCTTTTTTCTTCTTCTTCTGCTTGTGAATGGGGCGCGCTGCTTCCTGGGAACTGTGTGTGTTCTCAGAGCAGCCGCCCATTCACAAGCCAGCGTGAGACTCACGCAGGCGCAGTAGGAAATTGGCAGTGAAGCCGTACGGCTTCACTGCCTGTTTCCCATAGTGTGAATGGCGGTGCGGGACCCGGAGCATCGTGGGATCGGCATCGGGGGGGCCATCAGCGCGGGCAAGTAGGACAAGGTAAGTGTCCTTATTTAAAGTCAGCAGCTACACTGTTAGTAGCTGCTGACTTTAAAAAAAAAAAATTACGGCTGGAACACGCCTTTAACTTTTTCAGCATTCTGAGTTCCAATAGCTTTTTTTTTTTTTTTTAACCGACAACTTTGACCAGCCTTTGCTCCCCACGTGCATCAATGAGGCCTAGCCGCTTATGATCCTACTGCTGGTTCGCTGCTTTTCCTCCTTTTGAACAACCTTTGGCAAGTCCTGACCACGGCAGGCCAAGAACATCCTGCAAGCAAAAGGCATTCAAATCCATACTCTTGCCCATTTCTTTCTGTTTTTCAACACATTAACTTCAAGGACAATATGTTAACTGGCTGGTGTGTGTGTGTGTGTGTGTGTGTGTATATATATATATATATATATATATATATACACACATACACACACCACCCACTTTCAGATGCCATTATAATGAGTGGTCATAGTGTTATGGCTGATCGGTGTATGTGTGTTAGGGATCTTGGACTGTAAGAGGTACTCAAAACCGCTTCTCTGACACTGGACTTCTTGATGTGAATGTTCAATACATGTAAAGTGGCCTTGCTATATACAGGAAAGACATGAAGAAAATGTAATCAAATAGTAATAGTTGTTTTTTGATTCTTGTCCCAGTGTGGTACCTACAATGAATATAAAAAGTATACACACCTGTTAAAATATCAGATTTCTGTGATGTAAAACAAATTGGACAAAGATAAATCATTTTATAACTTTTCATCCTTCTTCTTTTTTTTTTTTTATATAATGTTTATTTATAGAAGACAAGGCAGTACATCTCAAAAGAGAGAATATATATATAAACATAGCCATAGATGGATACAGCAAGTACTGCAGTAGTCTAGTTTTCAAAAGAAATAAAAAAAGTACAAAGAGCAAGAGAAAACCTAAAGATTAAAGTAAACATACATAACAGATAATAAGGACTAAACATTAGTTCTAACTCAATATGTAAGAGGTTAAGTCCTCAGGTGGCAAGTCATCACTCAAAGTTCCTCCACGCCACACGTGGGGAAATCCATGACCGCCTGGTGGCTGGATTGTAAAAAAGGAGGCGCCCCCCAGAGGAGAGTCACCATTCTCGGCCGTGCCAACCAGCCTTCTGGGTAATGAGTGGGTTAACATGTAACTGTTAAAAGAGAAGGTGGTCCGAGCAGGCAAGCTCATACTTCCCCCCTCGCACCACACCCCCAACCGGAACCCTCCAAAGCCAGGCGTCTGAGCCGTGGTTGCACACATGTGCCGATCC
Organism: Rana kukunoris; assembly: GCA_029574335.1. NCBI lineage: Eukaryota > Metazoa > Chordata > Amphibia > Anura > Ranidae > Rana > Rana kukunoris. The sequence goes on along the minus strand of CM056055.1, from coordinate 165,750,219 downwards.
CCGAGGAAAAAAAAAGGGGGTGGGTCAGGGCATCCCACAGCAACAGACTGCATGAATCCAACGGGCCAGCCAGACCGTCCATATCACAAACACCATCCGGCGGTACCGTAGAGTAATTATCCTGGGACTAGTAGCTAAAATTGATGAAACAAGGACATAGAAAAATAGTGAAAATAAGAAAATAGAGAAAGAAAGAAGAAAATAAGCTGGAACATACCTGGAATCAAACGTCCAACTCCGTCTCCCCGTCACACCACGCCAACACCAGCTTATACAGTGATTTACTAAAAGGGAAAATATGCATCACCCTATACTTTAAATCTGTGGCGAGGCTCTGTGATAGCTAGCTTCTTCCATCCGGTCTCAGTTGTGAACCTCTAAGACGTCCCTTGAGAGACGGCTCTGCTAGTTCCAACAGGGCTACGTCTAAGCTGGAGGGTACATGAGCCGGGTCCAAAACATACGCATTCCAAGATTACCATGTGTCAGAGAAGCGGTTTTGAGTACCTCTACAAGTGGCGATCCAGTCCTCTGCCTCCCGTATATCACCAACCCTGCGGCGCCACTCCTCCCTGCCCGGGATTTGCGGACGTTTCCAGTACACAGGAATCAATCGTTTGTCTGCGTTCAATAGGTGCGGCACCGGTACGGGAGGAATGTGCAGCAGAAAGTGAATCGGGGACAGAGGGACATCCAGACCTGTAATGTCTTTAATTTGACACCTAATGTCCTCCCAGTAGGGTTTGATCAGTGGACAGTCCCACCAGATGTGCAAAAGGGTACCTCTGTGGCCGAAACCCCGCCAGCACCGATCGGACGTGGAAGGATCTATTCTAGCCAGATCCACCGGTACCAGCGTAGCAATATCTTATAGTTCGTTTCTTGCGTTTTTAGAGTCTATTGAATTAGATCGAGTCAGACTGTAAAGTTTAGACAATTGAGAGGAAGTGAAAACTATCTCTAGGTCCCGCTCCCATGCTCTAATGTACGCAGGCTTTGTCGTAGAAGCGGTGGTGGTAATCCGGCTCAGAGCTCAGAGATCATACGGGGGAAAGGTTCTTCTGCTATAAAAAAGCGTTCAAAAGGCGTAAGGTTAGCAATATCCCGTATGGACCTCCTGTGTATCTCAAAGAAATGGAGAAGTTGTCTATAGCGGCAGAAGTCCATAGGGAAACTGCCATTCCTATCACGGAGGGTCTCTAAGGGTATTAACCGACCATCCTGCATTAGCTTACCACAGCTGGCGCTTCCATCATCGACCCAGTGGCCGAAAAAAGCCATCTGTTCTCCAGACGGAAACCACAGGAAACCCTCCCAGTGGGGACACAGGGGGTGCCAGTGCCAGGTTAGCGTTGAGTCGGTCCCAAGAACAAAGAGCCTGGGTCCATCAGCGGCAAGGTAAAGTCTGACAACCCCCTGTACTCCCGGGCCAACCACGGGGCGTAGGACAAGTTCCTGCCCGCCAGGAATTTTTTCAGGGGGACCCAGAGTTTGGATCGGGTATGAAAGCGCCAGTCAAGAATTCTCTGAAGGACAATGGCCTTGTGGTAAACCTGGATATCTGGAAGGCCCATACCCCCAGCTTCCCGTGGACGGCTCAGCGATCTAAGCGCAATTCTCGGTTTCCGATTATCCCAGACAAAGGTCGATATCATATGGGATATTTGGGTAAAGAAACCCCTAGGCAGGGATACGGGGACCATCTGCATATAAAAAAAGATATTCATTTTAACGATATTGAGCCTCCCCGACCAGGTAAAAGCTGTCTTTGTCCAGAGAGCCAAGTCTTTTCTCAAGGTTGCTAACAATGGGGGGAAATTGGTGGCATACAGGGTGTCAAATCTGTCTGTCAGATACCGAGATACTTTAGGGACGATTTGGTTCTGGTAAAAGGAAAAGCAGATTGTAACCTGTCGGTCAGGGAGGGAGATAATTGGATGGGGAGTATCTCTGACTTTGTGTAGTTAATTTTAAAATTGGAGAGGGACCCGAAATGCTGAAGTTCTCGCATCAGGACTGGCAAAGAGATCAGGGGCTCCGTCAAATAGAAGAGCACGTCGTCGACATAGGCCGATTGTTTATGCTCGGTGGGGCCTACCGTCAGACCTCTGTCATGATTCGCCCTTAGTGCGTAGGAACAGTTCCAATACCAGTGCAAAAAGACTAGGAGGTAGAGGGCACCCCTGTCTCGTGCCATTCCTGATTGAGAATCTGGGGGAAAGGAAACCATTGACCTTGAGCACTCGGATCCGAGTACAGGGCCATGATCCAGGTTAACATGTGCGAGCGTAAGCCCAAGGTCTCCAGCACAGCACGTAGATAAGTCCAGTCCACTTGATCAAAGGCCTTCTCTGCATCGGTGGACAGGATCAGAAAGGGGGGAGAATCAGGAGATGTGCGTGCCCAATGGATAAGTTGGATTGCCCTGATGGAATTATCCCTAGCCTCTCGGGCCGCGACGAAACCCGTCTGATCTGGATGAACAATAAGCAGTATTAAGTGTTTTAGTCTGGTCGCGAGGATCTTAGTCAATATTTTTATGTCCACATTAAGAAGAGATATGGATCGATAGCTTTGGGGCACAGTGGGGTCCTTCCCCCCTCTTTGGGAAATTCTGAAATATGGGCCAACAGTGCCTCCTTGGGAATTGCATTACCCTCCGCTATAGAGTTGAAATAATTGCACATTGGCGCTGATAACTGGGGAAGAAATAATTTGTAATATGCTTTGGTGAACCCATCGGGGCCAGGGCTCTTTCCGTTGGGCAAGGATTTTACCGTGGACTCCAGTTCAGTAGCGGAAATAGGGGACTCCAACTCAGAACACTGTAGGTCAGTCAGCGGGGGTAGACCAGATTTCGCCAAGTAAGCCTGTATGTTACGTAGTCTCGCTGTTGGAGTGCCTGGGGGGCGTGTCGAGTCAAGGTTATAAAGGTCGGCGTAGTAGTCCCGAAACCCAGAGGCTATTTGAGAGGACCTGAGAGCTCTAGCCAACATTCGACCACATTTATTGCCATGCTCATAATATTTGTGCGACAGCGCAGTTGTTTGCGTGTCTGTCGATCCAGTAGGCGCAAGAAAAGTTCTCTCGGTTCTCTCAAGGCCTCTGGGCCACCGGTCTGCTTGTGTCTAAGTTCTGCATCCTGAAGTGCTTGTAGTACTCTGTTAAAATCAACCTGCCTAACCTTCTTAAGTCTAGATCTTAAGGAAATTAGTTTGCCTCTCACCACTGCTTTATGACCCTCCCAGAGAATCTCCTTACTCATGCCTACCGTGGAGTTTTCCTTGAAATAGTGGGACAGGGTCTCGGTGACACCTGAGACCACATCGTCCAGCAGGGATTCATTTAGCCTCCATGACCATGATCTACGGGTGTCTAGTGGCAAAGTCAATGTGGCCGTCACTAGGGCATGGTCGGAGATGGTGATATTCCCGATGGACGAGGCCTGCAGCATCTCTAAGGCCAGGTGGTCTATGCAAATTAGGTCTATGCGGGTATATAGGTCATGAACACTTGAATAGTAGCTGTAGTCCCTATCGGAGGGGTGTAGCACTCACCAGCTATCTATCAAGCGGTGGGACTGTAGGGACCGTCGGAAGTGCTTAAGGAAGGCGTAGGAATGAGAGGGGCGGCGGTGGGATGTGTCCAGTAGAGGATCCGGGCTGACATTAAAGTCGCCCCCCAGAATTAGGGGCCCCTCCCTAAAGTCTGATAGGCTGTCTAAGGTCTTATCTAGGAAGGTGAGCTGATCAGAATTAGGGGCATAGATCGTAGCAACTGTAAGCTTCTGTCCTGCTATCACCCCTTTAAGAAAGACATATCTACCCAGAGGGTCAACCTTGCTCTCAAGAACCTGGAGAGGGCAAGATTTATGTATGGCAATAGCCATACCCCTGGATTTCGCCACTGGCGAGGCACTCAAGAACCACTGGTTGTATAAGTGGGTAGGCAATTTGGGCATAGACTGAGCAGTGAAGTGTGTCTCCTGTAAGTGGATCACCTGAGCTCATGACCGTCAACTCCCACCACAACTTGCTACATTTACATGGGGAGCAAAGACCACGCACATTGTATGAGAGTACCTTAAGTGATGCCATAGGGAGTCTGCGGGACAGACGAGCTTCGATTCAAGGGGGTGGGTGCAGCACGGGAGGCGGAGCCGGAGGCAATTCCTGTAAAGGGGTACAAAGCAAGAGAGGAGAAAGAAGGGAAGGAAGAAAAAGAGAATAAGAAAAAAAATACAACGTAAAATGGCATAACAAACATAAGACGCATAAAACATAGCATCAGTACCAAGTCACAAAACTTTGGGAGTCGGGCATCAGATCCAACCCCCAAAAGGAAAGGTCTCCGAGGCCCGCCACCATTCCCCCCAAAAAAGGGGAAAGGTGCCTATAAAGGCACAGCCTACGTGGGGAACGTAGATCAACCTAGGAGGAGGGGCGCAGAAGTCAGCCCCCGCCCACCGACATTCTCTAAATTTTTGGTAGCTATCAGGAGGGGTAAACGGGCAGTCTTGAGAAAACAAAAATAAAGGCGTATAACACGGAACCGGGATAACAGGGAAAAATAACTAAAATAAAAGCTACTAATAGTAGGGGAACAGGACTGGGGCCCCAGTCTCAGGTCATCTCCAACAAACCGCAGAGGAAAAACAGTATCAGTCACAGTGGCATCTGGGCCAGTAAGGTGACCTAGAATAGTGTGTCCAACGGCCGCAACCTCAGCCCAGCACCAGACAATCTCTCACAAGGTGCAAGGAGGAACCTGCAGGCATAGGGATTGACAAAAAAAAAAAGCCAACGTAAACTAGATGAGAAAGGGACCCCCAATCAATCCCTCGGTGGCCCATGGCCAGGGGGGGAAGCAGAGGTAGGGCATCTGCGATCTCGCCTGCGGCTCCGGCGTTTAGCTGATATCCAGGGTTGCGGAAGCTGCACGTGAGGATGATTCTGCACATCTCTCCAGCCCGGGAAGTCGACTGGCCCCAGCCCCAAGATGTGTAGAAAGCGCGTTAGATCATCTTTGGTGCGCAAAGTAGCTTGCTTGTCATCTTTGGTCGCCTGCAAGTAGAAGGGGAATCCCCAGCGATAGGATAAGCCTGCTCTTTGGATAACCTCCAACAGGGGTCGGAGGGCCCTGCACTGCATGATGGTGCGTCGAGAGATGTCCTGGTAGAAGAAGAGGTGGGCACCATCAAAGTCAAAGTATTGTTTCCCACGCATCTTTTGCATAATCCGGTCCTTTAAGGTATATTTGTGGAGTTTGCAAATTAAATCCCTAGGGTTATCCACATCCTGGGAGGATGGCTTAAGAGCTCTATGAGCCCTATGGGCCCTATGGGCGCGGTCTATCTCAATGGGTGCCGTAGCTGGCAATTCCACGATCTCTCTGAATATGTCTTTAGGGTAGGGATAATGTCCTTAGGAGCAGTGGCTTCGGGCAGACCGCGTATGCGGATGTTTGTTCTCCTGCTGCAGTTCTCATATTCATCTAACTGGCAAAGCAAAGTCTCTATTTTCTTGTCCTGGGAAAGGCATCTGTCCTGCAGCATAGAAATGGCAGGTAGGGCCTCATCAAGTCTCTGCTCCACCGTGTCAATCCTGACACCCAAATGGTTAGTGTGAGTCTTAAGCTGGTCTATGTCAGCCCTGAAAGCCTTCTCCACCCTGACTGTGAATCTTTCCAGGTCTTCAGGAGTGGGGAGGGACCAGATATGGCGTTTAATGTCCCCATCCCCCAGGAAGTCAGTCATGTCAGGGCCTTGGGAGGCAGAGGCTCCAGGGGAAATCGGAGGGGCAGAGTCACCCACTAACCTCGGAGAGGGGATCTGGGAGGCATCCAGGTGTTGCTGCTGAGCAGCAGCCTTTTAAACAGCCTTTGCTGCCTTGGTCATTTTCGGCGCCGGCGCCATCTTTGAGGCCTCCTGTCCCGATCCGCGGGTCCCGCTGAAAAAAGCATGCAGCTGCTCCTGCCGGGTCCCGTCAGTGCGCGACTGTTGGGAGAGTGCCCGCCGTCCTTGAGACATGGATCCTGATTGTCTGGGGATGTTTAATCCCCCTCTGTGCTGCTGTGTAAGTGCCGCTGGACGGGGAGCCGAGGAGACGCGCGTCCTCACTCCTCCATAGCCAGGCCACGCCCCCCTTTTCATCCTTTTTGATGTGACTTTTTTAGCCCTGGTTCACACTGATGCTACTTTGAAATCGCGCTACTTCACTTGAAGTAGCACGATTTCAGGTGCAACTTGATAGACATTTGTGTGGCTTCATACACAGATGTCTATTGAAGTTGCACCTTAAATCTGCAAAAGTAGTGCAGGAACTTGCAAATCGGTGCGGCGCCGCAAAATCCGTGTCGCACCGATTGGAACGGTGCCATTGCCTCCAATAGGCAGCGACTTGTCATGCGATTTGATCTCTCAAATCGTATGACAAATCAATCCAATGTGAACCTAGGCATAAACTGAACTCTTTTAGGTGGAGTCAAGTAAAAAAAAAATATGGGTTGCATAAGTGTGTACAACCTTCAACTAATACTTTTGTTGAAGCACCTTTTTGATTTTATTACAGCACTGTCTTTTTGGGTATGAGTCTATCAAGATGGCGCATCTTGACCTGGCGGTATTTGCCCACTCTTTGTAAAAACGCTTCAAATCTGTCAGATTGCCAGGGCATCTCCTGTGCACAGCCCTCTTTAGATCACCCCACAGGTTTTCAATCGGATTTAGGTCTGGGCTCTGGCTGGGCCATTCAAAACTTTAATCTTCTTCTGGTAAAGCCATTCCTTTGTTGATTTGAATGTATGTTTTGGGTCGTTGTCATGCTGAAAGATGAAGTTCCTCTTCATGTTCAGCTTTCTAAAAGAAGCCTGAAGAATTTGTGCCAATATTGACTATTATTTGGAACTGTTCATAATTCCCTCTACTTTACTAAGGCCCCTATTCTAGCTAAAGAAAAACGTCTCCAAAGCATGATGCTGCCACCACCATGCTTCACTGTGGGCATGATGCTTTTAGTGATGTGCAGTGTTTTTGAGCCAAACCTATCTTTTGGAATTATGGCCAAAAAGTTCAACCATTTAATCGGACCAGAACACATTTTCCCACATGCTTTTAGGAGACTTCAGATATGTTTTTGCAAAATTTAGCCAGGCTTGGATGTTTTTTATTCAAAGGAAAAATCATCTGTCTTGCAACACTAACCTATATCCCAGACATATGAAGAATACGAGAGATTGTTGTCAAATGTACCATACAGCCAGTACTTGTCAGATATTCCTGCAGCTCCTTTAATGTTGCTGTAGGCCTCTTGGCAGCCTCGCTGATCAGTTTTCTTCTAGTCTTTTCGTCCATTTTGGAGGGATGTCCAGTTCTTGGTAATGTCACTGTTGTGCCATATTTTCTTCACTTGATGACTGACTTCACAGCTGAACTTTATTGGGGGTTAATCAGAGGCACTTTAAATGATGGGAGGTGTGTACTGACTCCTATTTAACATGAGTTTGAATGTAATTGCTTAATTTTGAACACAGATACAACCCCAGTTATAAGAGGGTGTGCACACTTTTTTTTATTTTTTATTAACCATTGTTAGCAGCAAAGGGCAGCTTTATTCTAACATGTCAAATAGTTAGTGTGTAATATATATATTCTGCAAATACAGTAAAATGCCTGATGATCCTGCCAGAAATCCAGTGCATTTGTAACTTGCTGTGTGCTAAACTGAAATCTCCAACAATGTTATCAGCTTTTCTGTGCACTAAAGAGACTTCCTCCATGTTATGGAGATGAGGGGGTGAAGATTATAGCCCAAGCAGAAGGGCAGCCAAGTGTGCCAGTGCTGTACCTCAATAGATACAGTGCAGAGTAAGAGAGTACTGTTACCCTAAGACAGGACATGTGTTACTGATTGGATTAACAGTTGAACAAAAAAAAAGCCCAAAAAATAAAACGAATGCAGATCACAATGAGTGTTTGTGCTTTAGTATAGTTAATTGTTGTCTTATGTGTTGTACTTCCTTTCCTTCCAGGTGATGGAAAGCGAGGAGTTCATGCTTCTCCCAGCCAATCAGCTGATTGATATAATTTCCAGTGATGAGCTAAATGTGCGCAGTGAAGAACAAGTATTTAATGCAGTCATGGCATGGGTAAAATACAGCATCCAAGAACGGAGGCCGCAGTTGCCACAGGTATGCTTTGTATGGAAAGATTTTGCGTCCTGATGACTGTGATTGTCTACTGAAATCTTTGCTTTTCTATATATTATTTTAGGAAAATGTGGTAGCTCACAAATGACTTTTTATCAATCAAAAGTTAAAATATTCTGAGATTGATTAAACTTTTAATAAAAAAAAAGAGACATTTTTAACATTAATTTTCCACCAATGTACAATCTATCAAATGGTCTCCATTCGTGGTTTGGTCGTATTAACATAATTAAAATGTCGGCTCTACCGAAAATTCTGTATTTACTTCAAGCCTTACCAATTAAGATCCCAGTGATGTTTCTACGCCAGATATGTAGTTTATTTATGAACTTTATCTGGGCAGGGAAACGCCCCAGGATCCAACGAGAATTGTTGACCATAACGAAGAAATTTGGCGGAATAGCAGTTCCTGATATATTCAACTACTACCATGCAGTACACCTATCCAGATTAGTCGACTGGTGTAGACATATTAAATTCAAGAGATGGGTCCATATGGAACAGCAGTTGAGTACAAACCCTTTGTGTAGGGCACCCTGGTGTTACCTAGTCCTACCGGCTCCTCTTAAAAATCACCCTTTAATTGGCACAACTCTTAAAATTACTTCACGGATTTGTAGAAACGGGAAATTCTCCTTAATACAATCACCTCTATTCTCTATCCAAGGGAATCCAAGTTTTAGTCCAGGTATTGAAAGTGGGTCCTTTCAGTCTCTTAAAGAGAAGGGAATATATCAGACCTCACATTTTTATTAAATCAGAAACCTGGCCAACGATTGAAACACTAAGTAGGAGGCCACTTTGAAGTCCTTATCTGGCAGGCCCTTAAAATAAGCCACTTTGAGAGAGAGATTCTTACATGTAATATGGAAAGAAAAACTTTAATAAAAAGAAGAACCCGATAGTTGTGTAGCAGAGGGTCAGGGCATACAAAATAGCCAAAGGTGAAATGGGTGAAGGTCCACTTTAAGTACCGATAGGAATCTACTGTGTATATTTGACCTGAAAGTATAGGTGATCATTTTGGCAAACTGAATTCCAAATCATTCACTGGTCTTCATTACATTTATACATTATACACAGTACTTTGGTTTATTATGTCTAAAGAATTTACTTTTGTATTACTTTTATTTTTATTTTTTTAGGTTCTACAACATGTCAGATTGCCTCTGCTTAGTCCTAAATTTCTGGTAGGAACAGTGGGATCTGATCCACTCATTAAGAGCGATGAAGAATGCAGGTCTGTCACAGAGCAATTTTTTCTTTTTGTTGATATTAAATAGAATTGGTAGACCTCCTGCTTTAGACCCTTCTTGAACGCCCATGAATTAAAGGCTGAGGAACGCACTTCTTTCAGTGATGTTCAGTGATCTTGCTAATAGGCACTCGCAGGGACTGTAGCCGATGACTCCATGTAAATCGCAGTGAAATAATGAGATGTCACCAGCACTCCCTTGCAAACCTATACAATCATTTATTGGCACAATGCCATATTAGGGTAGGTTCACACCACGATTTTCTATACAGTTTTTGGATACGTTTTAAAAAAAAAAAAAAATGTATTCTAAAAAACGGACTCAACCGTATGCTTCAAAAAGCAACCGTATATGGTTTAAAACCGTAAACGGTTACAAATAAGTAGTGCGTTGTATACGGTTGCATCCGTTTTTTAAACTGAATTTTTTATTTTTTTTTCAATAAAGTTTCAGTTGTTCTATTGAAATTTCAAGGGAAGTAGGAGGGGTTTGCCAATTAGCCTTGCTAGGTTGGAGAGAGAGAGAGAGAGAGCGCGCAGGTTATTTTTACAGCTAGTGATTTGGTGTGTATTTTCAGTCATTTAACCATGCCTATTGTGCCCATTTTGCGCCTAAAGCTGGTACAGCTGCGGGAGCGTCAGAAGGAGATTTTCACGTAGGTTTTGGGTGCACCTGGTGAATGGCATTCGGCCTAGGCTTGGTGCTTTTGATTCACTTTTTGTCCAGTTACATATGTATCTGGAAAAGTTCCATGATTATCTGCGGATGGCCCCTTCCAGTTTTGACCTCCTGCGCATGTGCAAGGTTAACAACTGTATAGAAAAAAACGGTCAGAACCGCAACGACATACAGTTCTCATAGAGTCCTATGTTAAAATAACCGTATACGGTTGAAATACGTTTTTTGAACCGGACCAAAAAAAAGGGAAAAACCGTATGGTTTAAAAACCGGATACAACCGTATGATTTATGGCAAATACGGTTTTTAATGTAAAGTCTATGGCCACGGTTTTCTGTACGGTTGCATACTTTTTTTTTTTTTTTTTTTAAACTGTATAGAAAATCGTGGTGTGAACCTACCCTTAATCAAATAAGCCAACATTTCAGGGCCACACAGGGTTCCTTAAGGAACTCCTACATTCATTGCTGGCAAAATCTTGTCATAATTCACTGGTCGTGGATTTGCTAACAAACTTTGAAACAGGACTGTGGGGGAGTTGATGGGGTCTCCAGTTGAAATACAGATGCCCCCTTTTTTGAGGAAAGAAAATGCCCCTCTAAAGCTGGCCATAGATGGATTGAAATTCGGATTTGATCCAAGTGTGTCTGTCTCTGTTGGACAAAAGTTGATTGTTATATCTACTTCTGTCAAATGTGAATGTCATGAATTTAGTCTCGATTAGTGGCTGCAGCTGCTGGTCACTGTGTTCCACTTGTGTGGATGGAAAAGTCAGTTTGTTTTTCGTTCAGCCCATTGGAAAATCAAAAAAAAAGTCATCTGTAGCCAGCTTAATGCTTCAAGGAAAGTGGTTACTTGTTAGGTTGACCACACAAGTTTCCCTGTGTTACATTTGCTGAAAGATTTTGTACAGCCAGTTCTGCCCTTTAAATATACTGATTTTACTTGCATTTTTTTTTTTAATCAAAGGGACTTGGTAGATGAAGCCAAGAACTATCTTCTTCTGCCTCAGGAACGTCCTCTAATGCAAGGGCCCAGGACAAGGCCTCGAAAACCCATTCGTTGTGGAGAAGTGCTGTTTGCAGGTACATTTTATATTGTCAAGATTGATTTAAAGCAGTTTGTGATATAAGGTTGTGTGGTGTAACTAAAGAGTCATCCTTTTTTTGTTTTTGTTTTGTTTTTACTTATTTTCATACAACAGAAATGCTAAATATAAGCAAGTCAATGGGTTTATGCATGTTAAAAGTTAGGTTTTGTGCAGCAGACAATTCCATTCATGCACATGTGGGCAAGTGGAATTGCTCATATCCAAGGGTGATCCTGTACATCAGGGGTGCCCAACCTTTTGAAGAGCGAGGGCCAAGCAACTTGGTAACCAGTCGTGGGCCACAATGAGCGGAGTGGGCAGATGACAGGTCACGGCTACTCTACAGGCACTCTGATCCGCCCTAATGAAAGGGGACGAATTCCCTTCTGTTTTTTTCGGATTGGAGGTAGGTGGGCATAAATGGACATCTGCCACTCCATAGAGGTGAATTGAGGGTCCCATTTGGTCGGGCTGGTCATGTGAAAAGGGCTTAAGACTGTTTTGACACTGATGTGCTGGGGTTTACCCACACTGTGGGTGCATCGTAGTGCACCTGTGTCTATCCTGCGGGTTAGCTGAACTTTGCCATAGACTCCGCCTGTGGCAAAAACCAGCGCTGTTAGAGGAAGCATTGGCTTATGGGGCTCTGCATCTACTTTTTTCCTCTACCACCAGCTTCATTCACTACACTGATGCTGTGGTATGGCAGGTCGGCAACCTGCAATCTGGGCTTGCCAACCCACCAATCCAGAGCAGGAGGTCACGGGCCACATTAGAGGGCTCTGCGGGCCACTGGTTGGCCACCCCTGCTGTACATTTAAATATGCAGACAAACTGCCCAGAGACTCAGAAGAGCTAAATTTTCCGTTAGGCCACTTTCACGCTGACGCATATTTCAGGCACTTTAGCGCTAAAAGTAGCGCATAAATAACGCCTGAAATACTCCTGCCCCAGCATTCTCAATGTGAAAGCCTGAGGGCTTTCACACTGAGGCGGTGTGCTGGCGGTAGAAAAAAAAAAATCTCCTGCAAGCAGCATCTTTGGAGTGGTAAGAGGAGCGGTATACCGCTCCTTCCCATTGAAAATAATGGGACACCACGGTAATACCATCGGCAATGTGCCTCTGCAGGGACGCATTGCTGGAGGTATTAACCCTTTTTCGGCCGCTAGCGGTGCCACGACTATACCGCCACCGCACGTCCTGCCCCAGTGTGAAAGGGGCCTAAGTGAATATCTGATGACTGTCTTTTCTCTGTTCTGGTGAAATAAAAAAAAAAAACGATTATTTTATTTTATATAAAGCGAACAATGCAGTTTGCACTTAAAGGCGTTGTAAAGGAATTTTTTCCCCCCAAGTAGCTTCCTTTACCTTAGTGCAGTCCTCTTTCACTTCACCTCATCCTTCCATTTTGCTTTTAAATGTCCTTATTTCTTCTGAGAAATTCTCACTTCCTGTTCTTCTGTCTGTAACTCAACACTGTAATGCAAGGCTTTTTTCCTGGGGTGGAGAAAGCCTCTTGAGGAAATGAGCAGGAGGGTCAGGACGCCCACTGACACACAGCTCCTTTCTCTATCTGGAAAGTAGAGTGTCCTGACTTGCCTGCTCGCCCCCTCCCCCCTCAAGAGGTCTTCTCCACACCAGGGAGAAAGCCTTGCATTACGGTGTGTAGTTACAGACCGAAGAACAGGAAGTGAGTATAATATATATGTGTATGTGTGTATGTATGTGTATATATATATATATTTTATTTATTTGTGTGTGTGTGTGTGTGTGTGTATATAGCAGCAGGGGGTGGGGATCTGACGTAACACACACACTGCAGAGGATAGAGCACACTGGGATTGATTTGCTAAAACTGGAAATTGTAAAATCTGGTGCAGCTGTGCGTAGAAACCAATCGGTTTCCAGGTTTTAGGCCTCATGCACACTGGACGCTATAAAACCGCCAGTAGCGTTGGCTGTAGAATGAGTTTTGCAGTAGGATTTTTTAGCTTTTTCTTTTTCTTTTGTTTTTTAGCAAAACTATACTTCCACGAGAGCTTATCACTCAAAAACGCTCAAATGCCAAATTTTTCCAGTGTTTTTTTTTTTTGCGGTTTTCTGCTTTTGTCAAAGTTAGAGCGTTCTTACAGCTGAAAAAAATCCTCTTAAACCTCACTAGTTCTGTGGGTTTTTTTCAGTCAGAAAACGCCCCTGCCAAAAAACACTACTCGCAACCAATGTATGGACACATCATGCTGGGGAGTTTATTGGCTGCAGAAAAAAAATGCCTCAAGTCAAAAACAGCAGCTGTAAAATGTCCAGTGTGCATGAGGCCTTGTCATGCTGAAGTTAGAAGCTGATTGGCTACCATGCACTCTCCAGTCTTGTTAAAACAACCCGCTGTGTTCACAATTTACATATTCTGAAAAAGTATTGAAAGCACTTTAAACGGACCCTCGCTGTAGCTGTGGACCTTTTTGCAGAAACCTTTTTAAAATTGCAAATTCTCCTCAGTGCTTAGTTTTTTGCATTTGTTTACTGGCAGTACAAGTTTGCTTAAGTGCATTGCAGATGATTCAAATGGTATCGGTAGCTTTTAAGCAACTTTATATTGTTTTACCAAAATAATTGAATTGTCTTTAAAGTTTTGGCAGGTTCTGTGAATCAAAATTTTCAACACATTTTATTTTTTATTTTTTTTATATATATTTTTAATTTCCAGTTTGCCTAAATATGCAAATATATCTGTTCAGTTAATAAATCCTTATTAATTGGATTAATCAACTGCATTATTCTCTGTCATGGACAAATCTGCACGCACATATCTAAACCAAAAATTTACAAATTGCTGAAGAAACAAGGCACCAGTTTTTCTGGATTCATATTGGTCTCTAATGCTTCATGACTGACGGTGCCAGTAGTGGGTGTAATGCAACCCTTATAGGGAGCATATATTTACAATGCTGGAACAAGTTGGTTTATGAGAGAGAGAAAATATATAAAATGTATTACAGTGCTCTGCTTTCAGCAACTGACTACAAAAAAGACAAATAATTGTTTTACTTCCAGTGGGAGGTTGGTGCAGCGGAGATGCCATTTCCAGTGTTGAACGCTATGATCCTCAGACCAATGAGTGGAGAATGGTGGCTTCCATGAGTAAACGGCGATGTGGGGTTGGTGTTAGTGTTCTGGATGACCTTCTTTATGCTGTAGGTGGTCATGATGGATCTTCATACCTCAACAGTGTTGAAAGGTGAGAGATGAGGGCATATTCTGTACTTTTTTTTTTTTTTTTCTCTTGTGAATGACTCCCTTAAGGTGTTTTGCTCTGTAAGTAAATTATTGTTAATATAGCATTAATATCCTCTATGGCACTTTGGAAAGTGAGGACATGCATTGATATACATTAAAACCGTAACATACTGTCAGGATCACTTGGTGCTTCTGTTCTTTATTCCAGCATCTGGGGTTTGCCTATGGCACTCTCCTTGTCTGTCTGTCTGTCTGTCTGTCTACCTGCAGGCTGATTAACATGATCAGTCTATAGATGGAAACAAGTAAGAAGCAAACAAAAGGACAGGCACCAATAAATAAAACTGCTGAACTTTTAATGATAAAATAACACAAAAGCACTCACATGGTAAGTGAAGTTCACAGGCATAGAGTGAGATGAGGGTCTGCATGGATCGTCACACCAGCCGAGGGTGAGTAGCGTCTCAGAGGAAACATCCAGCTGACATCTGCTGTGCGGGGGAAGCAATACCAGCAACGATGAGTCCGGAGGTGTCCCGGTGTTAATATGTCAGCAAGAGAAGCTGGAACGCATTCTGGAGCACCAGCTGAGAAGCTATGTTTGCGGCTTGGCGAGGGGGGATGACGTCATCACGCAATACCTCAAGGATGTGACGCGTTTCCGTGCAATTGCCGTGTGATGAATGTCTGTCACACGGCGCGCACCTTTTTCAAGCTGTTTCAATGGATTGCTAAGGCCAGCTTATATAGAAGTATGCCTGTGATCGCCATCTTGTGGCAAAATAGTAAAAATTCACCCAATAAGAAAAATCAGTACTATTAAAACACTTGCTATAGCTGGCCATATATAATGACAAATTAATAAAAATTTCTTTGTACTTACTACTACAAGGACTTATATTCTTACTTCAATATATGTAAACATATAAAACATCTAATAGAAATATTACAATTAATTCATTTAAAATCATAATCTAGTGTTCACTTCTACCTAAAAAACCTATTGTAAATAGGCCTCCCACATAAAAAAAAATTGCATAAGTTGATGTAAACTAACACCCCCTAGTGGACGATAATAAGACTAATAAAGTTAATAAATAGAAGATTAACACTATGTTTAAGTGGAACGAATTTTAAAATTAAAGAATATTATCATAAAGATAGAAGTAAAAATAAAATTGTTGTATAGTGGGACAATCTTGTATAGATGAAAACAAGCCTGTTATAAGCCATCTCACTTGTACTAGTGATATATGGCTGCAACTAACGATTATTTTCATAATCGATTAGTTGTCCGATTTATTGTTTAGATTAATCGGACAATAGCCTTAAATTTTTTTTGGGGGAACAATTTGTTGTTGGGCAGATTACAAAATGCAAATTGCCACGAAAATACATTACATGCTTTTCTGCAGCTTCACCATTGAAGTGTTTTGAGCCAAAAAAAACAAATAGCATTATATTGCGTTAAAAAGTCCTTTCCCTTTCCAAATACGCAGCAGCTGAAAAAAAATCATGGATGTGAACGTGTCCCATAGAAAAACATGTAACTGAACTGTAGTATGTTTCTGCAAAAAGCACCAAAAAAACAGGAGGTGTGACCCCCGGCCTGAGATGTTTAGTAACATAATGGGGTTAAAAAAAACAAAAATACAAGTAAAAAAGAGCAAGCCCCTGTAAGAGGTTCATTTTTTTTTTTTTTTTTTTTACTGTGGGACAGTGAAAGTAATATTTACAGTAGCGATTTTATTTTTTGTACTATAAAGGGTTAATTTTAGTTTTTTTAACCCATTATTTTACTGGCCGATTAATCGATTATGAAAATTGTAATTGATTAATTTCATAATCGATTAGTTGTCGATTAATCGATTAGTTGTTTTGGCCCTAGAGTGATACATGTGGTGTTCCTGATCAAGCTCTCTGTCTGCCCTGCTTTGCTAGTTTGGATTTTGCTGTGTATGTCTTGGGACTGGATTATTGGACTATTCCTTGAACTCAGCCTGCCTTTTACCTTGACTGCCATAGAACCACGTTTTTTGTCTGCTAACCGCAAATATCTATTTGCTTTGCTTAGTTCGCACCTGGTCTGGCTTGGTGGCCAGGCACTATAGTCTTGTGTAGAATTCCTGGGGGCAACCAAGTACCAGTAGGC
Source organism: Rana kukunoris (assembly GCA_029574335.1). NCBI lineage: Eukaryota > Metazoa > Chordata > Amphibia > Anura > Ranidae > Rana > Rana kukunoris. The sequence continues at coordinate 165,733,603 of CM056055.1, read as the reverse complement.
CAGCCTGCCTTATTGGAACGTGGACTGCTATAAGTGAAGGGCACAATAGCCAGCTATAGTTTCTGACTACCTGCGTTGGGGTAGACGTGACATTATCCCAAGCCTGTAACAATTTTTTTTTAAAAATCTGCGAAGATGAACTCTACACAGGCTCGATTATTTGCTGAGGAAACTTTCAAATTGACATGCCAATCCCAAGAACTGTCTGCATGTAAATGCACCTTTTAGCAGTAACACAGGAGCCAGAGCCCAAAGTTAACCCACCTGATAATTTTTCCGGTGACCCCCCATGTGTTTTCCAACTTTAAAAACAGTTGTATGCTATATTTTAAGCTTAAGCCACACTCAATTGAAGCTTTTTTTCAAGGCCTTAGGTTTACGCTATGATGATCATGACCAGTTAGTTAGCTGAAGCTAATCTTGGGTCATTACGTCAGGATAAATACACCGCTGAACAATACTGTTTTTTTATTTCCACTGCTGGGTGCTTGGCAGGGGTGGCATGACCCTGCTCTAAGAAGGCAGTTCAGGTTAGGCTTATCTGACTCCATCAAATACTCCTTAGTATGCTATCCTGAACCAAAGTCATTGAATGAAGCCATGCAAGGAACCCTTCCGTATAGACAGGCAGTTACGGTAAAGGCATACAGAGAGGTTTGTTTCTTTGCCCCGCAGTATGCCCTTCTTATTTTTCATCAAACCTTCCTGAGCCCTCTCATCCTCTCCTGAAAGAAAGGCGGCGCCACTACGTCAGGAACAGTGCAATTTTAATTTTACAATAGGTGCATTATCCACGTACATTTAAAATGAGAGAATTCGGCATACAAGTCCTTGCTGGCCCATAGGTGGCGATCATCCGCTGCAGATGTAGGCTGTGATGTTAAAAATATCCCCGGGATCTTCGTCAACTGTGAAACCAGGAAGTTCAGGCAGTATGTGCACCAAGAGTGAGGCTTCAGACACACACACACACACACAGCGTTGAAGCGCGATGTCACTGGCAGCGACAGAGCAACGGCGTTTCGGAGCATCAATATGCCTATGGTGTATGCTCTGAAACGTCGTCGCTCTGTCGCTGCCGTGACCTCATCGCGCTTCAACGCCGTCTGTGTGTGTGTCTGAAACCTCACTCTTGGTGCACACATTGCCTGGACTTCCTGGTTTCCCAGCTGACAAAGATCCCGGGGATATTTTTAACATCACAGCCTACATCTGCAGCGGATGATCGCCACCTATGGGCCAGCAAGGACTTGTATACCGAATTCTCTAATTTTAAATGTAAGTGGATAATGCACCTATTGTAAAATTAAAATTGCACTGTTCCTGACCTGGCGGCGCCGCCTTTCTTTTGTTTTGCATATTTGGAGCCTGCTCTCATCTTCCCCCTGGAGGCTTGCCCTGGAACATGGACTATGTATTTATTTTAATCTATAGGACTTTTTCCCGTTTTTTTTTTTTACCATTCCAATTTCTCCCATTGTGTGACACACACTGTATAATACACAAAAGGACCATCATTCAACGGACATATTGTCTTGAATACCTGATTACAGCGCTACTACCCCCATTGTTTTCTCCTGGAGGATAAGCCCATGCAAATTGGCGCTACCCATTTATCATCTGGGGAAAAGCCTAGAAGAAGATCTCAGGGACTCTACTTATAGTCTAGTGCGGGTCCGCTTCTATAGACTATACTGTCAGTTTCTCTCAGCGATAAACTATTTGTTCCTGCACAACTTGGCTGTGCAAAGTTTTCTCATCACCTCTCAGCATTCATACATTCTGGTGCTGCTAGCAACATAATTGATAGGGGCCTAGCACACCGTCTACATATTTTCTGGACGAAGGTGCACAGACTCTTTTCAGTCTTGGCTGTTAGCTCTCCCTTGTTCATGGGCCTGGTCTCCTTGTGCACGGTACCCTATTACCCTGACCATTGGAGATTTTCATAGGGAGACAATCAACTTCTACTTGATCTCATCTCCTGCTTATCCCCTTATCTTCAGGTATCCCTGGCTTAAACTTCGAAATCCGCACATAGATTGGGCAACAGAAGAGATTCGAAGAGATTAAAACTGCTGACCAGTTGCCAAGTTATAACTCTTGTGTGGCCAGTAGCAGTCATGTGCCTTTATTACAGTCCTATTCAGATTCTGATCATAATGTTTTTTCAAATGTGACCCTAGTTTGCATAACCATGTGTCCTTTTTATATAACGCTCTTAAAGCAAAAAACGCTGACAAGTTGATTAGATTCTCTACACGCCTCCTTTCCTGCCATTTGCCACAGCCTGAATCTCCTCCTCCTAAAAGCCAAACTTATCCGCTGCCTTGAGCTCTGTTTGGAAACTTCCTTTAAGTCCTCAGAAGTCAAGCCCCCTATCTTTGCCTGTCGCTTAACTCCTTTGGGTGCACAGCCTGGCTATGCGATGCAGGTAGTTGCTACACCTGGTGATGCAATTCAAGTAGTCGCTATACCCGACGATGCCAGTTCAGCCCATGCCCATTGAGCGTCTTTCTTTTTCCTATTCAGGACTTTCTGTAACCTGGCCTTACCCTGCTTCTACTACATTAATTCAAACCTGTCTAAAAAGTTCAATCCATCCTTTTAGATGGACTGCCACATTCGGCCAGGTGGGGCTTTCAATCTTATTTTTCAGAACATTCTGCTTGTGTTTCAGCTAACCAGCTTAAAGGGTTCGTAAAGGATTTTTTTTTTTATCTTAATAGCTTCCTTTACCTTAATGCAGTGCTGTTTTCATGTCCTCATTGTTCATTTTTGCTCTCAAGTTGCTGTAATCCTTCTCTGATCTCCACACTTCCTGGTTGTCGGCTTCCAGTACTGTGGTTATAAGGGAAACATTCTCTCTGTGGTCACTAATCAAGGAGGTGTGATTACTGTGTGTCTAAAACCCCTCAGCACCAATCAGTTTCGTTTTACAAACCATCACTGCCCTCTATTGTACATCACAGAAGCAGGAAACGGCATGCAAAAACTAAACTAAAACTGTAGGTACATTCTATGATTGATTTTTCAGTTTTTTAATCATTTTTAAAAGGAATCAGTTAACTATTATGTCTCTATACCCTGTAAACAGTCATTTCATCCAAAAAAATGTTTCCTTTACAACTCTTAACTCCTGTGACATGTCACCTGCTAATCAACCTGACCTCACAGATCCACTGACTTTCTGTTAAATGCAGGCCACTTTCCTCCACAGCAAATTCATCAAACCATGTTTTTATTGAGCTGGCTTTGTGCACAAGAGCACAGCCTTGCTGGAACAGAGAAGGGTCTTCTCTAAACTGTTGCTATGAGGCTGGAAGTGAACATTTATTTTTTTAATTGGTATACTGTAGCATTAACATAGGTCTTTATTGATCACGCCTGAAAACAATAATTTGGAGGGGCATCATCATAATTTAGGCCATATAATATCTGTGATAATATTTTGTTAATTGTTAGGACTTTACTCACAAAATGTTTGAAAAATCTGGGATAGTTTCCATATTCATCACAATGACAACTTTTTTTAATGCCCTCAAAACTTTGAATTGCTGGCCTTTTAACAAGTATGAAGAAGGAATTTGAGGTAATTACAGCCTGGTAACTAAAGATCTGCAGTGGCAGCCTAAATGTGTTCTATACAGGTTTCCTTCCATGTGTAATGGGGATATTAAGGCATTAATTATAGTGAATCGCAGCTGAAACTAGAGTTCTTAGTCCTTCTAATTAAATATACGGTATGCATCAATGGAAAGTAGTGGGGCTTTATTTGTGTTTCATTGGTGGATTAAATAAAGTTGGGGATTTGCTAATGCAGTTGCTTCTATACTTCTGCTGTATTAAGATTTACAATGGCAACCTGTTCATCTTTTACAGATATGACCCAAAGACAAACCAGTGGAGCAGCGATGTGGCTCCTACCAGCACTTGCAGGACAAGTGTTGGTGTTGCGGTTTTAGGGGGATATCTTTATGCTGTGGGTGGTCAAGATGGTGTTTCTTGCCTCAACATCGTTGAAAGGTATTTGGGCTCTGCAGCTTGTTTGTATAATATGCGTTCTTGATATAATTCAGGCATATCCATGTTCTTCAAAGTGCTGTTTTACTTTCATATTTTTTAGTGGATATTACCATATTTATCGGCGTATAACACGCACCCTAGCTTTAAGTGGGAAGTTTCAGGAAAAAACGTTCCACATCCCCTGCGTATAACACGCAGGCACAGTTTACCCTGTATTTTCAGGGTAAAAAAATGAGTGTTATACGCCAATAAATACAGTATATCTTGTAGTGATGTAATTTGCAGCTCAGGACTTCTTAAAGTAATCCCCATTTGGTCCACGGTGTGTGTTACAAACAATGCTGACAAAGTGCCAGAACCTTGTGGTGTAATTATTTTATACTAATATAACTTAAAGTGCAATCTCCTCAAAATCACAAAGATAATTCTTAAAGTGCGAAATAATCATTAAAGTGCAAGCACAATTAAAATAAATTCATATACGAGACAAAAGTCCCATTGATTGGAGGAGGTGAGGAAAAAGTGTCCAAGTGCAAAGAAATTAAGATGAAAACAACAAAAAATAGTGGAGCCCTTTAGTAATCCATAATCGGTGTGCTCTAGCCTCTCACCTCAAAGACCACAATAAGTCTAGTCACATATCCAGATTCTCTTTTTAATGACAATCTCCAATCACCTTTGTTTCGTTTTTGGAGGTCACACAGTGTAACAGGGTGGCTCCAGTACTTTCACAATCCTGGTATTAGGAAGATTAGAATTTTTTCGTGTCTCGAGAAAGCATTGCAGCTAGAAGCAGTCGGGCAATTAAAATGTTCTTGAGGAAGTCGGCAATTGCCACTAGATTTCTTTCTGTACCTTTTTTTTATTTTCTTCTTTTATTCTTCAAGTGGGACCAGGTATGTACCTGAATATCAGACATGGTCTAAATCAGGGGTGCCCAACATTTTTAAGAGCGAAAGGCCACTTAAGCGGCTTGGTACAGCACATAAAATTACAGGCAGGTCAAAGCAAGTAAATTGCTTCATTGTTCTTAGCGTGTGCTGGCCTTTCAGTTAACACCGTTTAGAGGAGGTACAGCGGAAGGTAATAATTACTGTAGACTTGTCGTTGCTTGGGTATATGCACTCCTTAGCTGAGAAAGCAAAAAACATGCAGTCCAGTGCGTTTTTTTTTTTTGCATCAAAAACACAAGGAAAGTAGGTTGTATGGTTTTCACTTTGGCATAGTTGACACCAGTTTGAAAAAAATATAAAATCGAGCTAAACCTAAATTGTGACAATATACTTAATTGATAGATGTGAACATAAACACATATGATAAATTGGCATAAAGCCACTAAGTGATTAATAATGAAATTCAACTTGAATAGATATTAATTTACTCATAAGTGAAAACAAGTGAAATTAATATAAATTAAAATAATGTCTATCAATGGTGGAAGACCATGAGTGTTCATAAAGTTCATATATGAATGATCCATCTGTGGGGCATCCGTGCACAAAACTTGAACAAGTGACGTCCACACACTTCAATCGTAAAAATAAATTGTGATGTCCGCCACCATGTTGCAAAATGGTCTGCTTACCAGAGCCCCGTGGTTCCCCAATTACGGAGGACCCGGAGGCGCCTTTAGTGAATCACCGCTAGAATGTGGCAACACCGAGGACCTATCGCACCGTTAATCACCATACTCCATAAAGGTAGAGACCAAATGATGATGATGTGGCATGTAAGAAACAAATGGCCATGATAGTGTAAAACCTTAGCGTTTTATTAAAATAAAAAATAGGTTGCACTTTTTAAAATGACAAATAAGCCTGCTGCGCCGGATGCAGACCCGTCCATCTGGATGGTGACGTCAGCGTGCCGCTTGTTCCGCCCTACTAGTTTTGTTATAGATCACGTTGTCCAGTGCTTGCAGTTCCATTGCATTCCAGTTCCATAAAAAAGTAGTGCATTTTCCTGCACTGGGCTCTACTGGAATGCTGTAAAATGCACTGTAACACACATGTTCCTTTTTATGGTTAAGAAAAGAAGGGGGGGGGGGAGGCACTGGACTGCATGAAAAAAGCATCTGGAATGCATCTGGACTGCGTTTCTGCCAGTTCACACCATAGAAACGCAGTTCAGATGCATTCCTGCATGCATGTTTTTGATGCAGTCCAGTGCATCAAAGTTTTTTAAAGTTAAGTAAAAAAACAAGAACATGTGCGTTTTTATAGCGTTCCAGTAAAGTCCAGTGCAGGAAAAAAAATGCAGCATGTTCTATTTTTTCTGGACCTGCAAGCACTGGTGTGAACTATGGAATTGAAAAACCATATAACCTACTTGATGAGCACTTTGAGTCCCGTGAGAGAGAAGCCCTGTAGAAATGTTATTGCTATTAATACTTTCTTACCAAAAGTAGGCTGCTCTATATTTCTAATGCAGATGTTTAACACAAGCTTCAACATGTTTTGTTATCTTTTATGCTAGGTACGACCCAAAGGAAAACAAATGGACACGTGTAGCCTCTATGAGTACAAGGAGACTAGGGGTGGCTGTTGCAGTTCTAGGTGGTTTTCTATATGCTGTTGGGGGATCAGATGGTACGTCTCCTCTTAATACAGGTTAGTAAATCTTTTTTATATCCAATTTCCTTTCGAATCTATTGTGAGATTACCCCATACCTTTTTAATATCTTTCCATGCAAAGTCTGTATTGTTTCCTCTATTAATATATGGTAGTAACTTGGCCTCAGTACTTTACTCGGAAGGCCACCAGTCCTAGAAGTGAAGTGCTGGCTTGTCAGAAGCCTAATACACAATACCTGCACTCCGAATCCCAAATAACCAATCCCCTAAAACAAGGGGTATTGAATTAAAATTCAGAGGTCCGTTCAGTAAAAAAAAGTCTGAATATGTTTTGTACCAGTGGCGCATTTTCACATGTGGCAAACCTCATGTTGCTGCAGCACTATGCCGCTTGGTGCGGCGCGATTTGGAAAAAATGGTCAAGGACTACTTTCTCTGTTTCTTGCAGGTCGTGCAGCCCATATTAATGGGCTCTGCACGACCTGCAAGAAACATGGAGAAAGTACCTACCTACTTACCCACAGAGTGTGTACTTAATGCACATACACAGATCTGAACCCATTCTTACATCAACGTCCTCGGTTCCCACTGCACATCAGTCCCCTCCCCCTTCACATCAAGATCACCTCTTGATGGGTGTCCTCAGGTCCCCCCTTTAGATCACCCCTTTCACAGTAATGTTCACACTTCCTTGATACCTACCTCCCTGACAGTACTGTACCTATTCGCATTATTATTTACATTATCCCCTTGCATTACTGTCCTCGGCCATGTCACATTACTGTCCTCGGCCCCCCAACTTTAAAGGCCTCGGCTCCCACCACATTAGTCCCCAACTCCCCCACTTTTTAATGTTCTCAGTGCCCCCCCCCCCCAATTACAGTCCTTGGCTCCCCTCACTTTAATGTCCTCAGGCATCCCCTCACATTACAGTCCTCAGTGAGTAGAGTACACATTTTTGTAAATATTTAATTATATATTTTCATGTGACAACACTAAAGAAATGACTTTGCTACAATGTAAATTAGTAAATGTACAGATTGTATAACAATGTAAATTTGCTGTCCCCTCAAAATAACTCGACACACACAGCCATCTGTCTAAACTGCTTGCAACAAAAGTGAGTACACCCCTTAATGTAAATGTCTGAATTGGGCCCAAAGAGCCACCATTTTGTTTGGCACCATTATTTTCCAGCACTGCCTTAACCCTCTTGGGCATGGAGTTCACCAGAGCTTCACAGGTTTCCACTGGAGTCCTCTTCCACTCCTCCATGACGACATCATGGAGCTGGTGGATGTTGGAGACCTTGCGCTCCTTAACCTTCCATTTGAGGATGCCTCACAGATGCTCAATAGGGTTTAAGTCTCTAGACATGCTTGGCCAGTCCATCACCTTTACCCTCAGCTTCTTTAGCAGGGTAGTGGTCATTTTGGAGGTGTGTTTGGGGTCGTTATGTTGAAATACTGCCCTGCGGCCCAGTCTTCGAAGGGAGGGGATCATGCTCTGCTTCAGTAATTGGATAAAAGATCATCCAGCAAACGACGACATGGCGCACACACTCCTCAGCTCCTTTTCAGCCTTTGACATTAGTGTTCCCCTGTCTTGCCTAACACAGACCGGAGATTGGCATGGCATGTCTAAATGGAAGGTGGGCGTTCCAAGATGGTGATTGGGTGCTAGGACTGCCCCTCATCCTAGCAGCCAATCGCCTGCTTGATAACCTTGGGCAGGTTCTGCCTTCCATCCAGGACTGTTCCGCCTCCTGCTGTTGGCTCTGTGAGGATTACAGAGCGACTGCATAGTTGGGAAAGGCTCCTAAATGGAGGTACCGTGGCGATCCGAATTAAACAGTAATGCGGTCCGCTTTTGGACAGTGGCCCGCTGTTTAGTGATACCTGCCCTAAAAGCTGCAGGCTAAAATTTTATCCCCCCAAGATAAATAATAATTAAAGAGGAAGTAAAGTCTTCCTTTTAAATTGTACCTACAGGTTAGCCTATAATAAGGTTTCCATGCCCTTACACTAGATGTCTCCCACGTCATATGTGTATCGGGCTGTGTGGAACATCCCGGATGAATGATGGGTGGAGCCTTGCTTGACTCTAGCATGTCACCATCGGTACACAGATTGTGACTGCTAAATCAGACCACCGCCATGCAATGCATAGCACAGTCGTGCAAACCCTCCTGAAATACTGCCGCAAGCCCAAATAACTCCGCCCCCAGCACCGTGTACGGATGGTGATGTGCTGGCATCAAGCAAGGCGCCAGCCGTCATTCATGCAACCCATTAATTGTCTGTACAAAATGGGCAGTACAAGCATGGCAATCACATAGCACAAGAGTCATACCCAATCATATCATTATAGAATTTGTGGTTGGACCCCATGGACAGCACAGATGTACCTCCTGCGTCCTAAGGACAAAATGTAATCTTGCTTCGATCTTCACTGTGCCAAATATTCATGCTGATAAATTATTTTGTTCTGCAGATCAGGTAAAAAAGGTGAGATTGATCCATCTCATTGTTTTATATTTTTCAGTGGAGCGCTACAATCCTCAGGAAAACCGCTGGCACACAATAGCACCAATGGGCACACGCCGAAAGCACCTGGGCTGTGCTGTGTACCAGGATATGATCTATGCAGTAGGTGGAAGAGATGACACCACAGAGCTAAGCAGTGCTGAACGGTACAATCCCAGGACCAATCAGTGGTCACCAGTGGTTGCCATGACTTCCCGACGAAGTGGGGTAAGACATTGTTTAAACATTTTTTATCTTAATCATATAGCTCAGGACCTAGATCATGAGTTATATGCTACTACCTTGAGGTGATTTAACACTGGCAAAAGATTTGCTGGAAACACATCTAAGTGCACTCTCATAGAACCCCACCTACTGTTGGTCTCCAGTTTTGTGTCTTTGGATGATGGAACTCTTCTTTGGAAAAGTTTATACACTGTTTTGACTGACACTTCTGTTAAGATTCAAGTGTCTGTTGCTGGGCTCACCAGCAGTTTCTGGATCGGTTGCCCTTGATGTACATCTTAGGAGCTGTGCCTGGACCCTGCTATAGCAGGGCTGGCTTGTAATAATTGTTTCAGCACTGGATCCTGCATTCGGCAACCACATTTGCATGTGGTGCAAAAAGTGTAATTGGCTGTAGAGTAATATACAGAGTCAGGGCTATGGTCCATTCCTATGGCACCAAGACTCCGAGGGCCTCTTTAGAGGTATGCCCTCCCTGATAGGTGAAGTTTGGTCTTCTCTGGGAACCTTCAGTGTGTGTGTCTAAAAAGGATTGCCGCGCTATCAAAATGATATAAACACTGTTTAAACAGCAGTGGATAAAACAAGTGACAATAGTGCAATCTACTTCTATAGTGTATAGAATACTCGCATGCAAAATCATATCAATTGTAAATGATATAAACACTGCCTATACAGCAGTATAAAATTGACAATAGTGCTATATAATACTGAAGTGTAGAAATACAAAATCAAATCATTCAAACTGACATGATTGAGATGATCAAATGCACACTGACAAGCAAACATAAATTCATTATAGTAAATCCTGAAGTGACAAATTGTGAAAATAAAGTGCTATAGTGAAAAAAATTGTGATACACTGGCGCTAGGTGTCATGGGTCAATGTAACATAAAGTCCTTATCAAACATAAAATAAATCCTTTGTTGAGGTGATCACACGTGTTGAAGTGTCCACAGTCTGGTGCTCCCCCTTGGGTAATAGGCGCTCAACTCTGAACGTGTGACCTCACATTTTAAATTCAAGTCAAACCACACATATGAACCACCTCTGGGTTCTGTGATTCCTGTGGGATGCTGGACTGCCCAATAGTGCTCTTTCCTCATACTCCTATAGTAAGAAAGAAGGCTAGATAGTGTGATATTTTTTTATTTTATTTTTTTAACCACAGTTTTAACAAAAAGCCATGGAGCTTCAGTGCACCAGTCTATCGGAAGCAAAAACGCTGAAATCATGCTGAGATCGTAGGTCCCTCGTCTTTAAACAGACAATTTGTCTCCTACACCTCCCTATCCCTTCTGCACACGCAGTGTAACTGCTTCGCGTGATGATTTGGCTGAATATGCACAAGGAATTCCTTCTTAAACTTTTTGCAGAGTTTATGAAAAAATGGTCGCCCCTGAATGTGGATCTTTCAGTTCTGTTCTCAGTAACCATCTTACTGTACCTATTGGTGATGATAAATCCTTTTAACCACTGCTCTGTGCAAAATCATTGCGTAAAGCAGGTAAATTATACAATTTTCTTTTTAGTTAAAAAATAAATAAAAATAGTTTCCCTTTACAACCACAATTGCCTGGATGTGGTCAGAGCAGTTGTTTACGTAGCTGGAAATATTTCCTCCTGGAAAATCTAAATCCCTTTTTGTCCTATTTGAAAGTTCCAAGAATGGCCGTCCAGCTGCCCCTTCCAACATAGTTAGGTGACCCATGCAGCCAATTTACAGGGCTTATGCCATCAAGGAAAGGGTTTCTTCCTTCCCTATTGGCTCGCTGAAGCTGCCACCTGGTCTTCAGTTCATACCGTCTGTTTTACCTGGTGGATCTCCAGGCTTCTGCTGATGCAAGTTTTGGCCCCAAGGTGCTCCGTGCAGTCATCTGAATGTTTACTGGTTTTTACTATATTTTTGCCCACCCCTCAGTTTTTGTGGTCTATGATTAAGTCTTGTGTGCCATTGTCCCTTCCCTCAAAGATTTTTGAGCAAGAACAGTGTTTACATGGTAAAGAGACAAAAGTGAGTCATCCCCCCTAAGAACGGGTTTTAAGAGTAACAAAACCGTTCAGTGAGTGGGACGCAACCCACACTAACGGAACATAAGGAATGGGGGGCGGGGTGCATACACAAGGTGACACAAGTGTTTAATGATATGGCTCAAAGCGGAGTTCCACCTACGTGTTCGTTTATTAAGTCAGCAGCTACAAAAAGCATAGCTGCTGACTTTTAATAAATCGACACTTATCTGCCCCACGGTCCAACGATGCAGCCACCCGGAGGCTCGCTCCTTTTCCCCTCCTCTCCTCAGTGCCATCACTGTGGGCACCCGCCCTTGACAGCTTATGGCTTCACAGCCGGGCGCGCACTGTGCATTTGCGAGTTGCACTGCGTTCTCCTATTGGCCAGCCGATCTTCTGGGACCTCTCACCCTAGGGAGGGGCCACCTAGGGCGAGAGGAGGAGTCACCTAGGCAGCCAAAGATGGGAAGCAGGAAGTCCCACTAAAAATGGTTCCCCCCCCCCCCCCCCCAAAAAAAAATAAGTTATGCCAAATGTGGTGTGTCAGGGGGCGAGGAGTGCTTAAAGCGGAAGTTCCACTTTTGGGTGGAACGTCGCTTTAAGGATAATATATATTGTGTCGGTAGATGATACCTAAGAGTTGGAAAACTATCCTATGTACATGAGGCCTTCTCACTGAGCTGCATTGAGAAGTGGAGAACATCATCTTCACTACTCATCACAGCCTATTAAACTGCAGCACAGTGAAAATAAGCTATGATAGTCAATGCCACAGTTTATCCCAGGTTAATAAATGTACATCATAGATGGAGAACCATATTGCTTACAGATTAAAATCAAAGCGTATTCCTTAGTGTGGAGTACACTGACCTTCTCGGGTCTGTCTAATTATTTAGGCAACAGTACACTTATATTTTTTAAGGCAGGTTAATTGTATTTGTTTTGAGGTAGCATGTTTAGTCCATGTTATGACCACCAGTTCTATAAATTTAATAAGTTAGAAATGATTAACATAGCTGCAAGCTACCGATGCCTTAGAGAAAAATTGTAGTGTTTTGCTTATTTAAGAATACTTTTCATATGGTATGAAACACTGCTCATGCTTATTTCACCTTTATCCATGTCATAGGTCGGTCTAGCTGTGGTCAATGGGCAGTTGATGGCTGTAGGTGGATTTGATGGAACAACGTACTTGAAAACTATAGAAGTGTTTGATCCAGATGCTAATACTTGGAGGTGAGAACGTTTCTCTACTATATACAGACTGTCTCTGTAGTGCCTCTTGCTAAATTCATATAAATGCTTTCAAGTTGATTTTTTTTTTTTTTAACATACTATTGATCCTTAGGGCTTGTTCACACTTAACTAAATTTCTAACACTTAACAAATGCCTATATAGAGTTAGTATGGGCATTAGACAGGTGTTTTACAAGCGTTAATGCAGCATTAAAAATGCTCCCCAAACACCTATGGGCAGTTCTGAGGCTTTTTACGAGCGTTCAGGCGAATTAAAACTGTTCCACAACCGCCTATTTCTTTAACGGTAATAAGCTAATCTTTACACCCCACAAATGCTCCACAACTGCCTGCCAAAGCGTTGCCATAGACTTGAATGGCAGCCTTGTACATAGGTGTTTTGAGTGACATTTTTAACTCCTGCTTTTAATGCGAGTGTAAACTCCACCTTAAGTTTCTTGGAGTTCTACTTGGTTAATCGATGGTGATCTTTTTGTCATACTGACTTTGCAGTGTTGGACACTCATTACTATTAATTTGGAAATGCAGATTGACTTGTTTGATGTTGAACAGGTACCTGGCCATAGAGATGAACAGACTACGCATCTCCATCTCTGTGACTAGGTGCCCACATATGCACGTAGTGTACAGGTCACCATTTCTGTAAGTGATACTTGAGCATTGGGTGGCAGTGTGAAGAGGAATGAGCTGAGATCTGAAGTTACATTTAGCTTTTTGCTGAGGGAAGGTCATTTGGGAGGATTTACAAAATTATCCCTGAAATGGTGTGTGTGTGTGTGTGTGTGTGTGTGTGTGTGTGTGTGTGTTTGTGTGTGTGTCTTCGTCTAGTTGATGGGTGTAATTAACTACACGCTGCAAAGGTTAACTTAAATGCCACCAGGTTAAAAACCCTTCTAAGAAAGGTTCAGCAGAGGGCGCACTATGCACGATAACATGAAATTCTAGCTAGTACTGTATATTCTACAATCCAAATGATGCTTATAGAGAGCAGTGTTGTATTTTATTATATTCTGTTCTAATAAGGCATCTGCGTAGTTGGCAGCATTTTGCTTACTGTAGGGTGAGGCTTTTCTTCTCAGGCAGTATCATTTAGGGGTAGCATATGACCACATTCTCCCTTCATGCATCAGCTTGACTGCCTATTTGTAGCTTTCCACTGGGAAAAGCTATATATTTTATTAATTTTTTTTCACTCAACCCAGCAGAACATAAAAAAAAAATAGATCACCGTACTAACACAAGCAAAGTTAATACAGCAATCTCCTCCACTGTGCTATTTTATCCCATCCATTTGCTGCCACTGTTAATCGGTTACTAGCTTTCCAGCATGCTTGTTCAATAGACGTTATTTGTAAGACCGCTGTACAAACAGGCCAAAGGTTTGCCGATTCCTGCCGAACTGACCAATTTCGGCTGATTTTCTGCCTGTTTGTACAACAAATAAGTATGGCACTAATAATCATTGTCTTGTGATATAGACAAAATCTGTATATGTTGGCACAAGAGAATGTAACGCATATTATGTACACCATTGCATTGATTTGTGTCCATTTAGTGGTCAGAACACATACATTGACTAAACTATGCACTATATTGTTACTAGAAACTAGTCCTCATCTCTTCTCTTGTGTGCAGGTTATATGGCGGCATGAACTACCGACGGTTGGGAGGAGGTGTTGGCGTTATCAAGATGACACACTGTGAATCGCACATCTGGTAGCCCATCCAGCCTAACATTCGTTATGTGAAAGCCTCAGTTCATGGACACTGCCAGGGACTTCCTCAGTGGGGAAAAAAATGAACTCTTATGACCAGATACTATATCAGTGAGCCACGAAGAAAAGTCTTTTATTCTGTCTCCCTGATAATCACGTTTTCCCCTTTATTTATATCCCAGAAAGATTGCAGGCTTTTTGGAGTCTTGGAAGATTCGAATGCCATTTTGTAAGAAAAAAGCCGATTTGGTGTGGGTTTAATCTGAAATCCATAGGACCCGCATGCTCTGAAATTCTGCAGGTTTTAGCAAGTGGACAAAAGGTAGTGGTTGCTTTTGACTGGTTCCTTAAGCAATATGTTATGGAATGTGATTGTGGTGGCACTGAGTAGAAAAGTTCTGAAAATTTGTATATGCCTGGACCTGAAGAAGGTGAAAATGATCCAAGAACATGGTTTTGTATTAGAAATGTCTGGAAAGCCTCATGCTTTGTCATATGCTAAGGTTGTTATGAGGTGGTCTGCAGCTTGGCTAAGAATCAAAAGTCCCTACAAGAGATTCCTAGCACATGCCTGTGCTAACATACCCATATTTTATGTTTACAGCTGGCCAAGTTCACGGCAGTGAAAAAAAAACGCCTCTCGGCTTTCCCCAAACATTGTAAAATGCTGCAGTACATTATACAGCCACTTGCACTAGTGTCTCATCCAACTTCCTTGTGCCTCTAAAACCTGCACAGACTGCTACCCTTGATAATGGTCTTGTGTTGCCTTTAACAGATGTAGCAAAATTGTATAGTTTGTGTAGAGAAAACAGATGTGAAGAACAAAAAGTTAACTGTCGGCTGATCAAAGTCAGTATTAACATTCATGGGCAATTAATGTAATTTGTCATTCAACCTGGAAATATATATATGTTTTTTTTTTTGTACAGCAAGTTCTAAGGTGCTAAGTTTGAATAATGACTTACTGATTGACAGACATAGTCAATAGTATCTCTATGAAGTGTGCAGCATTCCAGTATCACACCAAGAAATCCATGAGTGACACTTTTCATGATCACTCAGTCCAACTCATTTCTAAAGAGGACCTGATCTGTGAAAGCCGAGTCTGAAAAAGGGCAACAAATCCTCACCAGTATGGGTTCCTTGCAGCTGATCTTTTTCCCATTACTGACTTGATGTACCTTTTTATTTTGCACTGTGTCTCTGTGTAGAGGTAGAGGCTTTGCATCCTCCTTGTAGGATTTCTTCACCCGGATGGCTGGTGATCCGATGACTGGTTAGGAAGCAGCAGGAGGTTCAGAAATCATTGATAACACATCATGAATGAAGCAGGGTGATACTTGCATTGCACCCTCCTCTTCTGGAGGTGGGGAACAATGAACAGCACAGTACTGACCTCACCAAATTTAATGATGCTAGCAGTCGCAGGCTCAGTGCCTTAAATGATCTCACACTGCAGATATACAGCTGTTGGGTGTAATTAGTGCTCTGCTGTATTTCAGGAGGCGCTTAAAATTTCGATTTTTCAGGGTACTGCTTGGATATGGTTAATATTTTTAGATCTCCAGATTTCCATGGTCTAACAAACATTCAAAAGCATACTAGGTATGTGCACTCAACTACCTAAAGTAGGTCTACTCAATTCAAAATGTGTTCCAGCCAGCAGATCGGAACATTCCAACAAATACTTGGCTTCCTAAAAATATATATATATATATATATATATATATATATATATATATATATATTATAATATATATATATATATATATATATATATATATATATATTATAATATATTCTGCAAATACTCAAAATATAAGTGGGTCGCTACAGTCTAAAATATACTCATCCACTGTTGGATGTAACGATTACTGAAAGCAGAAAAGCAAAGGGAGAAATGTAATAATAATGGACTTTGGCAGTGTAGTTATCGCTAATTCAGTCGTGAAAAAAATAGAATAACCAGAGAGAAGATTACTAGTGGTAGTTGCCACAGTGACATTTCTGTAGCAGGGAACTGGTTCTGTTCACTTCCACTATTTCACAAAGCAATAATTTTTAAACCTCGGTATTTCTCAGAGGTGGCAGTGTCAAACATTCATCACTCCAAAACGTTATAATGCATCGGCTTAGTGTAAAACATTAACTGCTGCATTTCAGAGGCTGGCCAGTCAAAATAGGAAAAAGTGATATATTGCCACCTTTTTATACCTGCAAAATCTTGTTCTCTTTTATTGCAGCCTGTCATTGGCACCATCATTGTTCCTTACGGTGGATATCTATGTAAGACATTTTTTAGAAGCAGTTATGTCCCCCTCTCACCTACTGATGCATGACTAAGCTGCTCATATGCCCTTACCAATGGCTCAAGCAAAACTTTGTCACATCTTTTGACCATAACCCCCTGTTAAAGGTGCACTGGATCTGAAGGAGTCCTTTTCTCCAGCACCCTGTCTCCCATTTTTTTTCAAAGGCAAGTGCCATTACTATACTGATTTCTAAAAATAAATGTTGAACCACAGACCCATAGCAACCAGACAGATTTTATTAAAGTAGTATTAAACTCAAAAGTAAAACAAAGTATATTGCCGCTCGCCAGTCATTCAGATGTGGTGGGTGGTTGCATTCACCAGGTGAAAATGGAAGAATGAAAGCCTGAGACTAGGTTCACACTGCTGCAAATTCTATTGTGAATTTGAGCCGTTGCGATTCCTCAAATTTGCAAGGCCTTTAAATTACATAGTTTAACATTAGTGTCGTTCACATCAATGCGTTGCGAAGAAAAGCTGCAGGAAAAAAAGGGTCCTGTGCGAGTTTGATCCGTGTGCGATGCAAATTCAGCTCTATAGACCGGCATTCCCTGAAATCGTGGCAAAAACACAGCCGGAAAAAATCGAGATTTTTACCGCGATTTTGAATTCGCAGCAGTGTAAACCTAGCCTAAAAGAAAAGTAATACAGCCATCACATCTAAGAAAAATGGTAAGCTGCAATATAATAAATGTTTTGGTTTATTACCACTTTAAAATTGCAGGATATCTTATTGCTTTGGGTGTTTGCCCCCATTTCTTATTTCCTAATTTTCATAAATCCGCCTCATCATGAGTCCGATTTAAAACTCCTAAACCATTTAAAGTGGATAATTAAATGTTAACATAAAGCTTTAACAGTCTTGCCATGATGGATAAATTGAGAATTTCAGGACTGAAATGCCTGCACCAGGTTCCTTATTGCTGGTCTCGTGTCTAAAGGCCTAGGTTTTTGTCACATCATCCCTATTAAATAGGATTAACCAGTCTGTACCCTGGTCCTCCATTTCAGCATAGTTCACATGTGCAAGTGGCTCACTTTACATGCCAGGCAGTATATTCAGCATGGAACATTTTTTCCAGGAAATAACTATTTCAGCCCTTATTACCCGTAATTCATTTATCCTTAATAGCCTGCTATCATACAATATCTTATCTGTTAACATTTGAGTTTTCAGAAAAAGTCCCTAATGGTAGAATAATTGAGAGTAATTGGTAATTATTGAGAATAATTGGAATAATTTGGCATTTTAAGAATTTTTTGTCAGGACAGCGAAAAGACTGTGACAACTTTTATCCATTCATAACCACTGCTAATCATATGCTGCAATAGTTGGGGATCATTTGTATACACTAAATCTACTATCATAGCTGTTATTCAGATGAAGGAAATGGTTCTCTCAGCAGTGACATATTCTTTAAATGTTGCAGCAATACCCAAGGATTACTGTAGGAAACAATAGCGCTGCTAAGTAATAGTGAGCATGTCTCAACGTCTGAGACAAACTCCTCAGTTCCAAACCTCAGACAGTCAAACCCCCCCCCCCCCCCCCCCCCCCCAATCACACACACACACACCACACACACACTACCTCCAATAACTATTATTTGCTATCCCAGACTTGTGTGCATAATATTTAAGGAATATGATTACTTTAAATTATTTGCAATTTTGATGACCTCCTAAAGGTTAATGAATAAATAAAAATTATACTTGCCTACAGAGCAGCCCCTGATCCTCCTTCTCGGGTACCCCATTGGCGCTACTGGCTTCTCATCCTTGCTGAGTGCCCCCATAGCAAACCGCTATGTGCACCCTTGCATGCTCGCTCCTGAGCCCCACTCTGCATGTTCTTAGGACAAACAGAATGGGGCTCTGCTTCCGCCAATGGCTACCGCTGCTGTCTCCTGAGCCAGTGAGCTGGGAGAACAGCTGCTTTTGTGCACATTACTGGATCAACATCAAGCTCAGGTAAGTATTAGGGGGGTGGGGGTAATGTATACTGAAGGTTTTTTACCTTTTTTATGTGTGGAATGCATGAAGGTGAAAAACCTTCAGCTTTTAGAATTACTTTAAGTCTAAATATTTTGAGAACATATAAATAAATTTACCAAGATCTAGGGCCATATTCATTTTTTATTTTTTTTTAGCATTTTCATGCATTTTGATGAGTTCTGCATTTATGTTGTCATCAACTGGCCTTTTATTGCACATCAAAGCATCAACATATGCTCAGATGTAAGCCAGCACCATATAAAACAATGGCCAACAATAGTCCTCGTGCATTATAACACATAGGTGTGAATAGGCCCTATAGGTCCGCTTGAACAGTTTAATATAAAACTTCAAGCAGAGTTCCACCCAAAAGTGAAACTTCCGCTTTAAGCACTCCTGGCCCGCTAACATCCCACATTTGGCATGTCATTTTTTGGGGGGGGGGCGTGTGAGTGGGTACCTTGTTTTTGAGAAGGACTTCCTGTCCCACTTCCTGCTTCAATCTCTTAGCCGCCTAGGCAGCAACTCCTCTCCTAGGTGGCCTCTCCCTCTCTGCCATCTTCTGGGACACGTTACATGTCCCAGATTGCCTGGCCACTAGGGCACAGTGCACGCCGGTCACAAAGTCGCAAGCTATGATGGCCGAGTGCCAACAGTTGCTATGACGGCGCCACGGAGAGAAGGGGGAGAGGAGCAAGGCTCTGTGTGGCTGGATCGTGTGACAGGTAAGTGTCTGTCTATTAAAACTCAGCAGCTATACTTTTTGTAGCTGCAGACTTTTTTAAAAAACAATTGGAACTCCGCTTTAACCTATGCATCTTATTGCTGTTTTGATTTGTCTAAGTACGGTTCATTCTACACTTTCAACCTACATTTTACAGGTATGTACTAGATATTTTCTGTATATGGTATACTTTCCAGCTGCATTGGCAGCCAGTCCAGACTCAGGATTTTAGTTATTTGGCTCTGTTGAACATAAGTTATTGCCTTGCTGTTGTTTAGTTACTCTCCATCTAAAATGTTCAGCTATTTCCATATTCAATAATCTTTTAATTAAAGGGGTAGTTCCCCCAAAAACCTTTTTTTTAACATTTATTCAGGCTCGTTATGTCAAGGGGAATCAGGTTTTTTTTTTTTTTAGAAATGAAGCCGTACTTACCGTTTTACAGATGCATCGTCTCCGACGCTTCCGGGTATGGGCTCCGACTATAGGCGTGCCTATTTGATTGACAGGCTTCCGACGGTCGCATACATCACGTCACGATTTTCCGAAAGTAGCCGAACGACGGTGCGCAGGCGCAGTATAGAGCCGCACCGTCGCTCGGCTTCTTTCGGCTACTCGTGACGCGATGTATGCGACCGTCGGAAGCCTGTCAATCAAATAGGCACGCCCAGACCAGACGATCATACCCGGAAGCGACGGAGACGATGCATCTGTAAAACGGTAAGTACGGCTACATTTCTAAAAAAAAAAAAACCTGATTCCCCTTGACATAACGAGCCTGAATAAATGTTAAAAAAAGGTTTTTGGGGGAATTACCCCTTTAAGGTACCTTGACTTCCACCAGTGGTCATTGTGTTCAGAGACTAAACTTAGCCAGGAAGACTCTGTTGTGGTCCATGAATCGTGTTGTAACAACTTGTCAACTATATTTAATGTTTACAAAACCTTTTTGGCAATACATTTGTCAAAGATGTTCCTGTTAACCAGTTACCTATATTAAACCATATAGTGCCGTCAAGTTAATGGCTCTACCGGCAACTGCATGAGATTTAAAGACTTCACTAATCGATCCACCTCAACCTCCATCTAATTCACAAGTGCTGTTTCATGTTACTGGCTTGTATCCCACTGACCTTTTTTAAAAACTGCACGAACCGATCAGAATAAAAGTGAAGAGCATGTGCACAAAAGGTGAGGAAGACAGATCATTTGCACCTTTTTATAAAGTGTTGTGTAAATAAAATGTTTACTTTGTCATCTATGCTTTTTTAGCATGTGTAAAGTGTAAAATATGTTAGCTTAAAATAAATGTTATTGCTTTTTTAATAACTTTGCTTTACATATTTTTTTTGTAAATGTGTTTAAACTTACTCTTGGTATTCCAAGATATCCTGGCATTTATTATCTTGCAATTTATGCAAGTCCCTGAATTTGATTTTGGGATATTGGCATCATGCACCCCCCTGTACAGCAGAGCGCAGACTACAGTGCAACCAGAAGGTATTCACAGCGCTTTCCTTTTTCCATTTTGTTATGTTACAGCCTTATTCCACAATGGATTAAATTCATTATTTCTTTCTCGTACATCACGGGACACAGAGCGGCATATTCATTACTATATGGGTTATATGGAGTACCTTCAGGTGTGGACACTGGCAATCTCAAACAGGAAGTCCCCTCCCTATATAACCCCCTCCCCTAGAGGGAGTCCCTCAGTTTTTTCGCCAGTGTCTTAGGTGTTGGTCACGGAATAGCTTTGCTCCACATCCTTGGGATTAAGGGCGGGCTAACCGGATCTGTCCAAGGAGCCTCAGTGCCAAAGTGGACAGTACCCGGGCCCCAAACCGTGGGGTTTTGCCTATAATGCTCCTCTTTGGAGGGCTGGACCCTGGGCCCAGGACTTGGAGTTTGTAAAAACCATAAGTGCCTGTTTGCCAGGGTGCTATATAGGTCCAGGACAGTGGGTACCTTCATAGGACCCCAGGGCCTGAAGGTCTACTACGCTACCCACGGAGATGGGAGAAGATTGGATCGTTTTGCTGGACAAACATCCTGCAGCATGGAGCAGGTAAGGGGGAGCTTGCGGGACTTGGTTCGACAGCAGGCTCTCCGGGGTAACCTAAAAGGGGGGATAGCCTAAGTATGCTCTGCATTGGCAACCTTGCTCACTATGTCTGAGAAAGACAGGATGACCCCTTTTTTCCCCCATCACTAGGTTCCCCTGTCTAAGAATGTGTTGCTAGCTAACCTGCTGCTTTCTTCCTAGGACTAGTAAGGATCCCTATGGGGCCTTTTGGAGAGTCCTACCTGGCCGGGGGTTTGAATCTGCCGCCTGATACTGCAGTACTGGGTCTCCAGCAGCGCGGCTCCTCCATGTTCCTCCTGTTCCGGCATACGCGCGCGTGCGCACGTCTTATAGACGTTTTTTCGCGCCGTTAAGAGAGGAGGGCGGGGGGGGGGCGTGCCTGCGGCGTCATACAGGGGCGCGCCTTGTGCTGTTATAGATCAGCAGGCATTGTCAGTGCTCAGTCTGAGGCTGATTTCAGAAGGAGAGGACGCAGAGCGGCAGAACAGTGACTCCCGGTGGCGGAAGAGGGTTAGTACATGCTGGACTTTGTTCCAATGCCTTTTTTGTTAAGCCAAAAAATTCCCCTTTTTGCAGCAGGTTGGAGGCTGGCAAACTAAGTTTGGGGTCACTGTATGTTTTAAAAAAAAAAAAAAAAAGAAATATATAATATATATTTAAAAAAAAAAAGAAAAACATACGGGGCCCCATCAGTTTTTGGGCATTAGTGATCTATTGTCCCCTAAGCTCTGGTTTTGTACTCCTGGCCACTACAGTCTGTTGTTGTTGGCGGAGTCCCTCGATTTTGTATTATGGCTTCCAAAGGTTCGGGGTCAAAGGGTACAAAAAAGACCAAAAAACAAAGGGGTTCCCCCTCTGATTCTGATGATATGCCGATACTTTCCCCGCAACTTATTAACATAAAGGGCGCCTTGGATGAGCCATTAGGGGGATCTGGTGCGGAGGCTGGCCCAGATCAGCCCAGCCCTGTGTTTATCACAGAGGAGATGCTAGCCGTATCCCTAGGGGGGCTAGAAGAGAGAATAGCAGCATTGATCGCTAGAGCTATTCCTGGTAAGAAACGGGTTAGATCCCCATCACCAAGAGGTGTATCCTCAGATGCTGAGATTCTCTCTCCAGAGGAATTGGAATCACAGGAGGATCAACTAGACCTGAACCAAGAGGGTTCAGGGATTGAGGGATCTGCCTCTGAGGAACCATTTTCAGACTCCCAGACAGAAAGACTGTGGGTACAGTCTTTGACGGACATGGTCCGCTCGGCATTTAGTTTACCATTGCCAGAGCCTCAGGTTCCTCCGGTATCCTCTCTGGGCTCTTTGAAAGCTCCGTTAAGCAACGCAGTTTTTCCGGTCCATCCTCTCTTGGAGGAATTGATCTTTCGGGATTGGGTACGGCCGGACAGGATTTTTCTGCCACCGAAAAGATTTGCGGTCATTTACCCCATGGAGGAAAAATTCTCCAAGAGGTGGAGGCTCCCAGTAGTGGATGCAGCCATCTCATGTGTGAATAAATCACTAACTTGCCCGGTGGAAAACATACATATGTTTAAAGATCCGGTTGATAAACGGTTAGAGACACTTTTAAAAGCATCCTTTGCTACGGCAGGAGCAGTGGTACAGCCAGCTGTGGCTGCAATTGGAGTTTGTCAGGCGTTAAAAGACCAGACAAAAGAAATGTTAAAGGACATGCCTACCCAACAAGCAGAAGAGTTTTCTGACATTCCCAGAGCTCTGTGTTTTGCGGTAGATGCTATAAAGGATTCCATCCAGCAGGCCTCTCGTTTATCACTATTTTTGGTGCACATGAGAAGGCTCTTATGGTTGAAGAACTGGGCGGCGGAGCCCCCATGCAAAAAGCTTCTGGCAGGGTTTCCCTTCCATGGAGGACGACTCTTCGGAGAGGATCTGGATAAATATATTCAGACTATTTCAAGTGGCAAGAGTACCCTTTTACCGGTCAAAAAGACATTCCGGGGTCCTACATTTAAAAGGCAGCTCTTTCCTGTCTCGGGGCCCTCAAATTCCAGGCAGTATCGACGGCCGCCTGCACGATCCAACGCTAACAGTAGATCGCAGGGACAGGCCCCTGGGGGTAAGAGGCCATGGTATCGCAAGCCGACAAAGACAGCCCCTAAGTCTGCCTTATGAAGGGGCGCCCCCACTCTCGCGGGTGGGGGGAAGGCTTTGTTTCTTCTCAGAAGTTTGGGAAGCCAAGATCCCCGACAAATGGGTCCGGGCATCTGTAACCACAGGCTACAGACTGGAGTTTCTAAGGTGTCCTCCACCTCATTTTCAAGAATCAAGGCTACCAAAGGATCCAGCAAGGAAGGCCTCATTGCTGGCAGCTTTGGATCACCTGCTTTGCCAGGACGTAATAGAGGTGCCAGCCCAAGAGCAAGGGCTAGGTTTCTATTCTAATCTCTTTGTCATACCAAAGCCCAACGGCGATGTCAGGCCAATCTTGGACCTAAAGAGGTTAAACGGTTACCTAAGGGTTCGTTCCTTCCGGATGGAATCCATCCGGTCAGCAGCCGCCGCGCTTCAGAGGGACGATTTTCTGGCCTCCATAGACATAAAGGATGCTTACCTTCATGTACCAATCTTTCAGTCGCATCAAATATTTTTACGCTTCGCGGTGGGGCAGCGACACTTCCAATTCAGGGCGCTCCCCTTCGGGCTGGCCATGGCCCCCCGGGTATTCACGAAGATCCTAGCCCCAGTTCTGGCCAATTTAAGGATCCAAGGGGTCACAGTCCTAGCATACTTGGACGACCTTTTAATCATAGATCACTCACGGCCGGGTCTGCAACAGGCAGTAAACCTCACGGTTCGGTACCTCGAAGGATTCGGCTGGGTCCTAAACCGGGGAAAGTCAGCGTTCCAGCCTACAAAGCAGTTGGAATACCTCGGCATGAGGTTAGACACAGAACAGCAAAGGGTGTTCCTGCCCCTTGTAAAGATCGAGGCTATCAAGGGGTTGGTTCAGTTGGTTCTAAACAAGAAAAAACCAACTATTCGCCTGTGTATGCGAGTACTAGGCAAGCTAGTGGCCACGTTCGAGGCAGTACCATACGCTCAGATCCACACTCGCGTCCTACAGGCAGCCATTCTAGCAGCCTGGGGCAAGAGGGCACATGCCTTAGAGTCCCCTTTGACGCTATCATCAAGGGTCCGACAAAGCCTGGCCTGGTGGTTGAACCCCCAGAATCTTCTAAAGGGAAAATCCTTCAGCCCTGTTGTCTGGAAGGTAGTTACCACAGACGCCAGCCTGGCAGGCTGGGGGGCGGTCTTCGAGGGGTTCTCTCGCCAGGGAACTTGGGTGAAAGCAGAGAGGCAGCTCCCCATCAATATCTTGGAGATCAGAGCTGCTCGCCTAGCCCTTCTGGCATGGACCTCCAGATTAAAGGGGTTCCCGGTGAGAATCCAGTCAGACAATGCCACGGCGGTGGCATACTTAAACCACCAAGGGGGAACCAGGAGTCAGGCCGCTCAGAGGGAGGTGAGCTTGATTTTTCAGTGGGCAGAGGTTCATGTACCCTGCATTTCGGCGATATTCATTCCCGGAGTGGACAACCTGCAGGCAGACTTCTTAAGTCGCCAGAGTCTGTTGCCAGGGGAGTGGTCTCTGCATCCCCAGGTCTTTCAGACAATCTGCCAGAGGTGGGGAATGCCGGACGTAGATATAATGGCATCCAGGTTCAACAAGAAACTAGACAGGTTCGTGTCTCGAGAGAGGGATCCTATGGCCTGCGGAACCGATGCGTTGGTTTGCCCTTGGCATCAATTCAAACTTCTATATGCATTCCCTCCGCTACAGTTACTCCCTCGCCTGTTGCGCAGGATCAGAGTGGAGCACAAGCCAGTCATTCTAGTAGCTCCGGCTTGGCCCCGGAGGACTTGGTACTCACTAGTCCTGAAGATGGCAGTGGGAGACCCTTGGACTCTTCCTCTACAACCAGACCTACTCTCACAAGGCCCGATCCTCCACCCTACATTACAGCGTCTAAATTTGACGGCCTGGAGGCTGAATCCCTGATTCTCAGGGGTAGAGGTCTGTCTAGGCAGGTAATTCCTACCCTGATTAGGGCTAGAAAGCCGGTCTCCAGGGTGATTTATTACAGGGTGTGGAGGAACTACGTAGGCTGGTGTGAATCCAAAAGATGGAATTCCCGCAAATATACTATTGATAGGGTGTTAAGTTTTCTCCAGCTAGGAGTGGATAAAGGCCTGGCATTAAGCACAATCAAGGGACAGATTTCAGCTCTGTCAGTGTGGTTTCAGAGGCCGCTGGCCACCCACTCGCTGGTAAAGACCTTCTTACAGGGGGTCTTGCGTATTAATCCTCCTGTCAAGTCACCAATTTGTCCATGGGACTTAAATCTTGTCCTGTCCACTCTACAGAAACAACCCTTTGAGCCGTTGGCTGAGATTCCTTTAGTCTTACTGACAAGAAAGTTGGTTTTCTTGGTCGCCATAGTTTCGGCCAGGAGAGTGTCAGAATTAGCAGCCTTATCGTGTAAGGAACCATATCTCGTTCTGCATAAGGACAGGGCAGTTCTCCGGCCCCATCCTTCCTTTCTACCAAAGGTTATATCCAAATTTCACTTGAACCAGGATTTGGTACTTCCATCCTTCTTTCCAAAACCCACATCTAGAAAGGAGGGGTTGCTGCATACCTTGGATATTGTCCGGGCCATGAAGGCCTATCTTAAAGCTACAGAAAAGATCCGGAAGACAGATGTGTTATTCGTTCTACCAGATGGCCCCAAGAAGGGGCAGGCAGCTGCAAAATCCACCATCTCGAGATGGATTAGACAATTAATCATTCAAGCCTACGGTTTGAAGAGGTTGCCTCCTCCTTTGTCGGTAAAGGCCCATTCTACCCCATTCTACCAGGGCCATGGGCGCCTCCTGGGCAGCACACCATCAGATCTCTATGGCTCAGATATGCAAGGCGGCGACGTGGTCATCAGTCCACACGTTTACAAAGTTTTATCAACTAGACGTGAGAAGGAATGCGGATTCTGCCTTTGGACAGGCAGTACTACAGGCTGCAGTTTAAGATCCTCGGGATCAGGGGCACCCTTGGTTGTAAAAAAGAAAAAAAAAAAAAAAAAGTTTTTTCTTGACTAAGTTGGAATTATTATTATTATTTGAGTATACCTCTAAATTGAATCCTTCTTTGGAAGATGTCTCCCTCCCCTCATTAAAGCATTGCTTTCGGACATCCCATATAGTAATGAATATGCCGCTCTGTGTCCCGTGATGTACGAGAAAGAAAAAGGGATTTTTAAATACAGCTTACCTGTAAAATCCTTTTCTTGGAGTACATCACGGGACACAGAGCTCCCACCCCTCTTTTGGGGAAACATTTTGGGAGGCATACTGCTTGCTACAAAACTGAGGGACTCCCTCTAGGGGAGGGGGTTATATAGGGAGGGGACTTCCTGTTTGAGATTGCCAGTGTCCACACCTGAAGGTACTCCATATAACCCATATAGTAATGAATATGCCGCTCTGTGTCCCGTGATGTACTCCAAGAAAAGGATTTTACAGGTAAGCTGTATTTAAAAATCCCTTTTTTCCTCAATTCTGCAAACGATACCCCATAATCACAATGTGAAAGAAGTGTGTTTTGAAATCTTTGCAAACTTATTAAAAATAAAAAATATCACATGTACAGCTCCGGTGCGTCCTGTTTCCACTGATCATCCTTGAGATGTTTCTACAACTTTATTGCAGTCCACCTGTGGTAAATTAAATTGATTGGACATGATTGGGAAAGGCGCACACCTGTCTATATAAGGTCCCACAGTTGACAGTGCATATCAGAGCACAAACCAAGCCTTGCAGTCCAAGGAATTGTATTTGTAGACATCTGAGACAGGGTTGTATCGAGGCACAGATCAGGGGATAGGCACAGTAATATGTCTGCAGCATTGAGGGTCCCAGTGAGCACAGTGACCTCCATCATCCATAATATAACAAATTTGGAAGCACCAGAACTCTTCCTAGAGCAGGCCGCTGGCTAAACTTGGCGATCGGGGGGCGTAGGGCCTTAGTCAGGGAGGTGATCAAGAACTTAGTGGATGTAAACCCACTCATTAATTCTAAACTACGACCATAGTGGTGAACTGTAAGGATATACATGCCTCCTGCATGTATCCTTGCCTGTCAAATGTTCCCCCCATCTGTTTGAAACCCCCTAAAAATCAAAATTCCACCTCTACACTCCCCTTGACCAGAGTGTGCACAGGAGAGGCAGAACGCTTTCTGGGTAAAAGTACGGCTCCCTGTAATTTCTGTACACATGTGAATGTCCAGTGACACTCGGGGATGATTGGTGCAGCAGAGACTGCTGTGAGCACCGATCTTCCTGCATGGCTTTTCATCAGCCGCTTCTCCTTCTCTCCCTCCCACAGCTTTCACCTGAAAATCCAAGCATGAAGGAAAGGTGCTCAAAGCAGTCTCTGCTGCACCGACCACCCCTGAGTGTCTTCCTCCTCCAGCGCCCGTGTGCTCCTCCACCCCCCCCCCTTCATCTCTGGCCCTTCCGTGTTTTTCACATCCCCCCCTCCGTGACTGTGTCCACATCCCCTGTGTCTTCGCCTCCACCCCCCCTCATCCCCTGCAGCCACCGGATTCCCTCTCCTCTCCCATGGGCTGGGAAGGGGGGGCACGCAGGGGAATCTGTCAGGATGGAGAGCAGAGAAAGGGTCGTAGACTGTGGGGACCATCTGGTCTCCGGTATTCTCTATGGTGAACTTCCCTCGGTGGCACATTCTTTCTCTGGCTCGCCAATCGCCTAGGTGAGCTGGTAGAAGTACCTGAGGCGCTATGATTGTACTTGTGGTGCTGGCTGAAAACATCATTACTGGGATAATTCTTGTAGGTATAACCACTGAAATGAGAGGACATCCATGTACGCCCTCCTAGCAGGAAGTGGATAATATGCAAAAGTTAGACAGACTAAATAGTGTAGGTGTTGTCTAACCGAGATATGTTTTTGTATTCTGAACAATTTTGAGACGATTAGTCTCTTTCAATATGTATGATCGGTTGGCTCCTCTTACAGCTTAGCTCCTGCATCCAAGTGAGATAAAAATTAGACGTATTAACTTTAACCACCTTCTGCCCAGCTCGTGCATATAAACAGCTGGGTGGTGAACCGTACGTCCTGCTTGTGTGCCTAATGCCCGCTGACTGGGCTGCGCTCTGTGATCACTATGTTCTTTGGACGTAACCAGTAACCATTCAGGGCCAATGTACACTGTGTTCATTGTTACCAATCACAATGAACACCCTTGTAAACCAAGGCAGCAAGATTGCAGCCTTTGAAATGTTTCCTCTCACAGCAATCGTCTATGAGGGGGAATGGACTGCTTTCTACAGCTACATTGTATGCCAGTGCAGCAGCTAGTGTCTTTAATTAATAGCAGTGCAATGTCACCATAGTGACTATTCATTTTTTACACGTATTGTCACCAGCACAGTGTAATGTCACTAGCGTAACATTGTACTGCTGTGGCAGTCGTTGTGTACAATGGCTGGCTGCTTTGATATCTCTGCATGTCAGTGCTTCTAGCCATTATCTTTGACACAACAGTACAATGTCACCAGACCAGTGCAGCCAGTCAGTGTCCCAGTCACCACCACCATCAGTCCCAGTGTTGCCATAAGACCTTGTTCACATGTGCAGTTCTCTGAAGAGTAGTCCATGTTCGAATCAATCTTCAGGAAGCATTTGACAGGAATGATGAAGCGGTCTATCCAATTTCCACTGCCTGTTTTTGGGACCCACTGGGATTGGAAAGCGACAGGGGGCATAATTCCCACAGGGCTTTGAAGCAGAGCAACCCATCCATGTCATGTGTACATCCCCAGCTGCTATCCCTGGACTTAAAGGCGGTAGAGCAGGGATCCTCAAACTACGGCCCTCCAGCTGTTGCGGAACTACACATCCCATGAGTCATTGTAAAACTCTGACATTCACAGGCATGACTAGGCATGATGGGAATTGTAGTTCCTGAACAACTGGAGGGCCATAGTTTGAAGACCCATGCGGTAGAGGTTGTGTGGCGGTGGGTAGTCTGTAAACCAAAGTTCAGCCACAAGGCTTTATCCCTCCCTCACCTCATGTGTGAACAAGCCCTAATGGTACAGCCAATCAGTGTCCTTGGTCACCAGCACACCCTTCAGTGTTACCAGACCAGTTTTCCTGATTAGTGTCACCAGACCAGAGTAAGCCAGCTACAATGTTCCTGATCACCGCCACACCAGTCCCAGTGTCACCAGACCAGTGTAGGCCAGCTACAATCTTCATGATCACCACCTGATCAGTCAAAGTCAGCAATAGCGCTCTTGGTCGCTAGCCTCATCTGTCCCAGTGTTATCCAGCAGCAGTGTTCCTGATCACCACCCCACCAGTGCCAGTGTTACCAGACCAATGTATGCTAGCAACGGTGTTCCTGATTGTCGCCACACCAATCCCACTGTCACCAGACCAGTGCAGCCAGCAACAGTATTTCTAAACACCAAAGCCAGTGTTTCAGACAAGTGTAAGCCAGCTACAATGTTCGTGACCGACACCAGTGTAACCAGACCAGTGTATCTTAACCGTGTTCCTCATCACATTGACTTGAAAGAGGAGCTTCCCTGCCTCGTGGTCTCTCCCCCCTTGCTCCCAGGCAGCCTCCTGGTGTCTCTCTGTCGTCTCCTCTGGGCATGCAGGGGTATGTAGCCTGCCCCCAGGGAATTTTTTATGGGGCTGTCTGTCTTCTGGACAATATGTCCCAGGATCCTGTTGTCCTCTTTGGTCCTTCCCCCCCCCCCCAATGAGGAAACAGGGGAGGGACCATTTGAGTGTTGCTCTCCTGTAGCAAGCAGTGTGGGGAGGAGAAATCCCCTGCAGCTATGACGGTCTTACTTTGTCAATGCCAGCCTCCCACATTGAGGGCTTGTGGCCCGATATGTTGCGGGGGGCACATGCTCCCCCCCCCCTTTCCTGACCAGCCAGGCTGCATGCTTGGATAAGAGTTTTGTGAACAAGCACAAGTTGTCTGTGTGAAACCGGTCTACCAATGTTCCTGTGGGATTTTATAGGCACTACCACAAGACAAAAAAAGTAAGAAATATATAATTGTAATTTATTATGGAAAAGATACATGAAATATTGAACATGGTCATGAATACTGAAGAATCAAGATATGCAAAATGAAGTCTCTGCACGGCCTTCTTGTCCACATCTCGGGTCTCTGGCACCATTTTTGGCAGCGCTGATGCCATTTTTAGTGTGCCTGCTTTCTCTATTGAAAATTTCCATTGGCGGCCATTTTGTCGTGGCCACGCTGTGGCGCAGCACGCTATTGCGGGCAACCATTTTCTTGTGGTCCAAATCCTTTTATCTGAGGCGTTTGGCAGCCATTTTGGAGTGCGTTTTGGCTTCTAGCACTGGCTTTCTGAACAGGGCACAGCTCATTCTCCTCAGTTTTTTACATCCACGTTTTTTTCCTCACACACGCTGTCTATACAAGGAAGGCGAGAATCCGTGCTGCGCAGTCTCCCTCTGGGTGGTGAACCCCCCCCCCCCCCAGTTGGTGTAGCAAGGAGGGTGGACTTAAGTGTTTTTTCTCTTAGTCCCTGAGGGCTTTCAGTGAGTGATAATGGAGTCAGTATCTGACATTTCTTCCCCTGCACCTGTGGTTCCCATGGATACACTGTCGGCAGTCCTGGAATCATATGTTGCCAGGGTAGAAGCGGTGTAAGGGGGGTAAAAAAAACGCCCCCCTCCCCCGCCATCCTCTGGGGAATGATCTGATTCGGGCCTGGCTGCCGCTCAGGACCCCAGTTCTGGTATGTCAGAGGATGTGGACCAGGACCTCCCTGGTGAGGAGGATCCCTCGGCCAGGTCAGTGTAAGACAGGGCACTTGTGAGTGCACTGATTGATGCTGTGAGGGACTCTCTTAAGCTGGAAGATGCAGCTGGGACTTCCACAGAAGTCTCCTTTGGGTCACACAAATCTAACCGCTCTGTGAAAGTTTTTCCTTATGTTACTTTCTTTCTTAAATTCATAGATAAGGAATGGGAACAGCTTCAGAAGTCCTTTGTGGTCCCTTATCCTTTTGAAAAAATGGACCTCTCCGGTCCTGGAACCCCCGGTCTCTCGGCTAAATAAGGTAACCACCCTCCCGGTAGAGGGGACCGCTGCCCTTAAGGATCATACTGATAGGAGGTCCGAAGCGGTGACTCGCTTCATGTTCACCATGCTGGGGTCAGCATTGCGACCCATATTGGCTGCGACTTTGGTGTCTCAGACACTCACTGAATGGGCAAAGATTTTGCAATGGACATTAGAGGAGCATCAGCTTCATCCAGAGTGCGTAAGGCTGGCTAACCAATTGGTACAGGGCCTTGTGTATGTCTGTGATGCCACTCTGGATGCGGCCCCCTTGATCTCCAGAGCCTCTGTATCTGCAGTGGTACTGCGCTGCCTGATTTGGCTGAAATGCTGGTCCACTGACCAAGCATCCAAAAAGCTCTGGCACATTTGCCCTTCAAAGGTGGGAGACTTTTTGGTACCTCGCTGGACAACATTATTAAGGATGTCACTGGAGGTAAGAGCACACTTCTCCCGCAGTCCTCTAAGGGAAAGGAGCCGCGCCGTAGGCGGGCCCTCCTATTCCGCGCAGAAGTAGTATTTTCGTCAGTCAGGGTTCAGCCGGCAGATCTTCCCAGACTGACGAGGCTCCAGCTGGGGGACTGAAACATCCCTGTGTGCGTACGCCGAACAAGCCGGTCAATAAGCTTGCTACCGCATGAAGTGTTTAAGGGTGGGGGGATGGCTTTGCGAGTTTGCAGCTCGGTGGACCTCCCTACTCTCTCTGACCAGTGGGTCTTCGAGATGGTCACTTTGAGGTACAAGATCGAGTTACTTTCTTGTCCGCCAAACAGATTCTTTCCCTCAAATCTTCCTCTCGTTCCGGCTTGTCGGTCTGCTTTGATGGGAGCAGTACAAGACTTGCTCAGACAATGGAAGAAAGGTTTTAGGGATTCTATTTGAATCTGTAGTCCCAAAGAAGGACGGTGTCCGTCCAATGTTGGAACTCAAGGCTCGCAATACCTTTGTGAGCGTGCGAAAGTTCAGAATGAAATCCATTCGTTCAGTGGTTGCTGCGCTCCATCCGGGGGATTTTCTGGCGCCCCTGGACATGAAGGACGCATACTTGCATGTTCCCATCTGCACCAGCCATCAGAGGTTTCTGCGCTTTGTGATCGGTGAAGATCACTATAAATTTGTGGCTATTCTCTTTGGCCTAGCGTCGGCACCAAGGGTTTTCACCAGGCTGCTCGCCCCGATTCTGTCTTTGCTGAGACAGCGAAGCATTGCTATTACTTAGATGATCTTCTGAGAGCTGCTTCTAGCTCAGAATTAGAGAAGGACGTGTCTATAGCCAGTCAGACCCTCCGGGAATTTGGTTGGGTACTGAACATTCGGAAGTCGGTCTTAGTACCGACTCAGCATCTGGAGTACCTAGGATTAATTCTGGTCTTGCTTCCTTTGGAGAAGTTGCAGACACTCCAGTTGGCGGTGAAATTGTTAGCATCCCGCAAATGGTCGGTTCTCCGTTTTTGCATGCGAGTTCTGGGCCTTTATGGTGGCCCCCTTCAAGGCAGTACCGTATGCCCAATTCCACACTCGAGTCTTGCAGAAAGTCATCCTGTTCAAATGGAACAAATCTCTGTTGTCTCTGGATCGTCAGATTCAGGTGAATCACCTGGTTAGGGCCTCCCTGAGTTGGTGGCTGAGATCCCCGACAGGGGGGAGGAGTCATACTATGGCGCCAAGCAGCGTGAGGCTGTGAATCCCGGTGTCTCTCCCTGAGCAGGCATGCTAAGCCAGTACGCTTGAGATGAATTCCTCCCCAGCCCTCACATGAAGCGGATTCCTTTCTCAACCTACCCACCTGTTACCTTTCATGGCTGCCTCCTGTCTGATCTGTGCGATCTCCCCGAGCTGAGTTGAGCTGAACTCGCACCTACGCTGACACCAGTCCACGGCTTGCTGCTGTGCCTGCTTGCGCATTACAGAGACTCCTTCGCCTTCGCTGACGCTACCGTTGCTGATGCCGCTGACACCTGCTTCTCTGCAAGACAGTGAGGATTTTGAGTCGGCGGCTGTGTACTGAGTACCTATCTGAGCCTACGAGCCCTCACACCGCTCAGCTGCTACGTCCCAGGGCTTGATCCCTCAATTCTCCTGGAGGTCTGGCTTCCTGTGTTCTGCCTGTGTACTTCCCCCTGCTGGGCGGCTGGCTGGCTGCTAGCTGAACGGAACGGAACGGAAGCGGCACGGGTTAAGTAAAAGACTGGAGGAGACGCATCAGGGAGAGGAGAGGAGAGGAGACCGAGGGCCCTCGGCTTTGAAGCTTGAGGAAAAGCGATCCCCGCTGAGCGTCGAGCGCTGAAGTAAGGTGTATGAGCCACAAGCCAGCGACAGACTGTGATATTCAACAGTCGGCATAAACAGACAGCATCCCTGGGGGTAAGCTGGACCAAGCAAGATACTTTGGTATTTTTTTTTGATTTAAGGTGAAGGAGGACATCACTGTAAAAATCTCAGTATATGATTTCCCAGGGAAGCAGAAGGAGATAAGGTGGGAGACTCCTTTGCTCCAAGTTCCAAGTCAGCTAAGACAGCTAAGTCAACTAAATTCCTTTCTGATGCATTGAGCGTTGCTATCTACTACATATTCACCACCAGCGGAACATTCCCTATCTTCTTTCCCCATTTTTCCTATTTTTTTTTTCCTAAGTTTTTTCAAAACCTTTTCCCACATTTTTTTTTTTTGGGGGGGGAAGGGAAAAAAAAAAATCTGATGACTGTAAAGCTTAAAGAGACTTGCATCTTTCCCTAATTTTCTCATTTAATCTGAAACATATTACAATATATTAGAAATTTTGTTTTTGAAGCACCATTTTATTTTTTTCAGCCTAAGGGAGTCTGTATAGAGGATTTGACCGCCTTACGGGGCTCAAGCCCTCCTATCTCCTCCCTCCCTTTTTTTTTTTTGTATAGTTCTGTATGATTTGATTTCTAAGATTATAGGTAGTTGAAGATACTCTGGAGATTGCGCTGGAAATTGTTCTGAGCTATCGTTCAATTATTATTGCTACACTGATATACTGGATCATATTATCCCTGTTATTTGTTAATTGTTTTTTATCCCCTTTTTCTTTTTGCTATATACATATACTTAAGTTTTTAAATACGGACGGGATAAGGGTACATGTATTATACGTACATCAATTGATTATTTAACTGCTTATTCAGATCTGCTGTAAGAGATTACAAGTGGTCTTTCCAGGTGTATTCAAATTGGTTATCAAGAGGAGAACTCAAAGGGTGTTAAAGGTGTTAAAACTATAGAGAGACTTGAATTTAAGTGAATTAAAGTAACCCCTAGTAAAGGCGGAGGGATGGGGGGACGGGGGAGGAGGGGAGGGAAAACAAATATTACGGAAAATAGCAATTCTATAAAATCTTACTTGGTACAGGATCAATTAGACCAAACATCAACAACTCCAGACAACATTGCAGATTTAGCAGAAGTGTGTGTGGGGGGGGGGGGCAATACAGTCATAGAAGAAGGGGGAATACAACACAATCTACTACAAAAGAAAATGGAGAAAGACATAGATAAGCATCAAACACTCCCTACAAAACAGGACATGGCGGAAATGATGGCACATTTGGAAGGTATGATAAAGGGGGAACTGAGTGCGACCCGGACAGACATACAAAATGTACTACATAGAATGGAAAAAGCAGAAGCCCATCTAGATGAACATAAACAAGCGATCATGGAGGTAAGGGAAAGAACCGATCTGGATTGGGTTGAAATGAGGAATATTCAGTATAGATTAGAGGACCAAGAACATAGAAATAGACGCAACAACTTGAGGATACGTGGTCTTCCGGAATCTGTGGATAATAGTAAACTAGAGACCACGATCCTCGAATTGTTTAACAAAATATTAAAGAGAGAAGTAATAACACCGATCCAGTTTGAAAGAGTGCATAGAGTCCAAAGAATAACTAACCCACCAACAGGTACAGCAAGAGATGTAATAGCAAGGTTTCTAGACTTTAAGGTAAAACAAGAAGTCGTACAGGGATTGAGAAACTCTGCGCCGGTGGAATATATGGGCGCGGAGATCTTGATCTTTACGGACTTATCACAAGAAACTCTGGCACGCAGGAGAGCATCTATCTATCAGTAAATAATCGGGGGATTTCGGCCACACTGCGATTTCCAGAGGACTTGAAAAGTTTTTGTAACAAACTAGATTTACCGGTACCGCAAATAGAAAATTGGGAAAAAAGACCACCAGAATGGAGGAAATTAAGAGATCAGCCCTGGGTAAAAATTTAGAAATTTTACTTGTTAAGCAATAAAGAGAAGGGAAGGGGAAAGGAGGAGAAAGAATAAATAAAAAATAAGAATTTCATGTGAGCAGGGACTGGGGAGGGAATGAGGGGTGCTTGCTCGGGGAGGGTACGGTGAGATGGCATATGCCCAGCCGGTCTACCGGGACCAGTCCCGTAGTGGGACTGAGGGCCGGGTGGTCATATAAAGCCCCCTAGAAGACACCCCAACCAGTTTGGACACCTTGCCTTGACGACAGCTGGATGGGTCACATCATTGATATTCAATGTAGGGGGAGGGGGGAGTGGGGGGTACTGGGAAGAAGGGATATGTAGTTCAGATATGTTTGTTTATATGTTGTTAGTCGATTGGATCATTCCTGAAAAAATATTTGGTTTTCCCTCAGCATTACTGCTTATGTTTTGAGAAATGACTCCCTTAAAGATAGTTAGCTATAACGTTAGAGGCTTAAATAGCCCCAGCAAACGGCACCAAATACTGCAAGAACTAAAAGGTTTGACAGCAAATATAGTCTTTCTGCAAGAAACTCATTTTAAGTATTCCTCTAGGGTAGGCCTGAACTCCATTGGCTTCCCAGTATGGATGCATGGCTATTCCCCCGATAAAAGATCTCGAGGGATAGCCATAGGTTTCGATAGGAACACTCCATTTACTTTGAAGGCAATGGAATCAGACCCGGAAGGAAGATTTTTGTTTATAAAAGGGTCTCTGTTTAATAAAGAATATACGTTGGTGAATATTTATTGCCCCAATGTTTTTCCCAGTTTGTTCTTAAAAAATGTATTGAAAAAACTTGAGAATTTTAGAGAGGGAAAGGTGATTATGGCGGGGGACTTAAACTTTGTGTATGACCCTTATTTGGATACTCAACCGATTTCCCTCCGATCAGAAGGTAAACATCTAAGGTCAGTCAAACAAAAATTACATCAGCAGCGTCTGGTAGATGTTTGGAGAGTTTTGTACCCAAGGGGGAGGGATTTTACATACTACTCCCAGGTGCACTCCTCTTATTCAAGAATCAATTATATTTTTCTAGATCATCTACTGTTAAAAGGAGTGAAAAAGGCAGAGGTGAAGTCGATCACCCTCTCTGATCATGCACCAGTGATAATCAACCTAGAGTTGGAAGATATACCGGAAAGGCAAGGGTCATGGAGGCTGGACGAAACACTTCTAGATAATCAGATTATAGCAGATGACCTGGGGAAGGAATTGAACTTTTTCTTTTTAGAAAATAATATAGAGGATATTGCACCAACCGTTTTATGGGAAACACACAAGGTTTTTATGAGGGGAAGAATTATCGCAGAAGGAGCAAAGAGGAAAAAAATTTGGACAGGCCAAAAACAACAATTATTACAGGATATTCAAGACCTAGAACAGAAACATAAAAGACTAAATGATAAGGAAGTAATGATGAAGCTATTGGGAAAAAGGGAAGCCCTGAGAGACATGTTAGAATTAGATACTAAATACATCTTTAATAAAATGGCTAAAAAACAATATAAATATTGTAATAAAACCGGGAAAATGTTGACAGGACAGATTAAACCCAGGAGGAAGGCGAATTATATAGCTAAGATAAAAAATAAAACAGGAGAAATGAAACATTCTACCAGAGATATTAATAAAACTTTTATGGAATATTACCAACTACTATATAAGGTAAATGATATACAGGACCCTGGGGAAATTAAAGATAGAAAAGATAAAATAACTAGATATTTAAAGGAAGTTAAACTGCCAGAGATAACCGAGGAAGACTCAAGGAGACTAGATGAGGATATTTCTAGAGAGGAAATAGACAATGCCATTAAAAATAGTAAACTAGGGAAAAGTCCCGGTCCCGACGGCTATACATCTTTATATTATAAGAAATTTGTTGACCTTCTGGGCCCATATCTTCACTTATATATCAACTCTATAGGGAGAGGCCACAAAATACGAGGAGAGGCCCTAGACGCTTATATATCTCTTCTGGCAAAAGAAGGAAAAGACCCGACAATGTGCTCTAGTTTTAGACCAATATCCCTAATTAATGAAGACATGAAAATTTACGCGAGGATTTTGGCTGAGAGACTGAAGCCTTTTATGCCGGAATTAAGGGGAAGATCAGGCAGGCTTTGTCCCGGGAAGAGAGATACGAGACAATATTCTAAAAACAGTTCTTCTAATACACGAAGTAAAGAAAAGCAGAAGGCCATCCTTGTTTCTATCAATAGATGCCGAGAAGGCCTTTGATAGACTAGACTGGGAATTCATGCTACAGACTCTATACAAATATGGTATAGGACCCCGCATGATCAAATGGATAGAGGCCTTATACTCTATCCCAGAAGTCCTCAAACTATGGCCCTCCAGTTGTTCAGGAACTACATTTCCCATCATGCTCAGTCATGTCTGTGAATGTCAGAGTTTCACAATGCCTCATGGGATTTGTAGTTCTGCAACAGCTGGAGGGCCGTAGTTCGAGGATGCCTGCTCTATCCCAACGGCGCAAATTCAAGTGAATAGGACCCTTTCGGAGAGTTTTAGGCTCTATAATGGGACGCGCCAGGGCTGTCCATTGTCCCCTTTGCTTTTCGTGCTTTCCCTGGAACCCTTTTTGATTTCCATAAGAGCTAATCAGGAGATACAAGGCATAAAGTTAGGTGATCAAGAATATAAAATATCTGCCTTTGCGGATGATATTATGATATATCTAACAAACCCTATGCAATCTCTCCCAAGAACCATGGAGGAGTTGGAAAAATATGGATTAGTATCCAACCTAAAAGTGAATATGGAAAAGACGGAAATATTGAACATCTCGGTTCCAACAAACCATAGTAGGGTCCTCCAGAGTTTATATCCATTTAAGTGGAAAACAAGGGGGTTGAAATATCTGGGGGTACTACTATCAAAATCTAATACTGATCTGTACCAAGACAATTATATACCCTTGCTGAATAATATTAAAAGCGATTTGAAAGGATATCCTGCCCATAGATCAGGGATCCTCAAACTACGGCCCTCCAGCTGTGTCGGAACTACAAGTCCCATGAGGCATTGTAAAACTCTGACATTCACAGACATGACTAGGGCATGATGGGAATTGTAGTTCCTGAACAGCTGGAGGGCCGTAGTTTGAGGACCCATGCCATAGATTATCATGGTTTGGACGTATAAGTGTAGTTAAAATGATGATCCTTCTAATGCCGCATACACACGGTCGTTTTTTGCGATGGAAAAAAACGTCGTTTTTTAAATCGTCATTTAAATTGATCATGTGTGGGCAAAACGTCGTTTTTTGTTTTCCAAAAAACGACCAAAAAAAAATTCCAACATGCTTGAATTTTTTGTGTCGTTTTTCAAAACGTCGTTTTTTGTTTCACAAAAAGTCACCGTGTGTAGCAAAAACGTAGTTTAAGCCCAGGTTCACACTGGGCTGCGGGAGTGAAGCCGTGCGAGTTCAGCTGAACTCGCACGATTTCACTCCCGCTGGCAGTCCCGATTTCAGCCCGCGATTTAAGAGACATCTGTGCAGGTTTCTGCACAGATGTCAATGTAAATCGCGGGCTGAAATCGCAAAAAGTAGTGCAGAGACTACTTTTTGAAATCGGTGCAGCGCCGCAGATGCAGCGTCGCGCCGATTAGGACACTGCCATTGCCGGCAATTTGCGGCAAAATCCGCCGTTTTGACATGCGATTTGACATGCCAAATCGTATGTCAAAACGCACCAGTGTGAACCAGGGCTAAAACGACGTTTTTCAACCCGCGCATGCCCAGAAGCTAGTTATGAAGCAAGCTTCAATGGAAAAGAGTGGTGAACGTAACCTCGCTTTTTGTGAAAAAACGATGGTGTGTATGCAACATCGTCTTTGAAAGTGACGTTTCAAAAACGTCGTTTTTTACTTCACAGAAAATGATCGTGTGTACGCGGCATAAGAGCTCTATATATTTTTCAAAGCTTACCAGTGGATGTCCCTGGGGCCTTTTTTAAAACGTTAAGATCGATAACTCAGAGCTTTATATGGAACAATAAAAGTAATCGTATTGCGTTCCGAATATTAACTAGGACAAAAGAAAAGGGAGGTGTTTACCTCCCTGATTTTGAAAAATACTATGAGGCAGCAATATTAAGACGGGTGATGGACTGGGCGTATGACCCCCAGCAAAAAAAAAAAAAAATGGGTAGAGTTGGAGGAGAAAATCTCTAGAATAGCGCTGGGGCAGATTATCTGGATCCCAGGGCAGTTTAGAGGATTGAGGGGAATAGCAGCTCCAATCACTTTAAGCATTAAGTATGTGGGATAAACTAATTAAAAATATACAAGGTCAACACAATAGCCCCCTAATGCCATTAACTGGAAATAACTATTTCATTCCGGGAAAAGACAATAAATTATATTTAAAATGGACCACAGCTAACTACTTAAGATTAAGAGATGTTATGAAGGAGAATGTCCTTTGTTCACTAAATGAACTCCACGAAAGATACGGACCCACCCCCTGGGAGGTCTGGAGATATAAACAATTGCAACATTTTGTAGGCTCCCTCCCAAAACCACTCCGGGGGGTTGGCAATCTCAATGCATGGGAAAAATTGGTGGACCAAAGGGAGACGGGTGGATATAGAATCTCTACTATATATAAGCTTCTGATAACACAATTAGAAGTTGGAGCTGTGTGCCCAACGGAGAGTTGGGAAAGAGAATTAAACCAAATATTACCAGAAACTATGAAAAATAAGGTTATGGATTTTGTTCATTCCACATCGGTAAACACTCGAATAAAGGAAATGAATTTTAAGTTATTAGTTAAGTGGTACTATGTTCCAGCAAAATTATATAAGATAAACCCCCAGATCTCACCTCTATGCTGGAGGGAGTGTGGAGTGCCCATATTTGGTGGCAGTGCCCCAAGATTCAACGATATTGGACACAAATTAGCAAAATAGAGATAGCTTTAGATCCCTGGCAGCAGGGCCGCCATCAGGGGGGTACAGGCATTACACCTGTAAGGGGCCCGGGGGTCCCCAGGGGCCCGGATGGGAACCTGGAGGCCTGGAGGCCACTAAGGGCCCCAGATGGCAAACCCTTTTTTTTTATAAAAAAATATATATTTAAAAAAAAATATATATATTTTTTATATATTTTTCTTTTATTTTTTATTAAAGGGCCAATTTTTTTTCTTTTATTTTTTTAGAGGTCCGGAGGTCCACAGGGACCTAGAGATCTCCAGGGCCCCAGATGACAACCCCCCTTTTTTTATAAAATAATATATATTTTTTATATATTTTATTTCTTTTATTTTCATATTATATATATATATATTATTATTATTAAAGGGCCCAGTGGTCCCCAGGGCCCCATGTGTCAAACCCCCTTTTTTTTATAATTGTTTTTTTTTTATACATTTTTTTTTTATATTTTTTTTTTTATTAAAGGGCCCAGAGGTCCCCAGGGCCCTGGAAGGCAACCCCCTTGTTTTTTTTTAGATAAATGTTATATTTAAAAAAAATATATATATATTTTCTCTCTTTTTTCTTTTTATTTTATAAAGGGCACAGAGGTCCCCAGGGCCCCGGATGGCTACCCCCCTTTTTTATATATATTTTTCTTTATTTCTTCTTTTTGTAAAGGGCCCCCCCGCTTCTCAATTTCATGCGGCAGCACCCCCCCCCCCGGTTCTCTGCTCCAGGGGGCCCATGCCTGATGCTGTGTAAGGGGCCCCAAAATTCCTGATGGCAGCCCTGCCTGGCAGTGTATGTTCCATGCAACAACTTTATCCAAGAAAAGATACAAAACATCAATTATCCCTATCCTATTGAATGTAACAAAAATATTAATACCAAAAAAAATGGAAGGAAAAAGAGGTCCCGTCGATACAGGAATGGCTAAAGGAGGTAAAAAGAATTAGAAATATGGAGGAGGATCAGTATTGGGAACCTAACCAGAGAGAAGCAGGGATTTGGAGAGGTTGGGAGGAGGAGGAGGACTTTAAACAATCTCAGTTGTACTCAGAGTATATGAGTAGGGAAGACGGTATGTAGAAATTATTGGGAGCTTGGCAAAACAACCCCCCACCCACAAGAGAGAGGGAGGGAGATATAGATCAGGAGGGGGAGGGGAGGGGGAAGAGAGGAGAAGGAGGGGGGAAGTCCCCCCCCCTTTATTTTTTAATTTTTTTGTGCTGTTGTTGATGTTGTTTGGTGGGTGGTTTGAAGGGGAGAACTGCTAAAATATGTTCTCCCCCCTAAATAAAGAGAAAGGGAAAAAAGGGGAAAATAATAGAATTAATCACAGGGAGAAATAGATAGGACCTCCCATATAAATGCACTAAAATAATTATAGACGGGAGGGACCACGGGGAGAATGTATATGGAAGGGGGAGAATGTGGGTTTTTTTTTTTTTTGGTAGATTTGATGGGGAGAATATATATAGGTTCTCTCCCTTTCAATAAAGAGAAGGGTAATAGAATTAGTCACAAAAGATGGGGTAAATCACAAAAAGCACTAAAATAATCACAGAAGGAACAGGAAATGTACAAGAAAGGGGATACCAATCCCCAAAAACAGATGTTTAGGAGCCATAGAGCATTAACTAGGGGGAAAAATATACACATTTTTATCTGGGGGGTAATGTTTTTTTTTTTTTTTTTCTGGTGTGGTATTTTCTTTCTTTTTCACCCCCTCTCTTCTCTCTCCCCACCTTCCTCTCTTCTCGCCTCTCTCCTCTCGACATAGGGAGGGGAGGGGGGAAGGGTCAGAGAGGGAGGAGGGAAAGTGAAATAAATAAAAGGTGTAGGATTGATCGATCGACAATGTTGTCTTTATTATTTTAGTGTATATTGTTTATATTTAAGTAGATTGTGAATGTATTTAATATGATTTCAATGTATGTTATTGTAAATGTAAATGTAATGTGAAATGTATGTATGTAAAAATCCTTTTTGAATAAAAACAAATAGAAACTGAGATCCCCGACTCCTCTGTCCGGGAGGTCGGTCCTTTTTTCAATTGGACTGTGATCACGACGGACACCAGCCTCACAGGTTGGGGGGGGAGTCTGGGGGGGTCCAGTCGGCACAGGGCCACTGGACTCCGGACGATTCCCGGCTGCCGATCAATGTACTGGAACGTCAAGCGATGCCTCTTCTCATGGAGAGGGTCGTCCGATCAGGATCCATGTCAACCATCAAGGGGGAACAAGGAGCTCGGCTGCGGCATTGGAGGTCGCTCACATCCTGCGGTGGGCGGAAAGCAGTGTGCCGGCTCTGTCAGCTGTTTACATTCTGGGCGTAGAAAACTGGCAGGTGGACTACCTAAGTCGCCAGATGCTGGATATGGGGGAATGGTCGTTATATCTGGAGGTGTTTCAACTCCTTTGCTGGGGGTGGGGCACACCGGACTTGGCTTCTCGACTCAATCGCAAGATGTCGAGGTTCGTGGCCAGGTCCAGAGCCCCCATGGGCAGATGCGTCAGACGCGTTGGTGACCGCGTGGTGTCAGTATCGGCTAATTTTTTACCTTTCCCCCACTGAAGTTGCTTCCTCATCTGCTCCACAGAGTAGAGGCCGAGGGGATCCCAGTAATTCTAATCGCTCCGGATTGGCCCGGCGTCCCTGGTACACCGACCTTGTGCACCTATGAAGGAGGACCGTCTGTCTCAAGGTCCCATACTTCATCCTGCTTTACAGGCACTGGCTTTAATGGCGTGGCTATTGGAAGCCAGGTACTAAGGCTCCATTCACACCTAGGCGTTTTTATGCCTGAAGCGCAACGCTACAATACGCCGGAGGGTCAAAATTGCATTGTTCTCTATGGAGACTGTTCACATCTCCTAACGCAGAACGCCGTACGTCAATAGTACGCCGAACGACGACTTTCAAACAAGTCCCGCAACCTTTTTCGACGCGCGTATCGGGCGGCTTCGGCGTTCGGCATAGCCGACAATGAATGTAAAAAAAAAAACGTGGTTAAATACGACGTGTTTTGTCGCCGAAAAATCGCGGGACAAAACGCCTATTTTTTGTCATCGCAAATCGCCTACGCAAAGGTGTGAATGCAGCCTAAGGGACTGAGGTCTGTCTTATTCGGTAATTTTACTACTTGACCACAAGATTCAGAGATTAATTGCTGTCTTGAGCATTTAACAGAAGTGACTTTTACATGCGATAATGTAAGAATAAATTGTGTAGGAGAAGTAATCCCTTTATGAAAAACCTACAGCTAAACATGAATAAGCAACGAAATGAAAATTAGGAAATGAGGAGTGTCTGGCAAATAACTCCTAAACCTGTCTCTGAGACAGGCACACCCTGATTTACACAATACATCCATGACACAGTATTATTTAAAGCAGAACAGTATG
This sequence comes from Rana kukunoris, assembly GCA_029574335.1. Classification (NCBI taxonomy): domain Eukaryota; kingdom Metazoa; phylum Chordata; class Amphibia; order Anura; family Ranidae; genus Rana; species Rana kukunoris. The sequence goes on along the minus strand of CM056055.1, from coordinate 165,689,324 downwards.
AAGGATTCCCGTGAAGATGGATGTAGGATTTTATCTCCTAAGTTTGTCTTTAATGCAAGGCTTCTTCTGCAACATGCAGGCAACCGTAAATGTCCAACTTAGAGATCATGGCTATGAAAACATACTTATAGCTATTAATGCACATGTTCCAGAGGATCCGGAGATCATCACTAATCTCAAGGTAAGACACATTCCTAATGGTATGCAAGAAGAAATCTGAATGTATCTACCAAATTATTATGTCTAACTAGTAAAGTGAAGTTAGGTGGTTTCTATAACTATGAGAGGCACAGACCAAGTTTAAGATATATTTATACAACATTTTGGGGTTAATTTACTAAAAGCAAATAGGCAGTTCACTTTGAAACGGAAGTTGCTCTGTGCAAGGTAATTTGCTCTAAAAAAGTCACCCGTTAAAAGCTTTTTGCCTTCATGGTGCCCAGGAGTGCTTGTATAAAAAAATGGAGGTTCATGTACTATCTCTCTACCCCATGCAGCCCCATAAACTGTGTTTTGAAAAAAAAAAAAAAAAAATTCAGCAAAGTCTATACCAAATGACAATCTGTATTTGAAGCAAAAATATTTAAATTTTAACTGGATAGTGACAAAGTGAATTAGGCTTTCATTTCTTTGTTGGCTTTTGTTTCACACAGACAGTTACTATTTTTCCTATTTTGATAAATAAAAACCGACATGATTGATAACCTGATCTGATTTCTGCCTTCCCCTACTAATTGTGGACATTTATTTGGGTTATAAGACCTGTCACCCTAGGACTTCAATGAAAGTCCTTGAAAACCAGGAATCAGCAATTTGCCAGGCCAATCAACCAAACAGTGGATAGTCTTAAAGGACAAGTGTTGCAAATTGATATGCTACTGCATGTTAAACTTTTACTGAGAATTACTTTTTTTGTGGAAGAATGGCTTTACCGCTTTGCTGTGGTATGAACAGAATGTACATAGCGGATAACTTAGAAGCGGTTCCACCCCCACCCCCCCATCGCTTTACTGTACATACTACCCTGGCTGGATTGTCGGTTATATTAAGATCATTAAAAAGCAAGCAGATAGTGCTGGGCACTCTCTTTGAAAAGCCCTAAATACCTGCTAAAATCAAATATACAGTGCCTTGCGAAAGTATTCGGCCCTCTTGAACTTTGCGACCTTTTGCCACATTTTAGGCTTCAAACATAAAGATATAAAACTGTAATTTTTTGTCAAGAATCAACAACACGTGGGACAAAATCATGAAGTGGAACAAAATGTATTGGATATTTCAAACTTTAACAAATAAAAAACTGAAAAATTGGGGATGCAAAATTATTCAGCCCCTTTACTTTCAGTGCAGCAAACTCTCTCCAGAAGTTCAGTGAGGATCTCTGAATGATCCAATGTTGACCTAAATGACGATAAATAGAATCCACCTGTGTGTAATCAAGTTTCCGTATAAATGCAACTGCACTGTGATAGTCTCAGAGGTCCGTTTAAATCGCAGAGAGCATCATGAAGAACAAGGAAGACACCAGGCAGGTCCGAAATACTGTTGTGGAGAAGTTTAAAGCCGGATTTGGATACAAAAAGATTTCCCAAGCTTTAAACATCCCAAGGAGCACTGTGCAAGCGATAATATTGAAATGGAAGGAGTATCAGACCACTGCAAATCTACGAAGACCTGGCCGTCCCTCTAAACTTTCAGCTCATACAAAGAGAAGACTGATCAGAGATGCAGCCAAGAGACCCATGATCACTCTGGATGAACTCCAGAGATCTACAGCTGAGGTGGGAGACTCTGTCCATAGGACAAAAATCAGTCGTATACTGCACAAATTTGGCCTTCATGGAAGAGTGTCAAGACGAAAGCCATTTCTTAAAGATATCCATAAAAAGTGTTCTTTAAAGTTTGCCACAAGCCACCTGGGAGACACACCAAACATGTGGAAGAAGGTGCTCTGGTCAGATGAAACCAAAATCTAACTTTTTGGCAACAATGCAAAACGTTATGTTTGGCGTAAAAGCAACACAGCTCATCACCCTGAACACACCATCCCCACTGTCAAACATGGTGGTTGCGGCATCATGGTTTGGGCCTGCTTTTCTTCAGCAGAGACAGGGAAGATGGTTAAAATTGATGGGAAAATGGATGGAGCCAAATACAGGACCATTCTGGAAGAAAACCTGATGGAGTCTGCAAAAGACCTGAGACTGGGACGGAGATTTGTCTTCCAACAAGACAATGATCCAAAACATAAAGCAAAATCTACAATGGAATGGTTCACAAATAAACATATCCAGGTGTTAGAATGGCCAAGTCAAAGTCCAGACCTGAATCCAATCAAGAATCTGTGGAAAGAACTGAAAACTGCTGTTCACAAACGCTCTCCATCCAACCTCGCTGAGCTTGAGCTGTTTTACAAGGAGGAATGGGCAACATTTCAGTCTCTCGATGTGCAAAACTGATCGACATACCCCAAGTGACTTACAGCTGTAATCGCAGCAAAAGGTGGCGCTACAAAGTATTAACTTAAGGGGGCTGAATAATTTAGCACGCCCAATTTTTCAGTTTTTTATTTGTTAAAATTTTTTGAAATATCCAATAAATTTCAGTCTACTTCATGATTGTGTGCCACTTGTTGTTGATTCTTCACAAAAAAATAGTTTAATATCTTTATGTTTGAAGCTTGAAATGTGGCAAAAGGTCGCAAAGTTCAAGGGGGCCGAATACTTTTGCAAGGCACTGTTTACTGTATATTCCCGCGATTATGGTTTGTGACAGAAATAATTTGTGCCGATTGTTTGCTGCTCTAATAAAGTGCTGTGCCTTTAAATCACAAAACAATTATTGTATAGAGCGCTACCTAAAGTGAAGTGTCTTCCCCAAGTAAACCTCATGATACCACAATTCCTAATTATTTGCAATAACATAAAAATTACATAAATCAACATAATCTCCATTTAAAAGTTTGTGATCTTATATCTTCAGGATTTTGGAACAAATCAACCTGTCATGCAAAAAAAGTGCCAAAGTGCTGTAGTTTCAAATAAAGTGCAAATCATGCTCCACTTCAGTGTGCTCACTCACTCACCAGTTGTTATGGAGTCCCACTGACGGTAGTCATAAGCATATATTAGATAACCTGGGTTTGCTGGGCTTTGCTTTCCTGCTCATTGGTTCTGGTCATCAGTGTTAGGGCAATATGATATTCATGCACATGTATAGAAAAGATGACAAGAGAAATCCACATAGCGTAATTCTATTTATTGTTAAAATAGCAGGTTTAAAACTTATACATGCTTTTAACGGCCCGAAAATACATCACCACCCATGGTCAGCTGACACATTTTGCCCCTCCCACAGGGCATTATCAAAGTCTGTGTCGGATGACCGCGGGTGGTGACGTCCATTGCGATTGGTGAGACGCATGCCATTGTGAACTTTTTGTTCTGTTTGTACACTCTGATGAAAAAGTGAGTTTATATGTTTCTACCCTGAGCATATCCTCCCTATCTAAGCAACCCATGTGACTATAGAGTCACACGTGGGCATATACACAGTGGTAAATGACAGCTCACTCTCTCCCTCCTCCTACATTTCTACTAACCGGTTAAACACAATGAAGTGGCATATTATTACAGTATATGTTCATTGATGGGGGCTTCACCTCCCTGTTTTTCTAACACACAGACTGGAGGGGCATGATCACAGCCTGTGACTGACAGAAATTAACCCACACCATGTTATAAACAATAAAGATTTGATCTTAAATATATTATTTATTTTTACTCTATATCAATGGCATTTTTTTTCCATTTTGAACATGTGACCAGCAGCAGAGGACTAGAAGCTCCTCCTGCCACGGGTTACCGGAAGACAGGCTGGAAAAGAGTTGGGTCATGTAACAGCTGTATATTGATGTGGAAAAGGTACTTCAGTGTTTTTTTTTTAAATTAAAATAATGACATCATCCATACTGTATACGGAAAGAGAATGGATACTGTAAATTTAAAGTGTGTTTAGTATCACTTTAAATATTTTTATGCAAAACAAACCTCCATTACAGCACTCCCAAAATCACTATACAAATCCTCATGACTATATGTAGATCCATGAGTAGCTTCCACATTGATACTTCTGCATAAGATCTACCATATGCTATGATCTGTATGTAATGTTTTGTTAACCTTCCCTATGGTCTTTCATATATCGTGCCATGGTGGTTAGCATTTTTCCTCTAATTGTAAAATTTCATAAAATCTATTGTTTAAAAATGTTTTCAATTAATATTTTATAAACATAACAAACATTCAGACAATGACATCAGTAAAATTGACTAAAACCTATTATTGCGTCCCTTTCTCAAGTTCCAACATTTCAAATATATATTTTACCTATTCAATTTATTACTCCGACTGTTTTTATATTTCTGATTTTAGAATATGGTAACAGAGGCATCATATCACCTTTTTAATACAACAAAAAGAAGATTCTTTTACAGAGAAGTGAAGATTCTTTTACCAGCCAGCTGGAAATCATACAGCTTAAAAAAGCCAAGACATGAAGCATATCAGATGGTATTTATGTTTAGATTTTAGCTTTTTGAGACAATGCAATTTGTTTTCCTTGTTGCCTTCTAAGTTAGGAAAAAAAAATAACACAAAAAAATACACACTGAAAAGACTTTTATTGGAAAATCTAATAAAAGGTCAAGTATTAACTCTGATGATGATTGGCATGCATAAGAATATTGTATGTCACACCCATTACACAAAACAAATGAAATCCCAGGTATAGGGTGGGAATTGTATGAAAAATCTTAAAGAAAAATCAGTTTAAGTACTTTAAAACCCTGCTACAGGTTTAAGAAGAGCAGCCAAAATTACATTCAGAGCCTACAGTGATAAATGCATGCCTAGATATACACTAACAGGTTTCTTAGCACTGGAAATAAAGATGTGTCTGTTGAGGCATGTCATTTTTCCTTATGCATAAGGCTAATTCAGACCTGTGCCGCCAAAAGTGGAGTTTATTACACATACGTTGTTTCCCTGTAAGTCACATTTTATCTGTAGTGTTATACAAAGTAAACCGGTTATTGCAGTCTATGAATATGACACTCTACAAATGGTATTATTTCTAGTTTCCTATAAAATCTGAATATGTTCAACATGTACCATGCAAATGATACACTTGGGGTATTTTTACGGAACACCACCATTGTTACCCAAGTATTCGTACATCTGGTATCTATGTCAGCCTTTCTTAACCAAGGTTCTGTAGAACCCTTCGTTTTCATCAGTGGTTGCTAGGGCTTCCTTAAACAATTTCTACACCAACCATATTTTCAGCTTTCAGTAAGGGGTACACTCTTTCAACTCGTCGTCGATTTAAGGGACGTGATTACCACTGACCACATAGGATCATTTTCCCCACTGACCATAAATGTAAGGGTCAGTCTTCCCACTGTCTACCATTGCAATGGGATGAAATCTACACTGGCTTTCAATGTAAGATGGTCCCTTTCCAACTGACTGCCAATCTAAGTTCCTTCTTCCCTGACCACTAATGTAGGGAATCATTTTACCCACCATCAAAGTAAGAGGGCACAACCCAGAACAGCAGGGTAATTTGGCAATTTGGTGATCACCAATGAGAAGGAACACTCCAATTTTCCAATGCACCACAAGTTGTAGATATGATTATTAGCAGGGATTCCTTAAGACCGTATTACTGTATTTCAAGGATTTTTCAATGTTAAAATTATTGAGAGGCTTGTCTAATGTGTCTAAACAATTTAAAAATGTTCATGGTGGGAATATGAAATGTTAGTTCTATGCTTTTGAAATGGTTAGTTGTTTGTGGTCAGACTTAACATCCAGACTTCCTTGGGTTCCAAGCATAGATGGGACATTGGCTTGTACATATAGGGGTAGATTCAGGTAGGAGATAAGTCGGCTTATCTCTGCGTTTTATGCGTCCAATCTATGCCACTGATTCATAAAATCAGTTAAGCATAGATTTTCCTTAGATCAGACACGCTTAAGTCTTTTACGCTGTCTAATCTTATTTTCATATTTTAGGCTGGCCGCCAGGTGGCGTTCCTGTCTAAAATATGTAAATGAGCCTATACGCTGATTCCCGAACGTACGCCCAGCCGGCGCTATTCAATTACGTTGTTTGCGTTAGCGTAGTACCGTCGTAATGTTATTCCTGCTATATGAGGCGCAGGCAATGTTAAGTATGGAACGGCGTACCAATGCTTTTTTTCCCGTCGTTTACGTAAAACGTTCGCGAATAGGGCTTTGCGTAAGTGCCTTTCATGTCGTTTACATGTCGTATTGCCGTCGAGATTTGGAGCATGCGCACTGGGATCAATTCACGGCTTGCAAATGTGCAGTTCATTCGGCGCGGGGACGCGCTTCATTTAAATAATACACGCCCCCTACCCGGCGAATTTGAATTTGGCCGGGTCTTTTATGCTACGCCGCCTCAACGTTACAGGCAAGTGCTTTGAGAATAAAGCACTTGCCTGAAAAAGTTGCGGTGGCCTAGTTTAAAAGCCAGACGCTAGGCATGCCTAAAGATAGGCATTTTTACCTGAATCTGCCCCATAGTATTTTAAAGTACTAATTTTTCTGGTGTGTATTGCAGGCTGTCATTTTGATTTAATTAAGTGTGAGAATAAAAACACAGATACTGTATAATTCCTTATTATTTTTGGACTACTCAGTAGTAGTATCTATGTATTTCATGTTTTTAATTGCTATTTTGATTCTCCTATCATACTTTCTATTCTTTCCTCTGAATACCCCTGTCCATTTGAGGAAGGGAGGTTATTAAAAGGCAGTTGATTCACCTATATTAGTTTATGATTAAGACCTGAATTGGCTGAAACATATAAGTGTGGAGAACAGTTTTATTCTGTTATGTAACTATTGCATGGCTTCCATGGATTTAGACAGTTTACTGGTATTTAGACTTTATATTTCTTATATCCTGGCTATATTTGAATTAGAAGTTTTGACAGGTCATTGGTTTAGGTTTAAAGGATAACTAAATCCAAGAGCAAAAATTTTATATATGACAGCTTATTTGTCCTTACATTTGTCCTTATTCATACCATGTGTTATGTGATAGACCAACACAAAGTGGCACATAATTGGGAAGTGGAAGGAAAATTATAAATGGTTTTCAAAATATTATGCAAATAAACATCTGAAAAGTGTGGCATGCATTTGTATTTAGCCTTGAATCAATACTTTGTAGAACTACCCTTTGCTGCAATTACAGCTGCAAGTCTTTTTGGGGGTGTCTCTACCCGCTTTACACACCTAGAGAGTGACATTGTTGCCCATTCTTCTTTGCAATATAGCTCAAGCTCTGTCAGATTGGATGGAGAGCGTCTGTAAACAGCAATTTTCAAGTCTTGCCACAGATTCTCAATTGGATTTTTCGTCGAGACTTTGACTGGGCCAGTCTAAGGCCCCGTACACACGAGGAGACATATCCGATGAAAACGGTCCGGGGAAACTTGTCCGCTAGGCCGTACACACAATCGAATCTGTCCGCTGAAACTGGTCTGCCGACCAGTTTCAGCAGATATGTTCGATCGTGTGTACGTGGCCTAACACATGAATATGCTGTGATCTAAGCCATTCCATTGTAGCTCTGGCTGTATGTTTAGGGTCGTTGTCCAGCTGGAAGATAAACTTCCGCCCCAGTCTTAAGTCTTTTGCAAACTCTAAAGCCGCGTACACACGATCGGTCAAACCGATGAGAACGGTCGAATGGACCATTTTCATCAGACCAAACCGATCGTGTGTGGGCGCCATCGGTTATTTATCCATCGGTTAGAAAAAAGCAAACTTTTTTTTAAATTTAACGATGGATACCTAACCAAAACGATCGTTTGTAGGCACGACCATCGGTTAAAAATCCACGCATGCTCAGAATCAAGTAGACGTATGCTTGGAAGCATTGAACTTCATTTTTCTCAGCACATCGTTGTGTTTTACGTCACCGCATTCTGACGCAATCGTTTTTTTAACCGATGGGGGGGTGTAGGCACGACTGACCATCAGTCAGCTTCATCGTTTAACCGATGGAAAAATTCATCAGACCATTCTCATCGTTTGACCGATCGTGTGTACAGGGCATAACAGGTTTTGTTCTAAGATTGCCCTGCATTTGTCTCCATCCATCTACCTATCAACTCTGACCAGCTTCCCTGTCCCTGCTGAAGAAAAGCCTGTCAGTTTAGGTGGATGGCCATGTCTTGGTAGGTTTTGAAGTTCTGTCATTCGCTTTCCATTTTCGGATGATGGATTGAACACTTCTTTATAAGATGTTCAAAGCTTGGGATATTTTCTCAAATCGCCTTTCAGGACAACATCGGAGAGAGCGCAGCTCCGCCCACTTCTTAGGAAACACACATGATCCTTTAAGATCCCTCCTCTTCCACCATGGCCTCAGTTATTGTGTTTCCTCCTCCATGGTGGAAGCATCATAGGGAACCAGGGAGCTGTTTTCTCTCCAGGCGGAGGGTTTAAAGGCTTACCTTTTGTTTGTGCAGTTGGCGGCGACCATCCCGGCCCCCCTCTATGGGGAAGGGGCGTTCAGGAATCCCCAGGCGCTCCGGCTCAGTGGAGCTTTTTGCTTCCCAGGTGACGGGGTCTTTGTGCCCAGGAACTGTGGTAGGGCCTGGTGGCCGAACGGTAACCGGCGCGGGTCGGCGGTGTTCCGCGTTTTCAGTTCCGGGTCCCGGCTGGCGAGTGCGTCATGCACGGTGACGCCGTTTTCCTGGGGGGCCGTGGCTCTGTTGGTTTCCCAGCGCCTGGAACGCAACGTCTGTGAGGCAGGTCAGGTGACCGGCCCCCGATGATGACGCGGGAGGCCGGGAAAGTTTAAAACTGAGTTTTCTCCAGCTACTATTGTGACTGCGCTCTACAATGGAAGAGAGACAGACAGCACCAGCGGAGACAGGCGCTACAAGCACCGGTCAGGCCCAGGTAAGAGGGGTACAGCGGTGCCTTTTATTCTTACTCTATATGGGCCTAAGTTTGTTTATTGTTGTTCCTCCCTGAGGGAGCCGGTGGTTACCAGTCCAGGTTAACGCTCTTGGTCTGTATAACCATAAGGGGTGGTGGCAGTTAGTTCCGGGCCCTTTGTTTGTTCTTGGTGGTGGCAGCACTGGGTGTTTAAAAAAAAAAAGAAAAGATGGGAGATGGTAATTTTGTCTTATCTCATTGCAGGAAAAATCTACAGCCAAAGCTAGGCACTTGGATGCACCCAGGAAATGCCCATCTTGCAAAAATCCTTTAAGGGATTCTTGGCAAAAACCAATGTGCAGGTCCTGCATCAAAAATCTGGTAGAAGAGGAAACTTCACAACAGTATAAAGACCTCTTTTCCTCAGTTCAAGAACTGGCAAGCTCTTTAGGCTCAGTTAAGGATCTGATCACACAAGGCTCCGCAAATCATGGGGAACCTCAGCAGCCACCACCTAGCCCGAAAATCCTGGTTTCTAGACAAACAGATGGGGATTCGGCAGATGAAGGGACTAGTACTCTCCCCTCCCTCAGGGATTCAGATGAGGAGGAGCAAGAGGAAGAAGATAGTAGCAAAATTTCTAAGTTTAAATTGTCCTTAGACGAGGTGGATGAGTTACTTAAGGCAACTTACACTACCCTGGGTATCCAGGAAGAGAAGATTCAGTTATCCATACATGATAAAATGTATCAAGGATTGGATGAATCTAAAAGCCGGGTTTTCCCGGTCCACAAGGTCCTTTCGGACACCATCAAAAAGGAATGGAAAGACCCTGAACGGGCTCCTTTTTTTTCCAAAACCCTTAAAAGGTTTCCATTTGAAGACAGTGACACAGAAGTGTGGAACAAAAAGCCTAAAGTAGACGCGGCTTTCTTGCAAGTGTCTCGTCATACAGACCTGGCTTTTGAGGATATGGGGGTCCTAAAGGACCCGATGGACAAGAGAGCGGATTCTCTCCTAAAGAAGGCTTGGGATTCCACTGAAACCAGTCTGAAACCAGCTATGGCCACCACAGTAGTTTACTCAATAAGAAAGTTACTGACACTCGGCTGCTTCATGGCATCCCTGGACCTCAGAGATGCCTACTTACATGTCCCGATTGCCCAAGCATCCCAGCAGTTTCTCAGACTGGCAGTGAATCTGGGGGCCAGGATATGGCATCTTCAGTTCAGGGCCCTCCCTTTCGGGCTGTCCTCCCCACCCAGGATCTTTACGAAGATCATGGCGGAGGCTTTGGAACCACTGAAGCTGAAAGGGATTGCGGTCGTCCCATACTTGGACGACCTACTGTTCTTCGCAGACTCCCAGGATCAGCTTGCGACGAACCTTTAGGTGTCGCAGGTCCATCTCGGAGGTCTCGGCTGGTTACTAAACCGCGAGAAATCAAATCTGATACCTTCTCAAGAGACAAGGTTTCTGGGGTATACCATAAATTCAATCCTTCAGAAAGTCCTTTTACCTCAGGAGAAGATAGAGAAGGTCTTGGTTGCTGTAGCTCAGGTACAGACAAATCTAGGGGTGTCAGTCAGGACAGCAATGGCAGTCTTGGGGCTACTCACAGCCTCAATCCCGGCAGTCCCATGGGCGAGGTTACATTCTCGCCCTCTTCAGATGAACATTCTTCAATCTTGGTCACACGAAGAGTCACTAGAGAAACGTTTCATATTAACATCAAACGTAAAAAGAGCACTCTGGTGGTGGAGAAATCCGGTCAATTTGAACAAGGGTCTTCCCTGGGTCTTTCCGGTAGAAAAACGCCTAACAGACACGAGTTCCTGGGGTTGGGGAGCCCATCTAGAGGGACAGACTGCTCAGGGCACCTGGTCCAAAACAGAATCTAGAAGGTCCTCAAACTGGAGGGAGTTAAAGGCTATATTCCTGGGGCTTCAAGCCTTTCATCAGATAGTGAAGGGTCACCACGTGCAGGTCCTGTCGGACAACACCACGGCGGTGGCTTATGTCCTCAAGCAGGGGGGACCAGAAGCAGAGGCCCTATGCAGTTGGCCAACCATATCCTGTCTTGGGCAGAGCGGAATGTAGCATCCCTGTCAGCGGTGCAGCTAAAAGGGTCTCAAAACCTGTTAGCGGATCTACTAAGCAGGAGATGCATAGTGGAGGCAGAATGGAGCTTAAACCCAGAGGTTTTAATGGCAATCACTCAGGAATGGGGCCAGCCACAGATAGACCTGTTCGCCAACCAGCAGAATACGAAAGTGCGAAGGTTCTTCTCCCTCCACAGAGAGGACCAGACAGTAGCCATAGACGCTCTGGCCCAACAGTGGCACTACCAGCTGTGCTATGCCTTCCCCCCTTTCACACTAATACCACTAGTCCTAAGACAGTTCAGGGAAGAAAAATCCAGTCTGATCTTAATCACTCAATACTGGCCAAAAAGACCGTGGTTTGCATCTCTTCAGAATTTAGCCACAAAACCACCGTGGGAACTTCCACTCAGGAAGGACCTACTGTCTCAGGGTCCTGTGAACCATCCGGAGGCAGAACGTTTACAGTTGACAGCCTGGTTTCTGAAGAGGACCTCTTAAGGGCAAAGGGACTCTCTAATAAAGCGATAAAAAACTTTACTAGACAGCAGGAAAGCGGTGACCAGAGCAATTTACCTCAAGGTTTGGAGAAAATTCAACTCCTGGTGTACGTCCTAAAATTTCCAGATTAACAGCGTAATTTCCGTTGTAGAGTTTCTTCATGCAGGAATGGAGAAAGGGTTAGCAATTAGCACCTTAAAGACGCAAGTGGCAGCTCTTTCGGTTTATTTAGAAAATACTTTATCTAAGGAACATTTAATTTCAAGATTTTTCAAGGCACTGAGTCGAAATAGACCGGTAGCCTTTAAAACCTTTCCCAATTGGGATTTATCAATTGTGTTACAGGGCCTCACGGGGGCCCAGTTTGGGGATATTTCTTTGAAAAATTTAGTACTAAAAACTATTTTTTTGGTGGCCATCATGACCGCAAGAAGGATCAGCGAAATCCAAGCTTTGGCAGTTAGAGCCTTTCTTAAGAATTTTGCCGGACAGAATAATTCTTCGAACAGATCCAGCCTTCCTTCCTAAGGTCTCATCAACCTTTTACAGGTCTCAGGAGATAATCCTTCCTACTTTTTCTTCAACTCCCTCTAATGCAGGGGAAGAAACCTTTCATACTCTTGACGTAAGAAGATGTGTACTTCAATACCTCTCTGTCACCAAGGAATTCAGGAAATCAAACGCCTTGTTCGTAATATTCTCAGGGTCACAAAAAGGAGAGAAGGCTTCCAAAAGTACATTGGGTAGATGGCTTAAACAAGCCATTGTTGAGAGTTATCAAGCCAGAGGAGAGGTGCCACCTTCAGGAATTACGGCCCATTCAACGAGATCTACGGCAGTTTCCTGGGCCGAAAGAGTCGGTGCCACGCCTGACCAAATCTGCAAGGCAGCTACATGGTCCAGCTATTCGACCTTTCTGCGGCACTACAGGCTAGACTTATTGTCCGCTGCGGATCAGGCCTTCGGCAGGAAGGTACTGCAAGAAGTGGTCCCACCCTAGGGTAAGTTACTCGGTTATCCTCTCAGAGGTTGTCCTGAAAGGCGATTTGAGAAAGGCCTACTTAGACTTACCGGTGACGGTATTTCTAAGAGCCTTTCAGGAAAACCGCTATTTTCCCTCCCTAGGTATTTGAATAAAAGTATGTTTTAAATGTCTATCATGGTTTGTTGTGGTTGTTCTGTGCTTTATTTTCCAGTGGGCAGAGACCACAATAACTGAGGCCATGGTGGAAGAGGAGGGATCTTAAAGGATCATGTGTGTTTCCTAAGAAGTGGGCGGAGCTGCGCTCTCTCCGAGGTTGTCCTGAAAGGCTCTTAGAAATACCGTCACCGGTAAGTCTAACTAGGCCTTTTTTATAACCTAACCCTGCTTTAAACTTCTCCACAACTTTATCCCTGACCTGTCTGGTGTGGTGTGTTCCTTGTCCTTCATAATGCTGTTTGTTCTCTAAGGTACTCTAACAAACATCTGATGGCTTCAGAGAACAGCTGTATTTTTACTTATACAAAACTGTGGATTTTTTTCTGACGGAATGTTGGCTCAAACTTGTGTTGCATGCACACGGTCAAACAAATGTTGTCGGAAATTCTGAACGTCAAGAATGCGATCACGTAAAACACTACAACGAGCCGAGAAAAATGAAGTTCAATGATTCCGAGTAGGCATCGAATTGATTCCGAGCACACGTAGGATTTTTGTGTGTTGGAATTGCATACAGACGATCGGAATTTCCGACAAGAACTTTTGTTGTCGGAAAAATTGAGAGAACCAGCTCGCAAACATTTGTTGTCAGAAATTCCGACAGCAAATATCCGATGGAGCATTCACACGGTCTGAATATCCGAACAAAAGCTCACATTGAACATTTGTTGTCGGAAATTCCGATCGTGTGTACGCGGCAGTAGACTCTATTTACTAATAAGGTGAGTTCTGAAGGCAATTGGTTCCACTAAATTTTAGTTAGGGGTATCAGAGTAAAGGGGGCTAAATACAAATGCACGCCATTTATAACCATTTATAATTTCCCTTCCACTTCACAATTATGTACCACTTTGTGTTGGTCTATCACATAAAATCCCCCCAAAAAAACTTTTACGTTTTTGGTTGTAACATTTCATGGAGTATGATTACTTTTTCAAGACACTGTAGATGTAGGTGGCTGCATTGTTTTTTTTATTTTTCAGACTAAGAATACTTTTAGCAAGTACAGAAAGTGTCTGTTGATTTTCCCAGAAATACAGTGTCCTTGTACATGTAATTTTGAGCTCAACTGCAAGCAAAAACAATATCATATTTCCTCTTTAACCTACTAATCCCTCAACCTCATATTTAATAAAAACAAAGGCAGAAATATTTATAGTCCAGGGTGGGTGGAAATGATGGCTATAGATTTTGGGCCAGATTCAGGTAGATCAGAGCATCTTTGCTCTGGAGTAACGCTACTCATTTACGTTCCGTTGCAGAAATTTTAGGAGCAAGTGCTGTTATTCATGAAGCACTTGCTCCTAAAGTTGCGGCAGCGCATCGCAAATGAGACAGCGGAATTCAAATTGGGCGGGTACGGGCGTGTAGTATTCTAACTACGTGCGATCCCGCGGCGAACGTACTGCACATGCGTCGAGTGTCAATGCATCCCAGTGCGCATGCTCCAAGTTCTGTCAGTGAACGTCAATGACGTCACGTCCCCATTCATGAATGTTTTACGCAAACGACGCGATTTGTTTTTTTTCCGACGCGATGACGACGCCTATACCTAACATAGGATACTCCACTAGGGGGCTGCTTTATCTATACGCCGCGTATCGCTTCCGGAAACGTCGTAAAGTCACTGCGTCGCGCCCGAAAAAGATCGTGAATTGCAGATTCCCGCTCATTAACATATTTTTTGAGCGTAAATCGACGGGAACGCCCCATGCGCCATTTTTAAGTTGAAGTAACGATGCGATGGCGAAATTCAATTACGCCGATCGCATCGGAACTTCAACCCGGCGTTTCTTGTTTTCTGGTTATAGAAAACAGAAACGCCGGCTTAAAGTGACAGTTAGGCTGGCGGATCACTGGATCCGCCAGCCTAACTCTTCATGAATCTGGCCCTTTGGGTATAGATATATTTTAAAATAATGTAATATAAATATTATTGTTCTTAGGTAAGTTATTCTTATTCTCTGTATTTTATTTATTTCAGGCAAGTGTGATAGTCAGCAACCCAAATACATATTATGGAAATGATCCATATACATTACATTATGGAGGATGTGAAAAAGAAGGAAGATACATACATTTTACTCCTGAATTCTTAAGTGATGATAATCTTCTTTTGATTTATGGTCTGCGTGGTAAGAACCTGCAGATACTGTTAAAACTTGCAGGCTATCTTTATAATGTACAGTGTTAAGACCAAATGTCATGGGGCCACTTAATTGCATTTTACATTCTACTGGTCTTTTAAAACACTATGGGCCAGATTCTCATAGAAATTCGCTTGCGTATCGTAAGCCATTTACACTACGCCACCGCATCGTACTAGAGCAAGTGCCGTATTCTCTAACCATTTGCTCCGTAGTTTGCGTTGGCGTAGCGAAAATGGCCCAGCGTAAGCCCGCTTAATTCAAATGGGGCGGCTTGTATTTAAATTAAGCGCGCCCCTGCGTTGAACGAGCTGCGCATGCGCCGGCCGGGGGAAAAAGCCCAGTGCGCATGCTCCAGCTCAAGTCGAAAAGTGTTGTTGAAACCGACGTCAAGACGACGTGATCGTCACTTACGCAATGTCCTATTCGCGAACGAGTTAGTAAAACGATGTAAGCGACGGAAAAAGCCGACGCTGTCCCGACGCCATACTTAACATGGCATCCGACGGCATCTGACGGAACCTGACGGAACTTCGTAAGGTTACTCCTCATAGAAGCAGGGGTAACCTTACGCGGACTAAAACGACGTACGTGACGACGGGGCGGCGTAAAAGCGATCGGGAATCGGCGTACTAGCCTCATTTGCATATGCAAATGAGAAAACAATGTAAAGGCCACCTAGTGGCCGGAGTTGTCATTACAACTACGATCCGCAAGTGTAATGGTATTACACTTGACGGATGTTGAAGCGTATCTATGCCAAAGTGATGCTAAGCATCACTCGCATAGATACGAGGCAAAAAAAACGGCGATACGACGGGGTATCTGAGATACTCCGTCGTAGCGCCGCTGAGAATCTGGCCCTATAGATTTGACCTAAATTAGATGTCCCTACATTAAATAAGTAATGTTACTTTTAGAAACACTTTTAGCAAGGTCTCTAACATCCACTATCTCCGTGATGTCATCATGGAGGAGTGGAAGAGGACTCCAGTGGCAACCAATGAAGCTCAGATGAACTCCATGCCCAAAAGGTTTAAGGCAGTGCTGGAAAATAATGGTGGCCACACAAAATATTGACACTTTGAGCCCACGTTGGACCTTTTCACTTACTGGTGTACTCACTTTTGTTGCCAGCAGTTTAGACATTAATGGCTGTATGTTGAGTTTTTTTAAGGAGACAGCAGATTTACAAGCTGTATACTCACTACTTTACATTGTAGCAAAGTATAATTTCTTTAGTGTTGTCATATGAAAAGATATAATAAAATAAAAATGTGAGGGGTTACATAGTTGATGAGGTTGAAAAAAGACACAAGTCTATCAAGTCCAACCTGTGTGTGTGCTTTTATGTCAATATTACATTGTATATCCTTGTATGTTGTGGTCGTTTAGGTGCCTATCTAATAGTCTTCTGAGATTATCTATACTCCCTGCTGAAACCACTGCTTGTGAAAGAGAATTCCACATCCTTACCACTCTTACTGAAAAGAACCCTCTACGCAGAAAAGTTTTATCCCTTTTGTGACCAGTATGGCATTTGTACATTGAAATCATATGCCCTCACAAGCGTCTCTTTTCCAGAGAGAATAAGTTCAGTGCTAGTTATCTTTCCTCATAACTAAGTTCCTCCAGTCCTTTAATTGGCTTTGTTGCACTTCTCTGGACTCACTCCAGTTCCAGCACATTCTTCCTGAGGTCTGCAGTCCAGAACTGGACGGCAAACTTCTGGTGCAGCCAGACCAGAGTCTTTTAGAGTGGGAGAACTATTGTTTTATCTCTGGAGTTGATCCCCTTTTTAATGCATGTCAATTCTATTCTGTTGGCTTTGATTGCAGCAGCTTGGCATTGCTTGCCATTGTTGAGCCTTTCATCTTCTAAAACCCCCAGGTTCTTTTCCATCCTAGATTCCCCCAGAGGTTCTCCCCCTATGAAGATGGCAGCTCACCTCCTCATAGAAGGTTAATAGATTGGTTTGGCAAGAACAATTCTTCATGAATCCATGCTGATTACTGCTAATGATACTGTTTTCATTACTAAACTTCCCTTATCATCCCCACCAAGAGCTTGCATACTATGGATGTTAGGCTAACTGTTAGGCTAACTGGGCTGTAGTTCCCAGAGATATATATTGGTTCTTTTTTAAATATTGGTGGCAAATTGGCTTTTCTCCAATCAGCTGGTACCATACCAGTCAGTAGGCTGTTTGTAAAAAATAGGAACAATGGTCTGGCAATTACTTGACTGAGTTCCTTGAGGACCCTCAAGCGCAAGCCATCTGGTCCCGGTGACTTATTAATGTTAAGTGTTTCAAGTCTATTCCTAATTCTATCCTCTGTTAGCCACGAGAGTGCTTCCTGTGGCGTGTCATGGGAGAAACATTGCAGTTATGTTTACTGAAGCTTCCCTCGTGAAGACTGAGGAGAATAATATATTCAAAACCTTTGCCTTCTCTCAAGCCTTTGTATTTAGATTCCCTTCATCATTCTTTATTGGGCTAATATGATCTGACCTCCTCTCTTACTATTTATATACTTAAGGAATTTCTTGCGATTTTTTTTTTTACTCTCTTTCTGCTATGTGTCTTTTTGTGCTCTATCTTAGCCGCCTTGATTGCACCCTTACATTTCCTATAGCATACTTTGTAAAGTTAGAATGCTGATGATGACCCCTCAGCCTTATATTTTTAAAGGCCCTTCCCCTTTGCTTTTATATACATTTTTACATCAGAGTTAAGCCACCTAGGAATTTTAGCTCTTTTAAATGTATTTCCCATTGGGATGCGCTAGCTAATACCCTTATTTAATTTGCTCTTAAAGCATTCCCATGTTTTCTCAGTTTTCTTTGTTCCTATTTTATCCCATTTAAAATCTTCAAGCAAGGAGCGTAGTTTATGGAAGTTAGCTCTTTTGAAATGAAGTGTCTTCGGGTTCGCCTTATGTTTCTTATTTGTGTGATTTATACTGAAACAAATTGACTTGTGATAGCGGTTTTCCTAAATTGCCCCTTATTTTCCACATCTGTCATCAGGTCTGTATTTTTAGTTACTCTCGTTTGTGAAATACTGTATGTAAAGGCAAACAAAGGAAATGTTCCAGTGGCTAAAGGTTTGCTTACTAAAAATCTGAAATGCTTATTTGATATCTAATCAGTTTAAAGATTTATTAAGTTTACTCTAACACAGACCTCTTATTTAGAAAATACTCCTGTTTGTAAAAAAATAAAAAAATAAGTCTCAACACTAACCTAAAATCCAATTAACCGCTTGCGGACCGCCGCATGTACATTTACGTCGGCAGAATGGCACGTACAGGCATATTGGCTTACCTGTACGTCCCTGCCTTGATGCGGGTCGGGGGTCCGATCGGGACCCCCCCGGTACATGCGGCGGTCTCTTCGGCTCTGGGAGCGATTCGGGATGAGGGGACGGCTATTTGTTTTTGTCCGCCCCCTTACGATCACTCCCAGCCAATGCGCGTGCCCCCCGCCCTGTCACTTCCTCCTCCTGTGTAAACACAGGAAGGAGGAAGTGATGTGATCTCTCCCTTGGCGGTTTTTTCAATCACCGCTGAGGAGAGATCACATCTCACAGTAAGTGTACACAACACTACACTGACACCAGGACATGTAGGCACATTTAACCCCTTGCGATCACCCCCTCCCCCCTGTCACAGTGTCACTGAATGCAGTGATTATATGTATGATCACTGCAGTTAGTGTCAGTGTGACAGGCAGTCAGTGTTAGGTTCAGGGTAGCCCCCGTACCCCCCCCTAATAAAGTTTTAACCCCTTGATCACCACCCTAGTTAACCCTTTCACTCCCTATTGCCAGCGTCACTAAGCGATCATTTTTCTGATCGCTGTATTAGTGTCGTTGTTCCCGCTAGGTAGCTAATTTTTTTTTATTGCGTTTTTTTTAACTAAAGACATGTGGCTAAATAAATTTTGGCCTAAATGTTTGACTAACATTTTGTTTATTTGATTTTTCTTATAACAAAAAGTAAAAAATATTGATTTTTTTTCAAAAATTTCGCTCTATTTTTGTATATAGCGCAAAAAATAAAAATCTCTATTTGTGGGAAGAAAAGGATGCAAATTTTGTTTAGGGGCTATGTCGCACGACCGCGCAATTGTCAGTTAAAGCGACGCAGTGCCGAATCGCAAAAAAAGGGGCCTGGTCATTTACCTGCATTTTGGTCCGGGTCTTCAGTGGTTAATAAACAGTGTGGTTTGCCCTAACTCTGTAAAACTTCAACTGCTGTAAATCACCAAACTAAGTAGACTATATTCTTTACATTTACTAGGATACACAAAAAAAGATATGGGAACTAAACGTGTACTTTAACCACTTAAGACCCGGACCATTATGCAGGAAAAGGACCTGGCCCCTTTTTGCGATTCGGAACTGCGTTGCTTTAACTGACAATTGCATTGGTTTTATTTGATCACGTCTGCGTTTTTTATTTTTTGCGCTATAAACAAAAACGTTTTGCTATAATAAATATTCCCCAAAAATATATAAAAAAACGTTTTTTTTCCTCAGTTTAGGCCGATACGTATTCTTCTACATATTTTTGGTAAAAAGAATCACAATAAGCGTTTATTGATTGGTTTGCGCAAAAGTTATAGCGTTTACAAAATAGCGGATAGTTTTATGGCATTTTTATTAATGTTTTTTTTTTACTAGTAATGGCGGCGATCAACGATTTTTTTCGTAACTGCGACACATCGGACACTTTTGAAAATTTTTTGGGACCATTGTCATTTTCACAGCAAAAAGTGCTATACAAATGCACTAACTGTGGAAATGACAATGGCAGTGAAGCGGTTAACCACTAGGGGGCGCTAAGGGGTTAAGTGTGCCCTAAGGGAAAGATTCTTACTGTAGGGGGGTGTGGCTGGAGGTGTGACATCACTGATCGTCGTTCCCTATAACAGGGAACAGACGACCAGTGTCCCTGCCACAGAGAAGAATGGGGAAGGTGTGTTTACACTCACCTTTTCCTGTTCTTTAGCTCCTGTGACCCGATCGCGGGACACCGGCGGCAATCGGGTCCGCGGGTCCCGTGGGCGCGGTCACGGAGCTTCGGACCGAGTCACGAGCGCGCCGCAACCCACGGCTTAACATACCTGTACGTGCCTGTGCCCAGCCGTGCCATTCTGCCAACGTATATCGGCGTTAGGCGGTCCTTAAGTGGTTAAATGAAATGACTCAAAACCTCCATGTTTTTACATAAATAATGTAATCATTCCTATCCTTTCATTATAAACTGCCATAAATCTTGTAAACAAATGACTTGGGCGTGTGGGTTCACACTAAGCCCAATCCCCACTTAATGAACCATAATTAGTTATTCTCTGAATAATCTATATAAAATGGCTACACATATGTTGTATTTAAAATTATAGTGCACTGTGCCTAAGACCACAGTTTCCAGTTTGTCCATTAGGTTAATCCTCAGGGTAAAATTTCTAATAAATATTTCTTGATTTTCTCAAGATATAAATTACAGGGTTCATAAATTCACTGCACTGCCTGGAAACGCTTCAGACACTGCTTTTAAAGTTACTATTAGTAGAATACAGTACTAATTTATAATTGCACTGCCAGGTTGTTCATTCATTAATGTGATTACATAATGAATCTTCAATATGGACATTATAAGAGGGCTTCCATCAAAAAAACGCATAATTTGCAGGTCCTGTTGTAAATCATTGATATTACATGAGATCTGCTGACAATTTAGCCTTGCTTTCAAATTTAGTACAACAAAGCTCAATGCTATGATTAATACGGCTATTATATAGCACTACACTTCTAATTACCTAGTGACATGGTCATACCTGCTATGGTTATGACACTCCCAGACACTGCATCTAACAGGGTAGTGCTGTCAATCAAAAACAGTGGGCAGGACTAGATGTGGCTAGGTTCTGATTGGCAAGCTACAGGTTTGTAAGTATGCTGATAGCCACGCCACCTGCAACATTTTTTTATCCCACTGTAGTGCAAGTGCCACAGCCTACATAAGATAGGCAACTCTGCTCTAAATTCAAGAACAAAGCAGCATTGTTGTCACACAATGACAGGTAGCTGTAATAGGTGGACTTCATTTGCAGGATCAACAGGTATTTGCAGAAATATGCAGGAGGTCTAAGAGAAAACTGTAATTGCACATGCACGTACAGTATCTCACAAAAGTGAGTACACCTCTCACATTTTTGTAAATATTTTATTAAATCCTTTCACGTCACAACAGTGAAGAAATTACACTTTGCTTTTTTGTATCTTAGAATGGCTATTCATCAAAAAGAGATTATTAAGATTAGTTTGTTATCTTTAGAGCAATAAAGAGTCTCGCCCCCCCAGCTATTTGAAAGAAATTAAGGGCCAGATTCTCATAGAATTTCGCATCGTACTAGAGCAAGTGCCGTATTCTCTAACCATTTGCTCCGTAGTTTGCGTTGGCATAGCGAAAATGGCCCAGCGTAAGCCCGCGTAATTCAAATGAGGCGGCTTGTATTTAAATGAAGCGCGCCCCCGCGTCGAACGAACTGCGCATGCGCCAGCCGTGGAAAAAGCCCAGTGCGCATGCTCCAGCTCACGTCGGAAAGCGTTGTTGAAACCGACGTCAAAACGACGTGAGCGTCACTACGCAATGCCCCTATTCGCGAACGAATTAGTAAAACGACGTAAGCAACGGAAAAAGCCGACGCTGACCCGACGTCATACTTAACATGGCATCCGAGGGCACCCGACGGCATCCGACGGTACTTCGTAAGGTTACTCCACATAGAAGCTGGGGTAACCTTACGCGGACGAAAACGACGTACGCGACGACGGGGCGGCGTAAAAGCAATCGGGAATCGACGTACTAGCCTAATTTGCATATGCAAATGAGAAAACAACGTAAAGGCCACCTAGTGGCCGGAGTTGTCATTACAACTACGATCCGCAAGTGTAATGGTTTTACACTTGTTGGATGTTGAAGCGTATCTATGCAAAAGTGATGCTAAGCATCACGCGCATAGATACGAGGCAAAAAAAAACGGCGATACGACGGGGTATCTGAGATACTCCGTCGTATCGCCGCTGAGAATCTGGCCCTAAGTGTTCAAACAGTCCGGGGAACATCACTAAACAATAGGAACACTTTAACAGTAGCTACAATATAGTTTGAATCCTAGTTCTATATTGGGTTCTTTTTATGTTTTTTCAATATATACACATTTTCCATTTTTCTTTTGTTTTTTTTCTAGAGAAAGTATTTGTCCACGAATGGGCTCACTTCCGATGGGGAGTATTTGATGAATACAGCTATGAAGAACCATTTTATGTTTCAGTTGATGGTAAAATTAAAGTTACAAGGTAATTCAAGGAACAGCCCCTTCTAGCCTTACTTGACAACATCATAAAGTGATCTAGTGGGAATAAACATCAGGTTGGCTGGTAAACTGTATTCCAATAAATTACTGTAGGTCATCTACAAAGAAGGGGAAGGGAAATAAGGTCATCTAGAGGGCCATTGAAGGTAGTGCCAAATTGACAAGGCATACTGAATGATACACACACTTTTGAATAGTTCAAATATTTTAAAAATTCAGTTGTTTGTGTTGAAACTGAGTTTTACATCTACATCTACATGATCTTTTACTTGAGTGTCCTTTAGAGATGCTTAAGCTGGCAATTGATGGTTCAAATCTCACATGGTTCAGCAGGGAAGGCCGAGATCCAAACCATGTATGGGCAGGCTGATTGCACCCTAGTTGTTTGATCACTTTGGATACAACCAGCATGTCAGGTTTATCATGCTATTATTGCCAGTGGTTATAGGCCAGCAATAATCACTGTGTGTTCTCCTGGCTGGGACGGCTCCCTCCCATCAAAACTGACTGAGTTGATGGGGGAGTTGAGCAATGTTCTTTTTTTGTGGTTGCAGGAAAGTAAATTGCGCCATCCATGGCTGGCTTTTAGTTTCAGCTTATGTTTTCACTATCAGTATGAAATATTACTTTGAGGTTTTCTATTGTAATAGTTAGATTTTGTATGACTGCTAATAGATTGTTTGTACCATCATACAATTTGAACTTGAATAAACACAGCCAGTCATATTGTAATTTTGCCTATGTATAGAAACCAAATGTTCACAGTAGACAAAAACAGTTGGGTTGGATGAATGATGGTTCCAGTCACAGTTTTAGTGACATGCTGTATTTCATTCTAGATGTTCCTCAGATCTAGATGGCATGTACATTTGTAAGAAAAAGTCCTGCTCAGATGGAGATTGCATAATTGATCGTCAGACTGGCAATTTAGACGAGGGATGCATGTTTTTAGCTAACAGTACCCAGAATGCAAAATCATCCATAATGTATATGCAAGCACTGTCTTCGGTAAGTAAACCAAATGAGTTAATTGTACAACTTGAACAATAAAAACATATTTATTTTTGCTACTGAATCCATATTGTTTTTTTTTTCTCAGAAACAAGTTTATTAAAGAACAAATGTTTTACAGACATGACTTCCAGTTCCAAAAAAACTTATTGCCCAGACATCACAGCCCATCATCCCCATCCCACCTCCCCATACATGGTAATCGCAACTCAGGGTTATAATGTTCGCTCACACAACCACAGAAATAGCTTCACCTGTCCCCTCTAACGGCAATATCTAGAATTATACCTGAGTCAACAGTCTCCAAGCAGCAACCTATCCAGCACAAGGTCTACTGGGGACAGTCCGGGGGTGCTCAGCCAGGGTGACCACTGCCTTTCAAATTTGCCAGGGCTCCCCCTGTGTTGAAAGATAAACTTCTCTAGTCTCAACGTTTCTCTCACCCTATTGATCCATTCCCTAAGCAAGGGGGGTTCCGCCACCTTCCATCGCCTAAGGATGAGGAGCCGTGCTTGAAATAGAGCCCTTGCGATGGGCGGTTTAAAATTGTCCTCCAGGGGGAGATCGTCTAGGATGCACAGTTTGGGGTCAGTCAGGATAGTCACTGAGAAAACACTATTTATGGTATTCAGTACCCCAGTCCAGTACAAATGTAGCTTTTTGCAGCGCCACAACATGTGATCTCTCGCACACCTTGGGCAGTTTGGTCTCACCCCATTCTAGCCAGCCTGGCTGGCATGTAATGCACTCTCAATATAATGTATAACTGCGACAGATGCTGTGCCACGTTAAGGGAGGATATTTGCACTGCCTGGAGCGCCTCCTCCCACTGCTCCCCCTTCAGAGCGCCGACATCGTTCTCCCATTGGATCACCATCCTTAAAGGAAATCCCGCCAGGAACACCCCTAGCAGCATTGAGTAGAAATTAGAAATAAAGCCCTTATAACTGTCCACCTCCTCCATATAATATAATATGGGGGTCGGTGAAAGGGTCCCCGTAGTCCCACCCAACTGAGCCCTGGCGGCATGTTGCAGTTGCATATAATAAAAGTGCATCGTCAGCAGAAGCCGAAATCGCTCCCTCAGATCAGCAAAGGAGCTCAATTGACCCGCCACAAAAATGTGATGTAGGTGCTGTGACAGGAAGTCAGGTGTGTGTTGTCCCAGATGGAACATACTTTCCTGCCTTGTGTAGACAATACACCAATTACTATTGGGCGTCGGCTGTAGAAATTGCCAGAGAGGTTTGGGGAGTTAGAAGCCTTCAGCTGTTCAAAATGAAGCAATTAAAGCCCCCTATAAATAAAGCCTAAGGATAACGACTGATTGCTGCATCCTGAAGGCTGTGTGAGTGAAGGAGCAGTCAGATGCACTTCTAAAGAGGTGAGGTGCTGATGGATATTTCTGTGTGAGAAATATCAAAGAGACTTTTTTGTTGTTTTCTGCTGTAGGACCAGCAGTGTCTGCCCAGCAGTAGGCTGTGCCAGACTCAATAGGTAGGTTCCTGTGTTGGGAAGGTAAATTCCCCAAGTGACAAGGGTTTATTTCGTGTTTTTTGTTTTGTTTATACTGTTTTGATGCTTGCACGTGTATCCCGCAAGATGGAAAAATAAACCATATCATTTGTTTTCAGTCATCCTCAAGTGCCTTTTTGTACAGTTCAGCGTGTAGTGAACCCATAGAGGGGGTCAAACACACCCGCTACCGAGTTAATCCCTCACAGTGCGTAACCCCATACCTCCTCCACCGAGCCCCACACGTCAGAGTCTGTAGTTCCGGGTAGTATCCATTATTCCAAATTGGGCTGTATTTGGTGAAGCCTTCCACTGCCTATAACTGTCTGGCCTCGTTCCATATTTTTTGTATTAGAGCAAACGTGGTGAATCTCTTATTGGACTTTGCATATGCCAAGGCCTCCACGCCCACTGCTACATCAGGAACCCTTGTTTCGTGGCACATGAGAGACCGTGCGGGGTCAACAGCAGGTTGGTCCTCCATCGCCCCGTCCAGCGGGGCGAGGGCTCGGGCCACATGCTGCAGCTGGGAGGCGAATCCATATTGTGAATTTACTATATCAATGATCAGTTTTTAATGGTTCTGTTTTGTATTCAGAAACATAAGTAAATCTCATCTAAAGCAGGATAGCATAACAAAGAACAAAGTATTTTTTAAAAGCAATAGTGGCACATGGGTCTTAAAGAATTAAGTGAAAAAACAAGAGCATTGGTAATGCTTTTTTGACCTGAGCTAAACAGGTTTTGAAAGTTACATTGGTCAGGTTGTATTTTGCTGTGTCCATACATACAATCCTAAGCATAGTTTCTTTATTTTTTTACATTCTCAATAGTATATTATAACCCAATGGTCATCAACCCTGTCCCCACTAACAGGCAAGGTTTTATGTATTACCTTGGGAGATAAGACTATAATTCTGCAATCACTGAGCAGAAAATTGTATCACCTGTGATGTATTTCAGTTATCTTGCAAACCTGGCCTGTTAGATGGGACTAGGTTGATGACCACTGTTTTAACCTACACTAAAAAGGAGAACAGTCTACCTGCTCAGTTTAATCATTCACTCATTGCTGTAGTACATTAGTATTCCCCCGACCCCTTTTGTTGGTAATCTAGTGACCTGAAAACTTTAATAATGTAGGAAAGTCATCTTTAACTCCTTCAACAGCAGGCACTTTGTTGTCTTCATGTAGAAAAGTAAATTGTAAAAATGTCAGTGCTTAGAAGATGTGTTGGAGAGTACAGTCCCAGTAAACCTTTGAGGCACTCAAAGTCTCTGAATTCCAATTAGATTACTTGAATTCACTTTTCTTTAATACAGTTGCACAGTTTTTTGTTAAATTGCCACAAGTTATTATTAAGCTGTTGTCATATACAGGTAAACGTTGCCTTCCATCTACAAGAAGGAAACAAACAGGGCCTTGTTTGTTTTTTTTAATATTCAAAAGTGGCATGTTTTTTATTGTTACGTATAACATTTCACCTATTATGATCTAGTATAGGTTAGAAAATGCAAGCTTGATAAATTGCTTGCTTTGTACACGGATGTCAAGTTCACACAACCGTTTTTCTCAGCAGAAAAAAAAAACAACGTTTTTCCCGACGGGATTCCTCTCAAGCCTGCCTTGCATACACAAGTTCAGGCCAAATACCGCCTGTCCAAAGTGTGGTGACGTACACCACGTACGACGGGACTATAAAGGGAAAGTTCCATTCAAACAGTGCCACCCTTTGGGCTGCTTTTGCTGATCCTCGCGTTATTAAAAGTTTGGTGAGAGACGATTCACGCTTTTCAGTGTTTGTGCTTTTCAGTCCGTTACAGCGTGACGAATGTGCTATCTCCATTCCGAACGCTAGTTTTACCAGAACGAGCGCCCCTGCATCATACTTGATTCTAAGAATGCGCGGTTTTTTTCCCCCTCGGAAAAGCATACACACGACCGGTTTTCCCGACGGGAAAAAGCCCGCTGGGAATCCCGGCGGGAAAAAAGAAAACATGTTCTCTTTTTTTCCCTGCAGTTTTCCTTTTGGGAAAACTACGGTGGAGCAAATACACGGCCAGGATTCCTGGCCAAAAGCTGTCATGGCAGTTTTCCTGCCGGGAAAACCGGTCGTGTGTACGAGGCATTAGGAAGAAAAATTAAGTGACTAACTAGCTCTACAGAGGTATGCAGGTATTATTTAGAATATAAGTCTACCATTATTTATAATCATATAAATAATATTTGTATACTTCTTAAGGTATATATTGTACTTCACTGTTTATATTCTAACACTGTTGAATTATTTTTCAAGGTTACAGAATTTTGTTATGACCATGACCATGAAAAGGAAGCTCCAAATATGCAGAACAAAATGTGCAGTTATCGCAGCACTTGGGATGTTATTAGTAGTTCTTATGACTATAAATCCACCATGCCAATGTCAGGAACTGAGCTCCCATCCCCACCATCCTTTTTACTCATGCAGATCAGGGAAAGGGTTGTGTGCCTAGTTTTGGATGTCTCTGAAAATATGGCAAAGGTAATTATCCAAATACTTTTCTTTAAAGTAAGGGGTCACATTCTACCCTTCTGCTCCTTCCACTATGCAGCAACTATATTTTTTGCTTTTTTTATATACTGTCCATTAGGGGTGTTGAAATTAATCGTAGCATCGGTGCATCGCGATTCGACCACCCACGATGCGATTCCGATGCTACGACTTGCATTAATCGATTTTTGATGACGTCATCTGTGCGCCGCTTTTTTCCCCCGAGTCTGATTTTTTCATCCGAAAAAAGAAGCTGTGGACGTTAGCCGCACCTCTTTCCCGCCCCCCGCTGGTGCAGCGAACAAGCCGTGGGTGTTGGCAGTGCCTCATTTCCCGCCCCTCCCCCCACCCCCCCCGCTGATACATTCGAAGAAGCCATGGGCGTGTTAGCCATGACTCCTTTCCCGCTCCCCGCTGACGGCATTCCCAGCCGCCCGTCACCACGTGGAGCGAGGAGCGAGTGTCCTGACAAGTGATGACCCGGTCCCGACTCGCCAGAGCCTTCCTCCTTGGCTCTCCTTACACTGTGCACACTGCACAGGCTGCTGTAGAAGACCCGAGATGGCCGAGGACTGCAGGCAGCAGAACACTGACAGGACATCATCATCATCATCATCAGGTACTTATTTGGGGGATGCACACTGGCAGCAATTGATGGCACAATTGATGGCACACTGGCAGCAATTGATGGCACACTGGCAGCAATTGGTGTACATGATGGCACACTGGCAGCAATTGATGGCACACTGGCAGCAATTGATGGCACAATTGATGGCACACTGGCAGCAATTGATGGCACACTGGCAGCAATTGGTGTAAATGATGGCACACTGGCAGCAATTGATGGCACAATTGATGGCACACTGGCAGCAATTGATGGCACAATTGATGGCACACTGGCAGCAATTGATGGCACAATTGATGGCACACTGGCAGCAATTGATGGCACAATTGATGGCACACTGGCAGCAATTGATGGCACACTGGCGGCACACTGGCAGCAATTGATGGCACACTGGCGGCACACTGGCAGCAATTGATGGCACACTGGCAGCAATTGATGGCACACTGGCAGCAATTGGTGCAAATTATGGCACACTGGCAGCAATTGATGGCACACTGGCAGCAATTGATGGCACACTGGCAGCAATTGATGGCACACTGGCAGCAATTGATGGCACAATTGATGGCAGACTGGCAGCAATTGATGGCACACTGGCGGCACACTGGCAGCAATTGATGGCACACTGGCGGCACACTGGCAGCAATTGATGGCACACTGGCGGCACACTGGCAGCAATTGATGGCACACTGGCGGCAATTGATGGCACACTGGTGGCACACTGGCAGCAATTGATGGCACACTGGCAGCAATTGATGGCACATTTGATGGCACACTGGCAGCAATTGATGGCACACTGGCGGCACACTGGCAGCAATTGATGGCACACTGGCAGCAATTGATGGCACATTGGCAGCAATTGATGGCACACTGGTGGCAATTGATGGCACACTGGTGGCACACTGGTGGCAATTGATGGCACACTGGTGGCACACTGGCAGCAATTGATGGCACACTGGCAGCAATTGATGGTGCAAATGATGGCACACTGGCAGCAATTGATGGCACAATTAATGGCACACTGGCAGCAATTGATGGCACACTGGCGGCACACTGGCAGCAATTGATGGCACACTGGCAGCAATTGATGGCACACTGGCAGCAATTGGTGCAAATTATGGCACACTGGCAGCAATTGATGGCACACTGGCAGCAATTGATGGCACACTGGCAGCAATTGATGGCACACTGGCAGCAATTGATGGCACACTGGCAGCAATTGATGGCACAATTGATGGCAGACTGGCAGCAATTGATGGCAGACTGGCAGCAATTGATGGTACACTGGCGGCACACTGGCAGCAATTGATGGCACACTGGCGGCACACTGGCAGCAATTGATGGCACACTGGCGGCACACTGGCAGCAATTGATGGCACACTGGCAGCAATTGATGGCACACTGGTGGCACACTGGCAGCAATTGATGGCACACTGGCAGCAATTGATGGCACATTTGATGGCACACTGGCAGCAATTGATGGCACACTGGCAGCAATTGATGGCACACTGGCAGCAATTGATGGCACACTGGTGGCACACTGGCAGCAATTGATGGCACACTGGCAGCAATTGATGGTGCAAATGATGGCACACTGGCAGCAATTGATGGCACAATTAATGGCACACTGGCAGCAATTGATGGCACACTGGCGGCACACTGGCAGCAATTGATGGCACACTGGCAGCAATTGATGGCACACTGGCAGAAATTGATGGCACAATTGATGGCACACTGGCAGCAATTGATGGCAAACTGGTTTATGTATGTCTTATTGTCTTGGTGATTAATGTCGCAACTTCATTGATTTGAAATTGATACCCCCTTTTTTTTTTTTTTTGTATGATTTTTGCTTTTGCTCATCACTGCCACACACATGCAGCCATGCATTGCACGTGTGGGGCAGTAATGAGAAAAACTAAAAATCACACAAAAAAAGGTATCAATG
The DNA here is from genome assembly GCA_029574335.1 of Rana kukunoris. Lineage (NCBI taxonomy): Eukaryota > Metazoa > Chordata > Amphibia > Anura > Ranidae > Rana > Rana kukunoris. The sequence continues at coordinate 165,659,373 of CM056055.1, read as the reverse complement.
AAATGATCCTCTCTAGTATCATTGTCTGCAGTCTCTGATCCTCTCTAGTATCATTGTCTGCAGTCTCTGATCCTCTCTAGTATCATTGTCTGCAGTCTCTGATCCTCTCTAGTATCATTGTCTGCAGTCTCTGATCCTCTCTAGTACCATTGTCTGCAGTCTCTGTCCATCTCTTGTATCATGTCTGCAGTCTCTGTCCATCTCTTGTATCATGTCTGCAGTCTCTGTCCATCTCTTGTATCATGTCTGCAGTCTCTGTCCATCTCTTGTAGTATTTATGGGTCAGTCTGGATCTCCTCTTTAAGTTGTCCGCTGTGTTTACAGTTTGCTACATGCAGAGAATTTTTTTTAAGAACTGATGAAAACTGTGCGCAGTAATCTTGATGCATCGTGATGCATCGCGGAATCGAATCGAATCGAATCGTGGACTTGATAATCGTAATCGCATCGAATCGTGAGACCGGTGAAGATGCGCAGCCCTACTGTCCATTTACCATTTCCAATTGTTTTAGGCTTGTCACAAAATGTGCAGGATCCTCTTTCTATTTGTATGTTCTCCTGACATTGCTGCACTTTCTATATATTCATTTGATTTGCACATGTATGGGAGTGTGGTCAGTGATAGCAGCTGGTCTTCCACTATCTGTCACATACATATATTTTTTACAGCTTGTATACCCAATGGGTTGTTGGTGTATTGGTTAGCTCGTAAGATTTTTCTATTTATATTTGGAGATGTTATTTTACAGAATGACCATACATTCCCATACAGAATTGATGACAGTTTATCCACTGTATGTTAGAATTTTGTTTTGCAAACAAAGTAAAAGTGGAGAGGATACATTGGTGAAAACGACAGAGCATTAATACTACATGGCTGAAATTGGAAAAGATAAAATCACACATAACACTGTTAGCAAAAATATTCGTACCTTGTCTCTCCTCTCACATTTTTATTGAGTTTTTGTTTGACAACACATAAAACATACAACAGCAACAGGCTCAACATAACACTGGGTCGGGATAGGCAAACATGGCCAACATGTACAGGTACAAACATTGTCCTGTCTATCTGACAATAATACTATCTAACTATCGGGTAACCCCCACCCCCCTCAACACCCCCCATACTCAGTTTCCCCTCCCCCATCACCCATGAAACTCCCGGATACAGCAATCATGCCTCACTGCTCACCTCAACCAATACTAATGTCGGTGCTCCCACTTTTCCAGCAGGCCCAATCCATCTCAAGGAGAAATGACTTGGCTATCCAACATCTGCAAGTCAAATCAGAGTTGTACCATGCCTGCCACACCTTGTCAAATTTCTTCGTGCAGCCTTTAGATAAGTAAGTCGCTTTATAGTATGGCATCTTAAAATTAACCAGTCCCTTCCAGAAGATCAGATTGTGTGCCCCTGGTTTACGCCCCTGCCACAAAATTGCCTTCCTCCCATAGAATAAAAGGATGCTGAGTAGAGTTCTACGAGCCCGCAACGGGATCACCTACTCTACAAATCCCAGGAAACACACCCTAAATGTCACCGGGACAAGAATCATGAGAACCGCCGATATACAGGAGGTAACCTCAGACCAAAATTGCGCAATCTGAGGGCAACTCCAAAATATATGTTCAGCAGCCGCTGGAGCAAAAGAACATCTCCAGCACTCCGCCTGCACGGTTGGATAGACAGTTAGCAGTCTAGCTGGTGTGTAATAAATTCTATGCAAGAACTTAAAGTGGATCAACCTGTCCATGGCTGCTATCAGATGTTGAAACGGGTGTGCCCACATGTCGTCCCAGTCCTTCACCTGAATGTCCGGGACTTCAGCCTCCCACCACTTTCTTCACTTGAGCAACACCATTGGCCTAGCTTTGAACAAGTCTTTATAGGTAACTGACAGCGTCTTAGGAAGGTCCTCCATCGTAAGTACATTCTACAAGTCCGAGGGAAAGGATTCTATGGTCTTATTTTTAAATTGCGATTGAAATGCATGTCGCAATTGAAAATATCTAAAGTATTGTGAATTAGGTAGGTCATGTCTGGCTTTAAGTTGATCAAACGTTAGCAATTCCCCATCCATAGTGATATCTTTGAGCAATTTTGATTCCCCTGGTCACCCATCCCATGGGGTCTTCAAATGAATAACATTGGGGCAATTTAGGGTTCATCCATAAAGGAGTTAAGGCAGAGAAACCCTGATAACTCGGACAGGCCATCCCAACCACTTCCTCCCAAGCCCTGATCATGGCCCTCATAGATGTAGTAAGGGGAAGATCCATCACCTCTATGAATGGCCAGCAAGGATTTGTACAAGCCCAAGTGTGCCGCTTCCAGGACCGTGGCCAAGTCCCCATCATCCTAGATCAGTCATCTGTGAGCGAATACCATTTGGCCAGCTAAGTAATATTTCTAACAAAGTATATATAGTGCATTCAAACAAGATAGTTTCGATGCCAGTGATATATAAACAGCGCTAGTGTGTCGAAACTACCTTGTTTGAATGCACTATATATACTTTGTTACATTTATTTCATTTAAAATAGCAGCTGTGAACTTCTACTTTATCCATTCTTGAGCGCAGCAGTGGGAGTCACTGGGGCACGATCATTGTGACTACCATTATTTTTCATAAGTAATATTTCAGCCAGTCAGGTAGGGCCAGCCCACCCTCCCCCCATGGTTCCTGCGGGACTTTAAATCAGCCTATCCTGGGCTGTTTAGGAGACCACAAAAACAAGCTGGTAATGCCATCCAATTTTTTGAAAAAGGACTGGGGAATCCATATGGGAGCATTCTGTAAAAAATATAAAATGACCGGGAGAACATTCGTTTTTAATACGCATAGGCCCTATCACTTTTCATGCTTGGCAATTGCACACCCTGAACTTGAAATCTTCAGAACTATAACTTGGTTTTATTTCATGTTTTGAATCTTTTTATATTACTGCCACATGGCAGAAAAATAAAAGTTGTCTATTTTTCTATAATTTTGGTACTTCTAGATTTATTTACTCCTTTGAGGCACACACAAAGTCACACCCCACTCAACATTTTTCTTGACAAATAGTCGCATTTCATTTATAATAGATTAACCCGTCCTTTAAGCGATAAAGAGAGTCTTTGCCAGGCCTGGACTTTCTGCTTGAAAAAGGTCAGGGGGGTGTCAGGTTAAGGGGCATGTAGTCAGTCACAACCGCAGTAACCTTGACACCTAAATATGTGATCTGCAAGACCCACTTCAATGACAGGGCGGGTCAGCATGTCCCTGGCCCCTGCATCCAGCGGTAGATTCGATGATTTATTTCAATTGACTTTCAACCCTGAATTTCTCTCACATAGTTAAACATTAATATTGAAATTAATTTGACAGTTTTGCTTAGCTATTCACATTATTGTCAACAGGCACCACTTGCTATTCCCCTGTCTAATGAAAGTGATCTCCTTGGCCACTGATGTCACAGAATAATGCAACAGCATAACATTTTGTGATTAAATAGAAGTGGTTTTACTCAGCAACTGAAGTGCAAATCCTGTAATAACATTTTAGTCAACAAATTTAGAAGCCATCACATGCACATGGTGTAATAACAATTGATTAATATATTCAGAACATTGAGTATCCAAGGATGAATGTGTAGAATGTGAGGAATAATAAAATTATTTTTACTTGAATCCATCCTAACACAAATATATTTGTTCTCCTATAAGTAGAGTGAACGACTTCATAAATTGCGCCGTGCAGCAGCCATCTTCATACAGCGGATAGTCGAGGAAGGCGCATACATTGGCATTGTTACATTCAATGAAACAGCAGAAGTGAAAAATCAACTGCTTCAAATTGTCAATGATGAGGCACGAGAAAATTTAACTTCAAATCTTCCAGTTACATCTGGAGGAGGAGTGTCCATTTGTAGTGGAATCACATCTGGCCTGCAGGTAAATGATGTACTAAAAAATACATTACAGTTGTTCTTCAAAACAAAATGTTATTACAAAGCTAATTACAACTGTAAGTATAAAACAAATAGAAATGTAAAACTTGTTTGCTGACAATCCTTCTCTTTGAATACTAAGGCCGCGTACACACGATCGAATTTATCTGCTGAAACCGGTCCGACGGACCGTTTCAGCAGACAAATCCGATCGTGTGTACGGACGAGCAGACAGGTTTTTCCAGCAGACAAGTTTTAAAACATGCTTTAAAACTTGTCTGCTGGAAACCCGTCCGTCCGACATGTTCGCTGGTTAGTACGCCTAACCAGCGGACAAAAATCTCCCGCATGTGCCGAATGGATTCGACGCATGCGTGGAAGTATTTTACTTCCTGGAGTGGTGACGTGGCGGCGTCACCGCGCTGTCTGCCGGCAGGGATTTTGGTTTGATGGTGTGTACAACCATCAGACCAAAACAGCCCAGCAGACATATCCGATGAAAACGGTCCGTCGGACCGTTTTCATCGGATAAGTTTGAGCGTGTGTACGGGGCCTAAGGGGCTGCTGCAATCAAAGCAATTTGACAAACACCATATTATCATAAATGCTCCTCCTTCCTTTTCTCTATTTACATTTAAAACACTTAAAAACAATAGTTGAATAACATTCACCCCTTTCATCAAGGAAAATGATTAAATCTATGGCAAAATGCATAGGAGAGGGCAAACTCTTGAGCTCTGTGCGAGATTGAGCTGTACATATTATTGCGATAAGTGAACAGTTAAGTAACAGGTAAGTGTTTTTAAGCCACTGTTTTAAACATTTTAAATAAATGGTCTTACGCAATGAAAATTCTCTACTTGCATATCTGATTTATCCCTGGGAGCTTATATGAGGAACATTGGAAGTTCTGAGAAGTTGGAAAGATTCGTATTAAAGCCACTCTGTCCACTTCAAATGGGTGAACAGTTAATTAAGTGATAAACTGGCCATAGATGATGATTCGATCCTTAACCAGTTCAGCAGGCACCAGCTGAGATTTAAACCATCTATAGGCAGGCCGATTGTACCCAAGTCGATCCATGGATTCACTTGTATACAACCAGCATGTCAGATTTTTATGTGGTTATTGCCAGTGGCTGTAGACATTAGCAATAATTACTGTGTTCTTCCAGTAGGGAAGTCTCCCCATGCCTCCCACCCCGCCTGGAGAACACAATAGTTCCATGGCAGGGATTTCCCTATCAACACTGTGACGATTGGGGATTCAAGTGATTTTCCTTCCTGCAACCTGTGATTGCAGAAAACAAAATCACATTAATTATGGCCTGCCGTATTAAACCATTGTTTAATAAATTCAATAGACAGTCTTGTGCAATGAAGATTTTCTCATTGCCTGTCTGATTTATCCCTGGGAGCTTATGTGAGGAACAAAGGAAGTTCTGGGAAGATGAAAAGATACCTATTATGCTCATTGGACTCATTTTAGGTATAAGGGTTAGTGAAGGGGTGAGATCTCATCAGATCACGGGTTGAAGAAGTGGTGGAATCACCTGATGATTTGCTGATCACTTTTTGGCTCAAAAGCAAAATGTTTTAGTCTGAGTTTAACTTGGGTCTCGCTTTAACTTTGTGTGGATTTATGTAAATGTTAACACTGTATACATTTAGTACACTGTATGAGTTTGTTTTTATTAGTTTAGGAGTGAAAGGAGATATAGTTAGGTCAGGTTTTGGGGGAAAGTTGGATGCAGCCTTTTTTGATAATATAGTAATTATAAAGCTTAGACAATGGGGTTAATTAACTAAAAGCAAATAGTCTGTTTACTTTGCATGGGAATTATTCTCAGAGCTTAGTAAATAAGGTACAGCTCCGCTGTCTTCCATCCTCTCACCATCTGCAAACAAATCTATTCATTCATTCCAAGCATGGATAAAATTACAATTCCTCATTGGCTTTGAGCCAAAATGAGGCATTCCTCATACAAGAATCATGTAGTTACGAGAAGCAATTGTAATACATTTAAAGGAAAATCATCACAAAATACATTTGTAGTGTGACATCACTACGGTAGAGAGACTTCCTCAGACTGTAATATAAGAAGACTTCATTAGGGAGACTTCCTTAAGGCTGTAATGTAAGGAGACTTCATTAGGCAAACTTCCTCAGGCTATAAGAAAAGGAGACTTTGTTAGGGAGAATTCATCAGGCTGTAATGTTAGGTGCTGCTAGTGTATTTTGAAATCAATTTTGTCTGACACTGGTCAGGCTATACAATTTTTTTTTAGAGTTTCTCGGGGTTGTGCAGGCTTGGAATCTGTCTTGGTGCTGCTGAACTCTGAGATAGTGGAGAAAACACAGGAATTGCTAATCTGTTTTGAAACTTGGATTCAAGAAAGCCTTTGCAATTGGAGAACGTTTGTCCTCCCTCTGGAGTTTAACCAGTGAGGATGTAAACTTGGTAATAGAAAAGAAAGTGCTACCTGAAGTGCAATTGCAACTTTTTGGGGTATCCTGATTAGTACTCAACTACGTAACCTTCATTTTCTTTCTGTACCTAATACTTAAATACACAACAATCTTGACATGTCAAGAATTCCTTGTGATATTGGATGGGACCATATATGCATCTCAAGAAATTGACAAGAGAACATTTATTTTTTCTATATTTTCTTTATTAATCCTTTTCAACATTACATTAAAGCGGATGTCTGCTCAAAAAAAATATTAAAAGCCAGCAGGTACAAATACTGCAGCTGCTGACTTTTAATAGTAGGACACTTACCTGTCCTGGAGTCCAGCACCGTCTGCAGCAGAGGACGAGCGATCGCTCGTCACTCTGCTGCTCCCCCCTCCATCTACGGTGAGGGGGGGAGGGTGCCGATTAGCGCGACTTTAGGGTGGAGCTCCGCTTTAAATACATTTCAATACAAAAATACTTAAGACGCACATACATAAAACACATAGACATACTCAATATACTCCCTACATTAAAACAGACTAATAATATTGATAGAAATTATACTGGATAAACTACTCATCCTATATACAATATACCCAAACATATGGCCCCCATAGTCTATATCCACTAGTTAGGGGAGTCAGTGAAATAGGAAATAGAGGGGAAGGAAATAGAGAGGAGAGAGAAAAAATAAGTAGAGAGAGAGAAGAAAAAAAAAGGAGAGGGGAATAGGAATAGATGAAAGGAGAAGATGAGGGAGGAGATGGGAGGAACTTATTCCCCCATCTTCTCCCCCTCTTGTATTATGTGTTTAAGATCTAGAATTCTAGAATCTATACTCTCTAAAGTGCAAGTACATAGTGACTTGTGTCTATAATGTAGCAATATAAATATACTAAAAAATAAAAAATAAATAAAAAGGGAGGGGTGGGGGACCTAGTGTTAATTCCCTCTAAAGAGAACATTTCTAATGTAATTTCCTTTAACCTTGGGAATAGACATTAAACATATAAGGATTTTTTGAGTGGATTTTTTGGGTGCTGAGATATTCAGAACAAATGATTTTTGTAATGCAAATAGAAAATAGATAAAAAGTTTGTTCCTAATGGACTCATGTTAAAATCAATACAGCTCATTTACGATATTCAATACAATATTGGGAGTGTCTTATCAATAATGGTGACAACAGTATGATTATCCTGACATGTTTTTCCACCTTGGGCTTCCAAAGACCCCCGATACAGGTCGACACCAATGCGGCAAGCCCCAAAAGGCACACACAGAGAGCTCAGGAAAGGCTCAAATGGACCGAGTACACAAGCTGTTGATATTGAGATAGATCAAGGGTATCGTATAGTGTAAAATCCACAGATATGCAGCAGTTTTCAAAAACATAGGGAAAAAGAGGCTCCAACATAGTATAATCACTGTCCAACCTTATAACCGCCATAGGTTATAGCACTCATTTTTTCTTCGTCATTCTATTTAAAAAAAATCTATTTCTGTATGTTTTTAAATAAATTGTCAATGCAAGTTATACATATATTTATATTATACTATGTTTTTGTAGGCATAGAAACTATATAGAAACTATAGTAAACATGACGTATTATGTAAGACACAATAAAAAATGTTTGATAACAAAATAAAACATTAAAAATAATGTTTTCTTTTTATAGGTGATCAAAGGTCTGAATGGAGGAACAGAAGGTTCTGAAATTATCTTGGCTGTCAGTGGAAATGATAGGAATATAAATAAATGTATATCTGAAGTGGCACTGAGTGGCTCAATAATTCATACCATTGCTATTGGACTCGGCGCTGATCCGGAGTTGGAACGGTTTGCTGAAGTAACAGGTTCAAATGGGATATTGTGGAATCATGATAACAAGACTAGTGTCTAACATCTGTGTAAAACCTTTAACCTCCCTGGCGGTTTTCCCGTGTCTGACACGGGGTAAAAATTTCCTGCTACTATCGTTGATCCCATGTCAAACACGGGCTCGCCTCGCAGCATCCACAGAGACAGTTTACTTACCTTCTCCGTGGATCCAGCGATGCATCCCCGCTGTGTGAGCGAGCGGGTGCTCGCTCGATTCACACAGCGTCCCCGCGCGCCGACGATCTCCGTTCCCTGCGACGTTACGACGCACGGGGACGGAGAACGGCGCCAAATTCAAAAATGTAAACAAACACATTACATACAGTACACTGTAATCTTATAGATTACAGTACTGTATGTAAAAAATACACACCCCCCATGTCCCTAGTGGTCTGCCCTGTACACTACATGTCCTTTTATATAATAAAAACTTTTCTTTCTCCCTGCAAACTGTAGATTGCTCATAACAACCAAAAGTGTCCCTTTATGGCAAAAATTGTTTTAGAGCAGCTAAAAAACAGCGATAATAAATTATAATCACTTGGAGAATTTAGCGATAGCGATTTATGGGGAAATTCGTCATAAAAAAAAAAGACAGCAAAAATTCTGAGCAAATTTCAGTGATTTTGATTTGATTACATTATTGAATAATTTTTACTATAATTATATTATTATTTGTTATAATTTTTTATAATTATTTATTATATTATAATTTTTAATAAAAAAAATAAATAAATCATACCCGGGATGCCTATTAGACTCTTGTTTAGATAGATTTAAGTAAGTACTTACTAAGAATTGCAGGCCTATAATACATAACACCACATTTCCTTGCAAAACAATTGCAACGCTTTTGGTACAAAATTCCAGACAGAATCATAACGCCAGGGAGGTTAAAATATATTCTAAAGCTGTAAACATAAAGAGGACTTTTGGCCAGGCTATGGACATTCACTATTCACATATTGCTAACAAGCAGTAAATGAGCTTGAAAACATACCATAACAAGCGAATGTTGCATGGTTTCTATTTTCAAATAGTTTTTTTTGAGGGGGGGGGTATTCCTTGTGTGACACTTACAATAATATAGCTTTCTTACCCACATTAGTAAGGGTAGTATGGGATCGGGACGGGGTCTGGGGGAGTTGGGGACCTTGCTCTTGCGCAGCATGTTCCCAAGAGGGGTGCTGAGGGTTTGGGTTCCGAATTGCCCTTGGGTCGGGGATTTTTCTACAAGGTAATGAGGCTCCACATTTGTGAGAGCTCTAAAATATCCCAATCAGACTGTTTTCCAGGCAGTCATAATATTTGAATTACCTCTCCATTATAGGTTATTATTGTTTTCATTATATTCTTTGCTTTGTTTGTAAAATAGTGTGCGTCGCCCCTTGGGGTTATTGTAATTTCTGACTCTTATGTACTTGCTGTAACCTTATCCATAAACTCAATAAAAATCTATTGAAAGAGAAAACATACCATAACTGATCTGTTTAACTGCAGTTGCTCTGGTGCTGTGGACCAAATTATCCTCAAAGTTCACATTAGAAGCAATGTAGTCTGTGAGATAATTATTTTAGAAGCTTATTTACACCTTGTTAAGAATACGTAAATATTAGAATTTCCAGTGGCCATTCTTTACGGAGAGCAAGTTATGCTTGAGTAATCTAATACCCAGGCCTATAATTGTAGGCCTATGTAGGCTTAATTGTAGCCTATAGTTAGGCTGCTAGGTTAAATTTTGTTTTTGGCTTTACTGTATTGAGCAGAGCAGTGATTGATTGTTTTGTTCTGTTTAGGGTTTACTGATCTGAGAGTTTGATTGCACTCAATTACCTCTGAAAGAAGTTTACAGAGTGTAGGGCAGGCAGATTCAAATAATCATTGTGAATATTTATCATGCCCCAGCCAATCCCTGGAAGGAGGCATCCAAAATGTGGCCCGGGAGGTGATAAATGTTTAGAAAGCCTTGCCAGAGTGCTGGGGGAGAGGGTATCCTGGACATCAGAGAATGATTAAAGGTAAAAAAACCTTAAGGCTTTTGAACCACTTTAATTTTTGAGCAAATTGTTAATTTTAGGTGGTGTCATGGGTCTTTATTAGGAATCATTTTGCATGGGCACCATCGAGACGATGGGCCAGATCCACAGAGAGAGTACGCTGGTCTATCTACTGATACACCGGCGTACTTTCAAAGTTCCCGCGTCGTATCTTTAGTTTGAATCCTCCAACCAAGATACGGCGGCTTCTGGGTTAGATCCGACAGGTGTACGTCTTCGTACGCCTTCGGATCTAAGATGCAATACTTTGGCGTCAGCTGGGTGGCATTCACGTGGAGATCATTTAAATTATAGGTATTGGAATTTTTTTTTTAACTTAGCTGTTAGTGCATGCAAATGAGCTTTTTTGCAAATGAGCTTTTAATGCAAATTAACTTTTTCCGACGATCCACTAACGTATGCGCGGCCGTCGCAATCTCTTACGGCGTCTCTATGTCGGCTTTTTCCGGCGTATAGTTAGACTTGCCATGTTAAGTATGGCCGTCGTTCCCACGTCAATAATTTGATTTTTTTTTTTAAGTTTTGCGTAAGTCATCTGTGAATAGGAATGTACGTAATTTACGCTAGTTGCGACGTAATTTAGCGCAATGCATGGCGGGAAATTTCTGAACGGAGCATGCGCAGTTCGATCGCCACGGGGACGCACTTCATTTAAATGAATCACGCCCTCTACTCTAAATTCCGCCGCCAGAAATACACTATGCCACCGTAACTTACGGCGCAAATTCTTCCAGGATTCGAAGTTAAGCCAGGTAAGTTACGGCGGGGTAGTGTATCTCTGATACACTGTGCCGATCTATTTGTATGTGGATCTGGCCCGATATTTTTATATAGTGCACATCGCATTCAGCGTGTTTACAATGTTGCAATCTAGACTACTTTTCAATGTGACCCATTAAACAGGCTTTGAGCTGGTTGTGACCAAGTGCTGCGGCGGTCATACCTGCCCGTAGAAGGAAGTGTGATGTCATCACATCACTGCTCCGTTCAGTAATTTTTTTATGAATACGCTCTTATCTGAAGTTACAAATTATCTGAGATAAGGAATGCCGGATAAATTAGTATTCACTAACAGCCAAATTTGAAAGTAAATTCCAATACCTATAATATAATAGTTTATAACTATTATTTTAAGTAGTATTGTTATTGTTATTTATTATTATTAGTTTGTTACGTTCCATTAGCAGCATTCGTTATTTTGGTAATTTGTAACTTTGGATAAGTTCGTATTCGTTACATTCACTAACAGCTAAATTTGAAAAGAAATTCCAATACCTATAATTTAATAGTTTATAAATATTATTATGGTTTTACTATTATTTATCATTGATAAATAATTATATAAAAAAACGATAATAATGGTTAATAAATGTAATATTTTAATTACAATAGAAATTAACCAAATGTTTTTCGGATTTTTATTCTTATTTTCTTTCTTTAGATTTTTCGTAGTTTCTTTCTTTTTTTCTAATTTTTCGTTCTTTTGAAATATTACGAATAAACAATATAACGAATGCCACATCTAAATGTATGGAACGTAACAAATTAGATTTTATCTAAGGTTACGATTTTGTTTGAAATAACAAATATCGATCATACCGAATTAACCCCCCAAAAAAACCAAGAACGAATGAAACAAAAATGAAAACATTTTTTTTTTTTTCGGCAGGGCACATGTCTAATGGCCAGCAACATGCTGATTAGGTAATCCTTCTACTCTCTCTTCCCCTATCAGTAAGCTCTCTGAGTTCGATTGGCAGCATTCTGTGATGCTGTAGAGCCTGAGGTTATTAAATGAGACTAATATAAATACAGACTAAGGTGCTATTTAAAATACATTTAAGAAAAATGTATTTAATACGTACTTAAATGTTTCCTCAATATTTAAATTTAAGTATGTTATATCTGCCTTTTAGTTCTACTTTAAGTGGTATACTTAGTTCTTACCACATATTGAGGACTGATTTTTCTTTCTGTTTTTTTATTAGGGGGGTTAACTTTCTATGCTTCAGATGCAAAAGACTCAGACAGTTTAATTAGAGCTTTTATGGAAATATCTCCTGAATATGAAAATATTGAAGATCAATTTGTGGTGGTGAGTCATCTTGGAGTCTTTCCATATTGCATAAGTTTATACCTCCCTTCTATCCTAATTTGTGGGCCTGTGAATTTAGGAAGATACGTTTATGTTGTATAAATATATGTACGTTTTTGGTATGTAAAATTCACCCCGAGCCTGACTCGGGAATGCCACTAGGCAGGTTAAAAGGACACATCTAAACGCATATAGCAGTTGAGTATCATAAACATTAGGCATAATTGTCTTAACACACAGCCTAAGGTTACTTATTCTTCAATCCAATACTTTAAATTGCCATACAAAACTATTTTCATAATGTGCCCCATACAAGTCCATGGGCAAGCCACCATATTCTCTTTGGTTTATACGATGTAGTCACCTTCAGGTGTTACCACTGAATTAAATAGTTTGGAGCTGTCTTTTAGGTACCGTATCTATCATGTCTGTTTGCATCCCCTTAAAATGTATCCATAAATCATATTTGTGTGTTTTTTCTTTCAGATAAAAAGCATTTGGAAGCTTATCAAGACCGGTAGTCTTTTATTTGGGTCTGTGTTTATAGACAGCGGTGTAGGGAATGACACTACATTCATTATAACCTGGCAGGCCCCACACCCACCTGATGTTGTCATTGAGAACTCCATTGGATACAAATATACAAATCTTGAGCATGATAATACCTCACAAGTCTCTTATTTAAAAATTCCAGGAACTGCTCAGGTACAACATTAAATCTACATGTTCAAGATATAGCATTTAGTTATATTTTTGCAATAACACTATTTGACAACAATTTAGTATAAAGTCTAACACCAGCCAATATAACATTTTATTATATTGTAGTAGAGCATTTGGATTTACAGGTGCCAGTATCCTTTCCTGACACTTTGTCAATTTGTGTGCAAAATTCAGCTTGAGCAATTAAGCTCTATAAACTAAACAACTTAGGGCCAGATTCTCATAGAATTCCGGCGGCGTAGCGTAAGCCAGTTACACTACGCCGCCGCTGCTTGCTGGAGCAAGTGCTTGATTCTCTAAGCACTTGCTCCCGAGGTTTCGCTTACGTCGCGTAAATCGCGCAGCGTAAACCCGCGCAATTCAAATGGGGCGGCTTGTATTTAAATTAAGCGCGCCCCCGCGTCGAACGAACTGCGCATGCGCCGGCCGGGGGAAAAGCCCAGTGCGCATGCTCCAAAGGACGTCACATTTTCTCAATGTAAACGACGTAATCGCAGCGTACGCCAGCCCCATTGAGAATCGACGTACGCAAACGACGTAAACGACGCACAACACGACGCGGTCCCGAGGCCATACTTAACATGGCATCCGACGGGACACGACGGCATCCGACGGGACCTCGTAAGGTTACTCCACATAGAAGCTGGGGTAACCTTACGCGGACGAAAACGACGTAGGCGACGACGGGGCGGCGTAAAAGCGATCGAGAATCGGCGTACTACTTCATTTGCATATGCAAATGAAAAAACAACGTAAAGGCCACCTAGTGGCCGGAGTTGTCATTACATCTACGATCCGAAAGTGTAATTGTATTACGCTTGTCGGATGTAGAAGCGTATCTATGCAAAAGTGATGCTCAGCATCACACGCATAGATACGAGCCAAAAAAAAAGGCGATACGACGGGGTATCTGAGATACTCCGTCGTAACGCCTCTGAGAATCTGGCCCTTACTTTTTCAATAATACAGATAAATGTTGTCTGACAACATTTATCTGCTGTCTTGTGTACAGAGACATTTACTTGCAAAATAACTGCTTTTCTATACATACAATATAATTGAATTGCAAAAGCAGCTCAAAGCAGATTAAAAGGAGATCAGCGGGTTGGAAGCATCTCAGAGGTATATAAAAATAATCCTAAATTGTATTTCAGGTAAAAAATAAAAATAAATAACAACACATACAGTACGTCTGTGCAATACATGGGCAAATTGTATCCCCTTTAAGATGTTAGAAGTACAGTATCAGCCCATCCCACTTGTCTTTTGATAAGGTACTTGATCCCTCCCTTTCTCCTCATCTCAACAACATCGGGAGTAATTGTTTTGTAGTCCAAAATAAAAACTCAGAGGGCTACTTAGATTCCTTAAGATAACACAGGAAGTGTGCACAGGACACATTATAGTTCGAAATTTCTGAAAATATAAAACACTTTTTTTTTTCATTTATTGAACAGATATAACTATAACTAAACAAAATGCTTTCAATGGCATATTTAACAGACTTAAAGGATAAGTTACCTTTAAAAAATAATAATAATAATAATAATAATAATAACAAATGCACATTTTTTGCAGGCAAAAAAGCATTTATTTTTATTTTTTAGTAGGAGTCTTTAAAGCATTGTACCAGCAATCAGCAGATCACTAATGCCATGCAGGTCTCCTGCACACTGTCATGCTTAAAATGTACATATATTCCCGCCTTACTTAGGAGATAGCTAACTAGTGGTAAACTGCTGCAAGCACCGAAAGGTTAAAATCTTACCCAAAAGGAGATAACATTTTTAAAAAAGTGGTGCTGCGCTGTTTAAAACAAAAATGGTGATATAAATATATATGTGCTTGATCTCAATAAATACCATATATTGCTGTGCAAATAACAAGCTGTATATCTGCTTGCCCATACATCCCTTTCGGGTAAGCTAATACTCCCTGACAGGAAGACTCAATGAACTACAACAACGCTCCACAGTGCCATGGTAGTTCATTGAGAAGTACAAGCTGACAGCCGCAAAGGATGTTGGGGCTTGTAGTTCATTCATGTGTGAATGAATGAATGACATGGCCATTTGGGTGTAGCTGTTTTCAGTGACAGCTAGTACAGGGAACTTCTCCCTGTACTACTGCCACAGGGAATCCACAAACTAAGATTGGGTGGAACTTTTAACATGTTCCAAAGGTGAACTTATACTTTAAAGAGGGTAAATATGAGAAGTTCATTGTTGGGGTTTACAAACACTTAAAATGCAAGCAGAATGCAGCTGATAGAATTCTGCATTTTCCCATTGCATACACAGGTTGAATTTCAAAAGAATTTTCTTTCGAAAATCCTAAGAATTTTCATTTGAATTTCGCACCATTAGTGGGCTGCAGCAACAGCAGATTTTCATGCGGCCATCGAATTTGAGTAATCGTACATGTTGGAATTTTTTTGAAAAACAAACTATTTTGTAATCAATGATGGGAGAATCGTGGGAGAAATCTAATCGAAAAATGACTGCGCTTGTGCAAGAAAAGAAAATTCCCGGAAAGAAATTAAGATTTTCAGCCACGAAAATGATTTTCTGTAGCAACAGGAGGTGAAGTTGAAGGCTTGGTTGGTCGAATTTCGAAATCATTGGTGGCACCATTGGATCCCAAAATGCACACATTTTCTGATTTTCAAAAAAATATATATTTGAAATTTGTACTGTATGGCCAGCCTAAGCCTTAAAAAAGCAAATCACAGACAGTTTCTCATGTACTGTACTTAGCTAATTGTTCCTCCTTGATCTAGAATGTTAAAAATTCCTATTTTAAAGTCTCTTATTTTCTAATTGTATAGAGCGGCACTTGGCTATATAAAATAAAAAACGCCTTAAATGACAGTCAAGCGCTTGGTGTTCTAGTTACCTCAAGGCCATCATCTGAAGTCATACCATTTGTACATGTTACTGCTGGAAAAATCTACAATACAACCACTTCGCCACATCCAGTTACATTATTTGCAGAGGTTAAACACGGATTTTCAGCTGTGCTGGGATCGAATGTTACTGCCGTCATTGAGCCAGAAACTGGTGATCCTCTGAGTTTAACACTCCTTGATGATGGAGCAGGTATACCAGACTGATTCTTTATAGGTTAATTTAATCAGTATTCTAACAAAATGTATTCCATGCTTACCTGAGAACAAACTGCACATATTTTGTATCCTTTAAGTTTTGATTAAATTCCAGAGAGTAGCAACCATCCTGTTTTGATTTAAATTCCAACTAGCAAAGACTGGGCCAATAGTTTGTGTCCCTGCTGGGAAGTTTCACTTTCGTATTTCTCCTACTGACCATTGTTACCAGAGCAACATGTGAGGGAAATCATCCATTGAAGGCAAATGCTCCAGTGGCAGCTGTCTAATGCCTTGTTTCCACTGAACGTAACGGTTCGGGACGGTACAGTTTGGAACGGTTAGAATGGACCGGTCTATTCTTGTGAGCGTTTCCACTGCAAGTCGGACCGTTCGGGGTCATTCAGAGTTTAAAAAAAATGCCTAGGGTGTCCACCAATCAGTGGAATGTATTGTAGGTCCACCCTAACCAAACTGTTCCATTTTCTATGGCCCCACATCTGAAGCAGGACCCAGAATGGTCTGGCACCCTTTCATAATGGAAACACCCAAAATAGCGTACCGTACCGAACCGTACCGAACCGATCCGCTCAGTGGAAACGAGGCTTACGGTGGGTCTTTCTGCTACGTCTTCATGACAGGAAGTAAAGGGAATTCTCCCCAGCAGCAAAAATACAACATGATAGTACTTTTTTTTACTCTTTCCTACCCAAACCAAAACTGAAAAAAAATGAGATTTTAACTCACATTGTCCAATCTGTAAAGTAGATCTAAACCCTACCTAGAGGATATTCCTTTTTCAAAGGCCCCGTATGCTATGAACAGCTGTCTTTTTCATAAAATATTCGTTTTAACAATTTTTTCATCTTTTCTTTGCATTTCAATGTTGCCGATCTCCTACATGTAAGGGCCCCAAATTGGGCAGCTGATAGTGCCGTGCTGACTCTCGACCAGCCCATCTTTTTCTCGGATAGGGTTGTCACCTACTTGTTGTTTGGAGATACTTTACCATATTGCGTCACCCTTTCCTGGCCTGAGGCCCACTCTCTCACATGTTCCTGGCCTGAGGCATGTTACCCAGAATGAAAGACTGTCCAGTCCAAAAGCTTTTTTAATGCTTTATTGCGATATTCTTGCAACTAATACTGTCACAATGGCACTTTTAAATAGTTCATGATTTCTTTGACAACAATCTCTACTGCAGCACACCATACCTCATTATATGACTTCCTGGCAGTAGTCCCTCTAGTGAAAAGCACTTGGTGTCACCACAGTGTGTTACCTCAGCCATCTTCCCCAGATGTTAGTCTTTTACAGATGTTTCTTATACAGTGCTCAATTCACAAAGAGTTATTTTCCTTTTAAAATCTGAAAAAAATAAACTTATAGCGTTTTTTAAACAATTCACAAAAACACTACTAAAATAAAGCATGAGTTATTTCATCAATATGTGACGTGACATTTATGAATTGACTTTAACCCTGTTGTATGAGTTATTTTTCTCATGTTTTTGGTTTGTGAGGTAAATAACTCATAAGGTGATAGTGAATTGGCACTTTCAGCATCTCTTGATATATTTGGGGAAAATGTCACATGATTCAATTATCTCATGAGATAGTCTTCAGTGAATATGAGCCCACAGTGTGTACCCTTCCCTCACACAAAGGGTGCTCCTCACGTAGGCCCCAAGGCCATCCTAAACCAAGCCACAGGACCTGCTAAATGAGAGAGTCAAATTTGAAAAGTTTTTCCTTTCTGTCCCCAGTGTGTGCTCTTTGAATACCCTGGTGGTTCAGCCATGCAGAGGGCTCTCTCATTCTCTCTGTTAGTACCCAGGGCTACATCATGCTGGGCAGGGGTGTCCTGTTTTCATACCCCATCTACTCTGGGCCCCACTCAGAGCTGGCGTTTTTAGGGGCACTAATTCCACCCACTAAATCAACAAAGGCAGGGCAACAACTAAAGGGCAATGACATCTGACTATTTTGTTACCTAGACTTCTGCTTTAACGCTTATATGAAAATCATAATAAGCAATTGCAAGTTATAATTTTTCTCATTCATTGCAGGTCAACAATTCACCCTGCTGGCTAAATTCCAACTAGTTTTGATTCTCTATAAAGATACAGGCAGTAATGATGACATTGACATATATTTATTTTTATCTACAAATTCTGTAGGTGCTGATGTTACTAAGGGTGATGGTGTCTACTCTGTCTATTTATTTCGCTTCACCAATAACGGTAGACATACAATGAAAATGTTTGCTGAGTGGACAAACACTACCTCTCTGAAGCCTCCCCAGAGCAACCCAGCACTATATGTTCCTGGTTACATCGAAAATGGTGAGCTTATAAACCAGAATAATGCTAAGTTGCTAAATGACATCATTTAAACATCATCTTTTAGTATTTAGATTGCACTTTAAATATTTATTGCAGGCACCATCAATATGAATCCTCCTCGACGAGTTTATAAAGATAAAAGCACAAATGAAATGTTCAGCAGAGTCCTCTTTCTGGGTAGTTTCAAAGTTACAAATCTCTCTCACAACTCATTGGATGAGGATGGTTTCCCTCCATGTAAAATAAATGACCTAGAAGCAAAAATGGAAAATGAACATGTAGTATTGTTTTGGACAGCACCGGGTGATGACTATGACCAGGGAGCTGGTAAGTTTTCTTTGATATAATTGCACAGCTTGATTTATTTCTACATTTTTTACTGTATTTTAATCCAAAACTTTAAAACAAAGTTTTGATAGAGAGGGTAGCTAAAACTCCTTTATTTTTTATGGTATTTTTGCTATCTGTGTCCAATGAGAGGGATTTTCCTTGCTTTCCTGTCCCAGAGACATTACAGAAAATGAGGAGAAACACTATTTAGACCATTGTCACCAACCATCTGTCACTGGAAAATTTCCCCTCTACTTCCATGGGATCGCAGGCCGCAAAACTCCTTCTCCCCCTCCTTATACCAAACAAAACACAGAGAACAAACACATGGCTTGAATAATGGCCGCAACACTTTTATTGGTAATAATATACAAACATTTTAATCATCAATTATCTTAACCACACAATAAATAATGAGTACATTTAGGTAGGACTCGAGCAAATATCATAACTTTAACTTTGTAGTCCAAGGGTGACACAGAACAAAAAGTGCCTGCGACAGGGAGTGGGGATGGTGGATCAGTTGTTATTCTGGAGACAACTGTAAAAAAAAAGGTTGGTGGGTTTCTGTCCCAGTGACATTGTACTTTGGGCCAAAAAAGGGAAGGGGAAATACAATTACACATACAGCAATACAAACCTGACAGGGGTTTTAACACTTGTACACACTATACAAAAGTAAAAACAAAAACATTTAGGTTTTAGATTTACTTTGGGCTTTAGATTTTATTTGACATCAGGGTCCCCAGGGAGCCCCTCCATACATCAGAGTCCCCAGAGAGCCCCTTTACATCAGAGTCCCCAGAGAGCCCCTTTACATCAGAGTCCCCAGAGAGCCCCCTTACATCAGAGTCCCCATAGAGCCTCAGTCTTGCATCAGGGAACCCAGAGAGCCTCCTTACATCAGAGTCCCCAGAGAGCCTCAGTCTTGCATCAGGTTCCCCAGATAGCCTCAGCCTTGCATTGGGGTCCTCAGAGAACCCCCACTTACATCAGGGTCCCAGAGAGCCCCCCCCCTTTACATCAGTGTCTCCAGAGAGCCTCCCCTTACATTGGATTCATGTTTTTACAGCATTGTAGCCCTTTCCCCATCCTTACATATCTTTTTTATTACCAACCTCTTCCCCCTATGTGTCAGTAGAATCAAGCCAGTGGAACCACACCTTTAAACATTTTTTAGGACATCCCCGGGCCTCATATGTCATTTAGTAAAGCGGAATATCCACATTAACTACCCTCTTCCACATCCTAATGATAGAGTTTCGTCATATATCCACCTCCTCGCTATAAGCTTACGGACATAGAAAAAAAGGAGCACCAGAAACTGTTTAGTAGCCACATCCATCTCATTGTCTTCAATAACTCAGAGGAGACATAATAAGAGGTTACATATATTTAGAAAATTAACTACTTCCGCTCCAGAAGGTTTTACCCCCTTAATGACCAGGCCGATTTTTGAGATACGGCACTGCATTGCTTTAACTGACAATTGCAGGGTCATACCACACTGTACCCAAATAAAATTGATGTTTTTTTTTTCTTTTTTTCCCCACAAATAGAGCTTTTTGGTGGTATTTGATCACCTTTGCGGTTTTTATTTTTTGCGCTATAAATGACAATTTCGAAGAGAAAAAAAATATTTTTTACTTTGTGCTATAAAACATTACCAATTATTATTTTTTTAATCTAATTTCTTCATCAATTTAGAACAATATGTATTCTGCTACATATTTTTGGTAAAAAAATGTGTATATTGATTAGTTTGAGAAAGGTATATTGTCTACAAACTATATGATAGATTCATGGATTTAATTTTTTTCATTGTTTTTAGTAGTAATGGTGGCGATCAACAATGTTTAACGGGACTGCGACATTGTGTCAGACAAATCTAACACTAATGCCTTGTACACATGATCGAAATTTCCGATGGAAAAAGTCTGACTGACTTTTTCCATCGGATATTCCGATCGTGTGTATCCCCATCAGAGTTTTTCATCGGATATTCTAATGAATTCTGTTGTTTAGATATACAGCCATGGCCAAAATTGTTGGCACCCCAGAATTTTTTCCAGAAAATTTAGTATTTCTCACAGAAAAGTATTGCAGTAACACATGTTTTGCTATACACATGTTTATTCTCTTTGTGTTTTGTAATTGAACATAATGTCACACAAAACTCCAAAAATGGGCAGGTCAAAATTCTTGGCACCCTTAACTTAATATTTGGTTGCACACCCTTTGGAAAAAATAAGTGAAATCGGTCGCTTCCTCTAACCACCAATAAGCTTCTTACACCTCTCACCCGGAATTTTGGACCACTCTTCCTTTGCAAACTGCTCCAGGTCTCTCTTATTGGAAGGGCGCCTTTTGACAACAGCAATTTTAAGATCTCTCTACAGATATCAATGGGATTTAGATCTGGACTCATTGCTGGCCACTTTGGAACCCTCCAGCGCTTTGTTGCCATCCATTTCTGGGTGCTTTTTGATGTATGTTTGGGGTCATTGTCCTGCTGGAAGACCCAAGATCTCAGATGCAAACCCAGCTTTCTGACACTGGGCTCTACAGTGCGACCCAAAATCCTTTGGTAATCCTCAGATGTCATGATGCCTTGCACACATTCAAGGCACTCAGTGCCAGAGGCAGCAAAACAACCCCAAAATATCATTGAACCTCCACCATATTTCCCTGTAGGTACTGTGTTCTTTTGTTTGTAGGCCTCATTCTGTTTTCGGTAAATAGTAGAATGATGTGCTTTACGAAAAAGCTCTATCTTGGTCTCATCTGTCCACAAGACATTTTCCCAGAATTATTTTGGCTTACTCAATTACATTTTGGCAAACTGTAGTCTTGCTTTTTTATGTCTCAGCAGTGGGGTCCCCCTGGGTCTCTTGCCATAGCGTTTAATTTCATTTAAATGTCGACGGATAGTTTGCACTGAAACTGATGCTCCCTGAGCCTGCAGGACAGCTTGAATTTCTTTGGAACTTGTTTGGGGCAGCTTATCCACCATCCGGACTATCCTGCGTTGCAACCTTTCATCAATTTTTCTCTTCCGTTCACACCCAGAGAGATTAGCTATGGTGCCATGGGTTGAAAACTTCCTAATAATGTTGCGCACTGTGGACAAAGGCAAATCTAGATCTCTACAGATGGACTTTTAACCTTAATGCCTCGTACACACGATCACTTTTTGTGATGAAAAAAATGAAGTTTTGCCCACACACGATCATTTTAAATGACATTTTTAAAAATGTCATTTTTTTTCATCATAAAAAGTGATCGTGTGTACGCGGCATTAGATTGTTGATATTTTTTTAATTTTGGTTCTCAAGTCCTCAGACAGTTCTCTTCTCTTTCTGTTGTCCATGTTTAGTGTGGCACACACGGACACACAATGCAAAGACTAAGTGAACTTCCCTCCTTTTTATCTGCTTTCAGGTGTGATTTTTATATTGCCCACACCTCTTACTTGCCCCAAGTGAGTTAAAAGGAACATCACATGCTTGAAACAATCTTATTTATCCAGGATTTTGAAAAGGGTGCCAAGAATTTTGGCCAGACCATTTTTGGAGTTTTGTGTGACATTGTGTCCAATTTGCTATTTTTCCTCCCTTTTTTTTTTGTTCCAATACACACAAAGGGAATAAACGTGTATAGAAAAACATGTGTTACTGCAATACTTTTCTGTGAGAAATACTTGATTTTCTGGAAACATTTCTGGGGTGCCAACAATTTTGGCCATGACTGTAGAACATGTTCTATCTCAGGTCGCGTACACACGATCAAACATATCTGCTGAAACTGGTCCGCAGACCAGTTCCAGCGGACAAATTCAATCGTATGTATGGGCTAGCAGACAGGTTTCCAGCAGGCAAAAGTTTTAAAGCATGCTTTAAAACTTGTCTGCTGGAAAGCGGTCTGTCGGATACGTCCGCTGGTTAGTACGCCTAACCAGCGGACCGAAATCTCCCGCATGCGTCGAATGGATTTGACACATGCGTGGAAGTATTTTACTTCCTGGTTTGGTGACGTGGCGGCCTTACTGTTGGAATTCCAATGTGATTTGGCATAGGCAAAAGCCTGATCGTGTGTACAAGGCATAAGTGACACTTTTTGGGGACCAGTGACACCAATACAGTGATCAGTGCTAAAAACAAAATGCACTGTCTTTGTAAAAATTACACTGGCAGGGAAGGGGTTAACACCAGGGCGATCAAGGGGCTAAGTGTGCTCCTAGATAATGCTTTCTAACTGTGCGGGGAGTGGATGCACTGGACAAAAAGAGAGATCTGTGTTTCAGCTTAGCATTTGAGTCCATCAGAGACACCATCATGGTATTTAAGAAAGTGTAAAGGTACTGGTCGATCATTATCTTTTTTCTTGATGCTTTGGACATGTTCACATGAATTTTTAGCTGACGTTTAGTCTTGCCGACATACATCAGACCGCACATACATCAGACCGCACAGGCAGGTGAGAAGGTAAATTACTCGGGTGGTAGAGCAGTTGATGAAGCTGTTGATTCTAAATTGTTTGGTGCCGTCGGCACTGTAAAAAGTGTCAGTTTTGTCTATGAACTTACATTCTGGCTTTCCTTCTAACGATTGTCGGGTTGGCTCCCACTGTGCCCAATGACAGCAGGAGATGCGCTCCGGTGGCGTGTGTGTGCACCCCCAAAGAGTGCACAAAATCATGTACAGGTATGTGATTTTGCGTAGCTGGGCTGCCCTGCGGCAGTATATATGTGGTGGGTGGTCCGGAAGTGGTTAAAGGTGTCGGCAATGAACTCTGAAACCTGGGACCACAAGGGTTGCTTTTTCAGGCATTCCCACTCCATATGAATAAAAGTGCCCTCACTCCGTTGGCACTTATGACATATCACAGAATCTTTTTTATGCATGCAAAATAGCTTTACATGGGTGTAGTAAACCTAATGCAAGTACCGCAACTGGATCATCCGATCCCGTGAGGCAATAACTGTGGGTAAATACGTATCAAGTACCTCACTCCACATCTCATCTGACAACTCCTAGCTCGATCTACCAGACCTGAATCCCAGGGACCAAAAGCAGAATAATATTTGAAAACCAGATCAGCCAAGTCTGGCTCCAACAATGTAGATTCCAATTTAGTATTTGAAATCTCCATTACCCCCCTTCAAACTGAGTTAGTGTGGCATGGCAAAGTGTAAATACTTGAAATGCCAAGTCTCAGAAACCCCATATTGCCTAGTTAACTGCGCCAAGGAGAAAAATTTCCATTCTACAAACAGCTCATGAACATATTTATTCCTATATCGAGCCCACAGAGTGCCTCCCTCCAGCTTAAAGAATTCCCCCAAAGATGGATTATACCACAGAGGGCTGTTAGGGGAGCCAGTCAAAGCATTATCAACCATGTCCCGGGAACGGATAGAAAAAATCCCCCTGAGAACCCCTCCTCGATAGAGCATATTAAGTAGGGCTTCATACAACATGGCTCCCGCGGCTTCAACTGTAGTTGTCACATTGGGAGTTTGGGCAAAAAACGCCAATTGATAAAGAGTAATTGAGAGGCTAAATAATAGACCCACAAAATCTGGCAGTGCCACCCCTCCCAGATTCAGGGGTAATTTGAAAGTAGCCATGATATTTTGGGAGTACGATATTTTGGGAGCCTTTTAAAAAATTCACTAAAAAGCTATACCTGGAAAAACCTGCTTCGGAAAGTTAGAAAATGTATGGAGTGAGTTGCAGAGCTTGCCATCTCTACGCCTTACCTCGAAAGATCTGCACCACTGGATGTCAGATTGTTTTCCAAAAATAATGATACTGGTAAGTGAATCTGGACCCCCAGATAACGAAAGGACCCAGACAATGGCATAGGACAGTTCCCCAGGACATCCAAAACGTCACCAATAAAGAAAACAGGGCCGATTTGGACCAATTAATGCAAAACCAGGAATAGTCCCCAAACTCCTGAGAAAGGGGTGGACAGAGAGGGTCCGAATCCTACAAATACAAGAGCATATCATCCGCATAGAATGACCCACACTCCTCCATCTGGCCAAAACACAGGCCAGAAAATAAGCTATCCTCTCTTGGTTTAGCAGCTAACGGTACAATGGCCAAGGCAAACAGAATAGGGGATAGGGGGTATTCCTGTCTTGTTCCCTCAAAAAATTGAAAAAGGATCTGAGATAATACCATTAATGTGAATACGCACCACAGGATCTGTATATAACAACTAGGGTTGTCCCGATACCACTTTTTTAGGACCGAGTACAAGTACCGATACTTTTTTTCATGTACTCGCCGATACCGAATACCGATACTTTTTTTAATGTGTCCCCAAATGCAGCCATGTCCCCCCACATATTGCAGCCATGTCCTGTCCCCCATATATTGCAGCCATGTCCTGTCCCCCACATATTGCAGCCATGTCCTGTCCCCCACATATTGCAGCCATGTCATGTCCCCCACATATTGCAGCCATGTCCTGTCCCCCACATATTGCAGCCATGTCCTGTCCCCCACATATTGCAGCCATGTCCTGTCCCCCACATATTGCAGCCATGTCCTGTCCCCCACATATTGCAGCCATGTCCTGTCCCCCCCATATTGCAGCCATGTCCTGTCCCCCACATATTGCAGCCATGTCCTGTCCCCCACATATTGCAGCCATGTCCTGTCCCCCACATATTGCAGCCATGTCTTGTCCCCCACATATTGCAGCCATGTCATGCCCCCCACATATTGCAGCCATGGCATGTCCCCCACATATTGCAGCCATGTCATGTCCCCCACATATTGCAGCCATGTCATGTACCCCATATATCCAGCCATGTCCTGTCCCCCACATATTGCAGCCATGTCCTGTCCCCCACATATTGCAGCCATGTCCTGTCCCCCACATATTGCAGCCATGTCCTGTCCCCCACATATTGCAGCCATGTCCTGTCCCCCACATATTGCAGCCATGTCCTGTCCCCCACATATTGCAGCCATGTCATGTCCCCCACATATTGCAGCCATGTCATGTCCCCCACATATTGCAGCCATGTCATGTCCCCCACATATTGCAGCCATGTCCTGTCCCCCACATATTGCAGCCATGTCCTGTCCCCCACATATTGCAGCCATGTCCTGTCCCCCACATATTGCAGCCATGTCCTGTCCCCCATATATTGCAGCCATGTCATGTCCCCCACATATTGCAGCCATGTCCTGTCCCCCATACCTGTAGTAGATGATGCCGCGTTAATCCCCGTGTATTGTAATCGCCGCATTACAGGCACCTTTCGCTTGAATTCTTAATGCCTGCCGCGTATAGACACTCCCCTTCTCGGGATTGGACGGATCTGTCCAATCCTGAGCAAGGGGGAGTGTCTATACACGGCTCAGTGCATAGACACTCCCCCTTGCTCGGGATTGGACAGATCCGTCCAATCCCGAGAAGGGGAGTGTCTATACATGGCGCGGCGGGCATTAGAAGTATTCAAACGAAAGGTGCCTGTAATGCGGCGATTACAATACACAGGGATTAACGTGGCGGTATGCGGCGGCGGGCGGTGGTGGCGGCGGGAAGTATTCTATTTAGGCATCGGAGGTATTTGCGCGAGTACAAGTACTCCCGCAAATACTCGGTATCGGTCCCGATACCGATACTAGTATCGGTATCGGGACAACCCTAATAACAACCATATCCATGATACATATTTAGGCCCAAAGCTGTAATGTTCATGTGGAAGAATTTACCCCCTTCCTGACCAGGCCATTTTTTGCTATACGTTATGTGTTATATAATGTGGTGTAATAATGCTGCAACTTTAAATGTGAGACACACAAATGGAAAACAATACAAAATAATAAGCTGCGCAAAAAATATTAATATATCCTGATATGCTTGGTGCTATAGTGCAACCATTAACCACACAATTATATATCTGACAGCATGCAAAGTCCAAAATGAATCAGACAATACTCGAGTCCTTAAAATTAAGTCCAAGAAAATCCCAAAGGATATTATAGGTGATATTGATAAACAAATGGGTGTATATATCGAAAAAAACTTTAAATATAATAAAATGTACAGAGAAGCAAAAATGTTGATGTTAAAGTTCTCTGCAGGTTAGATACAGTAAGTGACATCACACCACAAAACACCCTTGAACAGTGCTGCTTAATAGGAAAGAAATCCTCCACCCTCAACTTAACTGCCACATACCAGAGGGAAAGATCCCAACTAGAGATCTCTGTTAGCAAATTGCCTATAGCCCAGCCTGGGTCTCTATATAACCGGTCTAGATGTCTCCATCCCAGCACAGCACAGCCTCTGTTCTCAACCTCTCTCATATGTTCTTATGTACTTCAAAGAAGCCACTGATGTATGATTCCGAATGACAATGTCCCTTTTGGCAATGCCACACCAAGACTCTGTATGCTCTGTAAGACTCTGATGTTACACCCAAACAAAATTTACGTCCCTTTTCCCCCCCTAAAATAGAGCTTCCTTTTGGTGGTATTTGATCAACCTTATTTGTTACGCTATAAACAAAAAAAGAGCGTAAATTTTAAATATTTGTTTTTGCTATAATAAATATCCCAATTAAAAAAATATATATTTCTTCATCAGTTTAGGCCAATATGTATTCTTCTACATATTTTTGGTAAAAAAATAGCAATAAGCGTATATTGAGTGGTTTGCGCAAAAGTTATAGCATCTACAAAGTAGGGGATAGATTTATGGCATTTGTTTTACTAATAATAGTGGCAATTAGCGATTTTTATCTGGACTAGTACATTGCGGCGGACAGATCAGACACTTTTGACACTTTTTTGGGACCATTGACATTTATACAGCTATTAAAGCGAAAAATATAAATGTCATTGGCAGGGAAGGTGTAATACTAGGGGCGATCAAGGGGTTAAGTGTGTGTTCCGCTAGGTGTTTTCTAACTGTGAGGGGATAGGACTGACTGAGGGAGGAGATAGATTGTTGTTCCTACTTAGTAGGAACAGACGATCTGTTTCTCCTCCCCTGTGAGAACAGGTATCTGTGTTTTTACACACGCAAATCTCCATTCCTGCCCTCATGCCCACAATCGTGGGTGGCCTAAAGCGATCGCGCCTGCTGGCCAAATGCATCGGGTCTCCCGTCGTGCAGCGGGCGTGCGCCTGCTATGGCTCTTAAAGGAGCCGTCTTTATATATACAGAGATTCGCGCAGGAGAGCCATTCTGCCACTGCATAAATACAGGAGACGGTCGGTTAAAGAGTAACTCCACTTTTGTTGAGAAAAAAAACATTCCCCTCTGGGTGATCTTTGTACATTGCAAGGATTTAAACAAACTTTGTTGCAGATTGCTACCTTTTGTTATTCTGAAGAAATCACTGTGTGTTTGTCTGTGTACATGTGGTAAGGTAATCTAATAGGAGTGGTTTCTTAATTATTAAACAGCTGCTGCACCTGCAGGGCTCTAATGAGGAAAATGGCAGGGTCTGTATCCCTTTACATGTGATTTCCTATTGGGAGTATCTCACCAATAATTAACTTTTTGTTGCAGGAGATGCCTGATATCTGACTTGTATCTTAGTGGAGACTTCTGGGAAAATTAGTAAGCCAATCACACAAGCAGGAATTGATGTTTCTGGGGAGTGTTCTGTACACAGGACACCTCCAGGTAGCCATATTGCATTGCATTTTACAGAAAATGACAGCTGCAGATTGAAAAGGAATAGTAACTTTTAGTAACATTCAATTATAATATACTTGAGTCACAATTGTATATATTTTATATATTTTTTTTGCCCACAAAAGTGTCTTTCCACTGTTCAATAAAAGTGGCTACAACAATAGGAGTGCAGTTGGTATGAAGTCAGACAAATTAGGCCAAAGTAACAAAGTACAACTAAATCAGAAAAGGCACAAATAAAGGTTTATTGTCTACTTATGGTAATAGAGATACTTCAGTATCTGTTGTTAGGTAATTCCACTTTTAGGCACTTATGCCCCGTACACACGCAAGGGTTTCCCGGCTGACTTTTTACCGCCGGAAAACCCGAGGGAAAATCTGAGAACCGGCTTGGCCGCTTTTTCCGACTACACACAGGAAAACTGCCATGGGAGCTTTGGCCGGGAAACCTGGGCGTGTGTATGCTCCACCACAGTGTTTCCCATATGAAAACTGCCGGGAAAAAGACCGCCAGGAATTGTGGCAGGAACAAAGAGAACATGTTCTAATTTTTTCCCGCCATGATTCCCAGCAGTTTTCCTGTGGAGAAAACTGCCATGGAGCATACACACGGCCAGTTTTCCTGGCCAAAAGCTCTTATGGCAGTTTTCCCAACGGGAAAACTGGTCGTGTGTACGAGGCATCAGCCATGAACAGGTATCTTGGACTGTCTTCTTGTTTCCTTTTAAAGTTTAAAATAGAGTACAGTTTCAACATAGGAAAAGCATCAGTTAAGTCATATTTTTGTTTTTCTTTCAGCTTCAGATTATGACATTCGAATAAACGTCAATCCATTCATTTTAAGGCAACACTTTTCCAGAGCTCCTGCCATCAATGCTTCCTACATCAAACCAAAGAATGCAGGCAGCAGGGAGACCTTCATATTTCGCTTGGGAAACAGCACTGCGGGCCAGGGCATCATCACCTATATTGCAATGTGCTCTATTGATAAAAAAGGACAAAAGTCACAGATTTCTAATTTGGTTCATGTGACCAGTCCCAGGGTTCAGGAGGAAGACTCTAGCCATGCTTACACCACAACTGTTGAACAGAGCAGTGCAACCACTGTACTGATAGCCGCTGTATTTGTTGGCCTGTGTTTTGCCATAGCAGCTGGTGTATATGGCTGGAGGAAATTTCCATTTTATAAAATAACGAATCAGACAACTGATAATGGGTCATTGTTAAAAAACAGAATTACACAAAAAGCCCAAAATAACAGAAAGTGCCAAAGTGAAGACATTTGTCTACAGGTAATGTTAAATGATGATGTGGATCTACTTGGAGAACATATAGCTGTATTGGATGAAATTAAAATTGATTAAAATAAAAATATGGGTCTTTTGTTCTTTACCACAACCTTAGGGCCCTAACCCTACTGACACACCAGGTTGCAATAAGAGAGAAAAGTGAGAGCTGACTCAGTAAATGTTTTCAACAAAAAATAACAGGAATACTTTGAGCCAGATTTGTTTCGTAAAAAACAGCATGGTTTATATATATATATATATACACACACACACTATATTACCAAAAGTATTGGGACACGTTTCTTTACACGCACATGAACTTTCATGGCATCCTAGTCCGTAGGGTTCAATATTGAGTTGGCCCACCCTTTGCAGCTATAACAGCTTTAACTATTCTGGGAAGGCTGTCCACAAGGTTTAGGAATGTGTCTTTGGGAATGTTTGACCATTCTTCCAGAAGCGCATTTGTGAGGTCAGGCACTGATATTGGATGAAAAGGCCTGGCACGCAGTCTCCGCTCTAATTTATCCCAAAGGTGTTATATCGGTTTGAGGTCAGGACTCTGTGCAGGTCAGTCAAGTTACTCCACAACAAACTCGCTCGTCCATGTCTTTATGGACCTTGCTTAGTGCATTGGTGCGCAGTCATGTAGGAACAGGAAGGGGCCATCCCCAAACTGTTCCCACAAAGTTGGTGGCATGAAGTTCCCTTCGCTGTAACTAAGGAACCAAGCCCAACCCCTGAAAAACAACCCCACACCATAACCCCCCCTCCACCAAATGATTTGGACCAGTGCAAAAAGCAAGGTCCATAAAGACATGGGTGATCGAGTTTGGGGTGGAGCAGATCACTGAGCTATTTAGTTGAGAGCAGATAGTGTTTTTCTCTCTAAGTAGCACCACAGTAAAGTAAGCCTCATGGGCATCTTCAGTATGGGCAGCTCTGGTTTGCCCGTTGGCCCCTATAAGGTAGCTGAGCTCCCACCACTCTCTCTTTAACAGGTCTGACTGCTTGAGTTCCCTCAGTGCTTTTTTCAGGTATCAGAATAGATCTCCTTTCAGACTCCTTCTACTGCACATAGTTGGGATATGTAGTTCGGGAAGTCAGTTGCTGCAGTGTATAGAAAGGATATCTCCCATGATCCCCAAAGTACAGCATTGAAGTCTATCGGCGGTTTTGCAGTTTGGTGCCCCCCCCCCCCTGGTAGCTGGAGGAGGACTGTGCAATAACATTAGCACTCAGTGAAAGAGGTAAGAAAATAAATGCATTACAATATCTTGGCTTCATGCTGTCGTAGTCCACGACCTGGTACATATAAATACATTTATGGTGTTTAATGGAACATGTGACTACATTCTTGATGGTAACTACACAGGATATTTGCAAAATTCTACTTGTAAAAGGTACATATTTTTAATGGTTATTCAACTCCTTATACATTAAAAAGTATTAATAAATAATTTTTTTTTTTTTTTTTTTTTTTAAGTTTAAGAGTTTTATTAAATAAATATCAGACAAATACAATCAGTGCTCTCAGTACAATCTTGAAGCGGTACATACAGTGTAATTCAGCAAGTAGAGTAAAGTACCTATCCCCAGATATGATCAAGAAGAAAAAAAGAAAAAAAGGGGATGTCGATATATAAAAAACAGAAAAGACATAACACTGTAAAAAAAAAAAAAAAAAAATTTAAATGCAGCTAAAACATTTTAAGTTTTAAGCTCTCCTGCACGAACCGACGTACCACAATGATTCTTCATTGTTGCTTTAAAAGAGCTCACCCTTGACACGATATATGTGTACAGCGACTGAACACGTACAGCCATACCTAGAATGTATTTTTTGCTAAATTTTCTTTTTATTGTAATTGGTATACGAATACTTATGCGCTACTATATATGAAGGAAAGAAGTGAAGATTGCAAAATGCATCACTTAGAACACTATAATTAGAGAACAGCTTCAACCATGTAAAGTAGTGAACTCAAACACTAAAGTGAAAAATGAAATAGGGTGTGAATGGTGCGCTTATTCTAAGCACCTTAAATGTCAAAACATGCCATAAACCAAAAATACAACATAAGTGAAAAAAATAAAAAATACGAGTTAAAAATAAAAATCCCCAAAAAATAAAAATAAATACAAATATATTGTAACAGTAAGAGCTACTGTAACTATAAAAATGATGATGAAATGGACACACGGTCTGCATATAACCAGATTGCAGAGCTGGGATCTGGGTGGGACCGGATCTCCAACCTGTGTCCAGGTTTTTAAGATAGCTTGCAAGCTGCCTTCCCAGGTGCAGACAGCTCATTAAATGAAGGGCTGGGAAGGAAGGAGAGAGGAAGGAAGGTGAACAGTGGCTGTGACTGTCGCTGTGTCCCTGTGTTGGGACGGACGCTGTGTCCCTGTGTTGGGACGGACGCTGTGTGCGTTGAAGGACTTTGGGGCCTTGTGCATCCAGGACCGTGGGTCTGGAGGAGCGGATGGTTTGAGGAACCATTACCTATAACAGCAGTGCTGTTGAAGAGTAGCCATGTGGGCTGGGATTTTCATTTATCTTTGGATGTCGTTTAAACCCCTGCGTGGGATTCCTGTGAATGGACTTTTTGTTTTGTTTATCTCCTTTTAATAAACGTGGGCTACCAGGCCCTTAACGCTAATTGCCTGTTTGCTGTGGACTCACTACACCAAAACGCATCTGCCAGAAGAGCTAAACCCCCCAATGTTTACAGTGGTGGATTCAGCGGGCATCTAAACGGTGGAATCCGGGTCCTTGCTACAGTGGTGAGTCGCATCAGGAACTGCTGCTAGCTGTGTGTGGCAGCCAGGCAAACAGCATTGCACAGAAATTTGATGGACTGTGTTGTGTACCTGTGAAAGGAGAATCAAATTTTTTTTTTTTTTCTCTTCTCTGCTGTGAACTGTGTTACTGGTTGCTGTGTGCAACACCGCAAGGATGGGGCGGTCAAAACAGAAAAAGGAGGCGTTTCTTGCTGAAGCCAGAGATAGAGCTCTGTGGCTGGAGGGGTTGTTACCGCCTGATAGAACCCCATACATGCCTGAACAAAGTTTTTCAAGTAAAAAGAGGGCTGCTGTCGCCCCTAGCAACACTGTTGCAATGAGTGCATATGGGACTGCTAGTGTGGAGCATCCACCAGCATTTGAATCTGCAGTGGATTGGTGCAAGCGACACCTGGCAGAATTAGACAAAGCTGAAGTGGAAGGCAAGACAACCTTCACTACAAAGAGAGGTGTTGTTGCCCCTGGCAACGCTGCTGCAGTTAAACCAGCAGCTATTGCAAAAAGTGTGAAAGCGACACAGCTTAAGACAGGATCCAGCGGAAGGAATCCTGTGTTCTGTGCCAGAAGAGAGGCTGACCAAAGGCCAGGATGGAGAGTGGTTGCCCATAGCAACACAGATGAGGCCAGTCAAAAGGGGCCAGTGGTGTATGAGACTGTGAATGAGTGGTTCAAGTGGAACCAGACTAAAGAATCGGATGCGGTAAAATGGGCTGAGATAGTGGCCTCTGACTATATGCAACCCATGCTACCTACAGAGGAGGTTGGAGACTTCCTGGAAAAATTTGAAAAAGTCGCTGTAAGGAGGAAATGGCCTAGAGACCGGTGGCCAAAATTGCTGCAAACCTTATTGCTGGTAGAGTATCGGTCGGTTTACCATTTGATGGACGGGGACCAGGATGACTATCGCAAGTTTAGAGAGGAAATCCTTCTTAGAGGAGAGTTTCATCGCGTCATGGGCCATCGGCAACGCTCCAGCAAAGAGAGGTCATCACCCACAGCAACGGGAGAGGCATCACTGCGACAACAGAGCACCAGTCAAGCAATGGCTCAGGAGAGCATGAGTGTGCGTCAGTATACCAGCTGTGCGTTTTCTGCAAACTTATCGGTTGTCACCCCTGGCAACAGTGGCAAGATGTCTGTGTGGCCTGCAGGGGGTGTTGGGTCTGGAAAGGCTGCAGTGTCATCCTTTGGCCCCAAAGAGACAGTAGCTGGTATAGATGCAGCTAAGAGACAGCGAACTCAAGTGAAGACCATGATACCAGCCACTGAAAATGGTAAGACTGTTTCAGTTTATGATCCCAGTGAAGTGGGGGTATGTTCAGCGGAGAGATCTGCAGTACAAATGGACATGGGGACTGTGCATGTGCCTGCTATAATCCAGCAGAGTGCTGGGAAAGTTGAACTAGGGGTGACCAAAACTGTCTTTGTGCCATGTTCCCTAGTGACAGGTGCTGCAGAGTTGCCCAGGGAAACCTCCAAGGAGCTTGCAGTGGCTAAGCAGGGCATTTCCCAGGTCAGCTATGGAGCTGCTCAAGGAGCAAATAGTTTCCCTTTAAAAATAGAGAGTGCTGTGAGGAGAGGCTCACAGACTGTTGTGGGTAATGGACAATGCGCAAAAGTAGAAGTTATGTCTGAGCGTAATGAAAATTCTGATGGTTATGCTGATAAAAGGGTAAATGTTGGCAAATGTGATGGTATTGGTAATGATGACATTGAAAAATGTGTTTCCTCTAATGTCATGTGTGAAAATGTTGAAAATGTGTTTACTACCAATGATGGGAGTAGGATATCTCCCATGACAACCGGAAGCACAGGATTGTCCAGGGAAGTCTCATGGGGTCTCCATGGGTTGGAGCCAGAGGTTTTCCAGGATGGTTGTGTTGCTACTCTGGTGAAACAAGGGAAGACTGTGTCGCACAGTGAGTGTGTGTGGGCGGAGCCCCACAACCCTAAGTGTAACCCAGTTGTCAAGGGGTTAGTTCAGCCTGCTAAAGAGGGAAGTACCACAGACTGTGAAGCATGGTGCAAGGAAACAGTCGCACCGCTAAACAAAGTAACCATGAGTTATAAAGCAATGATGGGAGACAAGTGTGTGGACACAACATCTGTTATGCCAGACATAGGGTTTGCAGGGTGGCCGGTGCTCAAGGGCATGTCAGCCCCTGTGAGGATTGATCCCCTCCAGTCTGAAGGAGCGGTTCTTGGCATAGACATGGCAGATGTGTTGTCCACAACCCAGCAATTAAGTGGTAGCAAGTGTCAAGGTGACAATGTGACTTGTAATGACCTGCAGAGGCTCATTGACACTGGTGCAGAAGGGATACGTGTGAGACATGTGTCTGATAGCACTCCAGGGGAGCAACAGGCAGTGATGATGGGTACCTCCAAGGAGGTGGAGGTCTCTTCATATGTCTCACCCTTTCAACTTGCAGTGGGTGAGCCCCTCCATGTCTTGGACAGGGAAAAGGTCCCTAGAAAGGTCTGGTATTTAGACATGGGTTGCATAGAGATGACACAAACTTTATTAGAAATGTTGGAGTTGGTAAAAATGCACTCGCTGTACACTTGGGTGTCTCCACCACAGACGGACCAGGTTGTGCTGCGTAGTACCAATAGGTGGAGCCAAGTGGTACAGGCTGTGCAGGGAAACTTTGATCACGAGTTGTATTGGTGGGTCCAATACTTATTAACAATGTGGCAAATAGTCCTGAGGTTCTCTAAGAGGGTGCCCCTAGTTACTGAGTGGTATGGAAGGTGCTCAGAACTGTTGGAGACATCAAAGGTCTCTCCGGCTGATGTAGTGACTGGAAACATCCCTGCTGGTGTGGTCCGAGGTGCAGCTGAGCAGTGGTCAGTAGAGGGCGCAGATACTGTCTCACCAGCTAAACCTCATAAGAAGGAAGGGCCCAGAATAGACACAGCACTAGCAGAGATGCTTTCTAACACTCAGAAAGAGGTACAACTTAAAGTACCCGGAGACGCTGTGAGAATTACTAATGTTGGTTTCTGCAACAATGTAATGTGTACATCAGAAAGAAGTAGTTTGTGTGTGGATCAGTGTCATTTGTTAGATCAGTTGCCCATGGAGTGTTGGACAACAGGTGAAGTGGAGATGTGCTATGGACCAATGGGTTGTAGTCACTTACCTGTGTGTGGTCCCTCCTCGGGTCTAGTTCTAACAAACACTGAGATGTATGGCACTGACTGTGTTGGACTGGGTGACATTGAAATGTCTGATTGGCTAATGAGTGGTGCTGTTAAAAGTGATGTGGTTGCCGTGGGTAACCAGAGAGAGTTTTTTGAACCTGAAAGTCCTGTGGTGAAAGGTAGGATCAGGGAAGGCAGAGTTTCCCCAAGAGAGGAGAGTATGCTCAGGGACCCCAAGAGAAGAGTGGGAAGGCAGAGTATACAGAATTATAGAACCCTGTTGCGATCCAGGGTAGAGCGTGCCTGGAAACGCACCCGAAAAAAAGATTGGGCCTACAGCTGGCGCAGAGGTGCCCCAATCAATGATTCGGGCTGGTGTGTTCCGCCCCCTACGGGTTCGAAACAAGGGGGGGAGGTATGTAACAGTAAGAGCTACTGTAACTATAAAAATGATGATGAAATGGACACACGGTCTGCATATAACCAGATTGCAGAGCTGGGATCTGGGTGGGACCGGATCTCCAACCTGTGTCCAGGTTTTTAAGATAGCTTGCAAGCTGCCTTCCCAGGTGCAGACAGCTCATTAAATGAAGGGCTGGGAAGGAAGGAGAGAGGAAGGAAGGTGAACAGTGGCTGTGACTGTCGCTGTGTCCCTGTGTTGGGACGGACGCTGTGTCCCTGTGTTGGGACGGACGCTGTGTGCGTTGAAGGACTTTGGGGCCTTGTGCATCCAGGACCGTGGGTCTGGAGGAGCGGATGGTTTGAGGAACCATTACCTATAACAGCAGTGCTGTTGAAGAGTAGCCATGTGGGCTGGGATTTTCATTTATCTTTGGATGTCGTTTAAACCCCTGCGTGGGATTCCTGTGAATGGACTTTTTGTTTTGTTTATCTCCTTTTAATAAACGTGGGCTACCAGGCCCTTAACGCTAATTGCCTGTTTGCTGTGGACTCACTACACCAAAACGCATCTGCCAGAAGAGCTAAACCCCCCAATGTTTACAATATATATATATATATATATATATATATATATATAGATATGCTACATATGTATATATATATTTGTATTTTTTTATATTTTTTTGTGATTTTCATTTTTTACTCATATTTTTTTTTTTTTTTCACAGTTAACGTAAAATCCAACAGTATGTACACCTTGCTGGAAATAGTCAAATGAATAATCCTTCCAAAGTAGGGCTGTAAATGCTAGCATGGACTTTTTTCTGCAGTTCAAATAGCTGAAAAAACAATATGCACGCCGTGCTTGGAATAATCAGATGGATAATCCTTCAAAATAGGGCTGTAAATGTTAGCAAAAACTAAACAGTTTTCAGCAAGGTTTTGACCAAACTGGGAAGTTTCAGGGAAAAAATCTTTCCACAGCCCCGTATAACACGCAGGCACAGTTTACCCTCTTATTTTCAGGGTAAAAAAGTGAGTGTTATACGCCAATAAATACAGTATATGCTGTTATAAAATGTAATGTTGTTATTAGTTTATCTGTGGTTTTGTCTATATTTAGCCACTTGGTGGTGTTGCAGAGGTATGCTTTCATTATGGATTGAATTGTGGAATTACCTGTCTACATAAACCGATAATTCTCACGTCACCATGGCGGCCTTTAAACAATGTGGGGCTTAAAAAACCCGAAGCTCATCACTAGGCTCCTTTTCCTGAAGAAGTCACGTGACCAGTGTCAGACCACGTCGAGTGGAGTAATTTTTCCGATGACTCAGATTCTCAGAAGTGCAGTGAGGAGGCGATTCCTTTCGTTCCTATTGTTCTATTTCACTTAAGTTGTATTATTGGTTTATGGCATGTTTTGACATTTAAGGAAACACACCATTCACACCCTATTTTATCTTTTTATTGTATCTGCTGCATACCACTAAATATAAATAATAGAAAAAGTTCTTCCCCTTCTCCTACATATCCTGCCTAAACTGTTTAAAAAAAATATGTGTATACTTACCTATTTTTACACAGGTCCAGTCACGTGATCCTGCAGCCCTGGCTCCCTCCCCTGTGTTAGTGAGCGACTGCTGCAGGGGAGAAGGGGGAGCTCCAACAATGGTTGGGCTATGGGAGCCTGTAGGTCACCTCACAGCTCCTGGAATTCCTAGATATTTTGTGGAGCTCCCTAAGCTGGAGTTGCGGATCACATGACTGGACCAGAGAAAATTTTAAATGGGTAAGTAAACACATCTGTTTTTAATACAGGAAAGGCAGAAGGAGGTAGGAGGAGGGAACATTTTTAAGAATAGTTAGACTTTGCTTTTTCTTCCACTAAATTTTCAACCACTAGGACTAACCCTTATGCCGCGTACACACAATCGGATTCTCCGATGGTCTAAAATCCGATGGATTTTTTCATCGGAATTCCGTTCAAACTGTCTTGCATACACACTGTCAGACTAAATTCCGACCGTCCAAAACGCGGTGACGTAAAACACTAGGACGAGCCGAGAAAAATGAAATTCAATGCTTCCGAGCATGCACCGACTTGATTGTATGCGTGTGTTTTTTCTCCCTCGGAGTTGCACACAGGAATTTCCTATTGTTTTTTTTTTTTTTGCATCGGAAAAATTTAAAACATGTTCTATTTTTTTACTCTGATGGAAAAAAGTCCGATGGGGCCTACACACGATCGGAATTTCCGATTAAACAAGTCCACTTTTTTCATTGGAAAATCCGATCGTGTGTACGCGGCATTACTCTCATCTTAACTTGTAAAGCTAACACACGCACTTAAAGTGGTTCTAAAAGCTGAAGGGTTTGTAAAAAAACCTTCAGCGTGCAGCTCCCTCTCAGCCCCCCTAATGCTTACCTGAGCCCAATCTCGGTCCAGCGATGTGCATGACAGCAGTGGCTCTCCTGGGTCTCTCCCTCCTCATTGGCTGAGAGGTAGCAGCAGAATCCATTGGCTCCCACTGGTGTCTATCACAGCCAGTAAGGAGGGAGCAGGGGGCTGGGCAAAGCCATGCTCTCTGTGTCTTATGGATACAGAGAGTGTGGCTCAAAAGCGAGCATGCATGAGTGCCCCCATAATTAGTGGTTTGCTATGGGGGCACTTGGCAGGGGAAAGGGACCCAAAGCTCTAGCATGGGACCCAACAAGAGGAGGATCAGGGCTGCTCACGCCGATATATTTTAGCAAATTGGCACGAGTGCCAGAGAGCATGCTCTATTGCGAGGGAAGCGCAATCACATGCACCAGCGCCATCACAGGGATTTGTGTGTGTAAACACACAAATCCTTGTGCTGTAAGGGGAGAGGAGACATGTTGTTTGTTCCTAGCAGATAGGAACAACGATATGTCTCCTCTCTTACTCAGTCATATCCCCATTCAGTTAGGACACACTGAGGGAACACACATATAACCCCTTGATCGCCCCCTAGTGTTAACCCCTTTCCTACCAGTGACATTTACACAGTAATCAGTGCATTTTTATAGCACTGATCGCTGTATAAATGTCTGTAAACAATGTGAACAAATATCTGCACTAACTAAAGGTAAACCAATGTATTATATGAAAAGGCAACTAGCACAGTCTGTGGATGCAGCAAACAAAAACATGTAAATAAATAGTGCAGCGCTCAAATGGTATAAAGTGACAGTCCAAGTATAAATCAATGTAGGGCAAAGTTGATAGAGCTGATAGAAGACCTCCACCAAAGCTTCAGTGTGAATATAGGCAGAACACACCACACCACAGTGCTAATAATCTGCTTACCAGATGGTAAAGACAACAGGCGTTGTAATCACACAATGCAGAGGGTTAATGGGAAAACGATATTCCAAACCAGATGGATTGATCAGCATAACATCAAGAAATTCCAAGACTCGGACAATGGATGGATATATTGTGCAATCATCACATGGAATTAACCAATGAAGAGAAGGAAAGCAACAATAGTGAAGCCCGTAAGGTAAAACATACTAAAATTTATTGTAGTCTACTTACAGGTGTACAAAGATCATCATGACATAAAAAATCTGCGGCTCTCAAAGTGCTTGTATCAGCCAGCCTGACATGTTTCATCCGAAGTTGGATATCATCAGAGGCGTGGCCAATGAAACAAGCACACCCACATATATATGTAACATCCTGGCAAATCAAGTGCTTGATAGGTCAGATCAGAATGGCCACCAGCTATGCATAGATTAAAGCACAATCACAGGAGCCCAGGCCGCACATCCTCAGTGCGACCAGAAGGTTAATAAAAATGGCAAACAAAAGAAAAAGACAACTGTGCAGAAAAAACGATATGCTACTGCGCATGTACAGCACGGGCGCACACAACCAATCAGGATGTTCTGATGTAATCTGATATTGCATCACTTCCAGAGGCAGACCGCCAAATGGCGGAAGCAGGAAGTGATGCAAGTAACTGACAGGAGATGGAAGCACCAATCCGATCTGCATGACAACATCCGGTGGGCGGGAACAGGCCGTCCATGCCAGGAAATTATGTCACTTGGAACACAGATCGGCTGTGCTTGCGTTCCAAGGAAGAAACCAGAACATCAACAAAGAGGGACTCACTGTCTGAACACAGAGCATCCATAGAAACTCACGACAGACAGCGTAATCCCCCCATATTCATAATATAGCCCACATAATCAGC
The DNA here is from genome assembly GCA_029574335.1 of Rana kukunoris. NCBI lineage: Eukaryota > Metazoa > Chordata > Amphibia > Anura > Ranidae > Rana > Rana kukunoris. The sequence goes on along the minus strand of CM056055.1, from coordinate 165,618,891 downwards.
ATTAAAAGTTTTGAAACAATATGTTTGCTCATAAAATGACGTAGCAACAAGACCACAATAGGCAATTGTACTATGTAAAAGCGAAACTAATGCCCATTAAAATACATATAAAACAGCACCATCTAATGGGGAGGAAAGAAATTACTCATTCTTATATATAAATATACAAAAGAAGTACATAAAAATGTACATAAAAAGGGGGAGGCCCCCACTATGTGCTGGAAACTAGTGTAATGTTAAAATTGTGTGTAGACACTGTCCACTAGTGTCAACACCGCATATGACAGGAAGTATTTAAATAGTTATTTAATAAATCAACAAAATTAACTATTATTAATAAAGCAGTTAACATCCCAGCTCAAACCACTTGGGTCGCCTGCCATAATATGTTTATTGTAAGCAGGTCTCCCCCATAGTGTGCCTCCTAAGTGTCTTCCTCTCATTGTTAATTGGATCCCCTATTGTTTCTGTCTGTCTTCTCATCTATGGGCCAGATTCAGGAACAGTTAGGCTGGCGGATCCAGTGATCCGCCAGCCTAACTGTGACTTTAAGCCGGCGTTTCTGTTTTCTGTAACTAGAAAACAAGAAACGCCGGGTTGAAGCTCCGATGCGAGCAGCGTAACTGAGTTTCGCCATCGCATCGTTACTTCAACTTAAAAATGGCGCCGGGGGCGTTCCCGCCGATTTCCGCTCAAAAAATATGTTAATGAGCGGAAATCGGCAATTCACGATCGCATTCCGGCGCGACGCTATGACGGTACGACGTTTCCGGACGGGATACGCGGCGCATAGATATACCTACATGGGGTTGGAGTATCCTATGTTAGGTATAGGCGTCGTCATCGCGTCGGGAAAAAAAAAAATCACGTCGCTTGCGTAAAAAGTTCATGAATGGGAATGTGACGTCATTGACGTTCATTCACAGAATTTGGAGCATGCGCACGGGGATGTTTGGACACTCGACGCATGCGCAGTACGTTGGCGGTGGGATCGCGCTTAGTTAGAATACTACACGCCCCGTACCCGCCCAATTTGAATTCCGCCGGCTCATTTGCGATGCGCTGCCGCAACTTTAGGAGCAAGTGCTTCGTGAATGACAGCACTTGCTCCTAAAATTTCTGCAGCGTAACGCAAATGAGAAGCGATACTCTGGAGCAATGGTGCTCCCATCTACCTGAATCTGGCCCTATGTGTTTATATTTGTAATATTGTGTATTGTACAGTACTTTGTATTCAGGATTGTAGGTGTCTGGTCACCTAGGCTGGTTTAAGGGCCTAGTTAATAAACTCATGGTAATTATATCATTGTCAGCTATTAGTTGCTAGATGTGGATTAGTATATGTTGGTTGTTCCTTAGTTATGTTAATTATATTCCTGTATACAGTTTCCTTTGCATACGAGAATGTGATCAAGCTTATATAAAGTCTCTGAGTTTTCAATAAACAGTCTTATGCTGTTCAACACCCTGCCCTGTGTCCTGGCTAGTGACTGGGTTGAGTACCGGAGTCCTCGGGACCTGATCATGAAGTATCAAATGCTGCTGAATATACAAACATTAAAATCAGTTTATCACCTATATCACCAATTTTTTTTAGCATACCATTTTTAATATATAGAACATCTATATTCAATCACTTGCATATAGCATGGTATAAGGTCACTTGCGTTACATGAACATCTGGGGAGCGGACACATGGACCAAAGCTCCTCAAATTGTTTTTTCCTTTAGGTGCTCAAGATATACACTATATCACAATTAGTATTGGGACGCCTGCCTTTACACGCACTTTAATAGCGTCCCAGTCTTAGTTTGTAGAGTTCAATATTGAATTATACTATGATAGGTTCTGTATTCCTGGAGCTTATTTTTGTTTACTTTTAGACATTGCATGTCCCTTACCTTGAGCATAAGTTGGGGTCCCTCAACAACCCAAAGGTCAAAGGTAACCTATGAAAGGAACATTAAAACAAATGTCAAAATAACCCAACCCTCCCCTTACCCTGTTGTAGACACTCACTACTGCATATATTTATTTACAGCAGCTCTCCTGTAGCCACCTTTACAAAGTCAACAGCAGGCACCAGTAATTGTAACAACACCTAGTATTAGTAACGTTTACGTTGTGAAAAATAAACCCTGTGCCACATGTGACAGAACTGGTACATGCTGAAGGTCGTTTAGGCTCCAGGTGCTCTTTAGAGGCAGTTGACATCACATTCTTTCCTATATCGAGAAGTACTAGTATTATGACACAACAGAAGCAGCAATCTCAATGGTGAGGGCAAGAATGACCACTGGAAGATAAGTTGGGAATTTGCTGTTACAGAAGAAAGCCCTGTTAAGTGTTATTTTTTAACCATCTTAAATGGCTATTTTTCCTGGACTCCTCAATGCATATCTTTCACTAGCCAGTGCTGACAGTATTAAAGAAGCAAACATTAAATATTCTTTGTGAAATTACATTTAAAATTAAAATTTCCCAACTCCACAGTCAAATGTAGTAATGGGGGGGGGGGGAGAGGGGTGCAGGTGACTTAATCCAGCTAAAGTTGAGGCCTAGTCTGTACAATGGAGCACTTATACCTTTTCTTTAAGACTGCATGAGGTGAATAACTTTGGGGCTGCTAGGGAAATAGGGCAGTCTCCTATTGCACTGAACCAGGCATGTCCAAAGTCCAGCCCGTGGGCAAATTGCAGCCCACGTTCTGGTTTAATGTGGCCCCCTGGTAATTTGGATATACATATCTTTTGTGGCCACCATGGCCACAAAAGATATATACTGTATTTATTAGTCTCGGAGGGGACATGGAGGGGGCGGGACGAGCGGCATCAGATTACATACAGGAGAATCTCCTGTTTACTCTGCGGTGTCTGTAATTGGAAGTCCTGTATCCTGGGCTGCCATTGGATGACTGTTCTGTCTATCATAGGAGGCAGAACTTTGTATTAAAGAGGCCGCCATGTAAACAGAAGATTCTCCTGTATGTAATCTGTCGGCAGTTGTCCTGCCACCCTGCCTGTCCCATCCGAGACTGCAGAGGGCATTAACCCTCCTCTTATGTTAGGGTCAGAACCGACCCATTTTCAGGTTTTGAATGTCTATAAGTATCACATAAATTTGTTTATTGCATCAAGATTTTTTTACTTTGTCAGGAACCTCTATTTAAACAATGTAATAGAAAAATAATCCTTTTCAATAAATTATAAAATACTGTGGTGAAAATTAAGACGTTTATGGTGTTAGGGTCAATTCTGACCCAGTTATAATATAGGATTTTAGGACACGAATAAGTGCCAAAACTGAAATCATAAACACTCTCTCTGCTTATAGACACTGACAGCCAATCACCTCTCAACCCTGTGAGCTGTAGTTAGGGGGGGGGGGCTATCTCTTTGCCTGCTTGTCTGCTTCTCTAAATAAAGTAAAGAAACATAGGACCAATACATTTCAGAGTTGCTGACTTTATTTTACCAATTTTTTAATTTGAAAATGAGAGGTATGCTATCAAAAGAAAGGTCTAAGGGGTCGCACCAAAAATATTAAAACCAATCTTTTCAAGGATAAAGAAGCCTAACAAGGTAACCAAGAGGTAAGAAACAAATTGGATAATAAATTATTGTTCAGAGGGTATTTTATGGCTGATTTAAGACACGGGTCAAAACCGACCCGTTAACATCATGGATAGTAACAGAGAGCTAACATAAGAGGAGGGTTAATCAGGCTGCACCGATGGCAATGGTCAGGCTGCAGATGGGCACTGATTAGGTTGCATTGATGGGCAGTGACCCTTATTTTGCTTCACAGTTCTTTATTTAAAATTTACGTTTTTTCCTGAAACTTCACTCTAAGGCCGCGTACACACGAGGGGATATGTCCGCTGAAAACGGTCCGATGGACCGTTTCAGCAGACATCTCCGCTCGTGTGTATGGGCTAGCGGACAGATTTCTCCACCCGACAGATTTCAAAGCAAGCTTTGAAATCTATCCGGTGGGAATCTGTCCGCCCGACATGTCTGCTGGTTAGTACACTTACCAGCAGACATGTCGGCTCCCACCACCGCCGCGCCGCTGCCGAATGGATTCGGCGCATGCGCGGAAGTGTTTTACTTCCTGGTGCGGTGACGTGGCGGTGACGCGGCGGCGTCAACGTCACCGCCGCGTCACCACTACGTCACCGCGCCGTCCGGCGGCGGGGAATTTGATCCGATGGTGTGTACACGCCATCGGATCAAACTCCCGATCGGACATATCCGATGGAAATGGTCCGCGGACCGTTTTCATCGGATATATCCGATCGTGTGTACGCGGCCTTAAAGTGAAGGTGCGTGTTATACGCCAATAAATATGGTATATCCAAATAACACACCCACGCTCATCTCTTCATCACACACAGCCACAAAGTCAAGAGAATTCTTGTTGGGCAGTGTATTAGTTCCGACAACAAATTGTGCCGACAACAGTTGGAAAATCTGACCGTGTGTGTGCTCCATCGGACATTTGATGTCGGAATATCCGACAACAAATGTTTGAGAGCTGGTTCTCAAACAACAAAAAGTTCTTGTCGGAAATTCCGATTGTATTACGACGCTCCATGCATGCTCTGAATCAACCAGAAGAATCGCACTGGCTATTGAACTTAATTTGTCTTGGCTCTTCGTACGTCCTGTACGTCACCGCGTTCTTGGCGTTCAGAATTTCCGACAACATTTGTGTGACTGTGTGTATGCAAGACAAGTTTGAGCCAACATTCCGCTGGAAAAAATCCACAGTTCTATTGTCAGAATGTCCGATCGTGTGTACGCGGCATTAGACTGCATTTTAATGCTTCAAAGAATGTTGGGCAAAATGGTCGGCGCGCACGCATGTTCACTTCATCAAATCTGGCCCTCTTTGAAAAAAGTTTGGACACCCCTGCACTAAACTGATAATGGTAATGGACTAAGCACAGTTGAATCCGCTTAACCACTTAAGGACCGCCGCATGTACATTTACGTCGGCAGAATGGCACCGACAGGCACATCAACGTATATATACGTTGGTGCCTTGGGGGGGATCGGGGGTCCGATCGGACCCCCCCCGTACATGCGGCGGTCCGCGCGCTGCAGGAGCGATCCGACAAGTGGGGGCGGCTATCCGTTTTCACCCGCCCCCTCCGGATCGCTCCCAGCCAATGCGCGCGCCCGCCCGCCCTGTCACTTCCTCCTCCTGTGTAAACACAGGAAGGAGGAAGCGACGTGATCTCTCCCTCGGCGTTTGTTTCAAGCGCCGCTGAGGAGAGATCACAACACAACAAGTAAGTCTGCACCAACAGCACACTTACACACAGACACAAACACATTTAACCCCCGCGATCGCCCCCCCCTCCCCCCTGTCACAGTGTCACTGAATGCAGTAATCATACATGTATGATTACTGTATTTAGTGTCAGTGTGACAGACAGTGTGACAGTCAGTCAGTGTTAGTGTCAGGGTAGCCCCCCCCACCCCCCCCAATAAAGTTTTAACCCCTTGATCACTGCCCTAGTTAACCCTTTCACTCTCTATTGCCAGCATCACTAAGCGATCATTTTTCTGATCGCTGTATTAGTGTCGCTGTTCCCGCTAGGTAGCTAATTTTTTTTTAATGCGATTTTTTTTTTACTAAAGACATGTGGCTAAATAAATTTTGGCCTAAATGTTTGACTAAAATTTAGTTTATTGGTTTTTTATTATAACAAAATGTAAAAAATATTGATTTTTTTTCAAAAATGTCGCTCTATTTTTGTATATAGCGCAAAAAATAAAAATCGCAGAGGCGATCAAATACCACCAAAAGAAAGCTCTATTTGTGGGAAACAAAGGACGCAAATTTTGTTTGGGAGCCACGTCGCACGACCGCGCAATTGTCTGTTAAAGCGACGCAGTGCCGAATCGCAAAAACCCCTTGGGTCATTTGCCAGCGTATTGGTCCGGGTCTTAAGTGGTTAACAATCCTGGCACACAGCAAACTTTATTATGGGCACTGTCCTCAGGAACAGGTTATCTCAGGCTCAGCTTCAGCTGTCTGGTCCTCACAATGCTCAATCCTAGATCTCACAGTTTTAGGCCTCGTACACACGAGGCAATCCATTTGTTCAAATCGGTCGGACCGACCGATTTGAACAAATCTGTCTGCTTGGATTTTGCGTGTACACAAGAGCAAACCAAAATCTCCGCCAGCAGACATCGCACTGACGTGTCGGTGACGTGGCGGTGACATTGACGCCACCACTTCACCGCACCAGGAAGTAAAATACTTCCGCGCATGCGTCGAAACCATTCGGCGCGTGTGCGAGAAGTCATGTCTGCTGGTTAGCGTACTAACCAGCAGACATGTCGGGCGGACGGGTTCCCAGCCGACAGATTGGTAAGCATGCTTTCCAATCTGTCGGGTGGCCAAATCCGTCGGCTCGCCCGTACACACGATCGAATCTGTCTGCTGAAACAGTCTAGCAGACCGTTTTCAGCAGACAGATTTGATCGTGTGTACGAGGCCTAAGTCTCTCTAAACAAGGTGCAGAAAGGTATAAGCAGCAGGTCCGCATTGCTCCAGCTCCCCCCCACACAAGACAAAGTTGTGGCACAGATCTGTGCAGCTCCATTCCCTCCCACAAAAGACACAGTTTTTTTTTCAAATGTCTGGGAAAACTCAACTCTCTCCTCCTCTCTGACTCCTATAGTTTGCAGCCCCATTAGCCTCCACAATCTAGAGCCTCCATAAAACTACATGCTCCAGTATTCCAGGTGGCTGCATCATCAGGAGAGATGGGGTGAACTGCTGTACTAACAGTTCCCTCCCTCTCTTTGTCTCATCGCTGCTGAAGGCAACCTTTGGCAGTGAGTGGGGGAGTTTGGGTCAGGCTGGGGGGGGCAGAGGGAAGAACAAGCAGATGATGATCGCACACAAGGGGTTGCAAAGATTAATTGTTTTATTTTCTAAATAGGTTCCTTTAACCTAGTGCATTGTTGGTTCACTAACCTTTTCCTTCGATTTCCCTTCTAAATGTTTTTGTCTGAATTTATTACTTCCTGTTCCTCCTCAGTAAGCTGTTCTGGCTGACTAACCCCCAGCCAGAACAGCTAAAATTATGGGGGCAAGCTTACCTGGAAGAAACAGGAAGTGAGAAATTTAGACAAAGAAAAAAAACATTTAGAAGGGAAATTGAAGGAAAAGGTAAGTGAACCAACAATGCACTAGCTTAAAGGAACTTATTTAGAAAATAAAAAACAAACTTTTACAACCCCTTTAAAGTGATGCTAAAGTCTTGTTTTTTTCTTTAAAAATAACAAACATGTTATACATACCTGCTCTGTGCAGTGGTTTTGCACAGAGCAGCCCAGATCCTCCTCTTCTTGGGTTCCTCGCTGGCACTTCTGGCCCCTCCGTCCTATCGGGTGCCCCCCATAGCAAGCAGATTTCTACGGGGGCACCCGAGCCAAGGCTCTGCTTGTCCATTCAGACATGGAGCCACTGTTTAGCCCTGCCCTCTCTCTCTCCTCATTGGCTAACTGACTTTGATTGATAGCAGCGGGAGCCAATGGCACCACTGCTGTGTCTCAGCCAATCCCAGTTGGCCGAGGCACTCGTGCACATCGCTGTCTCGAGATGGGGTGCACATAGAAGGTTTTTTTATCTTAATGCACACAATGCTTTAAGATAAAAAAACTTCTGACTTTACAACCACTTTAAGTCTACTTTAATCCCTTACTGCCCGGCCATCAGCTCTTTAATCTAAATGACCGGAGGTGGAGACATACAATCCAATCATGTGACTGCTGTGACAGCGGTCACATGATCAAAAGCTTGCTATCACAAGTATGTATTGGAAGTTTTCCATCAGACTTTAGTTACTGTGCTGGAAGCATGCAGTGAGCATGCTCTCAGCACAGTAAACAGTTTCCCTATGCATATATATATGGCCGCTTAGCGTTAAAGCCCACCCATTGAGAGGCCACATAAATGCGGCCAGATGGTGGTCAGTGGTTAAAAGACCAATGACTACCAGCCATATACTAATCGATCCCTATGCACTTTATTAGTAGCACTTAATTTGCTTAGCCTATTACTACTAACTAACAGCCAGTACAGTGTCAATATGGCTGCTGGGAACCCATCCTTTTATAGTTTAGGGGTTGGCTTATCTAGGTGTCCCCATATTGCTCTGGGGTAAAATCGCACATTACAAACTACAAACGGGCTAGGATTGCCTTGAACTTATGCTCAACCTAAATCTGATAAAATTCCTAGTTATTATACAGGATATGCACAGAACTCAGATTAATGTAAATTGAGTAAACCACCTGCTGTTTTTTATAGGATGACATTAGTAGCTGAAGGAATGCATTCACTTGTTACCTGGAATTTCCGAGATGGGTTTGTTGTACTGAATCAACAGCTCTCCACTTGCGTCCACAGTTGACCTGCTGCTAAAATGTGGATTTAAATAGCAGACTTTGTAGTTCCTCTTCTCCTTTATGGTTAACCTTTAACATCTAAGCATTTATAGTTGTAGGGAAACATTGTAAAACATCTACAGTTAAGTTAATGAACACATAAGTAAGGATGTGTGTTTTTAGCTCAGTTACTTTGTGAGTCACGGTAGGCAGTGAGAGGCATAACTCATTATAATTTTATATTTTTATGACCACTGTGTTTTATGTAATCAAGTTCCTTACAGCTAAACTTTGGCCTGGAACAAAAATAACCATTGCAGTGGGTAAAATACTAAATATTTCTTGGTTTCTAGGTGGTAGATAAAGGGGCTGCATTATTTACCCTATTTGCCATATAACGCTCACCAGGGCCGGGGCTAATGCAAGGCAACATGGGCACTTGCCTTACGGGGCCAGCGCCGCCCAGGGCGGAAGAATTGACTGGGACAATGGCCCACCCGACATAAGCGTTGCTAGGTGGGTGCGGACCGCACCCGGGTCATACCCACCAGAGGGTTGACACCCGCAGATAGCGACACCACTATTACCGCCCGCTGCCCTGTTGATCTGACCTCGCTCTGTTTTGGTGGAGCGGACATAAGCCGCCGGCGCCCCCTCCTCGCTCTTTACATACAATGAGGAGGAGCCGGGGGACACCCACCGCTGTGTGTATACGTCTGCTGCCGCGCTGTTCTGAGGTCTGTACTGTACACTTTATTACTCTATTATAAGTAGATGGACATGTGGGGGCCCGGGCGATATGGGAGGGGAGAGGGGTACATATGCTGATGGGGGGTCTGTACTAAGGGGGATGTCCAGGGCTGCCATCAGGAATTTTGGGGCCCCTGAAATTGAGAAGTGGGGGGGGGGGCTGCCGCGCATTCAGAATCGGGGGGGGCTCTTTACAAAAAGAAGAAGTAAAGTAGAATATATATATATATATAAAAAAAAGGGTGGTAGCAATCCGGGGCCCTGGGACCTCTGGGCCCTTTAATCATTTTTTAATAAAAATAAATAACAAAAAAGTAGGGGGTTTTCATCCAGGACCTTTAATAAAAAAGAAATAAAAAAACATATGTATAAAAAAGAAATAAACATTTAAAAAAAAAAAACTCTGGGCCCTTTAATAAAAAAAAAAAAAAATATATATAAACAAAAGTAAAAAAAAGGGGGTTTGACACATGGGGCCCTGGGGACCTCTGAGCCCTTTAATAAAAATATATCTATATATAAAAAAACTGAAAAAAAAAAACTGAAAAAAAGAAATAAAATATAAAAAAAAACTAAAACATTTTTATAAAAAAAAAAGGAGGGCTGTCATCCGGGGGTCCTCTGGGCCCTTTAATAATAATAATAATAATAATAATAATTTATATATATATATATACAGTGCGGAAAATAAGTATTTGAACACCCTGCTATTTTGCAAGTTCTCCCACTTGGAAATCATGGAGGGGTCTGAAATTGTCATCGTAGGTGCATGTCCACTGTGAGAGACATAATCAAAAAAAAAAAAAAATCCAGAAATCACAATGTATGATTTTTTTAACTATTTATTTGTATGATACAGCTGCAAACAAGTATTTGAACACCTGAGAAAATCAATGTTAATTTTTGGTACAGTAGCCTTTGTTTTCAATTACAGAGGTCAAACGTTTCTTGTAGTTTTTCACCAGGTTTGCACACACTGGAGGAGGGATTTTGGCCCACTCCTCCACACAGATCTTCTCTAGATCAGTCAGGTTTCTGGGCTGTTGCTGAGAAACACGGAGTTTGAGCTCCCTCCAAAGATTGGGTTTAGGTCTGGAGACTGGCTAGGCCATGCCAGAACCTTGATATGCTTCTTACAGAGCCACTCCTTGGTTATCCTGGCTGTGTGCTTCGGGTCATTGTCATGTTGGAAGACCCAGCCTCGACCCATCTTCAAAGCTCTAACTGAGGGAAGGAGGTTGTTGCCCAAAATCTCGCAATACATGGCCCCGGTCATCCTCTCCTTAATACAGTGCAGTCGCCCTGTCCCATGTGTGCAGAAAAACACCCCCAAAGCATGATGCTACCACCCCCATGCTTCACAGTAGGGATGGTGTTCTTCGGATGGTACTCATCATTCTTCTTCCTCCAAACACGGTTAGTGGAATTATGACCAAAAAGTTCTATTTTGGTCTCATCTGACCACATGACTTTCTCCCATGACTCCTCTGGATCATCCAAATGGTCATTGGCAAACTTAAGACGGGCCTTGACATGTGCTGGTTTAAGCAGGGGAACCTTCCGTGCCATGCATGATTACAAACCATGACGTCTTAGTGTATTACCAACAGTAACCTTGGAAACGGTGGTCCCAGCTCTTTTCAGGTCATTGACCAGCTCCTCCCGTGTAGTCCTGGGCTGATTTCTCACTGAGACCCCACGAGGTGAGATTTTGCATGGAGCCCCAGTCCGAGGGAGATTGACAGTCATGTTTTGCTTCTTCCATTTTCTAATGATTGCTGCAACAGTGGACCTTTTTTCACCAAGCTGCTTGGCAATTTCCCCCGTAGCCCTTTCCAGCCTTGTGGAGGTGTACAATTTTGTCTCTAGTGTCTTTGGACAGCTCTTTGGTCTTGGCCATGTTAATACAAAAAATTATAGGTACAGCGCTAAAATCATCATGACATATATAATAATGAGAGATAATAATGATTGAATATAGGATATCTTATGAATAAGGTGACAAAAAAGGCTGGTGTGATTATAGGAAATAAGATTCAAAAGTGATCCAATAAATATAGTCCATAATCTGTGAAGCTAAACATAAAATCTTCTTCCACCAAACGACACCCAGTGAATAAGGTTGGCTCCTTACCACAAAGATTGACCGTATAAACACCGGTCAGATGAGCCTAGGGATAATTAAAGTCTTCCCGGACAGACTTCTCCAGAGCAACAGACAGAACATGTGATGGTTCCACGGCGTTGTTGAACAAAGTATAGGAATGTTTTCAAAGGCTCATGGGAGAGAAAACAAAAAAACCCATGGTGTAGTACGTAAAGAAAACGGGTTTATTTGACAAGAGAAATGAATGGAAATGCACTCACACTTTAGTTGTAGGTACAGCGCGAATAGTAATGCAAGATTGCGGTGTCTCCTCTGCTTCGTGCTAGTGTATTAGGGCTCCGTGCTGTGTAATCCGTATCTGGTGGACGTGATGACGCACCACTGCTTAGGCCACACTATGTTAGTAGTTGGATTCTTACTGATTGTATGGGGTGGACAGGTGTCTTTATGCAGCTAATGACCTCAAACAGGTGCATCTAATTTAGGATAATAAATGGAGTGGAGGTGGAAAAACGGTCCGCTCCGTGTGAAAGGATCCTAACAGGTCTTTGAGGGTCAGAATTCTAGCTGATAGACAGGTGTTCAAATACTTCTTTGCAGCTGTATCATACAAATAAATAGTTAAAAAATCATAAATTGTGATTTCTGTTTTTTTTTTTTTGATTATGTCTCTCACAGTGGACATGCACCTACGATGACAATTTCAGACCCCTCCATGATTTCCAAGTGGGAGAACTTGCAAAATAGCAGGGTGTTCAAATACTTATTTTCCGCACTGTATATATATATATATATATATATTTAAAAAATATTTTTTTAATAAAAAAAGGGGGGGTTGTCACCTGGGGCCCTGGGGATCTTCGAGGCCCTGGGGATCTCCAGGCCCCTGGGGACCTCCAGACCCCTAAAAAAAATGTCCTTTCAATAAAAAAATAAAGTAAAAATATATTTAAAAAATATATTTTTTTTAATAATAAAAAAAAAAAATGGGGGTTGCCATCCGGGGCCCTGGGGGCCTCCGGACCCCTGGGGACCTCCGGACCTCTAAAAAATTGGCCCTTTAATAAAAAATAAAATAAAAATATATAAAAAAAATTTTTTTTTATAAAAAATAAAAAAAGAGGGGGTTGCCATCTGGGGCTCTGGTGGCCTCCGGCCCCCTGGGGACCTCCGGACCTCTAAAAAAATAAAAGAAAAAAAATTGGCCCTTTAATAAAAAATAAAATACAAATATATAAAAATATATATATTTTTTTTATAAAAAATAAATGAAAAATGAGGTGGTTGCCATCTGGGGCCCTGGTGGCCTCCGGGCCCCTGGGGACCTCCGGACCCCTTTTAGGGGGTTCCCACCCGGGCCCCTTGGGACCCCCGGGCCCCTTACAGGTGTAATGCCTGTACCCTCCTGATGGCGTCCCTGGGGATGTCTATACTGATGGGGGTGTCTATATTGATGGAGGAATCTGCACTATGGGGGGCTTGTCTATACTGTGGGGGTCTGCACTAAGGGGTATTCTATACTAGTGGGGGGTCTGCACTAAAGGGGGGAAATCTATACTGATGGGGGGTCTGCAGTAAAGGGGGTAAATCTATACTGATGGAGGGTCTGCACTAAAGGTGGGGTGTCTGCACTAAGAGGGGGGATTCTACACTGATGGGGTGTCTGTACTGAGGGAGGCGGTCTATACTAACGGAGGGTAGTCTGTACTTAGTGTGGGGTCTATACTAACGGAGGGTGGTCTGTACTTAGTGTGGGGTCTATACTGACGGAGGGTGGTCTGTACTGAGGAACGGGGGTTTGTTCTTAGTGAGGGGGATCCATACTGCGGGAGTGGGGTCTGTAGTTAGTGGATGGGGTCTGATATATATATATACATATATAATGTATGGTGTGTGTGTGTGCATGCTGGAGGGGGGGGGGGGGGGGCGGCAAAATGCACCTTTGCCTAAGTTGCCAAAAGTCCTTGCACCTGCCCTGACACTCACTCCCAAAAGATCTGCTGGATGTATAAGTTTCCTATGTATATGGTGTTCTTCTTCACCACCGATTACCTGCCCCAGTGAAATTAAAGAATATGTAAACAACAATTTTAGTATCCTGTTATGCTTGTATTGCTTCCTTCGTGTGAAATCCCTAGTGTGCCTGCTAGTCCCTCTGCTTTCCTTTTTTTTTAAACGGACCACACTAGCATGAGAGCACAGCATGGTAAGTTCTCTAGCTGGGCTGCTCTCCTACAATGATCAGGCTTATGCTGACATGCCTCCGCACAGACATTCACTGGGAAGACTAGTGTGCTGGAACAACATCTCAGGAACAAGCTGATATTTCACCTGGTGACAGCTTCTCTGGAACAAGTTGGTAAGGCACTCTGTAGCAGCAGTCTCTTGATCAGCAGCAGTCGCCTTGTAGGCAGGTACACCTGCAGTGGCAATGCGGGTGAAGGAGGAAGTCGATATGAGTCTCAGTCTCAGGGAGAACATCCCAATGGATGCTGGTGCCACATGTGACTTTGGCGGCCATCTTGGGTCCAGCTTAATTTATTTAGGAACCTGGCTCGTGTGTGGCTACAGTAAGGATAGACCACCCATCTGTCAGGCCCCAGATGAGGAGGGAAAGCACAGGGACACGCCATTCTTCTTGAAAGTCTCCCCACTTGGGTACGGACCAGCCAAGCCGCATTCAACTCCTTGAGAAAGATGCACACCCAAGAAAGTTGGCACACCCAAGACCTACTGCTACTACTCATCTCTGTTAAATCCTGTGAGGACTCCCATTTGGGTTTCTTTCCTCCCGGGCTTGTTGTGTATAGCTGAACTTCAATTTCAATGCAGTTGTTTTCTACATTGGCGGGATATGTCTCTTCTAGCAGCGGGTGCAGAAGGAGAATCAGGAACCATCGTGGGACCTCTAGGATCGGCCTTGGTCCTGGTGCCTAATTTTAACAGCACCAACATTCCTCTTGCTGAGTGGGATGAGAGACTAGAAAGGGCTGCGTGCCTGTATCAAGTTCCAACCCAGCTGAACGTGGAGCTGGCTATCAACTCATTCCAGGAGGACACCCACCGAGCGGTGATGACACTACCGGAAGAGGAGTGGGCCAGCCTGAAATGGTTTCTGAAATGGTTTATACCATGCCTGTAGGGGCTGTTTGTAGAGAATGTGATGGTTCCAGAGTTTAACAGGAGGACGAAAGCCCTAAGCACTTCATGCTAGCACTTCAGAATCTCTGGAAACACTTGGAGACAATGAATGTGCAAACCTGGGCTGATATATTTGCCTTAGGCCTTGGCTTCTTCACCTTTGTTGACCATTCATACGGCTTTACGGGAATTTGCTCAGGACCTGGCCTTCTTAAACAGGATTCAGCCCACTCCTCTAAGGGTTGGAATCTATTGCAGAAGGACCTGGAGAAGGACCGTAAGTGCTGTGGGTATGGTCGCTTTGGACAAGAATCCAAAAGTACCTGCATGCCGTAGTTTAATTTGTGGCTCCCAGGGTAGAGAGACGTTTCCCGGGGACAGTCAGCAAAAGGTCCCATCAAACCACAGTCCATGGTCACACAAAGCCCAGTAGTAAATGCCTTCTTAATGGACAAGAGGTCCTATACCAGAAAGACACAGGATCTGAGGTCACTATCATGATGGAATATGACTTCTAAATCCAGTGGTTTGGGATGCAAGACCAGCTTGACCTTTCTTGGTTGTCCCATAAGACGGCCGATAATCTGCCCAACCTGGTTGAAGGTGTCACCTGGATGAAGATTCAGATAGACAACTAGGTGGTGGAACATGTAGGGGTTGTGGTGACCCACGGCCCAGTAAGTTTTGCAGTACCTATTGTTCTGGGGAAGGACTTGGACTTACCTTGCTTACTGGCCAAGTTTGAGCACTTAGGCCAGCATGCGTGAGGCTTCAGCCTGGGAGCTGTCTGGCTCAATGTGATCTGTTTCTATGAGGCCTATCAGAGGGCAGCGAGGAAACAGCCTGAACAAGTGGGGGTTGTTTGCATGCCACCCAACCAAAATTACTCTTGGAACGCCTCCAAGAGGGGGTCTGGTCTCTGCCCATCAGGGCTCACAAAAAGCTGCAAGCAGCCACAGTAATAGTGGTGCCCTGCAAAGACTCTAGGGGGAGTGGCTGGTTGCTCACACCTTATCCAAGGTCCACAGAAGGAAGGTACTGGTGCAGCTTATCAACCTGGGGACTGCCCTAATTTCTCTCCCTAACCATGTTACCATAGCAGACCTCTACATAGTACCCAGTCACTGTATCTCAGAGGCCCAACCAGAGTTGGAAGCCATTTGCACTCCACTACAGGCAGCCATGGCCTTGTTAGTAGATTCACAATATAAACTACTGCTGGAACAGCTGGCCACCCCCTTCTGGGACTGTCCTCTATCTCAGCAGCAGCTGCTTCACCAACTGCTAGAGAAACACCTATTGGTCTTTGCCACCAGCCCGGAAGACTATGGTTGCACAGAAACCACCAACCACCTGACTCATACGGGGATGCTCCACCCATCCAGGAGCAGTACCACCGCATTCCTCCAGCCCTGTGCCAGGAGGTCAACATGCTATAAAGTAAGGTAATTCGGTAAAACCATAGCCAATGGACTGCCCCTGTGGTTCTGGTGTGAAAGAAGGATGAAAGTCTGTTATTTTGCGTGGACTACCGCAAGCTAAGTGCCTGTAACCACCGGGATGCCCATCCGTTACCCCAAGCTAAAGAGAAAGCCCACGGCACTGGGCCAAGTATTTCTCCACCCTTGACTTGATAATTTTTTTCAAAGACCTTCTCGGATAATGTCCAACACCTCGACTGGGTGATCACCTGTCTAGCACAGTATGGCTTGAAGCTTGAAGCCTAGTAAGTGCCGTTTAATGCGACAGAGGATGTAGTACTTGGGACACATTGTGGAAGCCGGGGGGAATCTCTCCAGGTCCAGCCAAAGTCCAGGCTGTACAGGATTGACACCCCTTAAAAACTGCCTCTGAGTTACACGCCTTCCTCGGACTGGTGGGATATTATTGGTGGTTTATCCCCATGTATGCACAAATCACTCTTCCTCTTAACCAGCTGCTGAGCGGTTGCCATTCCACTCAAAAGAAAGGTGGACTATCACCTTCCATTAAATCCCAATGACAAGGTCCCCAATAACAGGCCTTTAAGATGCTCTAAGACAGTGGTTCTCAATTCCGGTCCTCGGGAGTCGGACCCACTAACAGGTCACGTTTTCAAAATAACTGAAATACAGTTATACAGGTGATATCATTTGCTGCTCAGTGATTGCAGTATTTTAGTCTGCATCTCCCCAAGGTAATATTTAAAACCTGGCCTGTTAGTGGGTCCCGAGGACCGGAGTTGAGAACCACTGCTCTAGGAGGAACTGAACTTGGCATCTCTGCTGGCTTGTGGGGACTACTCAAAGCCCTCCCATGTGTATATGGATGGGAGCTTACAGAGCCTGGGAGCTGTCCTGGCCCAAGTGCAGGACTAGTGCGAGTGAGTGATTGCCTAAGCAAGCGGCAGTCTATGGCCCACCAAGAAGAATCCCTAATGCTACAGTACTTTCAAATTGGAGTTACTGGAGTTATCCAGATTTTCAGTAAAAGTTTAGTGAAAGGAGACGGTACACTGAGACCTCTGTTTTTATTTAATTGTTAAAAACTGCTTTAACTAGGTCCTCTGTGCATCCGAGTATACAAAATATTATGGTTACAGTCTCAAATTTCCTCATGCCACTAATTCAAATACAAAATCTACCAATTGATTTACTCTCATACTAACCATAAACCCCTTGTTCCTTTCCTTTACTCAGTGTAACACTACCCCCGCAAGAGCCACTTTGTATTTTGGGTTTTCTGTTCTATGGCCTCGACTCTAGGAAAAGCCATGTCCTCTCTGACACACCTGGTTGAGTGAAAATGATCACAAAAACTTATAGGAGCACAACCAAACTGTAGCACCAGGGAACAAGCACCAGATACTGGAAGTAAAGTGAATATATTGACACAGATTAACCACTTGCCAACCACGCTATAGCCGACTAATGGCTGAAGCACACACGGTTAGTTTTGTTAGGCCGTCATATGACGGCTCCCTGTGATTGCGCCTGTTTCTGGGCGTGGGGGCGGCACACTCTGTGATCACAGTGTCTGGAGGATACTGCTGATCACAGATCAGGGTAAAGAGCCAATAAGCAGCTCTTTACCACATGATCAGCTGTGTCCAATCACAGCTGATCATGGATGTAAATAGAAGCCGGTTATCTTTACTATTTGTGACATGCATGAAGAGAGGAGAAGAGAGCCGATAAACAGGGCACTGATTATGAGTGTCCTTATTATCAGTGCAGTCCAAACAGTGGCCACCAGTGGCCTGCCAATCATTGCCCATCAGTTCTGTCAATAAGTGCCCATCAATGCCTGCTCATCCGTGTCACCTATCAATCCTGCCTACCAGTACCCATCAGTGCCACCAATCAGTGCCCATCAGTGCCGACTATCAGTGCCATTTATCAGTGCAGCCTCATCAGTACCCACCAGTGTCTCTTCATCAGTACCCACCAGTACCACCATTAAGTGCTCATTAGTGCTGCCAATCCATGCTCATCAATGCCTTCTCATCAGTGTCACCCATTAGTGCCACCTACCAGTGTCCATCAGTGCCAGCTATTAGTGCAGCCTCATCAGTGCCCACCAGGGCCTCCTTACTGGTGCCCACCAATGCCATCTCATCAGTGCCCATCAGTGCCTCCTCATCAGTGCCCACCAGTGCCGCCAATAAGTGCTCATCAGTGTTGCCAATAAGTGCCCATCAATGCCTCCTCATTAGTGACACCTACCAGTGTCCATCAGTGCCACCTATCAATGCCCATCAGTGTCACCTATTAGTGCAACCTCATCAGTGCCCACCAGTGCCACCTAATTAGTGCCCATCAGTGTCACCTATTAGTGCAGACTCATCAGTGCCCACCAGTGCCACCTAATTATTGCCCATCAGTGCAGCCCACTGGTGCCCACCAGTGTTGCCCCATCAGTGCAGCCTATCAGTGCCCATCATTGCAGCCTCATCAGTGAAGGAGAAAAATTACCTGTTTCCAGAATTTGATAAAAAACTATGAAACAGTTTTTGTTTTTGTTTTTTTTAATTATTTTTTCCTTTATTTAGCAAAGAATAAAAAACCAAGTGGTGATTAAATACCACCAAAACAAAGCTTTGTGTGAAAAAAAAGTGTTGTTTGGTTACAGTGTTGCATAACCGCGCAATTGTCATTCAAAATGAGACAGCGCTGAAAGATGAAAATTGGCCTGGTCAGGAAAGGGGGTAAACGTGCCCAGTAGTGAAGTGACTAAGGTAAATGGCAGTAAATACATAAATGAGCATGTAGAAGAATCGGTTCAGTCACAGTAAGTAGACATGTGCACTGTCAAAAAAGTTGTTCGTTTTTGTTTCATTTGTTTTACACTTTTTTCGGAAATTCTAAAATTTGAAAAATTCGGAATTCACAAATTCGGAAATTTGGAAATTTGAAGATTCCGAAATTTGAAAATTCGGAGATTGGAAAATTAGAGAATTCGAAAAATCCAAAAATCTAAAAATATGAGAAATAATCACTAACTAATAATAACTAAGTATTAAATTATAGGTATTGGAATTTCCTTTCAAATATGGCTGTTAGTGAACGCAACGAATACGAATTTATCTGAAGTTACGAATTATCCAAAAAAAAGCATGCCGCATCTAAATAAATGGTGTGGAATGAAAAAATAATAAATAATAATAATCAGTTTTTATTATTGTTCTTTATTGTTATTGATTTGTTACATTGCATTTGTTTCGATACGGTATTCGTTATTACGGATAATTGTAAATTCGAATCAATTTTTTTTGCGTTCACTAAAAGCCAAATTTGAAAGGAAATGCCAATACCTATAATTTAGTGCCCAGTAGTGAAGTGACTAAGGTAAATGGCAGTAAATACATAAATGAGCATGTAGAAGAATCGGTTCAGTCACAGTAAGTAGACATGTGCACTGTCAAAAAAGTTGTTCGTTTTTGTTTCATTTGTTTTACACTTTTTTCGGAAATTCTAAAATTTGAAAAATTCGGAATTCACAAATTCGGAAATTTGGAAATTTGAAGATTCCGAAATTTGAAAATCCGGAGATTGGAAAATTAGAGAATTCGAAAAATCCAAAAATCTAAAAATATGAGAAATAATCACTAACTAATAATAACTAAGTATTAAATTATAGGTATTGGAATTTCCTTTCAAATATGGCTGTTAGTGAACGCAACAAATACGAATTTATCTGAAGTTACGAATTATCCAAAAAAAAGCATGCCGCATCGAAATAAATGGTGTGGAATGAAAAAAAATTAAATAATAATAATCAGTTTTTATTATTGTTCTTTATTGTTATTGATTTGTTACATTGCATTTGTTTCGATACGGTATTCGTTATTACGGATAATTGTAAATTCGAATCAATTTTTTTTACGTTCACTAAAAGCCAAATTTGAAAGGAAATGCCAATACCTATAATTTAGTGCCCAGTAGTGAAGTGACTAAGGTAGATGGCAGTAAATACATAAATGATCATGTAGAAGAATCGGTTCAGTCACAGTAAGTAGACATGTGCACTGTCAAAAAAGTTGTTCGTTTTTGTTTCATTTGTTTTACACTTTTTTCGGAAATTCTAAAATTTGAAAAATTCGGAATTCACAAATTCGGAAATTTGGAAATTTGAAGATTCCGAAATTTGAAAATTCGGAGATTGGAAAATTAGAGAATTCGAAAAATCCAAAAATCTAAAAATATGAGAAATAATCACTAACTAATAATAACTAAGTATTAAATTATAGGTATTGGAATTTCCTTTCAAATATGGCTGTTAGTGAACGCAACGAATACGAATTTATCTGAAGTTACGAATTATCCAAAAAAAAGAATGCCGCATCGAAATAAATGGTGTGGAATGAAAAAATAATAAATAATAATAATCAGTTTTTATTATTGTTCTTTATTGTTATTGATTTGTTACATTGCATTTGTTTCGATACGGTATTCGTTATTACGGATAATTGTAAATTCGAATCAATTTGTTACGTTCACTAAAAGCCATATTTGAAAGGAAATGCCAATACCTATAATTTAGTAAGTAATAGTTAAGTTATTATTAGTTAGATGTAATTTCAAATTTTCGACTTTTTAAATTTTGGGATTTTTGCTCTTATTTTCAGATTTTAGTTCTTTTGAATCTTCCGATTTTCACTTTTATTTTTGAATTTCCGAATTTTCAAAAAAATTCGGAAATTTGTATATTTGCGAAATAACGAATTTGTCTAAATAAAAAAAAACGAATTTGGAACTAAACGAATTGCACATGTCTAACAGTAAGCTAAACAGTGTAATTATTGGTATAGCAGCTTAGAGTAAAGCACCCTGTGATAACCCTACAATAACACATCTGCAATTAGAAGTCCATAACCAGGGTGTACTCTGTATGAATAACTGTATCTATATATGTCTCTGAAAAGGTCCTCTCCCAAGGTCCCTGTGAAGCAGCTAGTTTGTAGACTCTAAACGTTCAGCTGGCTACTGGTGGGCCCAGTTTTTAGGGGGGGTACGCACAGTCTCTCAAAATTTTGCATTCAGTTATAGAAGTCACTAGGTGGGTGGAAGTCTCTCCGTAGTCACAGTGTCTGCTAGCAGTGGTAAACCAATTGCAGCAACAGCCTCTCCCCAGTCCTGGTGATAAAGCAGACCTCAATCCAGATCCACAGATGTTGGCAACATTAGCAGCTCTGCACCTGGCGACTCTGGTCTTAGCACACAGGTCCACAGCTCTGGTCTCCATTTACACTTATGCAAGATCCTCGTCCCAGGACAACATTTACCACAGTGCCCACCTCCTCCCTCTGTTGGAAGGATGCTGAACAGCATTGAAAGCCAGTATAGGAGTCTTATATAGGCACACAATGCAGCTGCAGCACAGTGTCTTTATAGTTGCCCCTCCTGCCAGCTAAGCACCTGGCTACATTAGTACATAAGGATCACTTTACCAGGCATGAATAGATGGTGGTATTTTTTGTTTTAATTTAACGATAGAAGTGTTGTATCCATCATATTGATCCATCAGAATAGGCAGATCTGATAAATCATACTTATCGGTAAACAAAACAAAACTGAAATTCCAGCAATTACATAAACTGCGTAGTTTCATAAAATTGGCATTTTATCTTTTTTTACTGTATACATAACAATAAGCTATCTGAATAAACAGTAGTAAAAGTGACAGTATAAATATACCACAAACTACCCTTTCTGTGAATGTATAAAACAACCAGAGCAAATAACCCTTCAGTGACCATTTAAAAAATGGACTGGCGGTGGTTGGTTGCTGGGATCATCACACTTCAAATGCTTTCCTCTTCAAAAAGTTCCACGGTTACACTTAAAGATGGTGGCTATGACAATATCATAATTGCAATTCACCCAGGACTGCCTGAAAATGCTCAACTCATACAGAAAATCAAGGTAAACTTCCAATATGTAGAATAAAAACACTTTTGTACTATGTCTAAAAATTAGCAAATACTACATTGAGATTGTCGCATGTGCTTTGTCGTAGCAGAGTTTCCAACTTATTCCTTTCTTTATGAAACATACTAAATACATAGGTTCAGTGACATACTCAATGTAGTGTTTCATTTTAATTAAAGGGTCAGGAGCTTTAGGCAATGGTATAGACTAGAGTAGGCATGTGCAAAAGTGAAAAATTCGTTTAGTTTCGTTTAGTTTCAATTCGTCATTTAATAAATTTCGTTACATGTGTTGAATTTGTTTTCGGAATTCGTTCGTTTTCGACCGAATTTCGAAAAATCCGGTCGAAATCGAAAATATTTCGACCGTTTTTCGAATTCGTTCGTTTTCGACCGAATTTCTAAAAATCCGGTCGAAATCGAAAATATTTCAACCAGATTAGAAAACAAATAGTCTCTTTTCGAATAGAATTTTTTTCGAATTAAATCCGAAAATATTTTTTTTTTTTTTTTTTTTCGAATTCCGATCGAATTTAGTCCGCGGGTATTCGATTCGGAATTCGAAAATTTTTTTTTTTAGATTTCGACCATTTTTTTTTCTTCGAAATTCGGTCGAAAACAAACAAATTCCGAAAACGGTCGAAATTTTTCGCTAATATAGCAATTCGGGAATTCGTATGCATCCGAATGTCCGAATAATGGAAAATTCGTCCGAATTTCGATTCGGAACGAAACGAAATGCACATGCCTAGACTAGAGTGCTTTGTGAGTTACTTAGGCCTCGCTCAGTTTTTGAGTATATAATTTCATAAGATCTACTTACTACTTTTGACTTTCAGATTTTGCATTTGCTTATTATTATTTTTTAGCCATATATTTAGTTTGTGCCTAAATCAGTTACAATTTATATTTAAAGAATCAGTCTACCCAGCACTTATAATTATTATTATTTTTTTTGTAAAAGCTGAAGTAACAAGCCACTTGACAATTTATGTTTCTTCTGTTGGGAAAGAGACAATTGAGTACTGTCTGTGATACTTTTTTTTATTTACAGTAACATCCAATTTTTCAGGACAGGCTATCAGGGTGTGTCCCCTTCTTTAAGGTCCCAGCAGTACTGGGAACAGCACATTGTTTTGTTTCTTCCCCACACATGCGCAGTTAAGATTTTCGGCAGACTACAAGTGAAATATTTCCTAAACGGCACAGGAAAACTGCCGGGAATGAGAACATGTTTTCTTTTTTCTCGCCGGGATTCCCATAGTTTCTCTATGGGGAAAGCCTGCGGTGGAGCATACACACGGCCGAGTTTCCTCACCAAAGCTCTCATGGAAGTTTTCCTGCCAGGAAAACCATCCGTGTGTAGGGGGAAAAAAGCTACCAAGCAGGTTCTCGGTTTTCCCCTTGTTTTTCCCAGCAGACTTCTTCCCCCCCGGGAAAAACCGATCGCATGTACAAGGCAAAAGGGTTTACAACTACTTTAAAGAAGGGGACAGACCTCAAAAGCTTGTCCTGAAAAATTGTATGTTAAGGCAAATAAAAAAAGGATCACGGACAGTACTCAATTGTCTCTGTCGCATGTGCACTAATATGGCTTCAATCACCCCAAGCATTCTGTTTGAAAGACCATTGTCTTTGGGTCTGGACACCTGCTTTGACCATTATGGTTTAAACGCCCTAAACATCCAGTTGGTGAGGAACACATTCAGTACTAATAACATCCCCCTCCTGGTATTCAAGACTTTTACTGACTCAGCCCAACAAGTTGCACCTATAACTAAAGTAACACTTTTTGGCAAACCAAACCTTTAACAAGAAAAGTGTTTTACAAAAAGTGAATTATTCCTTCATTAAAAAAGACCAAGAGGAGTTATGCCTCGTACACACGACCGGTTTTCCCGATGGGAAAACTGCCATTTTTGTTTTTGGTCGGGAAAACTGGACATGTGTATGCTCCATAGCAGTTTTCCCGACAGGAAAACTACGAGAAAAAAAAAAGAGAAGTTGTTCTCTTTTTTCTCTTTTTTACTGGCCATGTGTACACGGGGGAAAAGCAACCAAGCAGGTTCTCGGTTTTCCCCTCGGTTTTCCCAACAAACTTTTGACCACCGGGAAAGCCAATCGTGTGTACAAGGCATTAGAAGTAGGGGAGAATTAGTTTTTAGAAGACAAATTAATAACTGGGGAAGGAATGACCATGTATATGTTAACAGAAGAGCAGCAGATAGCAAAAGAGGGAGGATGAGTCTATACAAAAATGAGATTGGGTGGATTTGTAAAGAAATGTATATTGTAATATAACCTAAGCTATGTAGCATTGACTTAATTTTCCCAACCCTAGGACATGGTGAATGAAGCCACCCAATATTTATTTAATGCCACACAGAAGAGACTTTTCATCAGGAGCGCCAAAATACTAATTCCATTGACCTGGTCCAAACAGAACTATACCAAGCGAAAGACAGAGACATATGACAAGGTAAGAAAGAACACCATGCCTGTTGTAAAGCATCAGTGCAGATACAATTTTTAGATGGGCAGCAGTTGTAATTGTTTCTTTAAACTCTTCAGCCCCAGAAGGTTTCACCCCCTTAATGACTAGCCCATTTTTTGCGATACGGCACGACGCTTGCATGTTCATGCAACGCTGTACTCAAACAAAATTTCTGTAATTTTTTTGCCATAAATAGAGCTTTCTTTTTGTGGTGTTTGATGACCTCTGCGGTTTTTAGGCCGAAAAAATAAAATAAAATATATATATATATGTTATTTGCTTTTAACAGCGTTCAACAGCGCCCTGGTAGCTTATTAAGAACTGCAAGCTGACAGCTGCAAAGGCTGTAGATAGTTGTAGTCCATTAATTCACATAACACTGTGAATTAATTCTTTAGATTGTAGCAGCAAGCTGGATGCGTTCCAGATGCATTCCAGTGCAATTTTGGTGCAGTCCAGTGCACTTTTCTCCCTCTTTATTCTTAATCCTAAATAAGAACGTGTGTATTCCAGTGCATTTTTGATGCATTTCGATGCATTCCAGTGCATTTTTTATGCATTTTAAAGCATTCCAGTGCAGGAAAAATGCAGCCGTTCTAATTTTTTTCTGGACGCACTGGACTGCCCCTTAAAGTCTTCTATAGTTCCATCTGATATATAACAGTAAGCTCCCCAGTGGATGTCATTTATAAAAAATATGGGGTCAATTGTAAAGTACATGGTGGTTCTCCATTAGGTCCTCTTAGCCATGCAAATGAGGAATTGAAACAGGGTCAGCAGGGATTGGTTCGATAGCTTGAATAGAAGGACTGCTATGTGTAATGAGACAGAAGCCCCAGGGGGCAATCAATGTACACAAACAGCCAGACACAGAACAATGGAGCCGTCTGGAGGGGGGGGGGGGTTAGCCTTAAGACAGGGCAGAAGACCCCCCACTGTGTAACAGATTTCAAGGAGAAACACTTCCGCATTCCAAGGTCCATGACAAATAGCTAACTTCAGAGCACTGTTCGGTGCTCAGCTAACTTTTCGCTGGTCTCCTGTCACGATCTGATAACTGCAGGGGGAGGTGCTGGGAAACCCCGGCTGACATCCGCCGAGGAGAGGAGGAGACTGGGGGGGGGGGCACTCACATGAGTGCTGAACAGCGCTCTTAGGTAAGCTATTATACCACATATTTTTCTTAAATGACATCCACTAGGGAGCTTACTGTTATAAATCAGAGGGAACTATAGAAGAAAAACTTTGTTATTTTTAGTGCAGGAGGGGAGAATCGGGGAGCTGACAGGCAGGGAGGGGACGACAGAGGAGGACAGAGGGAGACAGGAACACAGCAGAGCAGGCTGCGGATGATGGAGACACGTACACTGACCACGGTGTCAGGGCTCAGCAGCCCTGATATATCGTGGTCAGTGTACAAGGGGGAGGGTATAGCCAAGCAGGATCTGCCAAGTTTTAAAGGTGTTACAGGGGGCCAAATTTCACAGCACAAGCACAAGTGCTTTAAGGGAACAGGATGAAAATGTTTTTTGGGGTTAACAAATGTGTTAATGATCATTAACATCTCTACAGTAGTGATGTCGCAAACCTAAATTTTCCCGTTCGCGACCTGCGAACGCGAACTTCCGCAAATGTTCGCGAACCGGCGAACCGCGCGAACCGCCATAGACTTCAATTGGCAGGCGAATTTTAAAACACACAGGGACTCTTTCTGGCCACCGAAGTGATGGAAAAGTTGTTTCAAGGGGACTAACACCTGGACTGTGGCATGCCGGAGGGGGATCCATGGCAAAACTCCCATGGAAAATTACGTAGTTGTCGCAGAGTCCGTTTTTAATCCATAAAGGGCATAAATCACCTAACATCCCTAAATTGTTTGGAATAACGTGCTTTAAAACATCACGTTTGATGTTGTATCTATCAGGCACTGTAAGGGTTAGGGTTAGAGTTAGGGTTAGGGTTACAGATAGGGTTAGAGTTAGGGTTACAGATAGGGTTAGGGTTACAGATAAGGTTAGGGTTACAGACAAGGTTAGGGTTCACAGTGACAGACCAAACTTTGAAAGACCAAACTCCCCGTTTAACGCAGCGCCAACAACCGCAAACAGTCCATCATCATTAACTGATTCACTTGTATCTGACAACTCAGCAAAGGAAGCAGCAGCGGGTACAACATCATCATCATCACACCATACATCCATGTTTGTAATGCTGCCTGACTGAGACATATCCCATTTATCTACATCCCTTGGCAATAATTGTTGCGCATCACTCATTTCTTCCAAATCATGTGTAAATAACTCCTCTGACAGATCAAGTAAAGCAGCTGTGATGCTAGTGTTGATGGTGGCGGCAGGTGGGCGAGTGGTAACTTGAGAGGTGCCCGAAGCTGAGCTGGAGGAGGATGGTGTGTCAAGGTTCCCAGCGTAAGCTGTAGTAGATTGGGTGTCCTGTGTTAGCCAGTCAACTATGTCCTCAGAACTTTTCGAGTTCAGGGTACGTGGCCTCTGAACACTAGGTAATATTCTAGGGCCAAAGGGAATCCCCGCACCACGACCACGACGGCCCCTGCGGGGTGGCCTGCCTCTGCCTGTCATTTTTTTTATATTAGTTTAGTTGTACTATGCGTGCAAGGTACTTTGACAATTGACACCAGATCTGAGTGGCACTGGTGACACTGGCAGAGGCTGGCAGAGTAGACGCTATAGGTCTGACAAAAAAAACACTCATAGACAACTAACTGTTATTCTCTATTGCATTCAAAATTGTGTGTTTTCATTTAAATGTAATGTACTGTGCCACCAGATCTGAGTGGCACTGGTGACACTGGCAGAATAGACGCTATAGGCCTGACAAAAAAAAAAACACTCACAGACAACTGCTATTCTCTATTGTATTCAAAATTGTGTGTTTTTATTTAAATGTAATGTACTGTGCCACCAGATCTGAGTGGCACTGGTGACACTGGCAGAGTAGAAGCTATAGGCCTGACAAAAAAATACTTGCAGAAAACTAACTGCTATTCTATATTGCAGTTAAAATTGTGTTTTTTATTTAAATGTAATGTACTGTGCCACCAGATCTGAGTGGCACTGGTGACACTGGCAGAGGCTGGCAGAGAAGAAGCTATAGGCCTGACAAAAAAATACCTGCAGAAAACTAACTGCTATTCTCTATTGCAGTTAAAATTGTGTTTTTTATTTAAATGTAATGTACTGTGCCACCAGATCTGAGTGGCACTGGTGACACTGGCAGAGGCTGGCAGAGTAGAAGCTATAGGCCTGACAAAAAAATACCTGCAGAAAACTGCTATTCTCTATTGCAGTTAAAAAAAATTGATTGCTGATTCATTAGCCCTAACAAGGAGCAGAGATCAGATGATTCTTTCAGAACTGGAGTACTGGAAGACAGAGCAGCTTGCAACACTGTACCCCTTTAACTAGCACAGCACCCCACAGCTCTGGGCCCCTTTAAATAGCACCCTGCACCACTGGATCCCTGTATATTACACAGCACCCTGCACCACTGGATCCCTTTATATTACACAGCACCCTGCACCACTGGATCCCTGTATATTACACATCAGCTTGCAACACTGTACCCCTTTACATAGCACAGCAACCCACACCTCTAATCTAACTAAACTATACAGTGTATAAATATATGTACAACTGTTAAGATGTATATATATTCTCTACCCACTGTAAGATTAACTAACTAAGCTGGCTGCTCTATCTATCTGACTAAAAGATATTACAGTCTCGCAGCACTGATTTAAAAAAAAAATGATTGCTGATTCATTAGCCCTAATAATCTTCCAGGAATGGATTTCAGGAGCCCTAGCTAACACTGTCCCTATGCAATCGGCAGCAGAGAAACTATCCCTCCTCTCACTAAGAATCCAGCAGCAGAATGAACGTAAAATGGATGCTGCCCTACAGGTGGGAGGGTCTACTAGGGAGGGTATGCTGCTGATTGGCTGAAATGTGTCTGCTGACTGTAAGGTAGAGGGTCAAAGTTTGCTCAATGTTAATTAAAAGGGGGCGGGTCGAACATCGCATATGTTCGCCCGCGGCGGCGAACGCGAACATGCCGAAATCGCCGCGAATAGTTCGCGGGTGAACTGTTCTCTACATCTCTACTCTACAGTCATCATATGACTATAGGCTCCTGTCAGACCTCAGGTTCTGCATAAGCAAAACACTTTACCACCATTATATCCTAGAACTAGATTCTGTTGTAGACAATTGAGCTCAATTTTATATAAGAACTAGATTAGTGGCTTAGGTCCGGGATGAACTACGCAACCAAGCAGGTTGTCATAGCACAACAGTTGATTTGCTGATCAGCTGGACTGACGTAAGCATGGCGCATGCGCACATCGTTGGAGGTATCTCTCGATGGGAGATACCATTTCACAGCCAGAATTTAAACCTATTCGAACAGCAGGGAAACCAGACCATCAGCACACTGTTAAGCCGCCCTGCAACAGCGAGGCACAATGTGAGAACTACAGTCTCCCCCCCGCTGTTTGTATAGGTTTAAATTGTGCCCGTGAAATGGTATCTCCCATCGAGAGATACCTCCTACAATTTGCGCTTGCGCCCTGGTCACATCACTCCAGCTGATCGACAACTCAGCTGGAGTGCGGCTCCTTCCTGTGCATGCGTGGGCACTATTTGATGGGGGGCACTTCTCGACAGAACACCGGCAACAAAACTTTTCTATGTAATGGGTTGATTTACTAAAAGCAAATAGGTTGTTGGCTTTGCCGGAAATTTTTTCCTTAGTTTATTGAATGTGGTGATAATTCACTTTGGCAAGAATACCCAAGGATAAACATGGAAAAAAACATACTTTTGCTTTTATATGATCGGATAATGGAAGTCACCAGAATTTTCCCTTATTCACTAAACTAAGGGAAAACTCCCTTGCAAAATAAACAGCCTATCTGTTTATTTATTAGATCATTCCCTTTGAGCGTGCCGTGTTTATACACCTGTAATTTTCAAAAGAGATGCTCAGTCCATTTATACCAACACATCCAACTACCTCCTTCTATCCTTAAGTTGCAATCAAACTAGTAAACGTGATCATTTATCCAATAGGGACGCACTGAAGGAATCCTTATGTGGATTTGTTTAGACATTTCTGCATATATATGGTTCATTTAAAGTCTCAGACCAAGCAGATATACAGTATAAACCTTAAAAATGAAAAAAAAAAAAAAATGACATTGCAAAAAAGGATTATACCTTTGTTTTAATTTATATAAGCTTCCTATCGTTCCAGAGGTAGAACTTAAAGTGGAGTTCCACCCTAAAAAACAAACTTTTTATGAACAGCTTGCCTTTAATGTAAAAAAATAAAAATTGCATGAAGGAAGAGCGGCGAGTGTCACAAGTAACTTGTATTTTGATGCTCTTCCATTGTCCAGTGAGCAGAAAGAGGTGTGTCTTGGACCTAGCTGTGCTGCTTAACTGCACTAGATTACAGGACAGGTCTATGCTCTATGGCAGGAGTGTCTAGATCCCAAAACTAACTGTACAGAAGTACAATTACTTTTGTTGTAAGACAGAGTAGCTGTATGTATTTTAAAAAAAAATTCTGCTTACCTGGCTCTGCTGACTGGCACTGGCACCAGAATTACTAGACTTACTGAACATAGTTACAAATCTTTTAGCAGATAGAACAGTTCACATACATGTATTTCCATCATGTTTTTAGATTTTTGCCTGGAGATTAGCTTAGAGAATAAGTTTACAAGAATTTCTTTAATCAAAATGACATGTGAAAGCCTATGAATGAGTCTGATTCCACCCTGTTCAAATAAAGCCTTTTATTGGAAAAAAAAAAAAACAGTCCATAGCATAAACAAAGGCCAGTTTAAGTATATGTTAAATTATACCAGTCTTTAGAAACAGCTCATTAAACAACCACACCAAAAGGAATATTTGAAATTGCCCAGAAGGAATGTGTTGAGGGAAAAACAAAGGTTTGTACTGGGTCCACATTGCAAATTAGGTTTAGCCACCAATTTCAGGGATCTGTGGTTTGATATGCTGCCATGATAAGATTACAGTGGCACGCTGCATGTTAAATTTATTAAAAATAATGCTTTATGAATTATGATTAAAGAACATGTAAACTCAAACACTAAAATAACATACACAGTTTAACTTGCTAAAATACATTAAAATCATCCAGTTTGTCAGTCTAATCAATTCCCAGTCCAGTCACTATGTGATGTACAGTCTTTTAAAATATGCAAAAACTTCTTTTACCTCGCCTGAGAGAACAAAATCCCCATTTATTTGTGCCTTACACTCTTCCCCTTCCAGACACTGCAGCTCACAGGAAGGTTTCAGTAGAAGAGGCAATACTGCCAATCCAGAAAGCAGTTGGTGGACTAGTTGTTGGCAGATTCTGATTGACAGTCTACAGACTTGTGAGTCAACAGTAACACGCCCCTGCAACATTTTCTTATCCTACTGTAGTGTAAGTAGGCACAGCCTATGTTATGCCGCGTACACACGGTCGTTTTTTGCGATGAAAAAAACCCGACGTTTTCTGTGAAGTAAAAAACGACGTTTTTGAAACGTCACTTTTCAAAGACAATTTTGCATACACACTATCGTTTTTTCACAAAAAGCGAGGTTATGTTCACCACTCTTTTCCATTGAAGCTCGCTTCATAACTAGCTTCTGGGCATGCGCGGGTTGAAAAACGTCGTTTTGAAAGACGTTTTTGCTACACACGGTGACTTTTTGTGAAACAAAAAACGACGTTTTGAAAAACGACACAAAAAATTCAAGCATGTTGGAATTTTTTTTTGGTCGTTTTTTTTAAGACAAAAAACGACGTTTTGCCCACACACGATCAATTTAAATGACGTTTTAAAAAACGTCGTTTTTTTTTCATCGCAAAAAACGACCGTGTGTACGCGGCATAAGAGTAACAATGCTGCTTTGAATTCAGGAGCAGTGCAGCATTGTTGCCACCCCATCACAGGTAGCTGCATTAGGTGGACTTCACTGGCAGGATCAACAAATATTTGTTGGACCTTGGAGGGGGACTAAAAAGAAAGCCATAATAATAAAGTGCAGCAACATATATTTTTTAATAGGAGGCCATAAATTCTACATTAAGGCTGAACTCTGAAAACAAAACAAAAAGTACAACCAAGCTCCCAATACTGCAAACTCATTTGGTACTGGTAATTGGAGCCGGAGAAGGAAAGGCAATACACTGATTATATCACTGGGCTTAAAAAAATGTATTTAGCCATACAAATGAAACAACATATCTCTAGGTACAAAATAGGATACAGCTGGCAACTCAGTAATATCCTGTTGCAATTATACTTATTCAGCTTAAAGGCGATTACAGCATAAGTATCTTTCTCAATAAAAAACTGAGCTGCTGTTATACACTTTGTTATATTCTTATATAAAAATAAAGTGTTTTCTATGTGCGAAATTACCACAAGTGCAAACACACAACTATAATGGAAGTATAAATATATAAAAACTAAGGGCCAGATTCAGGTAGGAGAGCGGATCTTTATTATGGAGTAACGTTTGTCATTTACGTTACTCCGCCGAAACTTTCGGAGCAAGTACTGTTATTCACATAGCACTTGCTCCTAAAGTTGCGGCCGCGTAGCGAAAATGAGCCGGCGGAATTCAAATTGGGCGGGTAAGGGGCGTGTATTATTTAAACTAGGCGCGATCCCGCGGCGAACGTACTGCGCATGCATCGACTGTCAGTGCGCATGCTCGAAATTCTGTCAGTGAACGTCAATGACGTCAATCCCCATTCACGGACGTTTTACGCAAACGACGTTAAACATTTTCAATTCGCCGCAATGACGACAGCCATACTTAACATAGGATACTCCACCTAGGGGGCATGTTTTTCTTTACGCCGCGTATCGCTTACAGAAACGTCGGAAAGTCACTGCGTCGGGCCCGCGTACGATCGTGAATTGCCGTCTCTCGCTGATTTACATATTCTCGGCGTAAATCAGCGGGAACGCCCCGAGCGCCCATTTTTAAATTGCAGTTCCGATACGACGGCGAAATACAATTACGCTGCTCGTATCTGAACTCAATCCCGGCGTATCTTGTTTTCTGCATACAGAAAACAGATAAGCCGGCTCAAAGTGTGAGTTATGCTGGCGAATCACTGATACTCCAGCGTAACTCTACCTGAATCTGGCCCTAATATCACAAGCAGTCCATATATTCTCTTAGGCCTTGTACACATGGTAGGTTAGCCAGAGGATAACGGTCTGATGGACCGTTTTCATCGGTCAAAACCGATCGTGTGTGGGCCCCATAGGTTATTTAACCTTAGGTTAAAAAAAGCCAACTTGCTTTAAATTTAACCTATGGATTCCTAACCCATAGGTCAAAACCAATCGTTAGTAGGCACGACGATAGGTTAAAAATCCACGCATGCTCAGAATCAAGTCGACGCATGCTTGGAAGCATTGAACTTCATTTTTTTCAGCACGTCGTTGTGTTTTACGTCACCACGTTCTGATACGATTGGTTTTTTAACTGATGGTGTGTAGGCACATCAGACCATCAGTTAGCTTCATCGGTTAACCTAAGACAACTGTCCTTCAGACCGTTCTCATCGGATGGACTGATCAAGTGTACAAGGCTTTAGTGTCCTTGTTCCTGAAGACATATTATCTGGGGACGAAACGCACTGAGACTGGTACAATACTTTGATATAAAGATATAACATAGTTCATAACAACAGCTCAGCTTTTGTTAAGAAAGATTTTTAAACAGGAGTATATACTTAATAACTATTTTTCAAACCCCAGCAGCTGTCATTTTTTTGCTCACATGGTGGATTTTTTTTTGTATACATAGTGGATTTATTTTTACAATTTTGGTGACATGGGGGTAACATTCTTATTAATATTACAGCAAAGTATGCTTACATTTTCTGGGCATAAGACCCTAATCATAGCATCACCCTGGGCAGCATTTTTTCACAGCTTTCATTTCTTTTTTTACTTATTATTTGTGATACAACATATTCCTGCCTGGAGACTGCCCTTCTCTTATCATACTCTTATACTATACTCACTGTCCATTGCTCTGAAATGTGGGTGCACCCTTGGTGTCCTCCAGAACAATGCAGGGCTGCTGGTTCATCATTGTACAGGGCGATATCAGATTGCTGCCTAAGGGGATCAGTCGTACAAAGGAGGAAGGCTGTGGAAGTGAGCAATAAGTATACAACCTTAAAGTGGAATTCTGCAATAACTCTATCTACTCTTAAAGCTGTCCCCTGCCACTCCTAACACCTATGCTTACTAACCTGTCTAAGAAAGATGTGCATACTGACCTATTTCCAGTCCGGTCATTTGATCTCCCTTATGCAGGGGCTGCATGGGAGAGGAGACAGAGTACTCCAACAAAAACTGGTAATGGCTGGGAGGGTGACATGACCCACAGGCTTCAATGGCCCGTAGGTTGTCAACATGCCCTCCTCTCCCCTGTAGCAGCACTGGCTGACACAGAGGAGCAGGGTAACATGGATTGCAAAATGTGTAAGTATACACATCTTTCTTCCATAGATTAGTAAGCATAAGAAAAGTTGGGGTTATCCCATAATTCTACTTAAATTATCATCCCCTAGGCCAGATCATGGCAAATTGTGGCCCCAGGACTGCATCCGACTATTTGGCTGTCCCTGCGGCGCACGATGCCTCCACTGTATAACTCTCTGAGCCTGTTAGTGAGGAAGCTGACAGGCTCAAAGGGGCATGCTGACATATGTCTGTGTGGAAAGCTGCAAAAACTGACAGGAGAGAGCCTAAGAAGCTGATCAGTACAGTGGGGAGGCTCTGTTCTGGTAGGAGAGTGTTGGTGCTCAAAATTTTTTGGGTGGGCGCAAACAAACTGAACAATTCTGAAAAAAAAAAAAAAAACATCGATTGCAGCCCTACTGTGCCTATCAAACGCAGCCACTGCGCCATCAAATACAGCCTCTGTGCCCTCCAAACGCAGCTACTGTGCGATCAAACGCAGCTACCGTGCTATCAAATGCAGCTACTGTGCCCTCCAAATGCAGCCACTGTACCATCATACTCAGCCACTGTGCCATCAAATGCAGCCACTGTACCATCAAATGCTGCCACTGTACCATCAAATGCTGCCACTGTGCCCCAAAGGCTGCCACTGTGCCCCGAACATTGCCGCTGTGCCCCAAATGCTGCCACTGTGCCCCAAATGCTGCCACTGTGCCCCAAACGCTGTCACTGTGCCCAAATGTTGCCACTGTGTGCCAAACGCTGCCTCCATGCTCCTCCTGGATGTCTTCAACCGTCTACATCCGTCCAAGTTACCTTTTTTGACACAATCGGGTGCTTCAAAAACACCCCCGCCGTTGTAATTCAGGCACCCAGCGTCCGAAAAAGGGGCCAGGCGCCTGAATAGGGGGTGGACATTAGGGATGAGCTTCGTGTTAAAGTCGAGCCCATGTTCAACTTGAACATCGTCTGTATGGCCATTCGTTGAAATTCAAACAAAACGGGTAGTTCAAGCCAAATTCGAGTGACGCGCCACAGCCCATAATTCACTGCGGCATTGCGCGCTGATGATTGGCCAAGCATGCACTATGACCCGCGTGCTTGGCCAATCACAGCGTGCAAAAAACGGAGAGCCATAATTGGCCAAAGCCAGGGTGGCTTTGGCCAATTATGGCTCAGGGCTTTAGCACACGCCCCACACTATGAAAGGCCGCCTGCAGGGTGGCCTCGTGTAGTGTGTTCCGGGCTTGTTCCAGATTAGACAGAGAGAGAGAGATTGTCTTTTTTCTAGCTAGATAGAGCAGGCAGGCTAGTCAGTTAAATTTACAGTGTGTAGAGGATATATATACATCCCAGGAGTTGTACATATATTTATACACTGTATAGTTTAGTTAGATTAGTTCTTCTTCCTCTAATCTGTCAAGCAGTTGATTGTGCTAGCTGCAGTGTTCTCACGTGGTGTATTGCCCGTGTGCTCAGTGCACCTAAACCAACTTGCTGTATACTGCAAGTTTGCTCATTACTTTGCAACTAAACCCACTTGGTGCATAGTGCAAGTGTGCTCATTACTTTGCAACTAAACCCACTTGGTGCATAGTGCAAGTGTGTTCATAACTTTGCACCTAAACACACTTGGTGCATAGTGCAAGTGTGATCATAACTTTGCACCTAAACACACTTCGTGTATAGTGCAAGTGTGCTCATAACTTTGCAACTAAACCCACTTGGTGCATAGTGCAAGTGTGATCATTACTTTGGAACTAAACTCACTTGGTGCATAGTGCAAGTGTGATCATTACTTTGCAACTAAACCCACTTGGTGCATAGTGCAAGTGTGCTCATAACTTTGCACCTAAACACACTTGGTGCATAGTGCAAGTGTGTTCATAACTTTGTACCTAAACACACTTCGTGTATAGTGCAAGTGTGCTAATAACTTTGCAACTAAACCCACTTGGTGCATAATGCAAGTGTGCTCATTACTTTGCAACTAAACCCACTTGGTGCATAGTGCAAGTGTGATCATTACTTTGCAACTAAACCCACTTGGTGCATAGTGCATGTGTGCTCATAACTTTGCACCTAAACACACTTGGTGCATAGTGCAAGTTTGTTCATAGCTTTGCACCTAAACACACTTTGTGTATAGTGCAAGTGTGCTAATAACTTTGCAACTAAACCCACTTGGTGCATAGTGCAAGTGTGCTCATTACTTTGCAACTAAACTGTCAGGCTCAGTACCGGGGAATTGAACCCAGGACCGCTCTGTTCCTATTCCAACACCCTACCTCTGAGCCACTTTCTCAGTTGCTATTTCTGTCTGCTGTCCATCAAAGCCTGGTCCTGAAATATGTGCTGATTGCCTTCTCATTGCAATCTGCACCAGACTCCTGTTTCAGCTGAGGCAGGTTATCCAATTAACCAGGGTATAAAGCCCTGCCTCACTCTGAGAGCCTTGTCGGTTCATTCTGATCAGATCATTCTGTCTGTGCCAACAGTTCCTATATGTTGATCTGCTGCTGCAAAACTGACCCCCGGCTTTTGACCCTTGGCTCGTTTCTGGACTTCTGCTTGCCTGAACCCCTGACCCCGGCTTGGACTTTGGTTACCTGATCTTCACCTGCCCTTTGACCCCGGCCTGTTTTGTTGGACTTTCCCTGTCTTCTCCAGCCTTTGACCACAGCTTGTCTCCTGGACCTGTTTTCAGCCCTGCCCTGACCAGTGAAGTACTTTTGTGCCTGGACGGTCTTCTGTTCATCTGCTGCAGCCTTCCAGTCGGTGATCCGCCTGTACCTGCTCCACGCACCTGACCATCGTCTTCCCGCTGGTACCGGTGCCTCCCGGTGCGTCCGTCCCTCTGTCACAATCTCAGGGGGCGGATCGCATCAGGTCGCAAAGGTAGCTCACAAGTCTGCAAATGGATTCCACTCTAGGTAAGCCCTCACATAAACACACTTTGTGTATAGTGCAAGTGTGCTCATAACTTTGCACCTATACATTGTAATATTGGGGTTGTTTAGCTCTCGTGGTATGGGCGTTTTTCAGTGATTCACTCCAGCCAGGAAGTATGTTTAAGGGCATGGTAGCCCATTTTTATTAAAAAAGCCAAAATAAAAGTCCAAACAAAGGTTTCCCACGCAGGGGGTTCTTCTTCATCAAAATGCTAGCCCACCTGGCTCTCTGTAGCAGTACTTCTGCAGCAATACTTTGCACGTTTTCCTGGTCGCCCAGACCAGCGGAATCCTCAACATAGATGCTTCCCGTCAGCATCTACAACTCTGCCTCTTGCAGTCACTGTTCTGGCTGTCTCCTACAGCCTCAGACTTCTGGAGACCTGCCGTCTCCAACTGGGAGCCATTAGATCTTCCTACACAATGATTATAAAGGGCTGTGCTCACCTGAGCACAGACCCTGCTGGTCATCCACAAGATCTGGAGACAGGATTGGAGATTCCGTCCCACCCAAGACACCATGGAATCTCCATACTACAGAGCCCCATGACAAAGTACCAAAACCTGGAGAAAGTTGCAAAAGCAATCTTTTCCAGTCCACATCTACACTCTGTAGTCTTGCACCTCTAAAGTGTGCAAACTCTGTGTCCAGTTTACAGTGACAGTAGCTCCTACTGTTACAACATACTTGGTGCATAGTGCAAGTGTGCTCATTACTTTGCAACTAAACCCACTTGGTGCATAGTGCAAGTGTGCTTATAACTTTGCACCTAAACACACTTGGTGCATAGTGCAAGTGTGATCATTACTTTGGTACTAAACCCACTTGGTGCATAGTACAAGTGTGCTCATAACTTTGCACCTAAACCCACTTGGTGCATAGTGCAAGTATGTTCATTACTTTGCACATAAAGCTACTTGGTGTGTACTGCACCTGTCCTCTTTTGTTTGAATTAAAAGCTACGAGGTGTGTGTACTGCCTTTGACCTCTGCAGACCATTATAATGTCTGGAAGGGCAACAAGGAGAGGCAGAGAGTCACAAGGGCAAGCAGGCTCTGCGTCTAGAGCTGGTCGTGGACACGGTGCATCCTCATCAGCACATGGGCGTGTGACACGCTCGTCCTTGTTTTCTAAAGCTGGCCGTGTTGAGCCGCAACATGCCAAAGA
The DNA here is from genome assembly GCA_029574335.1 of Rana kukunoris. NCBI lineage: Eukaryota > Metazoa > Chordata > Amphibia > Anura > Ranidae > Rana > Rana kukunoris. Next base: position 165,580,901 of record CM056055.1, on the reverse strand, counting down.
CTTGGTAGAGTGGATGACCAAGCCATCCTCATCCTCCTCATCTTCTCTCACCCAGGCTCAGGGTACTTTGTCTGGCAAAGTAGCTGACAAGGTGTCCTCTTCCCTCTGCTCAATGGCATCACTTACTCTTTCCCTAGTCCCACCATGTCCTCCTGAGGAGTCCCACGAACTGTTTGAACACAGTGTTGGGTACATGCTGCATGAAGATGCGCAGCGTTTTGAAGGCTCCCATGATGGAACACAGATAGAGGAAGGCAGTAATGTGAGCCCAGAGAGGGGGTGCCCAAGAAGGACAGCAATCTGGCAGTCATCTTTCCTCAGTTGCAGCATACTGCCAGGTTTTCGACAGTGATGAGGAGGGAGGGGATGATGAGGTCACTGACTCTATGTGGGTGCCTGATAGGAGAGAGGAGGAGGAGGAGGAGGAGGAGGCACAGGCACATCTCCAAAGAGGCAGGATGCCCTCCAGGGGACAGCTTAAGGGTAGCACACCAACTGCATTACATCGCAGAGCTACGCCTGTGTCTCAGCGTTACTGCAAAAGTTCTTTGGTGTGGGCCTTTTTTGAGACATGTGCATCTGATCGCACCGTTGCTATTTGCAACATATGTCTCAAGCGCATCTCGCGTGCCTAAAACATCACCTGCTTGGGCACCACATGCTTGACCAGACATATGTCAACCTGCCATGCAGTTCGTTGGCAAGCATACCTGAAAGACCCACACCAAAGAACAAAGCAGACCTCCCTTTGCCCCTCATCAGCTGGGATCCCCAACCCCACTATACCCTCAGTCCTCTCTGAAGCCTGCACTGATAGAACTGAAGGTGTAGAATTAGGTGTGTTGCAACTTAGTAGTACATGCTGTACATCGATGGCAGATTGTTCCAGACAAATTTCCCTGCCCCAGCTGCTGCAGCGCCAAAAGAAGAACTCTCCCAGCCATCCACATGCCCAGCGGTTTACTGCTAGCTTAGCAAAATTGCTAGCACTTTAAGTGCTGCCTTTTCAGTTGGTAGATTCTGCCCCCTTTCGTGAGTTTGTGAAATGTGCGGTACCTCAGTGGCAAGTTCCCAAACGCAACTTTTTCTCACGGAAGGCGATTCCGGCTCTCTACCAAAATTGTGGAAGGCAATGTCCATGCCTCGCTAGACAGGGTGGTCAGTGGTAAGGTGCATATTAAGGCTGACTCATGGTCCAGCAGGCATGGACAGGGACGTTACCTCTCTTTCACATTACAATGGGTGACTCTGCTGGCAGCTGGGAAGGACGCAGAGCAAGGTACAGTATTGTTGGAGGTTATTCCACCTCCACGCCTCCAAAACACTACTACTGGTTGTGACACACCTCTCTCCTCCACCCCCTCTTCTTCTTCCTCTGTGGCCTCTTCCTGTGCTGATGTGTCCTTGGAACCAGCCGCGCTCCGTAGGCATACGAGGGGCTACGCAGGAATGCAGGCAAATAGATGCCATGCGGTGCTAGAGCTGGTGTGCTTGGGAGACAGGAGCCACACTGGGGCAGAGGTTTTGGCAGCTCTTCGGGGGCAGGCTCAAAGGTGGTTAATGCCACGACAGCTTAAGCCAGGAATGGTGGTTAGTGACAATGGCACCAACCTCCTCTCTGCCCTGCGACAGGGACAACTAACCCATGTGCCCTGTTTTGCTCATGTTCTGAATTTGGTGGTGCAGCGGTTCTTGGGCAGGTACCCGGACTTACAGGGTGTCCTGAAGCAGGCCAGGAAAGTCTGTGTGCATTTCTGAAGGTCATATAATGCCAATGACAAACCTCCAAAGGGAATACAACTTTTTTCCCCACGCCAGTGGGCCATGATCAGGGATGCATGCACTGTCCTGTCACCATTTGAGGAGGCCACGAGGATGGTGAGCAGTGACAGTGCATGCATCAGTGAGACTGTCCCTCTTATTCACATGTTGGAGCACACACTACGTGGAATAATGGACAGGGCCCTTAAAGCAGAACAGAGGGAGGAAGAGGAGGACTTCCTTACCTCTCAAGGCCCCCTTTATCCAGACAGTGGTCCTGCTTGCCCGCCTAGCACACAGGAAGAGGACGAGGAGGAGGAGGAGGATTGTATCAGCAGCATGGAGGTGGAGCTTTTGACTCAGCATCAGCAGCAGTCTTCAAGGGATCAATTACAGTCCCAAGGAACCCATGGACTTTTACGTGGCTGGGGTGAGGTGGCTGCGGATCCTGTCGTCCTCAGTGACCCAGAGGACTCTGCCCCGAATGCCTCAGCAAACCTACGCCGCATGGCCTCCCTAAACCTGCAAAGCCTGCGTAAGGATCCTTGTATTCGTGGTATCAAGGAGAGGGATCATTACTGGCTGTCAACTCTCCTTGATCGACGTTACAAGGGTTAGGTTGCGGACCTTATCTTGCCGTCACAGAGGGAGCAGAAGATGAAACATCTACGGGAGGCCTTGCAGAAAGGTCTGTGCAATGCGTTCACAGAGACTGGGGGTTACCAAATCCTGGACAACATGTTGCTGAGGCTTCGGTGAGTCAGGGCCATCTTAATAGCATCATGGGCTCCTGGGCAAAGTAATGCTCTGGGGCCCCTACAATGGAGACAGTACAGGTAAACAGATATCAAGTAGGTAGAAGGCAGACAAGTGGAGCTTCCCCTATTGGGTGGAGCTCTGCATTAACTACATGAACAATCATTCTGTAAAGCAAAGAAACAGTGGGAAAATACCCCATACATAAAGTAACAAAGCTGACCTGTGCATATTATATATCTGCTAGATTGATGCCTCCCCAGGAATATGGCACCACTGCCAGCCTGCCTCCACTGTGTATCCATCACTCTCAGTGCCACCACGGGGCCCCCAATTTCAGGGCAGCATTGACTCAAGGACCAGCTGCTTTTGGGGCAAGTGCATGCTTGGGCCCCTGGGAAGTGTCCAGGTGTGCCCTCTCATTAAGACAGCCCTGCGGTGAGTCACAGAAGGAGCAGTGGAGAAGGTGGCCCTCTGACTGTTGCGTTCAGACAATTTGCGTTCAGACAATTTAGTCCGCGGCCCCAAGGTATGACCGGTTCCAGCAACCATCGCCAGCGTCTGTTTTACATGGTGCTGGAATACCTAGGGGCAAGAGTAGACTTGGACACCTTTCCCACTGAAAATCCTCTGGCTTACTGGGTCTTGAGGATGGATCACTGGCCAGAGCTTGCACAGTACGCAATTGAGCTACTGGCTTGTCCTGCATCCAGCGTTCTTTCAGAACACACATTCAGTGCTGCTGGAGGCTTTGTGACCAATCACAGGGTGTGCCTCTCCACCGACTCCGTCGATCCACTGACCTTCATAAAAATGAATCAAGCTTGGATCACCACCAGCTACCAAGCACCTGATGCTGATGTAACTGAATAATTTTTTTCAAATGTCAGATGCCTTGGAGACAAACGGGGGGGCAACAGGGAAATTGCCCTTCATTCCCTTCTCTCTCGCTCTCTCTTCACCTTTCTTTCTTTCTCTTTTCTCTCTTTTTTTCGTTTGCACCCCCCCACCAGCTGCCACTGTAGATAGATAGCTAGATAGATTATTAGCTATCTATCTACAGTGGCGGCTGGTGCTCAAAATTTTTGGTGGGCGCAAAAAAAAACAAAAAAAAAAAAACAATTGCAGCCTCACTGTGCCCATCAAATGCAGCCACTGGGCCCATCAATTGTCACCACTGTGCAATGCCATCAAACGCAGCCACTGTGCCATCAAACAGCCACTGTGCCATCAAACGCAGCCACTGTGCCATCAATTGTCACCACTGTGCCATGCCATCAAACACAGCCACTGTGCCATCAATTGTCACCACTGTGCCATGCCATCAAACACAGCCACTGTGCCATGCTATCAAACACACACAACCACTGTGCCATGCCATCAAACACAGCCACTGTGCCATCAATTGTCACCACTGTGCCATGCCATCAAACACAGCCACTGTGCCATCAATTGTCACCACTGTGCCATGCCATCAAATGCAGCCACTGTGCCATGCCATCAAACACAGCCACTGTGCCATCAATTGTCACCACTGTGCCATGCCATCAAACACAGCCACTGTGCCATGCCATCAAACACAACCACTGTGCCATGCCATCAAACACAGCCACTGTGCCATCAAGTGTCACCACTGTGCCATGCCATCAAACGCAGCCACTGTGCCCTTCAATTGTCGCCACTGTGCCCATCGTCGCCACTGTGCCCATCGTCGCCACTGTGCTCATTGTCGCGGCTGACAATTGCAGCCTCACTGTGCCCATCAAACGCAGCCACTGGGCCCATCAATTGTCACCACTGTGCAATGCCTTTAAACGCAGCCACTGTGCCATCAAACGCAGCCACTGTGCCATCAATTGTCACCACTGTGCCATGCCATCAAACACAGCCACTGTGCCATCAATTGTCACCTCTGTGCCATGCCATCAAACACAGCCACTGTGCCATCAATTGTCACCACTGTGCCATGCCATCAAACACAGCCACTGTGCCATGCCATCAAACACAAGCACTGTGCCATCAATTGTCACCTCTGTGCCATGCCATCAAACACAGCCACTGTGCCATCAATTGTCACCACTGTGCCATGCCATCAAACGCAGCCACTGTGCCATCAATTGTCACCACTGTGCCATGCCATCAAACACAGCCACTGTGCCATGGCATCAAACACAGCCACTGTGCCATCAATTGTCACCTCTGTGCCATGCCATCAAACACAGCCACTGTGCCATCAATTGTCACCACTGTGCCATGCCATCAAACGCAGCCACTGTGCCATCAATTGTCACCTCTGTGCCATGCCATCAAACACAGCCACTGTGCCATCAATTGTCACCACTGTGCCATGCCATCAAACGCAGCCACTGTGCCCTTCAATTGTCGCCACTGTGCCAATTGATGCCCCTGTGCCCTTTAATTGTTGCCACTGTGCCCATCGTTGCCACTGTGCCCATCGTTGCCACTGTGCCCATCGTCGCCACTGTGCTCATTGTCGCGGCTGAGCCAGAGGGGGCAGCGCTCCGGCGCCCTCTATAGACGCACCGCCACTGTCTATATCTATCTATTTATCTTTATCTATCTTCCTTCCTTTTCTTCTTTCTTTCTATCTTTATCTATCTTTCTTTCTTTATCTATCTTCCTTCCTTCCATTCTTTATCTATCTATCTTCCCTTCTTTCTTTATCTATATTTCTTTCTTTATCTATCTTCCTTCCTTCCCTTATTGCTTTCTATCTTTATCTATCTTTCTTGTTTATCTATTTATCTTTCTTGTTTATCTATTTATCTTTCTTGTTTAGCTATCTATCTTTCTTGTTTAGCTATCTATCTTTCTTGTTTAGCTATCTATCTTTCATCTATCTATCTATCTATCTATCTATCTATCTATCTATCTATCTATCTATCTATCTTCCCTTATTGCTTTCTATCTATCTATCAATCTATCTTCCTTCCTTGCCTTCTTTCTTTTTATCTTTATCTATCTTTCTCCCCCCCCCGGGCTGCTCAGTCTAAAATGTCCCAGTCCGGGCCTGCCGAGTCTCACTCTCTCTCTCTCATTACCAGGGCCGGTAGGCTGCCTGTCCTGAGGCTGCTTTGAGCTGTAGCTGACTGCAGCGCTCCCCTCTCTCCTGCGTGTATGACATTGGGAATCTCTGGCTGTGTGTGAGAGCTGGATCTGTGTTTGGCTGTGCTGCCTGTGCTAGACCTGCTCGTGTGATAGTAGATGGAACACTGATTGAATCAGTGTTTTGTCTATCACACAAGCCCGTCTAGGGGGGACCTTGCTAGAGCACACTGCCCTGCCGAACACAGACCTACAGCTCCTGTTTGTTCCATGACACATGTCGGGAGAGGTGATACCTGCTGTGTGTGATCGAGGTAATGCCATGGTGAGTGCCATGCACAGTGTGGCTGCATTAATAGACAAAAGTGGGGCTGCATTAATATACAAAAGTGGGGCTGCATTTATATACAAAAGTGGGGCTGCATTTATATACAAAAGTGGGGCTGCATTTATATACAAAAGTGGGGCTGGATTCATAGACAAAAGTGGGGCAGGATTCATAGACAAAAGTGGGGCAGGATTCATAGACAAAAGTGGGGCAGGATTCATAGACAAAGGTGGGACTGCATTCATAGACAAAGGTGGGACTGCATTCATAGACAAAGGTGGGACTGCATTCATAGACAAAGGTGGGACTGCATTCATAGACAAAGGTGGGACTGCATTCATAGACAAAGGTGGGACTGCATTCATAGACAAAGGTGGGACTGCATTCATAGACAAAGGTGGGACTGCATTCATAGACAAAGGTGGGACTGCATTCATAGACAAAGGTGGGACTGCATTCATAGACAAAGGTGGGACTGCATTCATAGACAAAGGTGGGACTGCATTCATAGACAAAGGTGGGACTGCATTCATAGACAAAGGTGGGGCTGCATTGATATACAAAAGTGGTAGTGCATTAATAAACAAAAGTGGGACTGCATTAATAAACAAAAGTGGGACTGCATTAATATACAAAAGTGGGCCTGAATTTTTATACAAAGGTGGGGCTGCGTTCATATGCACAGTGAGGCTGCAATGATGGGCACTGATGTGGCTGCATTGATCTCTTGTACCATGTCTTCAGTCTCTAAACATCCCTTGTACCATGCCTGCAGTCTCTGACCATCCCTTGTACCATGCCTGCAGTCTCTGACCATCCCTTGTACCATGCCTGCAGTCTCTGACCATCCCTTGTACCATGTCTGCAGTCTCTGACCATCTCCTGTACCATGTCTGCAGTCTCTGACCATCTCTTGTACCATGTCTGCAGTCTCTGACCATCTCTTGTACCATGTCTGCAGTCTCTGACCATCTCTTGTACCATGTCTGCAGTCTCTGACCATCTCTTGTACCATGTCTGCAGTCTCTGACCATCTCTTGTACCATGTCTGCAGTCTCTGACCATCTCTTGTTGTACCATGTCTGCAGTCTCTGACCATCTCTTGTACCATGTCTGCAGTCTCTGACCATCTCTTGCACCATGTCTGCATTCTCTGACCATCTATTGTACCATGTCTGCAGTCTCTGACCATCTCTTGCACCATGTCTGCATTCTCTGACCATCTATTGTACCATGTCTGCATTCTCTGACCATCTCTTGTACTATATCTGCAGTCTCTGACCATCTCTTGTACCATGTCTGCAGTCTCTGACCATCTCTTGTACCATGTCTGCAGTCTCTGACCATCTCTTGTACCATGTCTGCAGTCTCTGACCATCTCTTGTACCATGTCTGCAGTCTCTGACCATCTCTTGCACCATGTCTGCATTCTCTGACCATCTATTGTACCATGTCTGCATTTTCTGACCATCTATTGTACCATGTCTGCATTCTCTGACCATCTCTTGTACTATATCTGCAGTCTCTGACCATCTCTTGTACCATGTCTGCATTCTCTGACCATCTCTTGTACTATATCTGCAGTCTCTGACCATCTCTTGTACCATGTCTGCATTCTCTGACCATCTCTTGTACCATGTCTGCATTCTCTGACCATCTATTGTACCATGTCTGCATTCTCTGACCATCTATTGTACCATGTCTGCATTCTCTGACCATCTCTTGTACTATATCTGCAGTCTCTGACCATCTCTTGTACCATGTCTGCATTCTCTGACCATCTCTTGTACTATATCTGCAGTCTCTGACCATCTCTTGTACCATGTCTGCATTCTCTGACCATCTCTTGTACCATGTCTGCATTCTCTGACCATCTCTTGTACTATATCTGCAGTCTCTGACCATCTCTTGTACCATGTCTGCATTCTCTGACCATCTCTTGTACCATGTCTGCATTCTCTGACCTTCTCTTGTACTATGTCTGCAGTCTCTGACCATCTCTTGTACCATGCCTGCAGTCCCTGACAATCGTCTAGAAACTATGGGATAGATTTATGGCATTTATATTTAAATATTTTTTACTAGTAATGGCGGCAATCATTGATTTTTTAGCGGTACTGCAACATTGCAGCGGACACATCGGACACCTAATTGAGTTCTGTAAGCAACACCTTATTTTCTGGCAGTGCCTCTCCCGAGACTAGACTCTGGATCCGCCCTTGTTGGAGACTGCCTATGCTGATGCTGAGTGACTATCCTGTTATGCTGACTGAATATCATTCTCAATGATCTTGCTGATAGCTTGTAAGAACGTTGTTGGTTCTGGGCACCGCCACCACTGGCTAAAGCCCAATTTTTCTGCCCCTGTTTAACAGGGGCATGTAATTACAATTTTTAAAGGAATGCTCTGCAGCGGGCTCATTGCTGTGCTCCAACTAGAGTATCTGTGAGGGGTTGCAGTTTTGTGGCACCAGCACCAGGGCCTAAGGCCCAATTTTTCTGCCCCTGTTCAACAGGGGTTTGTAATTACAATTCTTGATCTAATATTTCACAGCAGGACGTTCCAGTGCCCACCAAGACTAACTGTGAGGGGTTGCAGTGTTGTGGCAACACCAACACCTAGGGCCCAAATTTCTGCAGTGTATATACGGCAGGCCCCTACTTTAAAACATCCAACTTACAAACGACTCCTACTTGCAAACGGAAGGAGACAACAGGAAGTGAGAGGAAATCTACCCCTTTTCAAAAAATTATTTGTCTTTGGGACAGAAAGTGAGGTGCAATCTTGTACACAGACAGCAAAACAAATTGATAACCCTTCTCTATTTTTTCAGAAATGCTTAAAAAAAAGATTCTATGGCTGAAGCTACACTTTAAAGATGTACCAGTTGAAAATTACAAACAGATTCTACTTAACTACAAACCTACAGTCTCTGTCTTGTTAGCACCACCTGTATACTGCTGTTCAAAGTATATAGGGCCAAAGGGGCTTGCAATGACCTGGGGGGAGGGGGGCGGGGAAACCCATGCTATTTTTCTCAGTGATTTTCATCCATATTGCAGGGACCAGATATTACATTAAAGCCACAAGCAGTTTTAAATGGCCTTTTTCTTATACTAATCTCATTTTGTGCAGGGACAGTTCTAAACACGTGCCAATACTATAGACACCCAGCAGATACGATATTTAAAGGAATTTTAAATTTATTTTTTCACTTTAAAGCAGAGTTCCACCCTTAAAATCACTTTTTTTCATTACATCCAGCATACTGGCGTCAGCGCCAGTATGCTGTTTTTTTTTTTTTTTTTAATGCACGTACTTACTTTATATCAAATCATTGAATTCCAGGCGCACCGCGGAATGTCGCCGCTATAAGGCGTCACGCCTTCCGGAAACAGCCGATTAGCATTCGGCTTTTCTCGGCGCCTGCGCACAGACCCAGGAGCTGACTGCGCAGGCGCCGTATATAGCCGCGTCACGCCCTCCGAAAAAACCCGAACTAGGACCGGCTATTTTCGGCGCCTGCGCAGTCAGCTCCTGGGTCTGTGCGCAGGCGCTGAGAAAAGCCGAATGCTAATCGGCTGTTTCCGGAAGGCGTGACGCCTTATAGCGGCGACATTCCGCGGTGCGCCTGGAATTTAATGATTTGATATAAAGTAAGTACGTGCATTAAAAAAAAAAAAAAAAGCATACTGGCGCTGACGCCAGTATGCTGGATGTAATGAAAAAAAGTGATTTTAAGGGTGGAACTCCGCTTTAAGCATCATTAAAATCGCTACTCCAGAAAAAACAACCGTTTTTTAAAACTTTTTTTCATTGATACTTGTTCCTGGGGCAAGACCCGGGTTCTCAAAGATGTTTTTGGACAATAACTTGCATATGGGGCATTAAAATTAGCACTTTTGAATTCAAACTTTCGAGTCCCATTGACGTCAATGGGGTTCTAAATGTTCGTACGAACCGAACGCGGGGGTGTTCGGCTCATCCCTAGTGGCCATAGATAGATTCATGCTATGCATGGCCGTATGGTCATGCTCCACTGCCTAGGATACATCCTAATGCTCTCCTGCCACTCTGCCACCTGGCCAAGTTCTTTTACTGTACTGATCTCCAGTATATACATTATTATAGGCTTATGTATAGGTACAAACAAGCCAGGGAGGTTTACTTCCTCTTTAAGCCCCCTACACAACTGTTTTTGTTTCAGTTAAAGCGGAGTTCCACCCAAAAATGGAACTTCCGGTTATCCCACTCCTCACCCCCTTACATGCCACATTTGGCATGTAATTTTTTTGGGGGGGAAGTGGGGGCTTCAGGAGGAGTGGGACTGGTTAAGCTTAATCGCCTACAGCAGCCCCTCCCTGTAAGCGATCGCATGGGACACATGACAGGTCCCATGCGATCGCCTGTCCAATCAGCGGCGGGCCACGCCGCTCGCGCATGCGCAGTGCCGCTCGCGCATGCGCAGTGGGTGCCCGGCCGTGAAGCCGAAGGCTGTCACGTCTGGGTGCCCACAGTTGTAATGAGGACACCGGCCGGGGAGGGGGGAGAAGAGCGGAGCCCTGGTCGCCACGTCGCTGGAACGCTGGAGCAGGTAAGTGTCTGTTTATTAAAAGCCAGCAGCTACACTTTTTGTAGCTGCTGACTTTTAATAAACACAAATATTGGCTGGAACACCCCTTTAATGACTGTGTTTCAACCTACATATGAAATTGGTTAATCATACACCTGACTCTAATCCTACAAAATCCCTGACTGTGTATCACCCCTTTCACACCAGCTTTCCAATCAGATCCGCCTGTCAGTTTTTCAGGCTGACCTGATCTTGTAGTGAAATGGAGCCACCTCTTAAGCTGGTCTCGACGTGAAGGTGATTTGACAAATCGTTCAGCAAATCTGGATGATATGCAAGTCTCTTGGTTAGGAACAAGGTGATGAGTCTGGAGAATGCATTGATCTCTTAGCAGCAATCTCAATTTTTGAAATGTACAGGCAACAATTCTGGCCCCAGCAAGTTCAAGCCTACTCCCAGGCCCTTTTGATCAGCTTTTGTTCCAACAGGTTTGGTCTGCTCATATTCCTGCTGCCCCAAGGCTTTTCCTGGGCAGAGAATATAAAGCCCTCTTGGCTCCTCCTGCCTCACACAGGCTATAGTAATTTGTAGTTTAGGACAGTCATTTCATTAACATGGCCAATGCCTCGAACTACATCTTTCAGACTCCCAGGCCTTCTGTAGTAAAGTCTATATGCTTGGTGTAACTTGGCTCTCCCTCTGCTGGCCACCGGAGAATAGAACAACAGCATCATAACTTCAGCAAAAAGGGGCCAAAAGTCAGATGCATTTTGAAGTAAAGTCTTGGTCTTACACTATGGTAGTCCAGTACCTGGCTACATGACCATGTAGCTGCCAGCCGAGCAGTGAAAATAAGTACTATAGAGTGACAGCTGTGAATCCGAGGAAGAGGTCTGCACACAGAATAGGTAAATAACATGCAGATAAGGTACAAGCTTATGAAAAGGTTGTTGTTGAAATGAATGATCTACTGATGGGATCTCTTTAAAAGAGTGAAGATTTGACTTCCGGCCTGCCATAAAAATAAGTTACCTTAACCAGTTGCCGACCGTCCGCCGAATATGTACTGGGCAGTAGCTACAGGCTAAGTGACGTACCCATACATCACTTACCACCCATGATTGCTGTGTCCAAATTCATTCATGCCAGCAGTGTTTCCTGTGCTGTGATTGGCCCACAACTATCATATGGAACCTGAGCCAATCACAGCACCCTGTACCATGTGATTAGCTGTAGCCAATCACATATCACTAGTCATGAATGTAACCCATTTATGACGTTGAAAACGTTTCTGTTACAATGATCATTATTGAAAGTGTAAAGAAAAAAAAATCCCCCCGATGCAATACAGTGTTACAATAGTGAAACTGAACTACTCTAATGAGTGATTAAAAAATGTAATTAAGAAAATTATATGATAAGTCACTAAATACCTGTGCATTGTGAGTTGTCACTTGTAACCACCATTAGAAGAATGCATGACATGGTGACAACACAGATGCACAAGCACAACTGGGAGACAGGTATAGAGTGTGGTTACCCTATAAAAGGAAGTATCTGAATAAGGACCTTCATGGTAGGATGACCAGATATTTATTTAATGAGAGTTTTAGATTTTCTTCAATAACTGTGTGCAAGTGTACCTAGAAGAATTGATGCTGTTTTGAAGGCAAAGAATGGTCACACCAAATATTGATTACATTTGGAATTCTCTTCTGTTCACTTCGATTTTCTTATTTGATAAAAATAAACTATTAACCCTAATTCTTAATTTACAGCATTTTTTCCACATCTGCTTTTGCACAATAGTTTACCGCAAGGCATGTTGGTAAGTGCTGGGTGAGCAAGGTGTGTCATTTTCAGGTGTGCATAGAACAAAAATGATTCATGGCACCTCTAGGGGTAGCGATATACCAACACCTTTCAAAAAAATTGGTATTTTTTTTTGTCCAAAAACAAAAGTTTTTATTTGGAATGAAATACATACAGTCCAAAGTACCATAATTGTAGCAAATATAGCAAACAAGTACAAAACCATAAACAATACAAGCAATGCATTTATACACTAGTCACCATCATTAATGGCCATACAGCCGTGGTCAGCCACCACACTACCCCCTGGTCCAGTTCCTTGACAGGTCAACTTGCCCACCATAATCCAGTGTCAGCACTACATAAACAACATATTTAGCCCACATTTAGTCTAAAGAGCCTGTCCATAATTAGGTCGTTCGCGGCTAGCCCCGGTGTTCCCAACCATGGGTCCCATAATTTTTCAAACTTTCTTGAGCGTCCCCTATGTTGGATATAACCTGTGGGGGGGTGATTGCGACTTCTAATGTTGCATTATCAGCTTATAGGCCATGAAAGGGGCCCTAGTGAGGGCTTCTCTAATATGGGGTTCCCATTCCAGCTGATCTAGCAGATTCAGAAGACATTGTTTAGGATCTAATGGGACCGACACCTAGAATACTGTGTTCAGCGTTTCTGTCACCCCCTTCCAATAAAAATTGGTATTTTTAAAGGCCTCCATCTGCAGCATGACAGGACACAGAGCCCCACTTTGAGCCTAAGTTTCAGTAAAAAGGAAATTTTCAAAGTTAACAGGTTTTAGTTAATTGTTAAAGGAGGGGAGAGAAGTGCCAAGTCAATCCTTTAAACAGCCTAGGAATTTATTCAGTATATAAGTATAAAACAACACTAAAAATGTGCATGAAAAATGTTGGAGCACTTGCAGAGTGCTAGAGTGGGTAGGAACTTCCACATGCACGTCACAAGAGCACAGGAGGGCTGCCGGAAAGACCCTATTGAGCGATTCACGAGCGCTGTGTGTTAGCCGCAGCTGGAGCCTCAATAAGCCTCATGGAGACTAGGGATGAGCTTCGAGTTCGAGTCAAACTCATGTTCGAGTTAAACATTGCCTGTTCGCCGAACAGCGAATAATTTGGGGTGTTGACGGCAAATTCGAAAAGCCACGGAACACCCTGTAAAAGTCTATGGGAGAAATCTAAGTGCTAATTTTAAAGGCTTATATGTAAGTTATTGTCATTAAAAGTGTTTGGGGACCTAGTCCTGCCCAGGGGAGCAGTGATTTTAATAATGCTTAAACTGAAACAATAAAAGTGAAATATTCCTTACATTTTTTTTACATGGGGGGGGGTGTATAGTATGCCTGTAAAGCAGCGCTTGTTTAACGTGCTTAGAACTGTCCCTGCACAAACTGTCATTTCTAAAGGGAAAAAAGTCATTTAAAACCACTTGCGGCTATAATGAATTGTGGCCTCCCGGCAATACAGAGAATAGGCATAGCACTTTATTTATTTTTTGGAAACACTTTACTTATCATTTATTGTAGGTTCACTGGGTATTGATTGCTTATGCATTATTTATTGGGTCACTGTGCATTAAGGTTGATAGCGCTTTATTAACCCTTATTTATGTTATAAATAGTGAACATTTTTCTTTTAGGCAGACATTATTATTGCCAACCCTTACCTGAAATATGAAAATGATCCATACACTTTACAATATGGAGGCTGCGGAGAGCCAGGAAAATATATACATTTTACACCAAATTTTTTGCTGGATGATAAGCTGCTTTCAGTATATGGACCCCGAGGTAAATACAGTTTTAATATTTTTTGTCATTTTTATCTGTACCATAACCAAGAAAATAATGATGTTATGGGCTTTATGAAATCTATTTGATATGGGTAAGATCCATATCCTATATTAAGTAATTGATAGCAACTACTTGGAAATCTAATTTCCCTGGCCTGGCTACAGTAAAAAAAAGTATATTAACCACTTCCATACAGGGCACTTATACACCCTCCTGCCCAGACCAATTTTTAGCTTTCCCGGTTAATCTGCAATTGGCGGGCGGCAAGTGGTAATGGTGGCTAAAGGTCACTGCACTTTAAACCAGGGGTATTAAATTAAAATTCATAGAGGTCTGATCAGTAAAATTGTCTACCAACATCACATCACAGTCTCCCATTTACAGCAGTGCCCCTCTTCATACCTTCATATCACACCCCCCACCTTCATTCAAAGCAGTGTCCTCAACCCCCTTTTACAATCACACCCTCCCCACAGCAGTGTCCTCTTCAATTTGCAGCAGTGACCATGATGTAAATTGTGTCTGACATGTTTGTTATACAGTATAACTGTAATTACTAAATTTCAATACAATGCACATAAAGAATATCTATATATATATAAAACTCAACGTGTGTGTGTGTGTGTATGTATGTATGTTCCAGCATCACGTCCAAACGGCTAAAGATATTAACATAAAACATGTTACTTATATGTCGGCAACAAACATAGGATAGGTGGTTTAACCCTTACCCACCCCCATTTGCCATGGTCGGGGTTTTTCTTTAAAGTCCCATTCAACTCTATGGGAAAGGGTTTTTCTTTAAAGTCCCATTCAACTCTATGGGAAATACATGTTACTTCATAACTTCCAAACGGCGGTTTTTGTTTCAAGTCCCATGCAAGTATATGGGACTGTGGTCTCTTCATCACAGCTCAGCCACAGCTACTGATGTCATCACAGGTCCTTCAACCACAATCTCTTCATCACAGCTCAGACACACCTACCGATTTTATCACACGTCATTTTTTTTTGTTTACAACGATTTTATTGTAGAAAAGGTCAGGTTACAAAACAAAAATATAACAATGAAGGTACAGGAATGTATTCAATTAGTATTAGAAGTATTATTAACGGTGAACATTGTATAGGAAGAAAAGGGTATGGTTAGTGATAATTAATCATGAATCAGATAGGTGGTGTCCCAGAGAACCCATTTTTTTTTATATCGAGGCATAGAGTCATATAACGTATGATGAATCCTCTCAGAGAGTTTGATGTTTGTCATACGGTTGAGGATCTGTGGCCAAGGAACCGAAGTGGAGCGCTAGTTAAAGGCTATGGCCCAGTGAATAGAGGTGAGAAATGTGTGGATAAGCCTTGTGCTAGATGTTGGAATGTCCTGAATAGTGGAGAATAAAAGGCATCACAGGTCCTTTTACCACAATCTCTTCATCACAGTTTAGCCACACCTACTGATGTCATCACAGGTCTTTTTACCACAATCTCTTCATCACAGCTTAGCCACACCTATCTCTTCATCACAGCTTAGCCACACCTACTAATGTCATCACAGGTCCTTTAACCACAGTTTTTTTTTTATCACAGCTCAGCTACACCTTACTCCACAAGCTCTGCACTGCATCTTCAGGTCAGTATGTGGGCTGGCTTGCAAACCATGCTCATGCCACTAACCATGCCCTCTCCACACCCCTCCCACAAGCCACACCCCTTCTAATTTCTGCCCATTTTTATGAGGGCTACCTCAGTAACTTTTTCAATTTTATGTTGAAAAATGTGATACAGTACATTTCAATTGTGACTTGCAAGTTTATTAACATTTTTGTTTGTGGATTATTTTAAAGGGTGAAAATGCCTCAATTAAACATTGTGTTATTTATTATTTATTTATTTATATTTATATAACTATGATTTTCCTCCCCAAAAGGTTAAGATAGGAAGACCGGGCAATGCTGGGTATTCAGCTAGTAATAGAATAAAAATGCATTCCATATATGAAAGGTACAACCAAAACATCATAATAAAATAACATAATAATCCATATTAATAATAATAACGTCAGACACATAGCCCATGTATCACACAATACATCTTTATGTGCATTGTATTGAAATTTAGTAATTACAGTTATATAACAAACTGGTCAGACACAATTTGCATCATGGTCACCCCCCAGCTGTAAGCTTCATACAAAGTTCCAAACCTCTTTCTTCAGTGAGCTTTCATATTCTCAAGCTGGTGATTGGTCCCTGGGACTGCTCTGTGTCCTAGAAACGAATCACCTGCTGGTTAACTTGAAAAGTTTACTCAGACAGCTCCCAGTCTCGCTTTTCATCCAGTGCTGCTGTGTCTTCTGCTCTCAGTCCAGAACTGTCTTGCCTCCTGCTCTCTGCTCTGCTGTGAGAATGACAGTGGTAAGGACTGAGGGAAATAACTGGCCCCTAAATGGTGCAATTGCAGCAGTCTGAATGGGACAACAGGGATGAACTGGCCATTGGGACTACCGGGAGTTTCCCGGTGGGCTGATGGCTCAGTGGGCCGGCTTCAGTGACAGCGGACCACTGCCCCCTTTCGCTCCCCTGTCTCTCCCTCCCTGCATCGCTCACCTCCTCTCCCTCCCCGCAGCGCTCACCTGGGGGGAACAGAGAAGCAGTGAGAGGACCAGAGGAGCAGGGACGACGACAGAGGAGCACGGGGGAGGGGACAGACAGCTGACTCAACAGCTATGGCCTGGGAGTTTCTCACTTCTGCCTATTATTGTCCCATGGGGGGGCACCAAACTGATTATTTGCCCCCCGGGTGAAATAATGTCTAGCTTCAACACTGGTACTGCCTATAAGAGTACCAGTACCAGCCATTCTACTCTAATAAAGTAGAAGGCTAGTGGCTAGTGAAGGGGGAGAGGGGGCTTGGGTGGCTGGGGGGGGCAGGAGTTGTGCGGCCACCATGGGACTGACTTGTGAAAGTGGGCCAGTCTGGATGAAAGTACAGGGCCCAATTTTTGTCCCAGTCCAGCCCTGTGGGACAGTGACTAGTTCTGGACCCAGATACAGTATCTCAACAAAAGTGAGTACACTCCTCAAATTTTTGTAACTATTTTATTATATATTTTCATGTGACAACACTTAAGAAATTACACTTTGCTACAATGTAAAGTAGTGAGTGTACAGTCCATTACCTTTACCCTCAGCTTTAGCAAGGCAGTAGTCATCTTGGAAGTGTGTTTGGGGTCGTTATCATGTTGGAATACTGCCCTGCGGCCCAGTCACCAAAGGGAGGGGATCTTGCTCTGCTTCAGTATGTCATAGTACATGTTGTCATGCATGTTTCCGTCAATGAACTGTAGCTCTCCAGACACTTCCACCACCATGCTTGACTGTGCTCAGGTTGCTCAGCTGTCGGTTAATTGCCAGAACTTATCGTTCCACAGTGGCCCACCTGCTGATCAACTACTGCTCATCAGTCAAGCCCACAGCCAGCCCCTCCTGGCTATTTAAACTGCCTGGTTCATTTCATCAATTGCCTTCGCCTTGGTCGAACATATTTGGAGACTCTCTGCTGTGTTTCTGTTGAAGACTTGCTTTCTGTTTCCCGATCCTGTCTGCTGCCTCTGACTACGCTGATCTCTGCCCCCCCCCCCGATTTCCTGGCTTGTTCTGACTACCCAATTTGGCTACTGAACCCTGTCTATGTTTTGACTACGTTTACTAGTTGTGCCATTTTTACAATTTTATTAAAAGGTGTGATTTTTACTGCATTTTCTGTCTCCGTCTGTTTCATGGTTCCTGACAAGCGTATGGTCTGAGCACTGACAGGCTGACCCCCCCACCCCTTCAACCTCTGCAGCAATGCTATATTCCAAATCCCTAGAGAGCCACCACACATATGTCTCCCGGGTTCTACAGAGGTTGAGAGATAACCTGTATTGTAACTTGGAGAAAAGCGCCTTCCATCGTGAACAGGTTAAATTTCTGGGTTATGACATTTCTACTGTTGGTTTTTCGATGGACCCAGAGAAATTATCTACAGTTCACCAGTGGCCTTGACCCGTAGGTCTATGTCGATTACAACGTTTTCTTGGCTTTGCCAATTATTATCGAAATGTATTCAGAACTTCTCTTCTCTGGTCAAACCCCTGACTGATATAACCAGAAAGGACAGTAACCCACAGAAGTAGACTCTAGGTTCCATTAAAGCCTTTGAGTCTCTCAATGCTGCATTTGTTTCAGATCCTGGGTTGGCACAACCCGATCCTACACTACCCATCATTCTTGAGTTTGGTGCATCTGAGACTGGAGTGGGCACCCTTCTGTCTTAACCACTTGAGCCCCGGGCCATTGTCAATTGACGGCCTCACGGTGGCTCTGAAAATCCAACTGGACGTCAATTGCCCGGCGCGTGCCCGAGATGCCGATGCGCGTGCCTGACGGTCGCGATGTCCGCCAGGTACCCCCAATCGGCAATGACAGAGCAGGGACGTGGAGCTCTGTGTGTAAACACAGAGCTCCACGTCTTGTCAGGGAAGAGAGGAGACCGATCTGTGTCCCTTGTACATAGGGACACAATCGGTCACCTCCCCCAATCACCCCCCTCCCCCCACAGTTAGAACACAATACAGGTACACATTTAACCCCTTCCTCACCCCTAGTGTTAACCCCTTCAATGCCAGTCACATTTATACAGTAATTAGTGCATATTTATAGCACTGATCGTTGTATAAATGTGAATGGCGCCAAAAATTTGTCAAAAGTGTCCGATGTGTCTGTCATAATGTCGCAGTCCCAATAAAAAAAATCGCAAATCGCCGCCATTACTAGTAAAAAAATAAAATGAAAAATAATAATAATTCTGTCCCATATTTTGTAAGCGGTTACTGCGATTTTTTTTTTTTTACCAAAAATATGTAGAAGAATACGTATCCACCTAAACTGAGAACATTTAAAAAATATAGTTTTTTTTTTCAAAATTGTTGCTTTTTTTGTTTATAGCGCAAAAAATAAAAACCGCAGAGGTGATCAAATACCACCAAAAGAAAGCTCTATGTGTGGGGGAAAAAAGGACGTCAATTTTGTTTGGGAGCCACGTCGCATGAGTTAAAGCGCAGTGCCGGAAGCTGAAATTTCACCTGGGCAGGAAGGGGGTATATGTGCCCAGTAAGCAAGTGGTTAACATCCTACTGTAACGGAATGGCCCGTGACAGACTGAGATATTCCTATGTCTAGGGTCACCTTATGTCCACTAAGGCCATAGGGTGACAAAGAATCATAATTCATATATTACAGAAGACATTAATAAGGGACATTAATAATAATTCATGTTTGCAGGATGTCTTCAAATATCAAAAGCTGTTAGCTATTCAATCTGGGCACACATGCTTTTGAAAGGTGTTAATTCAGGTCTACAAGACCAGAGTGAGTCATACCTTTGTATAATATGCTATTGAAATATCTTAAGGTGTTGGCTATTCACTGTGAGGACATTCCGTTGAAGGTGTTGATTGTACCCACTCTCACAAGACTTTGCCATTGTGTGATAAAGCTGTCTAGAGAACTTATTCAACTAGATGTCTGTGTTACTATTCAAGGTTAATTGAACACTATTGAAGATATGGTGCCGACAAGTCTACATGGTTAGCTTACCTGAATGCCTTTTAGAGTGTGATTGAAGCCCCCCATGGTGTGAAGGGGGGTGGAGACTACATTGTCCTGTGACTAACTGCATTATGCTTGAGACTGTATAAGAAGCTGAGAAAATACTAATAAATTGTCATATACCTTTGGAAGCAAGAACGGAGCTCTGTCTTGTCTTATTCTGGGAAAGGATATGGATCGTGTATGCAATATTGTCGGAGTGTGTCAGATAAGCTTGTCGTGGTTGGATGGAAAGTCGTAAGCGGTGGTGACCGTTACATTTGGTGGCACAGCAGTGGGGTGATTCCATCTTCAGAAGGACGGCTACAAGGACACAGGACAATGGAGGCGGTGTATGCACGGATGAAGCGCTCTTCCCTCAAGGACTTACTGGAGAGCCGGGGCAGACCGGCCAGCAACCGTAAGAAGATGGACATTATTGCAGAACTTGTCCAAATGGATGGAGCGGAGAGGGCTAGCATAACGGAAAGACCCAGCATAATGGAAAGGCCCAGCGTAACGGAAAGACCCAGCGTAACGGAAAGGACACCTGAAGAAGCAAGTTTTAATCGGGCTGTTGACCTAAGACTGGCACATTATGGTCCTAACCCTCCACCGTAGATCAGGGACCGAGTTATTGCGGCTCTGAATGCCACCTTGCTACAGCGAAGAAGTGCTGCAGCAGCTGAAGTCACAGCAGCACCAGCTAAAAGGGGAGGAGAGGTGCAGATACCAGTCTCCATGGAAGAGGAATTCCAAAGAAGGTTACAAGAGATGCGGATACAGCATAGAGGACCAGTATCAGAGGAGGTCCTGTTGGGAGGGTCGGATGTGATTCGGTGCCAACTCTGGAAGGAAGCGTTCGCTCGGGAGCAGCAAAACCAAGGAAAGGTCCTGCCCTCCATCTATGCAAGGTACTGGCCGCAGTATGACGTACGAATGCTGTTGTTGGGGAAACAACCGAAGCAGGAGTGGACAGCTGAGTTAAGCAGGTTGATCCGGGCAGAGATGCAGCTGGATGAAAGCTACAGAGCCCTCCAGTGGTATGTAGCCCAAGAGTGCCCGTGGCCAGCAGATGACAGCCCCACAGAAGGCTATGACTATGATGGCCTGGGATTATTATATTGGAGGATGTCCAGTGATCCCGACTTTGGGGATGATCGGGAGTGGCGCTTGGAGGACATAATGGAGCGCAGAGAGGAGAAATTGAATATCTCGGGAGGCCACTGGTCACAGGAAGATTTAGAATTTCTGGCCATTCAAGAATGGGAGCTGGAGGTCGCCTACAGACAGCTGCTAGACTCGGCTCAGCAGCAGGATGGGGCTCCCATTGCCTGGGACTATGAGGAAAGGTCAGATAACTGTGAAATCCTGACTGATGAATTGGCAGTGGAAAAAATTGAGATTTTCATCCCTGGTGCCCCAGGTCTCTGCTCCCAACTACCGGAAGAGAGGGACCCTGTGGTCGTGGATGGGACTGTGGTCTCCACTCACAGCAACCCAGCGGAAGAGCTGGCAACAGAACAGAGGGTCACGAACCTCTGCTCTTCACTAACGGAAGAGGGGGACCCTGTGGTAGTGGATGGGACTGTGGTCTCCACTCACAGCAACCCAGCGGAAGAGCTGGCAACAGAGCAGAGTGCCCCAGGCCTCTGCTCCTCACTAACAGAAGAGGAGGACCATGTGCTAGTGGATGGGACTGTGGTCTTCACTCACAGCAACCCAGCGGAAGAGCTGGCAACAGAGCAGAGTGTCATAGGCCTCTGCTCCTCATTAACAGAAGAGGGGGTTCCTGGGGTAGTGGATGGGACTTCAGTCTCCACTGGCACAACCCCAGAAAATGGTACAGGACTGGGACAGGAGGATGTCTGCTTTGCAAGCACCGGGGGGTTTTCACCAAGCACCAGTGGATGGGACTTCAGTCTCCACTGGTATACCCCAGGAAGGGGGGGCAGTTGGCCCAGACCCCCAACAGCATGATGGACTGAGCCCAGCCACCCTGCCTTCTCCCCAGCGGCAGGCGTGTTCTCTGAGAGAGGCAGAGGTTGGCGGGGTGAGTAATGCTCAGTTTGGGGCCATTTATTTGGGGTACAGTATGGATACCAGCATTGGAGGACTGGAACTACTGACGGACTTCGGAGTCAACCCGTTTGGGATTACCACCTGTGTCCGTCTCCCACCGAAAGGGGAGAGATGTATCGGAATGGCCCGTGACAGACTGAGATATTCCTATGTCTAGGGTCACCTTATGTCCACTAGGGCCATAGGGTGACAAAGAATCATAATTCATATATTACAGAAGACATTAATAAGGGACATTAATAATAATTCATGTTTGCAGGATGTCTTCAAATATCAAAAGCCGTTAGCTACTCAATCTGGGCACACATGACTTTGAAAGGTGTTAATTCAGGTCTACAAGACCAGAGTGAGTCATACCTTTGTATAATATGCTATTGAAATATCTTAAGGTGTTGGCTATTCACTGTGAGGACATTCCGTTAAAGGGTGTAGATTGCACCCACTCTCACAAGACTTTGCCATTGTGTGATAAAGCTGTCTAGAGAACTTATTCAACTAGATGTCTGTGTTACTATTCAAGGTTAATTGAACACTATTGAAGATACGGTGCCGACAAGTCTACATGGTTAGTTTACCTGAATGCCTTTTAGAGTGTGATTGAAGCCCCCCATGGTGTGAAGGGGGGTGGAGACTACATTGTCCTGTGACTAACTGCATTATGCTTGAGACTGTATAAGAAGCTGAGAAAATACTAATAAATTGTCATATACCTTTGGAAGCAAGAACGGAGCTCTGTCTCGTCTTATTCTGGGAAAGGATATGGATCGTGTATGCAATATTGTCGGAGTGTGTCAGATAAGCTTGTCGTGGTTGGATGGAAAGTCGTAAGCGGTGGTGACCGTTACATCTACCTCTGAGAGCGTATGCATCTTTGTGGCTACTTTTCAAAGAAATTGTCTTCTGCAGAATGCAATTACAAGAATGGGGACAGAGAATTGTTAGCTATCATTTTAGCTCTTAAAGATTGAAGGCATCTCCTTGAAGGTACCACTGTGCCGGTCCTCATTTTGACTGACCATAAGAATCTTACATACTTGTCTGAGGCTAACTAAAATTATCTCTCAGAAGAGCACAGTGGGCTCTTTTTCTGTCAAGCTTCAGTCTCATGCTTCATTTTCGCAACAGTTTTCCTCCGCTTCCAAGATTGAGTCCGTGCCTGCAATACCTCTCGATCACATTCTGGCTACTATACACACCAGTCTCACCTCACCTTTAGGTGACAGAATTTGTGCCACTCAGATCCAGTATCCTCCCGGGAAACCTGGTGACCACTGCTTTGTCCCTGAGAAACTCCACACTGCTTTGCTCCAGACTTAGAGAAAAGGGTAGTGCTGCACTGTAAATGGGAAATGGAGTAATCCTGTAGATCAGTGGTCATCAACCTTGTCCTGTAGGGCCCACTAACAGGCCAGGTTTGCAAGATAACTGAAATACATCACAGGTGATATCATTTGCTGCTCTAGTGATTGCAGTATTCTAGTCTGCATCTCCCCAAGGTAATACATAAAACCTGGCCTGTTAGTGGGCCCTGCAGGAATGGTTGATAACCACTGGTGTAGAGGAAGTGTAGCAAATACTTATATGTGGAAAAATACAGTCTGACTACTGATCATGATGACAATCCAGTGAAAAAACATATAACATCAAAATGAACGTGCTACAGTGCAGCTATATCTAGCTGACAGGGGTGTAACAATTTAAATACCAGTACTGGTAAGCATGTCCTCATAATAAAGTGTAGTACAATAATAAAATGGTGTACTATTACAAAATAAGGTGAACAACGTGCATAACACACAAAGTGACTGAAATAGGCTAGGTTAAATGTCCATGCAACAAAAGCCTATAAACATAGCAAAAGTCCAAAATAAAAGTGCTGGTGTAGATGCCAAAATACACCGTGAAGAAAAAATAGGTTTCCAGTGTTCTCTTCAGAGTAAGTGAGGATGTCCCCTTACCTTACTGCTGTAAGGTAACAGCATATAAACCCAAGCACACTTTCTGATCGTATCCACATAAGATGTTATCCAGATGGACTGCAATTGAAGAGACAGATCCCTCTCAGTAGTAACGTCCGAGGAGTAACAGTGACTCCCACAGAGAGAGATAAAATGCCAATAGTGTAGTATTGTTTAAAAAATGTTTATTAACAAATTAATACACTAGGGTATTCACATAGCTGTGATAAAATCAGGCATGTAAATAAGAAAGTACGTTGGCCGACGTCACCTCTGGTACCTCTTGGTGGACTCTTTATTACACTCATACGCGTATTTGTCACTTCTCGTGACTTCTTCAGGAGTCACCAGACTTACCATTCTCCCAAAACCGCCGACCACTCAGGAAAGAATCAACTCATTTGGACTATTTCTCAACAAATCTGGTGGCCTAGTCTCCACGCTGATTTGACCACCTTTTGTAGATGCTTGTTCTGTATGTGCATAGAGTAAGACACCATGAAACCTTCCAGTGGGCCTCCTACAACCCATACCCAATAGAGAGAGGCACTAGACCCACCTGTCTATGGTTTTTATTGTAGAGTTACACAACTCCCAGCGCAACACAGTTATTCTTATTGTGGTTGACCGGTTCCCGAAAATGTTGCATTGTATTCCACTACAGAAGTTGCCCACTTCCAAAGAACTGGCATTCATTTTTGCTCGGGAGATGTTTTGATTACATGGTCAACCCAAGGTTATCATCTCTGACAGGGGTAGCCAGTTTGTCTCTAGGTTTTGGCATGCCTTTTGTGCACAGTTGGGAATTCAGCTTTTCATCTTTTCTGCGTATCACCCGTAGTCTAATGGAGCTGCAAAATGAGCCAATCAAGCCTTAGAGCATTTTCTACACTGCTATATTTCTTTCTTCTGATTTTTACTGTCTCTGTCTGTTTCATGGTTCCTGACACTGACAGGCTGACTCACCACCCCTTCAACCTCTGCAGCAATGCTGGCAGCACACATACATCTATTTTCCAAACACAACCTCTGAGATATGACGCTGGGCACGTGCACTCAACTACTTTGATTGACCATGGCAAGGCCTGTTTTGAGTGGAACCTGTCCGTTAAACCGCTGTATGGCAGTGGCGTCACTAGGGTTGGTGTTACCTTGTGCGGTAAAACATGGTATCACCCCCCACCCACCAACTATAGTCGCCCCTCAGTACAGACCCCCCTCATGATAAACCACCTCCCTCCATCAGTACAGACCCCCCCTCAGGATAAACCACCCCCCGCCATCAGTGCAGACCCCCTCACGAAAAATACCCCCAATAAGTGCAGACCCACCCCAGGATAAACCGGCACCCCTTCAATAGAGCAGACCCCCTCAGGTTAACCTCCTCTCAATAAGTGCAGACCCCCCCTCATGCGCTTGGGCAGTGGGCAGAGGAGGCTTCAGTGTTCAGCCATCTGGAGAGTTGCTTGCTCAGAACGTCACTCTCCGGGTGGCGCACCTGTATACAGTGTAAGGAGGCAGCTTCAGCAGCAGTGAGGGGTCTCACTCAGGCAGAGATAGCGTGGCGCCAGCACGTTTTGGCTGAAGAGCCCTGCCTCCAGGACCCTCCGCCGCACTCTGCATGGTGTCACCCCTCTGAGAGTGTCACCCAGGTTTGACCCGCACCCCTCACCCCCCACCAGCAACACCACTGCTGTATGGTCTTGGCCATCATGCTGCAGCTCAGTTTCAGGGTCTTGACAGTCTTCTTATAGCCTAGGCCATCTTTATATAGAGCAACAATTCTTTTGTTTAGATCCTCAGAGAGTTCTTTGCCATGAGGTGCTATGTGTGGCACCATTAGAGAAATTTCCTCTTTCTTACTGTCTCGTTGCCAACTTTCTTCCCAGACAGAAAAACATCTTGACTAGAGAAAAATAAAAATTAAATGAAAAAGCTTCTCCATGTTGCTGTAATAAAAAGGGTAAACAGTGTTTGGGTTAAACCATACATGTTTGCTCATAAAATACATTAAGCCCTGGTTCACATTGGTACGATTTGACATGTTAAATCACATGTCGAATTGGCGGCATTTGCCGGCAATGGCAACGTCCTAATTGGTGCGACACACACGAAATCGGGACTGACAAGTGGGAGTGAAATTGTTCGCGTTTAGCTGAACTTGCACGGCTTCATTCCCACAGCTCAGTGTGAACCTGGGCTTAACGTATAAGGTAGGCTTTGATTTTTTTTTTTCTCAATTTTTCCGGTTATTTTTAATTGAAATTACAATATAACCTCTCTTCTCAATTGACTGATGGTGTTGATGTATGTTATATATTCTCATTTTCACAGGAAGAGTGTTTATTCACGAATGGGCTCATCTACGGTGGGGGGTCTTCGATGAATATAACTTTGAAAAACCTTTTTATGTTTCAACTGACAATATAGTTGAAGCAACAAGGTAAACACTTTTATTCGTTTCTGAAATGCATAAATTAGGCATTGTAATAAGGACTATACACACTTGAATAATGTCAGCCTTTTGTACAATCTCCATCAGTTCCCCATAAACGCTTAATTCACAAATTGAGGCCTGTTTGCTTAGACTATATGGTAGATGCCTGGTTACAGGGGCGCAACCAAAGGGTGGTGATACATAGTGTGTACTCAAAATTGTCTGGCATTGTAAGGAGGGTACTCCAAGACTCTTGGGCACGACCAAAAGGGTGGCGATACATAGTGTGTACTCAGAATTGTCTGGCATGGTAAGGAGGGTACTCAAAGACTCTGTCTTAGGACCAATTGTGTGTAATTTATTCATAAATTATATAGAGTTTGGTATAGATAGCTCAGTATCAGTGTTTGCTGATGATACAACTCTAAGCAGGGCAATTGCTTCACATCAAGATATATAAACCTTACAATAAGACCTCAATAAAATAAAGGGTTCGACAACTACTTGGCAAATTAAAACTTCAAAACCTTCCGCCTAGTATTCTCTTGCTGAATTTAGCCACGAATGTCCAAAATTGGTCAGAAGAAGGAAACAATATCTATCACTAATTGTATATTTTGAGGTTTGGCACTGCATCCTCCTTGCTGCCAGTCCTATCTCTGTTGCCAGGGGAAGACTTGGCTGGTTTGGACTGATGGCCCTGAGTAGAGATACTACCCATAGTCAAACCTCAATCAGAGCTGGACCTGCAGTCAGTGACAAACGTGAAGCATTATAAATCAATCTTCCCCTATGATCTTCCAGTATCTTATTCCATTGTTGCTCTAACATGTCATGTGACCTAATGCAGAGAGCTGCAAAGAAAGTTGTTGGAAGCATGCAGAACTGTGAAATGTGTTGTGCTTGGCTGACAAAGAAAGAGGATTTGTGATGATGTACAAATACAAAACAAATACAATATATCATGATTAGGGATGAGCTTCGCATTCAATATGAACGTATGTTCGAGTCGAACATTGTCTGTTCGTACGTTCGACGAAATTCGAACAACAGCGGTTGTTCCAGCCAAATTCGAGTGACGCAAAGCGGCTTATAATTCACTGCGGCATTGCGCGCTGATGATTGGCCAAGCATGCTGTATGTCCCGCATGCTTGGCCAATCACAGCGCGCGAAAAACGAAGAGCCATAATTGGCCAAAGCCTGGGTGGCTTTGGCCAATTATGGCTCAGGGCTTTAGCACACGCCCCACACTATATAAGGCAGCCTGCTGGGCGGCGTTGTGTAGTGTGTTCTGGCTTGGTAATGAAAGCAGTCAGAGAGATTGTATTTTTAGATAGCTAGATAGAGCAGGCAGGCAGGCTAGTCAGTTTAGCTTAATTTACAGTGTGTAGAGGATATATATACATCCCTAGGAGTTGTACATATATTTATACACTG
This sequence comes from Rana kukunoris, assembly GCA_029574335.1. NCBI lineage: Eukaryota > Metazoa > Chordata > Amphibia > Anura > Ranidae > Rana > Rana kukunoris. Next base: position 165,553,249 of record CM056055.1, on the reverse strand, counting down.
TATAGCTTAGATAGATCAGTTCTTCCAAATATACTGGCAGGCAGGTGATCGTGCTATTTAAAGATGTTATCACAGGTATAGACACCCAGCAGGTACAATATTTAAAGGATTTTTTTTTTAAGCATCAATAAAATCACTGCTCCTGGAGCAGTGATTTTAAAGATGCTTAACTTAAAAAAAAAAAAAAAAAAAAAAAAAATTCCTTTAAATATTGTACCTGCTGGGTGTCTATAGTTTGACTGTGAAAACGTCTTTGAGAACCCGGGTCTTGCCCGAGGGAACATGTATCAATGGAAAAAAAAGTTTTTAAAATTGTAATTTTTTCAGGAGTCCTGCTCCTGAAAAAACAACCGTTTTTTAAACGTTTTTCCATTGATACATGTTCCCTGGGGCAAGACCGGGTTCTCAAAGACGTTTTCCAACAATAACTTGAATATTGGTCTTTAAAATGATTGTTTTTGAATTCGAACGTTCGAGTCCCATAGACTTCAATGGGGTTCTAAAAGTTTGCGCGAACGGTCAGTCTGTTCAACGGTTCTGGTGCGAACCGAACGCGGGGGTGTTCAGCTCATCCCTAATCATGATGATGGCATAGTAGTTCATATTTTTTTCAGGGGGTCCATATAATTTTTAAAGAGCAGCAGTCATGTTCATCTCATAATAAGTTCCTTCTTTACTATTCATCTATCATGTTCCCCCTTTTTTAGCATATGTATGTAAAAAGGAGTGTTACAATAATCATTGTTCTTTAAAGCCATCCGACTGATTGAACAAAAACTGAGCTGATTTCCACATATTGGAGGTGGAAGGGGAAATCCTCTCCATTGTGTCATTGTATTCTAATATTAGGACTCTCCCGCTAATTAAAATACAATAATCATCGCTTTAGCTTATGGGCTGCATGTGCTGATTGAGTGGAAATTTTACAACAAGCCCTGTTCATGAAAAGTTGAGAGATAAATCGACTTCTCATGGATGAGAATGGCCATAGATGAATCAAAGCTCAGCCAGTTCCAGCTGTAATTCAATCCATGTATGGCCAACTAAAGACAACAGGAACGTTTCAGGGTGGCTACCACTTCCTACAGCGCCATGGTAAACTTTTTGTGGTTCACTTTTAGCCCACGGGAAACTGTCCCTACCATAACAGGACCCATTGGTTGTGTTTGCCTTCTTAACCAAAAAGTTCCTCTCTGTCTGCTGCACAAGCTACTGGCCAATGGGTATCAATATAACAAATACAGCCCTGGTATTCCAAATTACTACTAACAGTTATTCAGGATAGTACATTTTTTGACCTGCTATATTTTCCTTTCAATAGATGTTCCCGTAATATTTTTGGAGTATATATTAAAAAATTAGACCAATGTCAAGGAGGTTCCTGTGATACACGCCCGTGCTCTTATGACTCCAACACTGGTCTCTATGAGGAGGGATGCATGTTTGTGCCTGATAAGTACCAGCAGGTCAAACAGTCCATAATGTATCTGCAGGCATTACCATCAGTAAGTATTTTACTTGTGTACTATTTAGATATTCATAATAGGCATAACTACAAGTTGTCTCATAGGCTCTGATTACTACGCATGGAATATATAACAAGGCAAATTAGTCCTGGTTAATTAATGTATTATAATGACTCTGATGTTAAAAGATGTCAGGAAGCTCATGCAGCAGGTGCTAATTCCTGTGCAGCAGGTGCTCATTTTCATATGCATGTGCAGGGTCGTGACCATAGAAGCTTAAGAAGCACATACCTCAGTGCATTTTTGTGCCCCCAGATCCTGGTGCCTGGTGGCCTATTTAAACCTAAGGCCTGCCTAACCTCAGCTCTGGTTCCTGCATTCTGAGTGGGTATAAATCTGCTAACCTTGCTACTGACCTGGCTACACTTGCCACTTATCTCTGGATCATCACTGTCTGTTATTTCTGCCACTTATCTGTGCTATTGATCTCATCTTGGACTTTTGGTCACAATTCTGCTTCCTCACTTCATACCTTGTCACCAGAACACTGCCGATTCCTGTCTGTCTTAGACCTTGAACCTGATTGTGATTTTGCACCTATCTGCTAGGCTGCTGCCGAACATAGCTTGTGACCTGACAACATACAGCCACAGGGAGGATCCTTGTGTACCCAAGCGTAAGTTCACTGATCCAGATTTCAGCCACCTGCACCCTTCCACTGCCCTAGTGGTCCCTGTCTTCATTACCAGGGATCAAAAAAGAAAGGGGTAGTCCTTCACGCCGCACATCTGAGGAATCCTATTGAAGTGGATAGAGTGGCAACCTTAACCAGGACACGCCCCCATAGAATTGGGTGTCAAGGAAGGAGATTATGTTATGACTTAGGTTTAATCTCAAATCAACAACTGACCTAATTGACAAATAATAGGTCTGTGAGATAAATAAATAAATCAGAAAGTATTGACACTGAGAACCTGAAAAGTAAGAATGGAACTAAATGTTTCGGTCATGGAAAATATATATATATATAATGTAATAGTCAAGGCTACAGTCAGTGATCTTCCAGGAGAAAATGGAGGCCGTCTCTCAGAGCTTTTAAATTTAAATCCAAGGTGATGATATATATCAATAAAAAAGGTATGTATAATAATGATAGTAGTAGAAAATATAAAATTAGGATTGGAATTAAAAATTGAGGTTGAGATGTCCACGTGAGTGTCTCATAGAGTGGGGCTAAAAAATGTGTCTGCAGAACTCAACTGAATTGTACTGACTGGCACTATGTGGTTGTATGGAAAGTAAAACATGGAACTGGGTGCAGCTGGGTGACTGGGCTGGAGAGTTTGCTGTGTAGAAAAAGGGTTGTCTAGAGTCCAGACTAATAATTCTGATGTCTGTCAAAAATGTTTTAAAGTGTGAAACAGTTTGAGGAAATTCGCACTTGATAAGTTTAAGTGAAAGATGATGATGTATCCAAAAATAAAAATAAAATATGCACGATAAATGCAAATAATTCAAAGATATGTGACAAAGTGTTAATTGCTGTGAATCAGTGATATGAAAATAAAGTGAGAGTAAAGGGCAAATCCACTATGTTATGAAAAAAATATTTATAGCTATGAATTAAATGAATCAGCCAAGAGTATATGGAGACATTGTATTTTTTTAATAATAAACAATGTTTGTGACAAATATGAATCAAACAATTGGACAGGGGTCTTACAGCTGAAATAATTCTGCCTCCCAAATCTTAAAGCGGAGGTCCAGTGATTTAAAAAAAATTAAAAGCCAGCAGCTACAAATACTGCAGCTGCTGACTTTTAATAAATGGACACTTACCTGTCCAGCGCGCCCGTGATGTCAGCAGCAGAAGACGAGCAATTGCTCATCTCTCCCCTGCCCCCGCTGCCATCCTCGGTGAGGAAATCAGCCTTGCGGCTTCACTGCTCGGTTCCCTACTGCGCATGCGCAAGGCCTGCTATTGGGGTACTAGTTAAAGGAAAGGGGGCATGGAGCACCAGCGGTGTACACGAAAAGAAGAGGATTGGGGCTGCTCTGTGCAAAACCATTGATTGCACAGAACAGATAAATATGGCATGTTTTTTTTTCTTTTTTTTAAATAAACCTTTAGAATTATTTAATTTAAACCAAAGAACCCCTTGGTGTTGCAGGCAGACTTTGCTGCAGGCACCGTTGCAGCTCCTGAAGAACATAGAAAATGCAAAATATGAGGACTTGGGCGTTTGAAATGAGGATACATTTTACCACATTTTCTTTATATTCTTATGCCGCGTACACAAGACCGTTATTCATGTCATGCAAAAAAACAACGTTTTTCTCAACGAGATTTGTTGTGATTCCTCTCAAGCCTGCCTTGCATACAGACGTTCGTGAAAAAAATGCTCGAGAAAAGCGCAGTGATGTACAACGTGTACAACAACACTATAGAGGGGAAGTTCCATTCGAATGGCGCCACCCTTTGGGCTGCTTTTGTTAATTTCTCAGTTTCATAACTTGCTTCTGAGCATGCACGTTTTTTCCCCCTCGTAAAAGTGTACACACAAACAGTTTTTCACAACGTGAAAATGAACGACGAGAAAAAATAGAGCAGGTTCTCATTTTTTTTAGCACATTTTTCTTGTCAACAAAAATGCCCGGGAGCCTTCACACAACCGCTTTTCACAACCAATTTAAAAATTGCATTTTTCTCGTCTTGAAAAACAGTCGTGTGGAGGCGGCATTAGGGCTCATGCACACCAAATATGTCTGAAAACACATGCTGTATCACTTGTGCTTGAACTTGTATTTCCATCGTCCCTATTTCAGTTGAAAACTATATTCACGACAACTAATATGCATTAAGGGTATTTTCCAAATGTACTGCAGTACTTACAATGGGACCAACTGTTGCCAGTAGATTCTGTAAAAGTGGAACTCCAGCATGTTTTGTAAGCTTTGGATAAAGTAGGGGAAAAATTGAACTACTTTTGCTTTCCACACTTAGATTTCCCTTTGCTCTCTTTTCTATCTGATACCCCTCACCTGGAGAGAAAATTTGGCAAAAGCTCTCTTGTGAGGGAACATCAGCAATAAAACATTTAATCTAACTATAAACCATTCTACTTTTATTGCTCGTATAATTTTCTCCCTTTTTTTCCCAGGTGTTTGATTTTTGTAACGCTGATAATCATAACATTGAGGCTCCTACGCTACAAAACAGAATGTGTAATTTGCGCAGTACCTGGGACGTCATTATTAACTCCACTGATTTTAATTCCACTTTACCAATGGATAATTTCAATATTCCTATTCCCTCAATCTCATTGATACAGTATAAAGACAGGGTGGTTACTCTGGTGCTTGATGTTTCTGGAAGTATGGGAAATTATGTAAGTTATCATTCATAGTTGGTGGTGTTGTGTTCCACACATGGCTTTGTTTGATCGACTTTATTTAATGTTTTATGTATAAATTGCAGGCATTACTGGTCGGAACTACGTCTGTAGCATAGGGTGACCACATTTTCAAACTACCATTCAGGGACACCCCTCCCAAAAATCAGCTTGTGCTGCAACAAATCACAGCACAGTGATTGGACACAAGAGCCAGGATTTATGATTTCTCCAATCACAAGCAGGGGGCGGGGATTGTGCTCTTTCAGGCATTCCAGGCCAGGGCAAGTACTGTTAGTGCTTAAAGCAGTGATGTGGCAGCCTTTTTTGGGGGCATCAGATTGGCCCGGGGGTAGGTGTGTCAGTTTCATTCCGGGACACTGTATTGTCCTGGAATGAAGCTGCCCGGGACAGACCTGCAAAATGCAGGACTGTCTCGGGCAATCCGGGACACGTGATCACCCTACTGTAGCAGCCCATGTGGCTGCTATTGGGCCCTAGCTAGACTGTGGCCCAGTGGGGGCCCCAATGATAAGGAGTGGTGGGTGAATTTTAAGTTAAACTAAGTCCCATTCACACTTCCTTCAGACTGCTGTCACTTGTAAATAAAGGAGCTGGCAAAGGATAATGTCCACTACTCTTCCATTGCGTCTGACTGTTGACATCATATAATGCAGGGAATGGCAATGGAGGAGTAGTGGAAGATTTCCTCTGACAACTCTTGGTTATCAAGTGACAACAATTGTGTAAGCTGTCACTGCATCTGTGGATCCATGCTGACAGAGGTCTGAATGGGTCAAAAACTAACTACAGAGGCACCCACCAGTCCATGTGCTCAATTATCACTGCATCTTTTTCATTTGTAGGGGTGGACAGACTAAGACTCAGCCTGAGCAGTAGCTGGAAGTTACTTTTTTAACTCTACTATACACTTTATTAATAACTCTACTGTATGTTCCCCATTCTGTATTGGTTCATTCTGTATGCCATATTGTATGTTCCCCATTTCAAACTGGCTCATTCCATGTACCATGCTGTACATTCAATATTCTGCACTAGTACCTTCTGTGTGCCATGCTGTACCTTCACCATTGGACATTACTTCTATCTGGACATCATTACCTAATCTGCACCATTTTATTATGCATGCCAGGCTGTACATTAGAGCTGCACAATTAATCGTGGAGAGAATCGCAATCTCGATTCCCCCCGCCCACGATCTCCCCGCGGGATGACCCGTGATTTTCAGGTGCGGCCATAGAAAACGCACTGAATTATTCTCACCTGTCCCATGTGCATGTGTACCGGAAGTCGGTCACATTCCCCATCCCCACCATCCTCCAATCCGCAGCAGGAAAGTCATCATCTGCTGCCTGCTGCCACGCCGCATGGCATGCCGGGATATGTAGTCCCGCCTCTGTTAGTGAAGTGGGAGGTCTCCTTGTATAACTACCAATCCCAGGTTTCCTAGCGGGCCTTCTTCCAGACAGGGAGTGGAGCAGAGAATGCTGACTGGAGCTGGGAAGATGAGGGCAGGTGCTGGGGGACCCGGCCGTAGCTTTACCGCTGGAGGAGGCAGAAGACGGGGGGCACCAAGGTGAGGGCCGGTGGAGGGGTTCTGTGTAATCCGGAGCCTGAGTGAGAGAACCATTGTACTACCTGGGGGCCTTAGCGAGAGTATACATATATGGATAGGGGTGACAACATGGGCAATGGTGACAACATAGATAGGGGTGACAACAACATGGGAATGGTGACAACATGAGTAAAGGTGATAACACATGGGCAATGATGACAACATGAGTAGAGGTGACAACATGGGCAATATTGACATGAACGGGCTTTACTACCGCTTTAAAAAAAAATTGAGAATCGTGAGAGAATCGTGATCTTCATTTTATGCAAAAGAATCGCAATTCTCATTTTTCCCAGAATCGTGCAGCCCTACTGTACATTCACCATTCTTCACTGGCTCATTCCACATGCCAAGCTGCACATATCCTATTCCAGACAGGCTTCTGTATGCCATGCTGCCCATTGACTATTCTCCACCAAGTCATTCTACATAGCATGTTGTATGTTTATCCTTCCATAATATCTCAATCCAGACACCATGCTGTACTTTCAATCATTTGCACAGACTTTTTTCTGAATGCCAGGCTGTATGTTTATTATTCCACACTGACTTTATTATACATGTCATGCTGCACATTCTGGCCCAGATTCAGAAAGAAGTTACGTCGGCGTATCTATTGATACGCCACGTAAGTTCTAGGATGCGCCGGCGTATCTTTTTTCTGTATTCAGAAAGCAAGATATGCTGGAATTTTGCTAAGATACGAGCAGGGTAAGTCTCTTACGCCGTTGTATCTTAGTTGCACATTTACGCTGGCCGCTAGGTGGCGCTTCCGTGGATTTAGGCGTTGAATATGCAAATTAGGTAGATACACCGATTCACGAACGTAGTTGCGCCTGGCGTATCTATTTGCGTCGTTTACGTAAGGCGTCGGACCAGCGTAAAGTTACCCCTGCTATATGAGGCGCAGGTAATGTTAAGTATGGACGTCGGGACAGCGTTACATTTTTTGTCATTTACGTCGAAAGCATTGACTATTTGCGATGTGATTTCGAGCATGCGCACTGGCATACGTCCACGGACGGCGCATGCGCCGTTCGTTGGGCGCATGCACAGTTCGTTCGGCGCGCCATTTACGCGGGGTCACGAGTCATTACCATACAACACACCCCTTACCTGCCTATTTTGAATTACACGGGCTTACGCCGGCCCAATTACACTACGCCGCCGTAACTTACGGCGCAAGTTCTTTCTGAATAAGGAACCTGCCTCACTAAGTGACGGCGGCGTAGTGTATCTGAGATACGCTACGCCCGCCTAAAGATAGGCGATTGTTTCTGAATCCGGGCTTCTGTATTTTGCACTAGCTTATGTATGCTATGCTGTATGTTCACTATATGTACTGGCTCATTATGAAAGCTTTGATATACAGAATCTCACAAAAGTGAGTACACCCCTCACATTTTTGTAAACATATTATTATACCTTTTCATGTGACAACACTGAAGAAATTATACTTTGCTACAATGTAATGTAGTGAGTGTACAGCTTGTATAACAGTGTAAATCCCCTCAAAATAACTTAACACACAACCATTAATGTCTAGACCGCTGGCAACAAAAGTGAATACACCCCTATGTGAAAATGTCCAAATTGGGCCCAAAGTGTCAATATATTGTGTTTGGTCACCATTATTTTCCAGCACTGCCTTAACCCTCCCCAGAGCTTCACAAGTTGCCACTGGAGTCCTCTTTCACTCAGGGGCGGACTGACCATTGAGTCACCTGGGCACTGCCCGAGGGCCCCATGCCACTAGGGGGCCCCATCAGGGTTGCCAGGCTCAGTAAAACCAGGGACAGTATGTAAAAATCTATGTTTTTTTTTTACATCTGTCCCTGATATGTCCAAAACTGACATGCTTTTGATGTGAAAATCCTGAGATTTTAGCTGCCCTGCCTCTGCACTGCCTCCTGGCGTGGTGGCCATCTGTAAGTCCAGGGGCCCCATAATCTTCTATTGCCCGGGGCCCCTATGAGTTGTCAGTCTGCCCCTGCTTCCACTCCTCCATAACGACATCACGAAGCTGGTGAATGTTAGAGACCTTGTGCTCCTCCACCTTCTGTTTGAAGATGACCCACAGATGCTCAATAGGGTTTATGGCCAGGAGACATGCTTGGCCAGTCCATCAAATTCACCCTCAGATTCTTTAGCAAGGCAGTGGTCGTTTTGAAGGTGTGTTTGGGGTCATTATCATGTTGGAATACGGCCCTGCAGCCCAGTCTCTGAAGGGAGGGGATCATGCTATGCTTCAGTATGTCACAGTACATGTTGGCATTCATGGTTCCCTCAATGAACTGTAGCTCCCCAGTGCCGGCAGCACTCATGCAGCACCAGACCATGACACTCCCACCACCATGCTTGACTGTAGACAAGACATACTTGTCTTTGTACTCCTCACCTGGTTGCCGCCACACATGCTTAACACCATCTGAACCAAATACATTTATCTTGGTCTCATTAGACCACAGGACATGGTTCCAGTAATCCAGTATGAAAGAGTGAGAGCGATAACACCAAATTTAACACACCTGCTCCCCATTCACACTTGAGACCTTGTAACACTAACGAGTCATATGACACTGGGGAGAGAAAATGGCTAATTGGGTCAAATTTGAAAATTTTCACTTATGGGTGTACTCACTTTTGTTGCCAACAGTTTAGACATAAATGGCTGTGTGTTGAGTTATTTTGAGGAGACAGTAAATTTACACTGTTATACAAGCTGTACACTTACTACTTTACATTGTAGCAAAGTGTAATTTCTACAGTGTTGTCACGTGAAAAGGTATAATAAAATATTTACAAAAATGTGAGGGTGTACTCACGTCACGTCTGTGAGATACTGTATATATACAGTTGTGCTCAAAAGTTTACATATCCTGGCAGAATTTATGATTTCTTGGCCATTTTTCAGACACACAGTAGATATATATTACACAGCAGGCTCCTTATTGGGATTGTATGTTCCTTTACTTTTCTGAAGTGTTTAAATAACTTTTAATATTTTTTTCAGAACCGTATTCAACGATTATACCAGGCAGCAGAAATCTTTGTTATTCAGATCATTGAAGCTGGATCTTATGTGGGAATTGTCAAATTTTCAACATCTTATGAAATTGCAACTTCACTGATGCAAATTAAAAATGATCAGGATCGAAAGACCCTGAAATCCTTTCTTCCAAAAAATGCAGATGGAGGAACAGATATATGTTTAGGAGTTTTGACTGGAATTGAGGTAATATTCTGAATTATTGTGGATATAGTGTACTATAGCTGCCCTCTGGTATGGATTTTAAGGGGAATGCTTACCAGACCCTTATCGGAGCATGCAACCCTGGGCTGTGGTTATGGGGGGCCTGCAGGCAGGGATCGGAATCTGGAAGCCCCCTTTACATAGTACGCCTACCCATCCACCAAAAAAGTTTCAAAAATTAATAAAAACACAGAGACAATTTTCTTTATTAAAAAATAAAAAAACAGTGTCCCCTGATGTAAATCCAATTATCAAATACAATGCCTGCCGCACCACCGGACCCGCAAAAAAATGAAAAAAAATTGCTCCACAGTCTAGTAAGGCAAATCAATGAATGCCTGGCTTGCCATTTGACAGTTATTTTACTGTATAGGTAAGGGCCCCTTGTGACATCACCGACCCAGCACGCACTGGTCAGTGATGTCACAAGGGGGGCGGTGCCACCAGATAATGTCACCAGTTGGCCTAGACCAGGCTTGTTCAAAGTCCGGCACATGGGCCAATTGCGGCCCGCGTTCCGGTTTAATGTGCACCCCCTTGTTGATTTGGATATATATCTTATTCATCAGCAATGCCTCGGAGGGGATGGGACGAGTGTTGTCAGATTACATACAGCAGCATCTCCTGAACTGCCATTGGACGACTGTTCTGTAAATTATAATAGACGGGACTTTGTATTAAAGAGGCCGCCGAGTAAACAGGAGATTCTCCTGTATGTACTATGTTGGCACTAGTCCCGCCCCCTCCCTGTCCCCTTCGAGATGCAGATGGGCATCGATCAGGCTGCACTGATGGCAATGGTGGGGCTGCATTGATTGCAATGATGAGGCTGCATTGATTGCAATAGTGAGGCTGCATTAATTGCAATGATGAGGCTGCATTCATGGCAATGGTGAAGCTGCAGATAGGCACCGACCGTTATTTTGCTTCACAGTTCTTTATATAGCGGGGTCCTCCTGTCTGAGTTTAATGACAGGTCATCCCGCTAGGACTTTGTGCACGTTTGCGGATATGTTGGATACTATTGTGAAATTGTGCATTGCGGGACTACAAGTAGCAGGAGATATGGACTCCATTGACTCTTAGGAGAAACGGACTAGATTTCCCGCAATGCCTTGCCTGTTGGATCATGTGATGCCTCGACACGGACTGGTGGGGGGAGGCTACTTAAAGAGAGGGAGTGGTGTCTTTTCGCTCTCTTGGGACCAGCCCTCTCTCCTCTAAGGAGCTGCTAACAGAGACAGCTTTGTTACTAGGCCCAAAAGCCTGGGACTAGATTTGCCGTGAGACCAGCCATCCAGAGGGAAGCCAGACTCCAGCATCCAGTCGGTGTGTCCGAGGATCGAAGAGGCAAACCAGCTGACAACCGAAACAGTGGAACGCCCTCGTCCTGGACCTTTGTGCTGTGGTACAGTGATTTACATATGCACCCTCTGAGAGGAATCCAGGCGGATCGGCCTGTCGGGTGAGAGAGCACATGCTCAACTTCTAACTCCCCCTCTAGACAGACACTTTAGTGCTATCTCACAGGCCTCCCACCCTTGTTGGGCCTCAGCATAAAACTAGAGGCCTTTGATTATTCATAGTGTTTAAGCAGACATGACTGACGCTAGCTAGCGATCAGCTCACCAACGTTGACGTTCATCACACTTTACCGGATTAAGTTCCCTTCGTTACCTGTTCTTTGTGGATTACTAATTTAACGTGCACCATCCGGCCGCAACGCGAACTTTAGCTGCTTGCAGGACCACTCACTAGAGGGAGTTAATGAGCACGGACTGTCTCACTTTAGTTAAAATGAATGGTACCATTCTTTAGCATAGATCTGTTTCATTCATTAGTGTCCTTTGTTGATTTCTGCAAGGGCCCTTGCGAAATCATATTGTGTTGTTGCATAGCAACCATTCATTTGCTGATTTAAGTTTATGCTTGTTCTCTTTGAGTGTTTATAAAGTAAACTCACTTCTATTGATTCAAATATAATACGGTGTGAAGTGTATTCTTTTTGTCTGGAGGGACTATCCAGAGTTCAGGTAATACTGTTATTGCATTGCTATTGAGTATCTTATGCCCTGTCGTTGCACCTCCTAAACAAATAGGGGCTATAACGTACCTACTAGGCTTCTGATGTGTCAAGGGAGGGTTCAAACTAGTTAAATAGGGGTGAGCCGAACAAAGAGAGTAGATCCCAAACAACAACCAGCGTCTCCTTCGGGGGTAGTGCTACATTTATTAAAAAAACTTTTTTTTCCTGAAATGTTCCTCTTAGGCCTCGTACACACGAGGCAATAGATTTGTTCAAATCGGTCGGACCGACCGATTTGAACAAATCTGTCTGATAGGATTTTGGTTTGCTCGCGTGTACACACGAGCAAACCAAAATCCCCGCCAGCAGACGGCGCGCTGACGTGTCGGTGACGTGGCGGTGACGTTGATGCCGCCACGTCACCGCACCAGGAAGTAAAACACTTCCGCGCATGCGCCAAATCCATTCGGTGGCGGTGCGGGACGACATGTCTGCTGGTAAGTGTACAAACCAGCAGACATGTCGGGCAGACGGATTCCCACCCGATAGATTTCAAAGCATGCTTTGAAATCTGTCAGCAGACCGTTTCCAGCAGACAGATTTGATCGTGTGTACGAGGCCTAAAAGTGAAGGTGCGTGTTATACGCTGATAAATAAGGTATATCCAAATAACACGCTCAAGCTCATCCTTAGTCCTGAGCATCACTCGGGTGTTGGGGACAACAAAAGATATATATATCCAAATAACACGCCTGAGCTCATCTTTTCACCACACACAGCCACAAAGGCAAGAAAATTATTTTTGGGCAGTGTATTAGTGCTCGGACGAACACACTTAGACTGAATTTTAATGGTTCAAAGAATGTCAGGCAAAATGGTTGGCCCTAACGCATGTTCACTTCATCAAATCTGGTCCTCTTTAACCACTTAAGGACCACCTACTGCACATTTACGTCGGCAGAATGGCACGGCTGGGCACATAAACGTATATATACATTGATTTTAGTACCCAGCCGTGGGTCGCGGGCTCCAGGACCGGGACCGCGGGATTCACGGACCCGATCGCCGCTGGAATGCGGCGATCCGTCCCTGGAGCGGAAGAACGGGGAGAGACGTGTGTACACACGGCTTCCCCGTGCTTCTCTGTGGCCGTAGCATCGATCGCGTCATCCCTGTAATAGGGGGACGCGATCGATGACGTCACACCTACAGCCACACCCCCCTACAGTTGTAAACACACACATTAGGTCACACATCCCCTACAGCGCCACCTGTGGTTAACTCCCAAACTGCAACTGTCATTTCCACAGTAAACAATGCAATTTAAATGCATTTTTTGCTGTGAAAATGACAATTGTCCCAAAAATGTGTCAAAATTGTCCGAAGTGTCCGCCATATTCTCGCAGTCACAAAAAAAATCGCTGATCGTCGCTATTAGTAGTAAAAAAATTATAATTAATAAAAATGCAATAAAATTATCCCTTATTTTGTAAACGCTATAAATTTTGCGAAAACCAACCGATAAACGCTTATTGCGATTTTTTTTACCAAAAATACGTAGAAGAATACGTATCGGCCTAAACTGAGGAAAAAAAATGTTTTTTTTATATATTTTTGGGGGATATTTATTATAGCAAAAAGTAAAAAATATTGCATTTTTTTTTAAATTGTCGCTCTATTTTTGTTTATAGCGCAAAAAATAAAAACCGCAGAGGTGATCAAATACCACCAAAAGAAAGCTCTATTTGTGGGAAAAAAAGGACGCTAATTTTGTTTGGAAAACACGTCGCACGACCGCGCAATTGTCAGTTAAAACGACGCAGTGCCGAATCGCAAAAAGGGGCAAGGTCCTTTACCTGCATTTTGGTCCGGGTCTTAAGTGGTTAAAAATGTTTTGGACATCCCTGGCCTAGACCCTTACCTATATAAGAACTGTCAAACTGCAAGCCAGGAATTCAGTGGTTTGCCTTAGTTGACAGCAGGTTCCCTTTAAAACCCATACCAGACCCAAAGGACCCCTGTGGCTGGCTTCCCGGCCAACTCCTTAACAACCAATCAGGGCTTAGAATGCACTGCGCAGTGTGCAAATTTGGGTGTTTGCCGAACAGGCGATGTCCGAGCTGAATTTTTGCTTGGCCCAAACCGTTCACCCATCTCTAACAGACACATGTCAGGAATATAAAATATTGGGGTAATACTGTATACACTCTAAGGCAGGGATCCTCAAACTACGGCCCTCCAGCTGTGTCGAAACTACAAGTCCCATGAGGCATTGTAAAACTCTGACATTCACAGACATGACTAGGGCATGATGGGAATTGTAGTTCCTGAACAGCTGGAGGGCCATAGTTTGAGGACCCATGCTCTAAGGCCACCTAATGCGAAGAGAGGACTCATTGCTGGGACCCTAATGCTGGGAAACATGGAAGGAAAAAAGAGAAGAGGACGACAGAAAACAAGATGGATAGATAGAGATAGCATCATCGAAACATCGAAACATTGAACATAAAAATAAACAAGCGCCGGAAGGCAGTGGTGGACAGAAAAGCTTTACGCGCTATGGTCCATGGGGTCACGACTAAACAACTGAACAACAACAACAATACACTTTAAGCATTGCCTTGCTGTGCGACAGAATTAATAAATGTGTTTCTATGTGTTTCCTGTACTGGGTATAAGGAACAAATGGTGGGAGTAGCATTGCCCCAGCAATCAGCAGCTTCTCCTACTATAAAGGACATGACCAGAAGCTGTTGACTTGATGTCCTTTGTTTGATGTAGGTGCACTGTTTCCCTGGGAAATTGCCCCAGTTGTGGTCAAGACCTCTTATGAATGTGAGTAAGGCTCTTCACCCCCTTGGCCGCTGTATAAGCTAAATCTCAGCACCCAAATTTACAGGTCTACTCACCACAATATTCATTCGTAAGGTGTGCCATCCTCCCTTTTGGTATTTTTCATTTTTATTTTGAAAGTAGAGAACATTTGGACCTTGGCAGGGGAGGACTGACCATTCAGGCCCTCGGACACTAGGGGGCCCCATCAGGGTTGCCAGACTCAGGAAAACCAGGGACAGATTGTAAAAATCTGTGTTTTTTTTTTACATCTGTCCCTGAAATGTCTGTCACCGACATCAATTTGATGTAAAACTTTGTTTTTCTTTTAAATAAAAAGCATTTTATACTTAGACATCCTCTGTGCTGTTGGTTTTTCACAGAGCAGCCCGGATCCTCCCCTTCTGAGGTCCCTCTTCGCTGCTCCTGGCTCCTCCCTCCTGTCAAGTGCCCCATAGCAAGCAGATTGCTGGGGGCCCCCATAATCTCATATTGCCCGGGGGCCCCATGAGTTGTCAGTCCACCCCTGGATCTTGGGGTTGTGTTTGTTGATCTCAACCATTGGAGACATGAAAACGTAATAGATGATGGGGGTTGTAAAGGTTCGTTTTTTATTTTATTTATTAATATAGGTTCATTTAAGCTAGTGCATTGTTGGTTCACTTACCTTTTCCTTCGATTTCCCTTCCAAAAAATAGTTTTCTTTGTCTGAATTTCTCACTTCCTGTTCCTCCTCAGTAAGCTGTTCTGACTGACTAACCCCCAGCTAGAAGGGCTCGGATGATGGGGACAAGTTTACTGAGGAGAAACAGGAAGTGAGAAATTCAGACAAAGAAAAAACATTTAGAAGGGAAATCGGAGGAAAAGGTAAGTGAACCAACAATGCACTAGTTTAAAGAAACCTATTTAGAAAATACAAAACAAACCTTTACAACCCCTTTAATTACAATGTTTATTGCTCATACAGTTTGAAACATTTTATCACCACCATACTGTAACAAGTTTCTATTTTGTCATTTTAAATTCAGGTTAATACAAAGTTTGATGGATCTTCACATGGTACTGAAATAATCCTGTTATCAGATGGGGAAGATAATTATGACACCTCACTATGTTTCAATGATATATATAAAAGTGGCGCTACCATCAATTTTATAACTCTGGGACCAGATTATACCAAATCACTATTTGACATAGTTAAAAACACAGGTAAAGCAATCTAATATTCTAATAACACTCCTACTCCACAACACAGCATTTTGCAGTTAAGTTCAATATATTCTCACAGTAAACTAAACAACATGGCCTCTTCTTGTGATATCCCTCAACCCTAGCCCCTTTATCCTAGTATAGATATATTCAGAGTATTACTTGCAGGCGAATTCAAGATTATTATACAAATATTGGCAATGTGCACCATATATTCCATAACGTCTTCACAAATGAATTAAAGGCTACTGTATGTAAAGATTACATTTTATTTTTAGATAACCTGGACAAGTTGAGATAGCTGTCTGTATTCCTCAGTGGTGGCTGGTGCTCAAAGTTTTTTGGAGGGGCGCAAAAAAAACAAAAAAACAATTGCAGCCCCACTGTGTCCATCAAACGCAACCACTGTGCCAATCCAACACAGCCACTGTGCCCATAAATCGCAGCCACTGTGCCCATAAAACACAGCCACGGTGTCCATCAAATGCAGCCACTGTGCCATGCCATCAATTGTAGCCACTGTGCCCATTAATTGTCAGCACTGTGCCATGCCAAAAGCAGCCACTGGGCCATCAAACGCAGCCACTGTGCCATCAAATGCAGCCACTGTGCCATCAAACGCAGCCACTGTGCCATGCCATCAAACGCAGCCACTATGCCATCAATTGTTACCACTGTGCCATCAATTGTCACCACTATGCCCATCAATTGTCAGCACTGTGCCATGCCAAAAGCAGCCACTGGGCCATCAAACGCAGCCACTGTGCCATCAAACGCATCCACTGTGCCATGCCATCAAACGCAGCCACTATGCCATCAATTGTTACCACTGTGCCATCAATTGTCACCACTATGCCCATCAATTGTCACCACTGTGCCATGCCAAGCGCAGCCACTGTGCCATGCCATCAAATGCAGCCATCAATTGTTACCACTGTGCCCATGAATTGTCGCCACTGTGCCCATCAATTGTAACCACTGTGCCCTGTAAAATGCTGCCAGATTGTCCCCCCTGTCCGGCACTTACCTTTCTGGGGTCAGCCAACCTCAGGCTGTAATCAAAAAGCCTATCAGAGCCACTGGCTCTGATAGGCACTTCCAAAGCCAACCAGCTGCTGTTATTCAGATGGCTGGCGCTCACCAGGGGGCCAGCCATCTGAATAGTGGGTGGCAGCAACAATACATAAATTCATGCAATGCATGAACCTGTGTATTGTATTCAGTAGCTGTGAAGGAGCTAGAGGGGGCGGCGCTCTTGCACCCTCTATGGACACACCGCCACTGGTATTCCCACTAGGAAGATTCACCACTTAACTTGCCCTAGGGACTGTTTTCACTGAGGTAGAAAGTGAGGCTTTACTGTGTTACACATTGATTCGTGTGAAGGCTTTTGGATTGCTTTAGTCCCTTCTCACTATAAGGGATCTTTTGAATGAATGGTAGTGTTTGCTACCCTTTGAAAAGTAATCTTCTGTGAATCGCTTTTCAGAGCAGTAGCTGCCAGGAGGTGATCATGCTACTGCCAGACTGTTTACTTCAAGGAGGATTTTGTATAACAATACTGCACTTCAACCCAAGTTTTTGGCTCACCATTATAGCATGATCCCACTGACCTTAATGGGTGTGAAATCAGTACAATCAACCTGCCCATACATAGATCGTAATGTGTCCAGTCCCTGCTGAACCAGCTGAATTTCAATCTGTGTATGTCTGGCTTTAACTTGGACCTTCAGTGTTTAGGATTTTATTATTATTATTATACAGGATTTTTTACAGCACTGGCAGTTTGCACAGCGCTTTACAACATTAGAGCAGACAGTACAATTACAATACAATTCAATACAGGAGGATTCAGAGGGCCCTGCTTGTTAGAGCTTACAATCTAGGAGAGAGGGTCAAGTGACACAAAAGGATAATCAATGTGGGGGATGAGCTAATGAAGAAAATTGAAGTGCAGTTCTTAGGTGGAGGCAGGGTAGGCTTCTCCAAAGAGAGGGGTTTTCAGGGATTGCCTAAAAGTGGATAGATTTGGAGACATTCTGACAGATTGGGGAGGGAGTTCCAGAGAATGGGAGAGGCTCGGGAGAAGTTCTGAAGGTGAATATGGGATGAGGTGATGAGGGAGCTAGAGAGCAGGAGGTCTTGGGAGGAACAAAGAGGATGATTAGGTTGGTATTTTGAGACTAGGCTAGTGATGTAGCTGGGGGCAGAGCTGTGGATGGCTTTGTAACTTTTTTTTAGTATTTTGAATTTAATTTGTTGGGCGAATGGCAGTCAATGGAGAGATTGGCAGAGAGGGGCACCAGACCCTGAGTGATTTGTAAAGGTGAATGAGTCTGGCAGCAGAATTCATAATGGACTGAGGGGGGGATAGTCTATTTAAAGGTAAGCCAATGAGGAGAGTGTTGCAGTAGTCGGAAGATTTAGTTATTGGCTTTCATACAACCATAGCCTATGACTAAGTCAGAAGGTATCTCAAACCGTAAAAAATTAAGACCTGGTTGTTTGCGAAATCCCTGAAAATTTTAGTACAATAAATTGTAATAAATAAAAAAACATTTTAACAACATTTTTTATTTTTATTTTTTTCAGGAGGACGACAGTTCTTAGCCAATGATAATGTTGACACTACATTACTGATTGATGCATTTACAGGGCTTTCCTTTGAAAATGGGAATATTACACAACAGTCTATTCAGGTGATTCAATTTAAGATAAAGTACCTTTAGTTGTTTGTATGAATGTGACTGTTCTTATCAATTGAACATTTCATCTCCAACAAAAACTTTTTAAGTTCATTTTGGATGGATCAGGGAAGGGTCATATAGCTCTTATAGGCCAGGTTTCGTTACTAATGCCTCATACATACAGACTTTTTACCGTCGGGAAACCCGAGCGGCTCGGCAGCTTTTTCCCCCTACACACGGCTGTTTTTTCAGGCAGGAAAACTGCTTTGGTCGGGAATCCTTTCACCTTGATAATGTGGACCTGTGCGCCCCTTTGGTGTTGCTGTCACCTGATGACTTTTTTCTAACTGCCAAAACATGACAATTTTACTGATGGAACAGATTTTTTACTGACAACTTGAAATATGACAAACTCCTATTATAAACTAAAGCCGCGTACACACAACCATTTTTAATGTCCTAGAAAAAAACAAATTTTTTTTCAACGTGATTCTTGTCAAGCATACACACGATCGTGAAAAAAAATGCTTGCGCAAAGTGCGGTGACATACAACACGTATGATGGCACTATAAAGGGGAAGTTTCATTCAGATAGCGCCACCCTTTGGGCTGCTTTTGCTGATTTTATGTTAGTAAAATTTGAGAGGCGACGATTCGCACTTCTCAGTCTTTGTGCTTTTCAGTGCTATCTCCATTACAAACGCTAGTTTTACCAGAACGAGTGCTCCCATCTCATAACTTGCTTCTGAGCATGTGCGTTTTTTTCACGTCTTTAAAGCCTACACACGACCGCTTTTCACAATGGGAAAAACAACGACAACGTGAAAAACGACAACAGGAAAAACAACAAGAAAAATTAATGCATGTTCTAAATTTTTAATGGCCATTTTTCACGTCAAGAGAAATACTCTGGAGCCCACAAACGATCATTTTTAATGACCATTTTAAAAAATTGCATTTTTCACGTCATAAAAAACGGTCGCGTGTACGCGGCATAAGACTTATGATTTTAAAACACTTAATTCACCTTTGAGGAAAAAATAATACATGAATATATTTTTGCATTTGCAATGTGCATTTATTATTCTTCCCCACAGGAGCATGCAATGAATTGGAGTGTACACTTGAGATCAGTGAATCATGGGTGCAATGTCAGGCTCCTGCAGACACTTTTTAGCTTTTCCCCCTTTCTACCTTTGTATGGGCTTTGAGCTAGAAAGCTGGAGGGAGTGTCAATGAACTACGAGTGAGCTGATCAGCACACTCATAGTCAATTGAGAACTGCAAGCCATCTGCCGTGGTGGAAGACGACACTTGTAGTTTATTTATTCACAGACTCCTGTGAATGAATGATGCAGCTGTGTGGGCACCAATTTTAAATGTGACAGTGACTGTTGGGGAGAGATTAGGAACATGTTATACCTTAAACATGAATGTAACATGTTCCCAGAGGTGAACTTAACCATTAGGCTGGGTTCACATATGCGGGTCTCTATGGAGCCGGTTCACATATATCCGCTGCGGGTCCAGTGAAAATTTGTACCGGGTCCTGTGCGTCTTTTGGTTTGTTTCAGGTCCGAATTCAGCAGAAAATTTGGGCTGTAATCAGACCTGAAACGGTGAACGGGGACGCAACGGACCCCTGCTGTGAGCCGCATGCGGCTTAGATGTGATCCAGGTCTCAAATAGTATAAACAATATGTATACCTTAACAATTCTCATAACAAGTAATCAGCAAGGCTTTGCAATAAAAAAAGTCAAAAGAATATGAAAAAATGTGAGCAAGAATAGGATTATGAAAGACATAGGGCACCCGGGGAAAGAACAGAAAAATTTGTTCTGGTACATGCCGCAGCGATCAATTAGCATGAAAAATATCAGTGAAATATGTAGAAGAATACATATCGGCCTAGTTTTTTTATTTATTTTTTGGGGATATTTATTATAGCAAAAAGTAAAAAATATTGTTTTTTTCAAAATTTACGCTCTTTAGCCAAATTAAATATATAATAATATAATGGGCCTAAGTCATAGCTTGGGTCACGGGATCCCAACTTATATATTATAATTGTCAAACCAAAAGCTGAAATGACCACAATCCTTAAGAGAAATATACTTACTTCTGCTCCAGCAATGCACCATCCCTCAGCTCCATGCCTGGCTGCTGACATCTTCAGACGGCTTCTGGGTCTTGATTGCCAATCACTTTCATTGGGGGGGGGGGGGGTGACCTCTCTCCCAAGCATGCGCTGGAGTTCAGTTAGATTTTGCATTGCAGACAGGAAGGTAAGTCATTTTAATGCAGAAGAGACAGAGTGTCATGTACCTGGTAGAAGAGCCTGATAGGATGACGAAGGCATCTCTTACACCTCCGACTCGGGCCCCTGATAGAGTAGGCAGGTAGCGCATGAGTGCAAGTGATGGTCTTGCTAGCTGCAGGGCTGGACAGGATCTACTGATCAAGCAGTGGATCGCAACAAAGCAGAGATGCCGGGTAGCAGCCAATTAGCAGTAGGCAGGAGCAGGCTGGCACTGGCGACAGCAGACAGGTGAACCACAAGTGGGTAGCGGGCAGGTGGAGAACAGGCACCCATGGATAACAGACAGATACATGCAGCCTAGCAATCCACTCATGACTTGAACATAGACATGATCAGATGAGACAGGTCATACACAGGCAGACAGATCAGCAGACAGATTAGGTACAGATTTGGAAGCAGGAACAAAGTCATGGTACAGGCCAGGTCAGTAACAAATAAACGAAGTAGCAGTAATGTGCACACATATAACAAAGGTCCGGGACAAGCCAGGGTCAGTGCACTTCAGAAGTAGTCAAGGCAAGCTTTGTCAATAACTGGAGACAGATGTGGAGTAACAGGTAGCAAGTTTACAAAGGGATGTTGTAGACAAGACAGTACTGATCCTACTGGCCCAGTTTAATTAGTCCAGTTGGTGGTAGGATCTGTCATGCAGTGGACGCCAACGCCTGTGCACCAATGTACATGTGTGCGCAAATGCTCATGTACGTGGGCATGAACATGTGCACATCTTTTATGTGCATGTGAAGAGCTGTAAACAAATACTGTATCTGCCCTGACACAAAACATGTCTCTTCTGCATTACAATTCCTGCCTGTTTGCCTATTCTTTTATTTTGTTCTTAAGTTCCCCTTTTTCCACAGCAGAAAAATAAAAGGAAAGAGCAATATATATCTCCCCACTCTCCAAATGTAACTTTCTTGTGAAAACCATATTAAGAATGATTCTGAAAATAAAAGGTCTAGGCCTCACAAAGGTATCTGATAGCTGAAGAGAAAAATCTAAAGACTCTCAGATAAAATAAAGTAATGAATTCCTTCTCTGCATCTTTCATAAAGCCAAAACTGAGCATGCTGTTTCCAGTACTGATGTAGCAACCTCCTAGATAGGTTGCCAGGATGGTTAGATAAATTTGGGCTCCTCTGTAAACAGTGGAGTCGTATGTGTTTGTTTTGGGCTGTTCTGGACTTCCCTGGCTGCAGGTTTAATTGTTTCCCCTTGCCTTCTGGAGGATTCTAGAATGTAGTGGGACGGAAAAGGCAAATTAGCAGCCTAAAATGTTTGTTGTCTCCGCCTGTCCCTGGGGGAAGGTGCCCAGTAGGAGGCTGTGGGGTACATAAACAGTCTAGGAAATGGGACAGCCCTGTTCTTGTTCAGTGGGAGAAGCTCCCAGCTCAGCTGAAATTTTACATGTGGTCACCAAGGTCCCAGCTGAGTTGGGGGGCCTAATTCTGAGAATCTTTAAAGCTAATCAAGGGATTTTACTGAGCATCTGGTCTAGAGTGCTTGCTGGTGAATGTCTGGCTGACATTGGAAGGAGGCATCCAAGTATCCAGGGACATTGTGAGTACGGACCTGAGTTTAGGATTCCAGTAACTGTTTTCCGCTTCCCTTATACACATGTATCAGTGGTGGCTTGGACTTGAACAATTCAGAGTCTTAATGCTGGCAATTCTCTTAGCTCTTGCTGTAAAGGCTGTCCTAAGGCCACGTACACACGATCAAACATATCTGCTGAAACTGGTCCGCAGACCAGTTTCAGCGGACATATCCGATCGTCTGTATGGGCTAGCAGACAGGTTTCCAGCAGACAAAAGTTTTAAAGCATGCTTTAAGGCCGCGTACACACGAGGGGATATGTCCGCTGAAAACGGTCCGATGGACCGTTTCAGCAGACATCTCCGCTCGTGTGTATGGGCTAGCGGACAGATTTGTCCACCCGACAGATTTCAAAGCAAGCTTTGAAATCTATCCGGTGGGAATCTGTCCGCCCGACATGTCTGCTGGTTAGTACACTTACCAGCAGACATGTCGGCCCCCACCGCCGCCGCGCCGCTGCCGAATGGATTCGGCGCATGCGCGGAAGTGTTTTACTTCCTGGTGCGGTGACGTGGCGGTGACGCGGCGGCGTCAACGTCACCGCCACGTCACCGCCACGTCACCGCGCCGTCCGGCGGCGGGGAATTTGATCCGATGGTGTGTACACGCCATCGGATCAAACTCCCGATCGGACATATCCGATGGAAATGGTCCGCGGACCGTTTTCATCGGATATGTCCGATCGTGTGTACGCCGCCTTAAACTTGTCTGCTGGAAAGCAGTCTGTCGGATATGTCCGCTGGTTAGTATGCCTAACCAGCGGACCAAAATCTCCCACATGCGTCGAATGGATTTGACGCACGCGTGGAAGTATTTTACTTCCTGGTTTGGTGACGTGGCGGCGTCAACGTCACCGCCACGTAACCGCGATGTCTGTCCGCAGGGATTTTGGTTTGATCGTGTGTACACACATCAAACCAAAACGTCCCAGGAGACATGTCCGATGAAAACGAGTTTCCCATAGCTACCTGCACCCCACTAAAGTTTATTCAGCAATAAAACTACAAATCTAAATAGTTAGCATATAACATGACTATTAGCTGCTTCCTTTTATTTGCTTCAAAGCACAGCATTTTATGTATATATGTTAACTTACAATCCATTTTAGATATATTTACCACAAATTATTTATTTCAGCTCGAAAGCAAGGCATCAATCCTTAAACCAAGAGACTGTTTGAATGGCAGCATTTTCATTGACAACACAATAGGAAATTATACTTTCTTTGTAGTAACTTGGGAAAGTGCATTACTAAATATTCGTTTACAAGATCCCACAGGATGTATATATACTGCAGTAAATTTCACCAATGATGCAGTCTCTAAATCATCAAGGCTTGAAATTCCAGGAACAGCAGAGGTAAGCTATAAGTGTAAAGTATGTCTTTATATCCAAGCCCTCATTCACACCGTGAGACTTGTCATGCGATTTGACAGTTCCAAATCGCATGAAAAGTCGCACCCTATTATTGGCAATGAAACAGTTTAAATCTATGCTCCGATCTACTCCGACTTTGCAGTGCCGTACAGATTTGAAAAAATGTTCCTGCACAATTTTTTGGCGATTTCAGGTGCGACTTGACTCTCTTCTTCACTCCTTCTCCACTCGACAGTGCAGGCTCTGCTCTCTCTCTCCCCCTCCTCCTTTCTGCAGCTCCTGTGTGTCTGTGAACACTGCTGCCCACTTAATACAGGGGTGTTGCACTGTCAGAAAGGTGGAGGGGCAGTGAGGACACAGCCAGCACCACGTCCCGGCTCTCTCCTCCTCTCCTTGCTGCTCCCAGCGCTGAGTTGACAGAAGTAGTGATGCCACTGTCCTTGTAACAGAAGGAAAGTGCCCCCATTCCTACAGTTAACTGTTGCACCCAGGAATTAATTACATGTTATTCCTATATGGAGCAAGGGGTGTCTTTTACACATGTAGCTGGTATAAAACAAAGTCTTTATTTTGATGGAAAACTATGTTCAAATAAGATAGGGAAACAGTCGTCTGGTTGGATGGCTTTTCTTCTAGTGTAACTGTAGTAGTAGACTGAGATCAGCATCATCAGGTGAGAAGTAATTCCCCACTACACATGTAACAGTACATATATCCTCTAACTTTGTGAGTGATATTATTGTCTCTTTTAGGCTTTGTTTCCACTATTGCAATTTATCATGCGACTTTGGACACATTAAGTCGCATGACAAGTCACAGTCCATTGATTTCAATGGTACCCATTCCAATCTATACGACTTTGAAAATCAAAAACTTTGAAAAGGTTACTGCACTACTTTGATGAGAATTTGATCCAGGGAGTGTAAAGTTGGAACAAAGCTGTACTCAAAGTTGCACTCCAAAGTCACACGATTTTGGGGTCGCAATAGTGTAAACATAGACTTAGGGTTGGTGTTAAGGCCTGGAAAGACATCCAGGACACCCACAGACACCTCATCTATAGTGAAAGGTTGTGAAATGCCACAGTGACCAAGGCTCCTTTTCTGTTTTCTCGATCTCTTCTCTTTTCCCACTATTTGTACCCTCTCCTGTTTCTTTTTAACCTTATAGTATAAGTTTTCATAGAGAGTGTGGCAAGAGTCACTTTGGGCAGGGGGCTGGTGGAACCCGGAATCCCTTAGAGAGGTTGGGAAACCCTTGCTTCAGCTCCCAATGCACCTCCTATGTTTATATTACCCTGTGTCTATTAGGGTCACAGGGTGACCAAGAAAATAATTATGATGGAACAGCAATATTTATCCACAATATCTCCCAGGAAATATACCGGGATTTACCAGGATTATGTCAAAAGATATTGGCCATAACCCCGGCATTGTTTTTTCCGCTGGCGACTGGCCTTCTCATAAAACCATTTTGAGCGGCTCATGAGTGCTTTTAGAAGCAAGAGGAGGGGACTCCCCCTCCCCCCATTCGCTGTCTCTCTGGCTTACTGTTTCCCCTAGCTTGCCCAAGAAATAGTCCGGTGCGGGGCCTTGGAGGACTGTCATGACGTCACTTCTGGCCCAGGCTGGAAGTAAATGTTTTTTGTTTGTTTTTTAAAGCAAAATATCAAACTTTTTTTGATCTTTTCGATTCATTAAAGGGTAGTTTTCCCCAAAACCGCTCCGCAAATACCATGTAACATAAAAAAATTGCAAAGATCGCCGTTTCGGGGTTACAATAAATTTTCTGGAAAAAATACAAATTTAACCACTTGCCCACAGAGGACGTCCCTGGGACGTCCTCAGCTTTGTGCGGCGATATCTGAATGATGCCTGCAGCCACAGGCATCATTCAGATATCAATCTCTTCAGCCGATGATTCTCTGCACCATAAGAATGATCAAAGCAGCGGTTCTGCCGCTCGATCATTCTTATAGGCAGCGGGAGGGGACGTCCCCCCTCCCGCCGCCATCCGGTGCTTCTCCGGGCTCTCCCGTGCCATCGGGTGCCCGGAGAGCGAAACGGTCGGCGTTCATCGCTAAACCATAGAGATGACTGGTGACCAGACGGTCACAGTCATCTCTATTACTGTCGGAGGACGTCACGCCCGGTACCCGGAAGTAAACAAAGCCGCAATCGTGGCTGTCAGTGTGAGATTCGTGAATGTTTTTTCACCAATTTCATACTTGTAAGCCTGGGGGAGAGATGTGGGGTCAATAAGACCCCACATCTCTCCATAAAGAGGACCTGTCACACTGATTCATATTACAAGGGATGTTTACATTCCGTGTAATAGGAATAAAAGTGATAAAAAAAAAAAAGTAAAAAAAGTGTAAAAAAAAAAAAAGTAAAAAAATAAATGTATTTTTTTTCAAAACGCCCCTGTCCCCGTTATCTCCGCGCAGAAGCGAACACGCATGAAGGTCCCGCCCACATATGTAAACGCCGTTCAAACCCCACATGTGAGGGGTTGCCGCGTGCGTTAGAGCATGTGCAACAGTTCTAGCACTAGACCTCCTCTGAAACTTGAAAATAGTAACCTGTAAAAAATGTTAAAGCGTCACCTATGGAGATTTTTAAGTACCGAAGTTTGGCGCCATTCCATGAGTGTGCGCAATTTTAAAGTGTGACATGTTGGGTATCTATTTACTCGGCGTAACTTCATCTTTCACATTATACAAAAAAATTAGGCTAACTTTACTGTTTTTTGTTATTTTTTAATTCATGAAACTTTTTTTTTTCCCCAAAAAAGGGCATTTGAAAAATTATTGCGCAAATACCATGCGAGAAAAAAAGTTTCAATGACCTTAGTTTTATTCCCTAGGGTGTCTGCTAAAAAAATATATAATGTTTGGGGGTTCTGATTAATTTTCTAGCAAAAAAAAAAAGATTTTTACATGAAGGAGAGAAGTGAAAAAATTAGCCCGGTGGGCAAGTGGTTAAACTTTTAAACAAAAAGTGCCAGAAAATGCCTGGTTCTAATGTGGCTAGACCCAAAGTAGTTAACACTCTAAAGCTCTTTTAAATGGTAGTAACTGCATACCTGGAGCTCAGGACACTTGGCTGAAGGCGGGAGCTAGTGACCCCTGGTTTTCCACCTGCAAAGTGAGGCTGCAGTCATGCTCTACTCATTTCATGAGGTGGCTCATAATCCAACAGGGTTTTACTACACTATGAAGAGAAAAGAAAAGCAAAAGGCGCCTCTGAGTGTAGACAATAAACAATTGTTTAATCAAGCAAGAAATGTAGGATCAAATCACATTTTGTAGGTTAAAAACAGACATCAGTGAAAATGTAAAAACGTAAGCGCTAATACGAATATAAAAAAACAGGTGATAATAAAAGATAAACAATCATTTAGTGGTGTTCTGCTAACCAAAGAAATCGATTATATTAAATAATGATGCGCTAAAACCAACCCTTTATTAATGCACAACAAAAATGTAGCAAAGGTCGGAAAAATCGTGCTCTGTGCTAAAACGAAAACATATATAGATAGCAGCCTGTGACTGATAATTAGTCTGTGCAACAATATATATAGCAACCTGCGATGGCAAAAAGTGCAAAAGAATATTTTAGAAAACAAACACACTCTGAGAGAAACACCTAAGAATATCAGGACTGTCCACCTCACTCCTAGGCTTCACTGGTTGTCCGTAATAATGAGCTACAGACCTGAATACAATCAATCAGTCCAGCAATATTTCAGCTTTAGCTTGTTTTCTCTGTTATTTGCAGTGTTGGATGTTGCCTAGTATTCATATTCATTAGTTGTGCAATTTTCACATGTAGGAAGAAAGAAAAAATATCATTGCACAATGCTGAATCCACAAGACAATAATCAGGTTTCAATACTTCAGGTGGTTCCACTCACATTTGGCCGTAAGCCCACAGCGCATATAGACACTCAGACAAGTGAAGAGAATGGATCCTCACTCGGCATCTGGTGTATTCAGAACAATGACGTCGTCACTTGGCTCCTCCCCCTACGTGTTACGTCACACGTCACGTGATTTATTCATGGGTTATAGGTTTATGGATGATGACTATAACATTATTGATTTATTTAAAAAAATAAACATTTTCTTAACTCATTATTTATGAACCACATAGCATAGCGTGATATTCATATGCAAGGTCTTGCGTTTTTTTTTTATAAATCAATAATGTTATGAACCTTATAAATCAATCATTTTATATTCATCATCCATGGGGGCCTATAAGTCATCATCATGGAAAAAAACAAATACTTACTTTGGCCCAACCCATTAATTCTTGCTTAATTGAGTTTTTGAAGGACCTCTGCTTTAATATACTTAACAATTCCAGAAATATTAAATAACGCTAGTCTTTCTTTCTCTGTAGAGGGGACAATGGGATTACAGTCTGTGCAACACTTGGACATATAATCAATCCATAGGTTTAATTGTGAATTCAAAAGCAGCTGATGAAAATGCACCTCCAATTATCGTCAACGCTCATATGAATACAGATAAAACAGTTTTCCCTTATCCAATGGTGATTTATGTGTCAGTGAGTCAAGGTATGTTACCAGTGAAGGGAGCAAACGTCACAGCGATTATTGAACCCGTGTCTGGAGCACCCACTACCCTGGAGCTTCTGGATAATGGAGCAGGTAGCTGAAAAAATAAATAAAATTATAAAATGATAAAATGATAATGAATAAAAATGAATTTAAAAATTGTCCAGTTCATGCAGTGGTTGTTTGGCTGGTTAACACTATCATAACTGAACTGTCAATGATCAAAATAACTGCAATGGCGCTTGCACACGGCAGAACTTCCAACAACAAATGTTCGATGTGAGCTTTTGGTCGGATATTTCGATCGTGTGTAGGCTCCAATCGGATATTTTCTGTCAGAATTTCCGACAACAAATGTTTGAGAGCTGGTTCTCAATTTTCCCGACAACAAAAGTTCTTGTCGAAAATTCCGATCGTCTGTATGCAATTCCTACGCATGCTCTGAATCAATTAGACGCATGCTCAGAATCATTGAACTTAATTTTTCTCTGCTCCTCGTAGTGTTGTTCGTCACCACGTTCTTGACGTTTGGAATTTCTGACAACAGTTGTGTGACCGTGTGTATGCAAGACAAGTTTGAGCGAACAATCCGGTGAAAAAAAAATCACGGTTTTGTTGTCGGAATGTCTGATCGTGTGTACGCGGCATAACAGTTCCATAACAGAGTTCAGATGCAAGTGTTAATTATTATCAAACTAAGTTTGATTGTTTGTGTTCCCACTTGTGTGGTGCTTGATTTGACAAGGGTTGGAAGGAATGCATTGTTAAATACCTTTCTACCACTGCTTTTGCTAAACAGAAACTACCATAATGATACTGAAGTGTAATTTGATATTACTGATCATATGTTTATACAGGCATATCCCACTTTTAACCACTGGGCACTTAAACACCCTTAATAACCAGACCAATTTTCAGCTTTCGGTGCTCTAACATTTTGAATGACAATAACTCAGTCATACAACACTGTAACTAAATGACATTTTTGTCCTTTTTCTCCCACAAATAGAGCGTTCTTTTGGTGGTATTTGATCACCTCTGCAGTTTTTCGCTATAAATGAAAAAAGAACGAACATTTTGTAATTTTTTTTTTCATTTCTATTATAAAATTTATCAAAAAATGAATTTTTCTTCATAAATTTGGCCTAAAATGTATACTGCTACATGTCTTTGGTAAAAAATAAAATAACATTTGGATATTATTTAGTCTGGGTGAAAGTTACAAGCTATGGTGCCAATATCTGAAAATTGATCACACCTGAAGTACTGATGACCTATCTCATTTCTTGAGACCCTAACATGCCAGAAAAGTACAAATACCCCCCAAATGAACCCTTTTTGGAAAGAAGACATTCCAAGGTATTTAGAAAGAGGCATTGTGAGTTTTTTGAAGTTGTCATTCTTTCCCACAATTCTTTTCAAATCAAGATTTATTTATTTATTTTTATTTTCTCAACATTTTTATTTTAGCAGGTTATTTCTCACACACAGCATATGCATACCACAAATTACACCACATGCAGAGGCCCAACATGCAGGGAGCACCATCAGGCATTCTGGAACACCCAGGCCAATTTTGGTTTCGGATTTGTTTTTATTTATTTTATCATTTTTAACACTGAAATAAAAAAAATAAAAAAATTATCACTTTTATTCCTATTACAAGGAATGCAAACATCGTCATGGAGTCAAAAAGACCTCAGATCTCATATTTAGGCCTAAATGAAAAAAAAAAAAAAAAAAAGAAAAAAAGAAAAAGAAAAAAAGGTAAACCAAGGAATTGTCTCTTTAAGACCCTGGGCGGGACTGACGTTTTGACGTCACTTCTGCCCAGCAGAGCTATGGGGACGGGTGAGGGACATTTTTCCCTCACTCGCATCCCCGGACAGCAGACGAGCAGACCTGATCGCCTCCGCCGCTGCCGACGGCTACGGTAAGCGGTGGAGGGTGCGGGAGACCGGTGGGAGGGGGGGGGCCCTCTCCCGCCACCGATAACGGCAATCTCACGGCGAATCTGTCGCAGAGACCGCTGTTATCGTGTGCAGGCCCGCCCACTGTAAAGATGGATATCTCGGTTGCTGCCGTTACCGAGATATCCATCTTTAAAAATAGGACATATATATACACTGGGCGGGCGTTAAGTGGTTAAAAAAAAACCAATAACGTTAGCCCAATGTTTTTGCAAAATATGAAAGATGAAGTTACGCCGAGTTAATAGATACCCAACATGTCACCCTTCAAAATTGCACACGCTTGTGGAATAGCGCCAAACTTTTCTACTTAAAAATCCCTATAGGTGACGCTTTAAATATTTTTACTGGTTACATCTTTTTAGTTGGAGAAGAGGTCTAGGGCCAAAATTATTGCTCTCGTGCTAAAGTTCGCAGAGATACCTCACATGTGTGGTTTGAACACCGTTTTCATACGTATGCGGTCGCTTCTGTATACAAACACACAGGAACAGAAGTGAGCCTGATTTTGCACTAATACATTGAACGTATTACACTGTTAAAACGTGTACAGTAACTATTTTATCTCCCGCATAGTAATAGAAAAAATACAACACTCATTCGAACATTGCATTTCTGTTCAACTGCTCCATCTCTTGACAACTTTAATGAGTACCGATAAACAGAAAGTTAGAAGTTAGAAATCAATAGCTGTGTTTGGCTGAAGATAATCAGAATACCTAAGGGCTCTTTCACACGGGTGGACCGTATGTCCGCTTTTTCATCCATCTGTGTACGGATGAAAAAGGCACATACATTGGTCCCTATGAGATTGCGGGTGTCAGCGGATGAACATCCTCTGACACCCGATCTCACCCGGTTCCGCAAACCTCCGATTCTGCAGACCCTATTTTTCCATCCGTCTGCGTTTCGGATGGGGTGAACACCGACAGCCGGTCCGTGTTCATCCGATCCCCCATAGAGGAGAGCAGAGAAAAGACAGGGCAGTCCCTGCACAGTGTGCGGGGACCGCCCTTTCATCCGCTGGCTCAGCGGGGATCAAGCGGAGGTTCACAGACCAGATCATCACTGATCCGCCCGTGTGAAGTCAATACATCTCTCAAAGATATTTAGGCTAGTCTGACAAACTTCCTTGGTAAATAACACTATTAAATGGTGCTTCAAAGTCCTTTACAATTGTGGTATTGAACCACAGCTTATGTATCAGTTTTCTGTGGACTACCCCTAAAAGTCTTATATTTTACCGTTTTTTTGTCCTAGGTGCTGATATTGTGAAGAATGATGGAGTGTATTCAAAATACTTTACTGCTTTTAGGGTTGATGGGAGACACAGTCTCAAAGTGCGAGTTAAAGGTGTAGATGGTAAAAGCCGCTTGACATTGCGCCAAAGTCACGCATTGTATGTTCCTGGTTATATTGAAAATGGTAAGATTACCTTTAATTTATTTGTGTGGTCTAATTGCATCCTATTCCTTGGTGCCAGAGTATTGTTTGGTCACCTGTTTAACTGCTATTCAAGCACAAGCATTTAGTCAATGTGGTGAGCTAGACAGACACGTGCAGATGTCTTTGCGATATCCTTTACTACCTTATGGTCCATAATATGGGCTTAGATAGCAAACATCTCCTTTAGTTTCAGTCCAGTGTCAATTGGAAATCAGAGAAATGTTTTGTATGTATCGGTGCCAGTAAAGCAGGGAGTGAAGGGAATTCTCTCTGCCCAACACCACTTTGGCATAAACCAAGTGAAAAGTTAGGGCATCATGGAGAATTCCTGCTGCCCTGCCTAAGAGAAGTAAGCAAAGTCCAGATCTACATGACAGTGGGAAAAAGTTCTGAAACCTTCCCAGAACACATCTAGTATAATAAAAAAGAGAGGTGTATATTAACAGCCTACAATACACCACTCAGCGCCAAAAAATGGGAGTTGCTGTTCTAAAACCAGATAACACAATGAAGGGTTAAAATGGGGACAAAATAGACAATAAAAAAAAAATTTCAATAAATAATATGCAATCCCTTTAAAGCGATCACATATAAAAGGGATCACAATCGTGTAGGTCACACCCTAAGGCGTGACCTACACAACGCAAATGGAAGTGACACATGCGCTCCACCACAGCCTACCCAGAAGCAGGAAGTGTTTGGCTTCCTGCGCACATTTCGAGGTCTGTCTGGCGATTCTCCCCTTGGAGGAGACTGTGAAGTTCTGCTCACTCAATCTTAACTCAAGTACGTGCAATATATGAGAGGATTGTATATGTGGAGGCTTTTTTATTTATAAATAAACAAAATTATGCTATGTTGGCCTGTTCTTATTTGTTTATCTGGGTTGGAGCCTGCAGCACTATATTTTCTCCCTGGCTGATGTCGAGTGCAATATCTCATCTGATGTTGATTCCCTGCTTACTGCTTGGTTATTCACTTGCTCTGGTGAGTTTAAACCCCTGAGGGGGAGTGTGTTCTCACAAGGTGGACCAGGAATTTTTGGTGGAAGGTGCACGCTGTCTATTTCTATAGGATCACCCGTTGACACTGACTTTTTTGCACTTGATTATTCATCCTAAACCATTTTTGTGGGGTTGGCCATTTAACATTTACCAACATCAGCGCTGTTAGTGTATAGGACTGCTACAGCTGGACTGTTTTCTAGTATTTTTTTACATTTAGTATAATGCTGCATAAACACGATCGGAAATTCCGACAAGAAAAGTTTGATGTGAGCTTTTGGTCGGAAATTCCGACTGTGTGTAGGCCCCATCTGACTTTTTCTGTCAGAATTTCCGACAGCAAAAATTGATGAGCCGGTTCTCAAATTTTCCGATGGGAAAAGTTCTTGTCGGAAATTCCGATCGTCTGTATGCAATTCCGACGCTCAAAAATCCTACGAATGCTCGGAATCAATTTTACGCATGCTCAGAATCCTGCTGGAGGAATAATCTGCTCTCCCAGACTCTGTTGCTGACAAACTGATTGGCCCTGCATTGTAGCCTCTCTGCACCCTGATTCCTGGACTGCTGGTGGGGTGCTGTGTGGCCGCCTGGACACTTCCCCCGGGCCGCCCCTCCCCCCCTGGAAAAACCATCTGCTGCTGTCACCGCTGCTAGCCACGCCCTTGTAAGCCACGCCCCCTTTTAAAGCCACGCCCCCTCCAACGAGGGCATCTTTAGTCATGGTGCCGACGCGTCAGTGATCTATCCTGCTGGAGGAAGAATCTGCTGTCCCGGACTCTGTTGCTGACAAACTGATTGGCCCTGCATTGCAGCCTCTCTGCACCCTGATTGCTGGACTGCTGGTGGGGTGCTGTGTGGCCGCCTGGACGCTTCCCCCGGGCCCCCCCCCTGGAAAAACCATCTGCTGCTGTCACAGCTGCTAGCCACGCCCCTTGTAAGCCACGCCCCCTTTTAAGCCACGCCCCTCCAACAAGGGCCTCTTCAGTCATGGCGCCAGCCGCGTCACGCAGTGGACGCGCAGCGGGCGCGCTGTTGACGCGCAGCGGGCGCGCTGTTGGGAAGCCCCTCTGTGCCCCTCCGTGCCCATATGGACCAGGAGAGCCAGACTATTCCAAGAGAATATACGCAACATAGAAACTCAGGTAAGCTTATCTATTCTAATACATACCTGAAAAGCATAAACAACTATAATATAGGGCAATTACCTGATACAGCTAAAATCATATGTGCCCAATACGGACTTGCAAAACCACAATTTACATATGAAAAACTGTCAAGACAGCTAGTCTCCCAAGCTGTTCCGCCCCCTCAGGACTTAATTGGCACTTTGTATGAGAGCCCCCCCCACTGCTATTTACATCACCCCAAATAAGAAAGCAACATCCCTTGCTGAAAAACCCTTGAACCTGAGCTATGTAAATGCCAGGTCCGCTGTGAAGCATGCCTCGGACATATATGATATGATTATGTCCGAGCACCCCCATTTATTCTCCATGACCGAGACATGGTTCAGTTCAGGCTCTGAAACAATTTTTGATGAGCTTATACCAGATAACTATAAAATCCTGTATAGAAATAGAGTGGGCAAAAGGGGGGGTGGTATTGCGGTCATATATGATGAAGGTTTGTCCTGCACGGAGTTAGTTCTCCCTTCCCCAAAAACCTTTGAGAGTCTTATCATTAAATGCTCAGTTAATCCCTGCTCATCATTTATCCTGGCCACTATATATAGACCTCCAGAATATAACAGACATTTTCTTAAAGAATTTACTGAATACATCATGCAACTAACTGCTATTCAGGACAAACTAATAATTCAAGGTGACTTCAACGTTTGGTTAGAGCAGATTGAAGAACCACACGCCAAGGACCTCCTAGAGGATCTGGAGGGTATGGGGTTCGAGCAGAAAGTTCAGGGGCCAACTCATATCCATGGTCATCAGCTTGATGCTGTACTCTCTAATGATCTCCAAGTATCAAACCTATCCACAATAGTGACTGGATGGACGGACCAATATGTTTTAAAATACACCCTGCCAGACCTAGCCCCTAGAAAAAGCATTTCTGGCCCCCCGATGGAAAGATCAAAACCTTTTCGAAAACTTTCAAAAATTAGCGAGGACATTTTCCACTCAGCCTATATTAACAGTCACGGGAACTTAGAACAGAATTCAATTGATACAGAAAATGGTTTGGAAAAATTAGTACAGACTTTGGACGCTTTTGAACAAAAACGAATAAACACCCTGGACAAGGTGGCGCCCATCACTATGTCATATAATAGGCCCAGGAAATCGAGATCATGCCCCTGGTATTCATCCTCACTGGGAGAGTTAAAATCCAAAAGACGTCAGCTTGAACGCAAATGGATCACCCGCAGGACAAAATGGCCTATAGATGCCAGTGCAGAGTGTACAGCAAGCTTGTGAAAATCCAAAAAAGAAGCTATTATAACTCCCAAATAGCCCAAGCAACTAACAAAGAGGCTGAATTATTTAAAATCACATCCAGCCTCTTTAACAACAAAACATATTCCCCTGCTATACCATCCTCAGATAGAATGTGCTTCAGTCTCCTTAGGTCATTTGAAGCTAAAATACAGAAAATCCAGACATCTACCAACCAGGCGGTGTGACCTCTAGACCAACCTTTAGGCCTTATGCAATTTTCAGATACGACGCCAGAGGAGATACTGAAGATTATGAGAGACTTAAGAGCATCATCATATTCAGATGATATCTGTCCCGGGTGGCTTCTGAAGGCCAACTCCAAAACACTGGCTCCAGACATCTGCAAAGTTATCAATCTTTCGCTGCAACTAGGCATCGTCCCAGGAAAGATGAAGCATGCCATAGTAACACCCCTTCTGAAAAAAGTGGGCCTTGATATAACTGATCCGCTTAACTTCAGGCCCATTTCCGCCATCCCTTTCTTGTCAAAAATTCTAGAGAAAGTTGTCTTTAGGCAGCTACAAATCTATTTTGAGGGAGGAAACCTCTTTCATGATACCCAGTCGGGGTTTCGCCCGGGAAGAGGAACAGAGATATATGTGCTGGCTATGCGAGAAAGATTACTACCAATCCGTGATGCAGGGGGGTCGGCAGCTTTGATTCTGCTAGACCTCTCCGCAGCATTCGACTATGGGATTCTGTTGGACAGACTGAAAGATCTTTTTGGTCTTGACGGGGTGGTTCTGAGCTGGATAAACTCCTTTCTCCATGAGAGAACTCATTATGTTAAGATGGGAACACATCGGTCCACCACAAGACCTCTTACTTGGGGTGTCCCACAGGGGAGTGCTCTATCGCCGCTCCTCTTTAATTGCTATGTCCGTCCTCTTGCTGATATCATCCAGAACAACAACTTGGAGTGTCAGCTTTATGCTGATGACACTCAAATTCTGGTTGATTCAGCAAGAGGACCTCAGCAGCCAGCTCAGCTGGCGAAATGCCTGGTAGAAATACAGGACTGGATGGCAGGTAATAGGATTGGATTGAACACAGCCAAAACCAAAGTTCTACTAATTGGTCTTGATGGCGCAGCACTTCTGGTGGCATGGCCTCCATCTCTCGGGCCCACACCCATTCCAGCTAAGCAGGTAAAAAACCTAGGGGTACTCATTGACGACACCCTCTCGTTCGTGCCCCACTTTAGAAACATCCTGCAGAATGCCAATCATCATCTGAGGCTCCTCAGAAAAGTGAAACACCTATTAACGCAAAGTAATAGATCTATACTTGCCCAAGCTTTTATCCACTCCAGATAAGATGGGGCTAACATATTTCTACTGGGTGCCCCGCAGAAATGGGTCCACAAGCTCCAGGTGGTGCAGAACCACGCTGCTCGCTTTGTTCTGGGTCTAGCGAGACGAGATCATATTAGCCTGGCTAGGAGATCACTCCATTGGCTCCCTATTGAGCAGAGAGTGATCTTTAAAACGCTCTGTATCTTTTTCCGAGCATACTGGGGACTAGGCCCCAAATATTTAGACAATCTAGCGATGCACTATGTACCTACGCGGCCATTAAGGTCCACGACCCAACACCTAGCCGTAGTTGTTCCATCTAAACTTTCTTCCATGGAAGGCAAACGACTTCAGAGTCGGGGTGCTATGCTGTGGAATGCGCTTTCCGTATAACTTAAGATGACACCAAACTTGCTCCTCTTCAGGAAAAAACTGAAGACAGAGCTATTTGTCCAGGCTTATGGATAGATTGAGCGTTATTTTATTTTAATTTTTTTCCCCATACACTCCGCTCCTTCATTGATTGGGTCAGTCATGCCATTTTAGTGATTATGCTCCTGGAATGGCCCTGACTACTCAGATACCAATGATGTTATGTACTCTTTCTATAGATTTCCTTGTTTCTTTTTCCTTATCATATTCTTTGAAGCTCCTAGGCCTTTTTCTTTTGTTTACCTAAGAATTGGATATATCTTTTTTCTTTTTCTTTTTTATTACTGTGGATTGATTCTAGGTAACACCTAACCAGCGGCGCTTAGACGCTCACCCCCCAGTGGGTATTTGGCGCCTAACCAAGCTTAAAATCAAATCAAATCAAATCAAATCAAATCAGAAACATTGAACTTCAAGTGCAAACTACAAGTGCAGTCACTCTAGATTTGAGGGGGACATGCAAGGAAAAGAAAAAAATGCATTTTAGCTTGCACACGATTGGATGATAACATCAGCAGAATTTACTCTCATTTCAGATCTACCCGTCAGATTTACAGCAACTGCACTTCCAAGTGCAATTTCAAGTGCAGTTTGCACTTGTAGTTTGCACTTGTAGTGCAAAGTGGATTTGCCTTTCATAAATAACCTCCTTTGTCTCACTATCTTTTTGTGGTTTGCACATCTTGCTCTTACAGTATGAAAAAGGTTTTCATTGTCATCCCTCCACCAGTGGTGGTGCGTCCATAAGGGGCCACCCCTCTATCCCCATAGATAGATTCATGCATTGCATGAATCTGTCTATGGTCGTTGCTGCCACCCCTTTTCAGATTCAGATGCCCAGCCCCTTTGTGGCAGGGTATTTTTTGGAAGAACCTCATTAGAGCCATAGGGTCTAATAGGTGTCCAAAAAGGTGAACAGCTGGGCGCTTGCAGTTTACTCAGCTTTAGGAAAGCAAATAAATATTCCCTTTCCTAACACTGAACCGCCTCTCAGCCAATCAGGTGCTCATGTCTGTTACCTGTCACCTGATTATCTGAAACAATAGGCGTCCAATCATACCAGAGGATTGGAAGAGAGGACAGGAGAAGACATCGAGGAGCGCGGAGGACGCCGTTGCCATGACCCACTGCCCCACCCAGACAGGTAAGTGCTGGATGGGCGGAGGATGCACACTGGCAGCATTTGATGGGCACAGTAGGGGCAATTGATAGGCACACTGGCAGCAATTGATGGGCACAGTATCTACAATTGATGGGCACACTGGCAGCAATTGATGGGCACAGTAGCGGCAATTGATGGGCACACTGGCAGCAATTGATGGGCACAGCAGCGGCAATTGATAAGCACACTGGCAGCAATTGGTGGGTACAGTAGCGGCATTTGATGGGCACACTGACAGCAATTGATGGGCACAGTAGCGGCAATTGATGGGCACACTGGCAACAATTGATGGGCACAGTAGCGGCAATTAATGAGCACACTGGCAGCAATTGATGGGCACAGTAATGGCAATTGATGGGTACACTGACAGCAATTGATGGGCACAGTAGCGGCAATTGATGGGCACACTGGCAGCAATTGATGGGTACAGTAGCTGCGTTTGATGGCACAGTGGTGACAATTTGATGGGCACAGTGGCAGCAATTAATGGAACAGTGGCTACGTTTGATGGGCATAGTGGCTGCGTTTGATGGGCACCATGGCTGCGTTTTATGAGCACAGTGGCTGTGTTTGATGGGCACAGTGGCAGCAATTGATGGGCACAGTAGCTGTGTTTGATGGGCACAGTGGCTGCAATTTATGTTTTTTTTTTCTGTTTGCTCCCCCCCCCCTCCCAAAAAAAAAAAAATTGGAGCACAAGCAGCCACTGCCCTCCAATGTGAAAGCAAAGCTGCCACAATGGCACACAGTATGGATGCTAGTATTCCCATGTAGACCTTAAAATGGGGCAATCCCTGCCTATGGCAGTAAAAAAAAACTGTGGTAATGACTTCTGGGTGTTAAAGTCTGGGAAAGGGTATAGTGATGTCGAAGGTATTGACCTGGGGCTGCAGGTTTTTTGCCACCCACTGCTCTGGTATTGCACAGATTGCAGTACACAAATGGTCACCTGAACACTCTTTTAAAAGAAAAAACAATCCACCTGATAGCAGCAGCACAGATGATGATGACCGGAGTTCTCCCTCATTAGTGCAGAGGATTCCAGCATATACAGAGCACAGTCAAGGCACACTGACACAGAAATCAGTCTAGCGGATGTCATTTTTTGATTTAATTGTTGAATAACTTGGAGGGAGTGTAGGGTAGTACAGCATACCCCAAGACCACTAACTGAAACAAAAATAGACACTTCTCTATAGTGCAAACTTTAGGGACAGATCTTCTACCCAGCTCAGAATATAATCCTCCCATGAGAGACTAGTAGAGACCAGAGGTTTGTACTCCTCAGGAGGGGAACTACTTAAAGCGGAGTTCCACCCTTAAAATCACTTTTTTTCATTACATCCAGCATACTGGCGTCAGCGCCAGTATGCTGTTTTTTTTTTTAATGCACGTACTTACTTTATATCAAATCATTGAATTCCAGGCGCACCGCGGAATGTCGCCGTTATAAGGCGTCACGCCTTCCGGAAACAGCCGATTAGCATTTGGCTTTTCTCGGCGCCTGCGCACAGACCCAGGAGCTGACTGCGCAGGCGCCATATATAGCCGCGTTAAGCCCTCCGAAAAAACCCGAACTATGACCGGCTATTTTCGGCGCCTGCGCAGTCAGCTCCTGGGTCTGTGCGCAGGCGCCGAGAAAAGCCGAATGCTAATCGGCTGTTTCTGGAAGGCGTGACGCCTTATAGCGGCGACATTCTGCGGTGCGCCTGGAATTCAATGATTTGATATAAAGTAAGTACGGCAATTAAAGAAAAAAAAAAAACAGCATACTGGCGCTGACGCCAGTATGCTGGATGTAATGAAAAAAAGTGATTTTAAGGGTGGAACTCCGCTTTAACTCCAGTTCAGTGGACTCTTCTCCCAAGAGAGAGACTAACTGTATGAGCCTCTCAAGAGAGAAAGTACTAAGCCTAAACTTGGAGTAAAGTGTTTCCATGAAACTAAAGGCGACTAGTTGGTATTTACCTCTGGGTAGAGGACTTGCATGTCTCAGCGATCCCAATACTACGCGATCAGCAGAATCTTGCAGTAAAGCAGAACTCACAAGGCCAGGGGAGCAGCCGTGTCCTTCAGCTTCCTCCAGGTGCCTTCCACTGAGGCTCTGCAGACTGGATCCTTAGGTGAAGTCTCAGGGTGTCGGAGGAACCTTCTGGTGTAGGCCATGAAACTAAAGACGACTAGTTGGTATTTACCTCTGGGTAGAGGACTTACATGTCTCAGCGATCCCAATAGTACGCGATCAGCAGGATCTTGCAGTAAAGCAGAACTCACACGGCAGGGGAGCAGCCATGTCCTTCAGCTTCTTCCAGGTGCCTTCCACTGAGGCTCTGCACACTGGATCCTTAGGTGAAGTCTCAGGGTGTCGGAAGAACTTTCTGGTGTAGGCCCTCCCAGTGCTTCCATAACTGGGACCTCAATGGACAGCAGCTTGAAACAGCAGAACAGCTTGGGGTAATGGTGGAATTCCTCGGACTGTTTACGTGCTCCTCGGCCACCTTCTGCTCACTCCCCAGGGATTGGCTGCCACACAATAAATATTTAGACAATAAATATAAATATTCACTTACCTTGCTCTACTCCTATGTTCCACAAATTTCTAGAAGGCAGGGAAGAGCAATGAGATCCAAAACAGCCAAAATAAATTGTCAACTGCTCCAATTTATACAGAGGAGCTAAAAAGAACAAAATGTACCTAACAGTCTAGTAACCTAACTAGGAGGGTGCCACATCCACATATGAACTGATCAAATTTGAAAAAAAAAAACATGATTTTTTTTTCCTCGTTTCTACTTTTAAAGGGGTTGTAAATGTACAAATGCTTTTCCTA
Organism: Rana kukunoris; assembly: GCA_029574335.1. Taxonomy (NCBI): domain Eukaryota; kingdom Metazoa; phylum Chordata; class Amphibia; order Anura; family Ranidae; genus Rana; species Rana kukunoris. The sequence goes on along the minus strand of CM056055.1, from coordinate 165,512,278 downwards.
AATAGCTTCCTTTACCGTAGTGCAGTCCTCCTTCACTTACCTCATCCTTCCATTTTGCTTTCAAATGTCCTTATTTCTTCTGAGAAATCCTCACTTCCTGTTCTTCTGTCTGTAACACCACACAGTAATGCAAGGATTTCTCCCTGGTGTGGAGTGTCGTGCTCGCCCCCCCCCTGGACTACAGGAGAGTCAGGATGCTTTTTACGTTGCAGATAGAGAAAAGAGCTGTGTGTTAGTGGGTTTCCTGACTCTCCTTTAGTCCAAGGGAGGGGGTGAGCACGACACTCCACACCAGGGAGAAATCCTCACATTACTGTGTGGAGTTACAGACAGAAGAACAGGAAGTGAGGATTTCTCAGAAAAAATAAGGAAATTTAAATGCAAAATGGAAGGATGAGGTAAGTGAAGGAGGACTGTACTAAGGTAAAGGAAGCTATTTAGGAAAAAAAAATGTACCTTTACAACCCCTTTAAAGTAGTGTTATTTGGACTAAACAAAATCAGTGACTGAAAATTATTTGAATGCCTATAAGTATCACAATATAGCATTATTTCTAATTTCTAACATATATTAAAATTGCAGGTAAAATCACTTTGAATCCATCAAGGGTAACTGTTGATGATAATGATGGTCTCAATCTGGGGACATTCATTAGAACAGCTTCAGGTGGAGCATTTGAGGTGACTAATGCCTCATTATATCAGAAAAATATCTTTAAACCTGAAAAGATATCAGACTTAGAGGCTAAAATAGAAAATGGGCGTATCAACCTCTTCTGGACAGCCACTGGTAAAGTTTTGGATGAAGGAACAGGTAAGTTGTTTATGTGCTTTAAAATGTGTTTTATTTTGCATTTAAAATATAACACACAAATTCACATTTTTACAATTTCTTCAATCTCTGATAAAGTGTCTTTTGTTAGGATTTCATCTACTATTAGGCCACGTACACACGATTAAACATATCTGCTGAAACTGGTCCGCAGACCAGTTCCAGCAGACTGTAACGCCTCTGCGGTTAAACTCGGGTTTTAGGCTTTATGTGTGGATTCCAGCTTTGGAGGCTTCTCAGGTCAACCACCAACCTCTCTCAAGATAAACTGAGAGCTGGGGTTAAATCATCACAACCTCCGGTGGAACAAGATAGTAAGACGTAGCTTATTAAATCATAGGCTAGTATTCTATTAACAAAGTACAAGTCTCTTAAGAAGTATATGGCAGTCCTGCTTGGTAAGGTAATGAATTTAACATAAGCTGAGCTCGTCTAAGTAGGGGTTAAAACCCAGTGTCAGTGGTATCTACAAACATGCATAGAATATGACAGGTCTCCAAGTGATGATTAGTAGCTACAGAGAGAATACACACAGTCCTTCTACATAGGCAATACTACTGTTAGTATGATTGATATTTCCTGGTAACAGGGTACTTGCGGTTTTGGCTGAGGCCAGGGGTTAATCCTGTGAGCTTGATCTCTCCTTATGCAGATGCAGGTTCCATGATGAAAATCCACTAGGTGGGGATCTGGAGGTCTTTAGCAGGATTCAGACAGGGCAGGTAGTTCAGGCAAGCTGGGAGTCCTCTGGTGTGGAGAGACAGCAGGGGTGAGGCAGCTTGCAGGGATCCCAGGTGGCGGCAGGGGTTCAACAAGAATAACCGAACACCCTGCCGCCGAACCTAGGGGTTTAAATAGCCCGGGTGATTGTGAAGGAGATGGGGGCGCGCGCTGGGACGCACTTCCGCGTTCCAGCGTGGAGCGCAGACGTCCGCGCACCGGAAGTGACGCGGACAGGTCACAGAACGGAGCGCAGCTGTTAGAAAAAGATACAGCTGCGCTCGGATTGCGGATAGTAACGGCAGAAACGTTACATACCCCCCCACCCCCTCAAGGGGGCACCAATAGTGCACCCTGTAGGAGCTGGTCGATCAGGATACCTATGATGGAATTGCCTAAGAAGTCGGGGAGCATGAATATGTGAAGAATCTTCCCAGGAATCATCAAGATGTGTATATCCCTTCCACCGTATCAAGTATAGAAGGGAGGAACCCTGTTTTTTAGAATCAAGAATCTTTTCAATCTCATACTCGGTCTCACCAAGCACGTCGACAGGAGGAGGGGGTTGAGGATCTCTGTTAGGGTATGGATTAGGTGTGAAGGGTTTGATAAGTGATACATGGAAGGAGGGATGTATCTTCCATTCTGGAGGTAAAAGTAGTTTCACAGCATTGTTATTGATGATATGGGAAATTGGGAAAGGTCCAGTGTATTGACGCCCGAGTTTCTTTGACGGTATTTTAAGGCGTAAATTCAGAGTGGAAAGCCAGACTAAATCACCAACCTTGTATGTAGGGGGTAGTCTTCTATGAGCATCATAGTATCTTTTTTGTCTTTGTTGAGCCGCTTCAAGATTGGAGCGAAGAGTACTCAGAGTCTTCTTCAGGGTCAGAAGATAATGTTGCGCAGCTGGAACATTATTAGTAAGGGAAGAAGATGGTAAACTGCTGGGATGGAAACCGTAATTTGCGTAAAATGGTGAGAAAAGAGAGGAAGAGCTTGTGGCATTGTTGTACGCAAATTCCGCAAGTGGCAGCAGATGGAACCAGTCGTCCTGCAGATGAGTGCAATAGCATCGTAGGTACTGTTCCAGTGTCTGGTTGACACGCTCAGTTTGCCCGTTTGTCTGAGGATGGTAGGCAGTTGACATTCGATGATCTATTCGTAAGGCGTGACAGAGGGCTCTCCAGAATTTGGAAATGAACTGGGAGCCACGGTCTGAGATGATTTGGGAAGGTAATCCATGAAGCTTAAGAATGTGGGAGATGAAAGCTTTCGCTGTCTCTAAAGATGTTGGTAATTTCTTTAGGGGAATAAAGTGAGCCATCTTCGTTAATAAGTCAACTGTGACCATGATGGTATTAGCTCCTTGTGACTTCGGGAGATCGACTATGAAATCCAAGGATATGACATCCCATGGTCTGTCAGGTATTGGGATAGAAGTTAGAAGACCGTAGGGAGGTTTCCTTGAGTGTTTTTTGGTGGCACAAATCACACATGAACTGACATAATTTTGAACAGTTTTGGATAAGTGGGGCCACCAGTAATCTCTTTTGACAAGGTGAATGGTTTTGCTAACACCAGGATGACCCGCCAGTGGAGAATCGTGGAGTTGTTTAAGGAGTTTGAGTTGTAAATCAGGTGGAATGTAAATCTTGTTGTTGAAGGTGTATAGCCCATTAGGTTGTCTTATGAGACCTTTTGGTAATTGGGAAGGATCCTTGGACAGACTTTGAGTAAGCAACTGTTTAAAAGTGGTAGATGCCCCAATGAATCGGTTGGGAGAAATAATGGAAAGTGGGGGAATCTCAGTTGTTTGGTCTTCATACATCCGTGAAAGAGAGTCAGCCTTAACATTTTGTGTACCTGGTCGATAGGAAATGACGAAATTAAATCTGTCAAAAAATAGGCTCCACCTAACTTGGCGAGAGGACAGGGTCTTACAGGCCTTGAGATGCTGTAAATTGCGATGGTCTGTGAGGATTGTGATAGGGTATGTGGAACCCTCCAATAGATGTCTCCAGTTAGCTAAAGCAACTTTTATAGCGAGGAGTTCCTTTTCCCCAACAGGGTAGTTCTTCTCGGCTGGTGTTAAGGTCCTGGAGTAAAAGGCAACTGGATGTGAAGGATCGGATAAGGTTGGTCTTTGGGAAAGTACAGCTCCCAAGGTGAAATGTGAGGCATCAACCTCTAATGTGAAATAGTAAAGAGGGTTAGGGATTTGAAGTATTGGAGCAGAGGTGTACTTAAGCTTGAGTGTGTCAAAGGATCTCTGTGCCTCTTCAGACCAAGAAAAAGGTGTCTTTGTGCTGGTTAGAGCAGTTAGTGGTTTTACAATAGTTGAGAAATCTTTAATACATTTTCTGTAATAGTTAGAAAATCCTAGGAATCGCTGAAGAGCCTTCCTCGAATGAGGAACCGGCCAGGATAGGATGGACTCGACTTTGGAGGTGTCCATCTGGATACCTTTAGGAGTAATAAGATATCCGAGGAAGGAGATACTAGATTGGGAGAAAACACATTTTTCGAGTTTTGCGAATAAGGAGTGGGTTCTGAGTCTGGCCAAGACCCAACGCACATGTTTGATGTGTTCCTCGGGAGTGTCAGAAAAAACTAGGATGTCATCCAGGTAAATAACAACACAGATGTCGAGCAAGTCGCGAAAAATATCGTTGATGAACCACTGAAATGTGGCGGGTGCATTGCACAAGCCAAATGGCATTACCAAATATTCATAGAGACCGTACCGAATTTTAAAAGCAGTCTTCCATTCATCACCCGGACGGATCCTGATCAAATTGTAGGCACCCCTGAGGTCTAGTTTTGTGAAAATTTTGGCGGATTGGAGACGCTCGATAAGTTCTGGGATTAATGGTAGGGGATATCTATTCTTTATAGTGATGCTATTAAGAGATCGGTAGTCAATAATTGGTCTGAGGGAATCGTCCTTATTTTTAACGAAGAACATTGCTGCGCTTGCTGGAGAGGTGGAAGGTCTGATGAAACCTTTCTTGAGGTTCTCGTCGAGGTAATCTTTGAGGTGTACGAGCTCTGGTTGTGACAATGGGTAGATTCGTGCTGTAGGGATTTGACTATCTGGAATGAGATCAATAGGACAATCGTAAATGCGGTGTGGGGGGAGTTGTTCAGCATTGGCCTTACAGAAGACATCCGCGAAATCTTGTAAGTAAGCTGGGAGAATAGCCTGATGAATTTCCGTAGATGAGATCGAATAAATTGGATAGCAAGTTTCCTTACAGTAATTGGACTGTAGGGTTAAGGAACTGGTTGACCATTGGAAGGTAGGTTGGTGAAGGCGTAGCCATGGTAGGCCGAGAACTATTGGGAATACAGGTGACGTAATAACGTCGAAGACTAGGGTCTCAGTATGGCCAGTTGCACAGGTCACCAGGAGGGGGATAGTTTGGAGTAAAACAGGGCCAGAGGAGGAGCTAGAACCATCAATAAAAGTGAGAGACACAGGGAATTGCTTACACACATAAGGAATTTTATTAGATTCTAAAACCTTTGAATCTATAAAATTACCACAGGCACCGCTGTCAACCATTGCGTTAATGATAGTCCTTTTTTGATCCCACTGTAAGGTAAGGGGAAAGAAAATGTATTGGTTAGAGGTTGTTCTACTAGAAATGGGCTTGCTAATGTGAAGAAAATTACCTTCTGAGTTCCTCTTAAGGAGGGGACAGTTGGACACAAGATGGTCTGGGGCTGAGCAGTATAGGCAGAGGTTTTGAGCCCTGCGGCGTTGCTTCTCAGCGGAGGACAAAGGTCCTTTAATGGCACCAAGTTCCATAGGCACACCCTTGGGGGGTGATCCGGACCTCTTGAAAGGTATTGGGAGGTATGTATTAGCTCGTTCAGCCTTCCTCTCACGGAGGCGTCGATCAATTGCAATGGAGAGATGCATAAGATCTTCTAAAGTTGCTGGGATTTCAACACGGGCAATCTCATCCTTCATCGCATCCGTTAAGCCTAAGCGAAACTGATTTCGGAGAGCAATGTCTGACCACTGGGTCTCCCTGCACCAACATTTGAATTCAGATATATAGTCCTCAACTGGTCTTTTCCCTTGTTTGAGATTTCTGATCAAGTTTTCTGCAGTGAGCTGCTTATTAGGGTCATCATATAATAGCGTCATCTCATTCAGGAATGTGTCGAATGCACCCAGGAGGTCCCCATGCTCTTCTAAGTAGGCGTCAGCCCAAATTCTGGGTTCTCCTTTAAGGTAGGAGATTAAGGTCAGAATACGGACTCTATCGGAGAAGTAGGTGTGGGGGCGTAGCTCAAACATTAGACGGCACGAGCTGATGAACTGGCGAAAGAGCTTTCTATCTCCAGAGAAGGTTTCCGGGGGGCAGACCTTAGGCTCAGGTCTGTCTCTCGCTTGCGCCAGATTTTGATTCCGGAGGGCATCATTCTCCAGACGAAGGTCATTTAGAGAAGTGGTAAGGGTCTCAATCCTTTGAGAAAGTCCAACTAAGTGATTGGCAAGATCTGCTGGATCCATTTAAAAATAAAAAAATAAAAACGTCTTTGGGTTCGGTTATTATGTAACGCCTCTGCGGTTAAACTCGGGTTTTAGGCTTTATGTGTGGATTCCAGCTTTGGAGGCTTCTCAGGTCAACCACCAACCTCTCTCAAGATAAACTGAGAGCTGGGGTTAAATCATCACAACCTCCGGTGGAACAAGATAGTAAGACGTAGCTTATTAAATCATAGGCTAGTATTCTATTAACAAAGTACAAGTCTCTTAAGAAGTATATGGCAGTCCTGCTTGGTAAGGTAATGAATTTAACATAAGCTGAGCTCGTCTAAGTAGGGGTTAAAACCCAGTGTCAGTGGTATCTACAAACATGCATAGAATATGACAGGTCTCCAAGTGATGATTAGTAGCTACAGAGAGAATACACACAGTCCTTCTACATAGGCAATACTACTGTTAGTATGATTGATATTTCCTGGTAACAGGGTACTTGCGGTTTTGGCTGAGGCCAGGGGTTAATCCTGTGAGCTTGATCTCTCCTTATGCAGATGCAGGTTCCATGATGAAAATCCACTAGGTGGGGATCTGGAGGTCTTTAGCAGGATTCAGACAGGGCAGGTAGTTCAGGCAAGCTGGGAGTCCTCTGGTGTGGAGAGACAGCAGGGGTGAGGCAGCTTGCAGGGATCCCAGGTGGCGGCAGGGGTTCAACAAGAATAACCGAACACCCTGCCGCCGAACCTAGGGGTTTAAATAGCCCGGGTGATTGTGAAGGAGATGGGGGCGCGCGCTGGGACGCACTTCCGCGTTCCAGCGTGGAGCGCAGACGTCCGCGCACCGGAAGTGACGCGGACAGGTCACAGAACGGAGCGCAGCTGTTAGAAAAAGATACAGCTGCGCTCGGATTGCGGATAGTAACGGCAGTAACGTTACACAGACAGATTTGATCGTGTGTACGGGCTAGCAGACAGGTTTCCAGCAGACAAAAGTTTTAAAGCATGCTTTAAAACTTGTCTGCTGGAAACCCGTCTGTCCGACATGTGCGCTGGTTAGTACGCCTAACCAGCAGACATAAATCCCCCGCATGCGCCCAATGGATTCCAATGCATGCGTGGAAGTATTTTACTTCCTGGTTCGGTGACGTGGCGGTGTCAACGTCACCGCCACGTCACCACGCTGTTCGTCCGCGGGGATTTTGGTTTGATCGTGTGTACACACATCAGACCAAAATCTCCAGGAGACATATCAAATGAAATCGGTCTGTCGGACCGTTTTCATCGGATAAATCTCCTCGTGTGTACGCGGCCTAATATGTATTTTGTCAAATACTTCTGCCACAGTTTAAAAACAACTTTGAGTTATCCAACAGATTTTATTTCCAAGGCTATCATATTATTCTAAAACCATAACAATAGACATCTGACTTTTTATATCTCAGGCATCGGGTATGTGTCCATTCAGCAATCTACTTAAAATTTCCTTTAACGCTGTTAAAATAGCAATTATAACTAAATCTCTATCTATCTTTGGGAATTGTCCAATCAATCACTGTCTTAAAATACTGAAGCTAACATGGATGAATCCCCACTGTCTGGACACAGTGTTCCAACCGCCCCTGGCACAAATGTCTATACAAACAAATATTAATGAAAGTACTGGTATACCTCTTTCCAGACTATCAGACATTACTTTATGTATGAGTTCTAAACAAGTAGCAATGCAGATCTTGCATCTCTGATGTCTCTAGCTGATTGTAGAAAAAAATAAATCCTCAAAGATCCCCACAGATTACAACAAAGGCCATAAGGTTTAAATGTATTTGTTTTCTAACAGCTTAGGTGCAGCCTCTTTGTATTAGCATTATAGGGTTGGTGCAATAAAAAGTAATGGAGTAATAGATAAGACGTCATTACCTCTGTTGTGAAATTTGAAGGTGAATTTCACCACAATGCCTATAGCTAGAGGTAAATGAGAGCTTCTTTTAAGGTGTTTTTACTGCTTGCTCAGAATATATAAATACTTTAGTGTGCATAGTTTGGATATACAGTAGGTTCACTTTAAATCACACCTTGCATGGAAATGAAAAGTCCACCTATCTTTTAAACCACCCACCCTATGTAAAAATAATTGCGTCAACAGACAAAATAAATTAAACATTAGAAGAAAGAGAAAAAAATATATTTACTTTACACCTCAGGCCGCGTAAACACGATCGAACATGTCCGATGAAACTGGTCTGCAGACCAGTTTCATCGGACATGTTCGATCGTGTGTAAGGCCTATCGGACCGTTGTCCGTCGGACAAAAGTTTTAAAACTTGCTTTAAAATCTGTCCGATGGAAACCTGTCCGTCGGACAGGTTCGATGGTTAGTACACAAAAGCATCGGACCAAAATCCCGTGCATGCTTAGACAAAATGAGGGGACTGGAGCGCTGGTTCAGGTAAAACTTGCGTTTGTTTGTGACATGGCACATTCGACATTTTAAATATCTAGTGTTTCGTTTATTGCATCGTTTTTTTTTTCTTCGTTCTCTTGCTAGAATAAACCCGTTCTATTGTCCCATACTGAAATGTTAATATTTTTGCTTGTGATTTTTGTTTTTGTAAATGTTTGCAAGCCAGATGTCCCAACTTCTTTTTTGTCCTCCACATGTATACATTTTTTTTGTTTTACTTTATGTTAATCATGTTTTTTTTTGTTGCAAGTTATGCCAACATATTTTTTTTTAACTTGATGTATTTTTTTTGCAAGTTATGTCAACATATTTTTTTTTTTTCTTTATGTTGATCTTATTTTTTTATTTTTTTTGCAAGTTATGTCAACATATTTATTTTTTCCAAGTTATCACACCAAATGCACCCCCCCCCCCAAGGAGTTTGTGTCCTTTGTAAATTACTCATTGTATTTTTGAAATGTTTGATGCCTATTCACCACAGTATAATACACAAAAGACAAGGTTTTAACGTAAAAAAAAATAGCCATTTATTTTGGCACAACAAAAAATTCGATCAAGAACGGCAACACTTGATCAGTTCACAAAATACATGCAGACTTGGACACCAAAGGCATATTCCAACATGATCAAGGACAAAATTAATAACCTCAGGAGCCCAGAAAAATAAATGAAAAGCAGCAGCAGATGACAAAAGGAACCCAAGCTGTGGTTCTCCAACAAGCTCAGTTTTTTGTTAAATCAACTGGAAGGCAGGAAATCACTTTCTTGTCTTCCTTACAGCCTCCCTTCCAGGCTGCCTTGCAGCGGAGCTGCAAGGCCCCGTGCAGGTGGGGATGATGTGGCAGCAGGAGGAATTAGAAGATGAGGAGCAGGCCGGGCCGGGTCACTTAGGTCAGTGTCCCTGGTCAGCAGGTCCCTTCTTGCCCACCACAGGACCTTATTAATTAGGTCCCTTACCAGGCCTCTTTGTACCTTGGATTGCTGCTGTCTCCTGTCCTTTGACCCCGGCCTGTACCTTCGGACTTCCTTTGACGTCTCCAGCCCTTGACCCACGGCTTGTGCCCCGGACTTGTCTTTGGTTCCTGCTTGCGAACCCTGAACTTTCTGACGGTATTTACCTGACTCTCTGCTGTCATCAGTGTACCACGTCTGCTCAGCTACAAGACTAGCCCCCGTGCACGGACTCACAGCCCAGGTAGTGTCTACCTTATTACTGTGGGCTGTGTGTACCTGCAAGGGTGAGCTTACAATCTGCAGAATGGACTCCACTCAAGGTGAGCCCTCACATAATGAACTGACCAATAACATGGAGTCCGCAGAGTTGTACAAAATGCTCACCTCCCTGGCTCTGCAAGTCTCCAGCCTGGGCCATACCATTTTGGAACTACAGCAAGAGGTCCAATTACTTAAAGGGACAGTACGCCCAGCCCACGGAACCAGCATATCCTGAGCCCTTTGTTATAATGCCAGAGAGATTTGACGGTAGCCGTGCATCCTTCTCATGTTTTAAAATGGATTGTGAGCTGTTGTTTACTCTTAAACCTAGGACCTATGCCACAGACTATGTTAAGGTTCGCACTGCCATCAACCTGCTTACAGGGAAAATTAAATCATGAGCTCATCAGTTGTTGCAGGAAAATAGTCCAGTCTTGGACACCTGGAAAACTTTTATGTTTGCTCTGGACTCTCATATTTCTGTTCCCAAGTCCGCTCTCGGTTCACGTGGCCTACGGGTATCCAATGACAGGAATTCCCAGTACAGATATGACACCAGGCCAGCCCAGCATGTGCCAAGCTATGAACCTCTGTATGTGCCCAGCCATGAAGTTCCAACACCACGAAGCTTTGAAGCTCCTGTGGATGCACACACGCCTGCCTTGGAGGACGTGGAACCCATGCAGATCTGGGCCATCCGGTCCGGGCTATCTAGGGTAGAAAAAGAGCGGAGGAGAGGCTATGGACTTTGTTTTTACTGTGGCGTAAGCGGGCACTTTATATCTCTCTGCCCAACTCGCCCACCTCGGTCAAAGGTTCTTCAGGTGGGTACTATTGGGAGTTTTTTTTGCTACCCCAGAATCCTTGCCTGCTATGCAGCTTGAAGTTCCTTTGCCCCAGTCTGATATTCCGGTGACTACTGTCCAGTCCGATGCACCTGTTCTCCGGCTTGCTGTACCTACCGTTCCAGTTCCTGTGTCTCCAGTTCCAGTTCCAGTTTCTGTGTCTCCAGTTCCTGTGTCTCCAGTTTCAGTTCCTGTGTCTCCAGTTCCAGTTCCTGTGTCTCCAGTTCCAGGTCCTGTGTCCCCAGTTCCAGTTCCTGTGTCTCCAGTTCCAGTTCCTGTGTCTCCAGTTCCAGTTCCTGTGTCTCCAGTTCCAGTTCCTGTGTCTCCAGTTCCAGTTCCTGTGTCTCTGGTGTCCCCAGTTGAAATTCCAGCTCCGGTGTCCCCAAGTGAAGTTCTTCCACCTGACTGTACATATGCCTCGAATGGTACTATGGTCCGTAAGCAGGATCTGTTTGAACGAGCTTCACAAGCAGTGAGTGCACCCCCTGCCAGAACTTCAAAAACAACAAAGTTCAAAGGGAAAAAGAAAAAGTCTTCGGACTTTGTCGTTGGAGCTTTGTTTCCCCATGGGTTGGATGAGAACTGTGTGTATGGCATGGATGCGTATGGCAACATATCTCTCCTGTTGGACGATGTGTTTGGCTACTCTAGTGAAGAGGGCCCCATATTACCCGAGAAGGCAAAAATAATTTTCAAGGGAGTATCTTCCCTTAGACAGAGTGTGGCCCCTAATATTGTCAATCCTCCTGTTCGGCCCCTTTTTTTCCAAGACATGAAGGGGTACTACCCATGTAAAAAGTGTAGTGTCTGTGCTGTGAATTCCAGTGGAAGAACCAAGTCTTTGGAGTTCCAGTCACGTAGCACTGGGAAAGTATATCCGATCAAGAGTTTTTGTACATGCGCCACTACGCATATTGTTTATTTAATTACCTGCCCGTGCGGGAAACAGTATGTGGGCCGTACTATTAGATCGTTTTCTGTACGGGTGGGTGAACATCTAAGCAAAATCTTTAGCGGTGGCACCAAACACACCGTGCCACGGCATTACAGGGAATGCCATTCTCGCAATCCGTCAGGCACAGAGTTTCTTATCATCGACAAATATGTGCCACCCTGGAGAGGTGGGGCTAAGACTAGGGGTGTATCGAGGTTAGAGACCTATTGGATTTATGAACTTCAAACATATGTACCCTACGGGTTGAATGTAGAATGGGATATAAATGCCTTCATTAATGCATCCTAGATTTCCCTAAATACACCATATTCAATTATGGCTCCTATATCTTAGCCTCTTTATTTAGGCCTTTTTAATTTTGATATTAATATTAATTTCAAATTTTAATCATGTCATTTAATTTTTGACATTTTTATTTACATTTATATCGAACTCACAATTGATTAAAATTATAGTTAAAATTGATTCATTATTAATTGTCTATTCATCCTTTATATTAGTATTTTTTTATAAAAAAAAAAAAACCCTTTTTTCCAACCAGGCAATTATTGGATAATCTAAAATCAAGTTCAGTTAATTAACATGTTAATACCAGATGATGGTCCATCATACTTCTGTTTTTTTATATGTTTTTTGTTTTGTTTTCGCGGCAGCAGCGATCCGGTCATTGCATGCATTTGCATTGGCATGCTTCCTGTGCTACTGCGCACGCTGCGTTCCAATTTCTTGGTTACTTTGGAACGCATTACGTCATATCCTGGTTATTATGGAGGATGCGTTCCAACCTCGTGGCCGGTTTGGAACGCATCACGTCACGTCCTGGCCGCGTCCGCAAGGTCTAGCTTGTCTATCGACTTTGCGGACGTTGCGTCATAGCCCCGCTCTTCATTCCGAGGCTTGAGGCGCATCCGGCGGATATGATATAGGCGCTAAGTTCCAACTAGTCCTTTCAGAACGAGGCTTGGAACTCACGCCCACCATGATGGTAGTCACAAACCGGAAGTAATCATTGCGAATCTTTTCTCCGCACAATTGAGCCATAATTAAGGTATGGGGGTATTTTGTATATAAAGAGGGTCTTTCAGCAGTGTGTCAGTGCCCCAGATGACGTTCTAAGGGAACGAAACGCGTCGGGAGACCCCACTGACCCCACTGCTATATTTTACTACTAAGCGCTTGTTGTATCCTACATAAATGTAAGTGCAATTATTTTTTATTAAAATTGGAGAACTTTGTTATACAGAATGACGCTATGTGCACTTTTTATTTTATTTTTTGGCAACTTAATCCATTACCACTCATGGTAATCACTTTACTTGAGTTTACACGTCTATAACCAATTCAATGGTTTCCGTGGATTCAACGTACCATCTATAAGGATATTCCAGGAGTCTCATCTTGAATATATAACATCTATAACTATATCCCGATTTCCGGATATCGTTTGAAGCCTTATTTGATCTGATGAGTATATGCTTACTCAGATCCTTGTCTTCCGGTAAGCCTCTTATGTTTCACTACACTGGTGGCGGATCCTCTAACACTCACCTCGTTATTTATTGAGTCACTACTTGGGGTGATTGAAAGGTTTTGGATTGACAATATGAACTTTTTTTCACATTTTGGACATTTGTTAAAAGGACTATATCAAGTATTAGCCTTTTTTATTTTATTTTTAGCGCTACACTTATTCCTTGTTTGTATGTTTTCAAAATGTATCTATTTTGTAGTGTTGGCTGCTTACATTTGTGACATTTGAACAGCACGGTGATATATATACTACGGTATATACCTTTTTTCCGGTTTGGACGTTAAAGACTGTGCCTATGAGGAAGCTCCTTCCAACGCCCGGAGGGCATTTTTAAGGGGGGTGAACTGTCGCGGTCGCTACCGTGCCAAACAGACAGCGAGGCGTGGTCATGCCTCAAGTGGCTCTGGGTGTAATTGAACCCAGGACCTCTGCGTTGCTGATCTGGGTCTTTTCCTCTGAGCCACTTCTCAGTTGATATTCTCCTTGCTGTCCGTCGGAGCCTGGTGCTGAACTATGTGCTGATTGCCTGATCTCCCTACTATCTGCACTTGTCTATCCTGGTCCAGCTGAGGCAGGCTTCCTAATCAACCAGGATATAAAGCCCTGCCTCACTATGAGGGAGGTGTCAGTTCATTGTTATCTGATCGTCCTGTCTGTGTCAACGGTTCCTGTAGTGATCTTCAGCTGCAAGACTGACCCCGGCTTCTGACCTTTGGCTTATGTACCTTGGATTGCTGCTGTCTCCTGTCCTTTGACCCCGGCCTGTACCTTCGGACTTCCTCTGCCGTCTCCAGCCCTTGACCCACGGCTTGTGCCCCGGTTCCTGTTTGCGAGTATCCCAAAAGCATTCTCGACTACCCTCCGGGCTCTGGCCAGCCGAAAATTAAATACCCTCCTCTTCGGGGTGAGGGTCCTCTGGGGAAAAGGCTGCATGAGGTGAGGTCCAAGCCCGAAAGCTTCATCTGCGAGAAAAACAAAGGAAGTCCCTCCAAATTGTCTTCATCCTGTGGCAGTTCCAGACCACCAGATTGTATAGGCTTGGCAAACTCCGTCCATGCGAACACTCCCTCATCAGACAGCCGGCCGTTCTTCCCCACGTCCACATACAAAAACTCATACTGTGCCGACACCACCGCCATCAACACGATACTATGAAAACCTTTGTAGTTAAAATAGTACGACCCCGAACGGGGTGGCGGCACTATGCGGATGCGTTTCCCATCTATTGCCCCTCCGCAGTTCGGAAAGTCCCACCGCTGGGCAAATTGGGAAGCCACAGTCTGCCATTCCTGTGGCGTGGAGGGAAACTGTGGGGAGAAACAAAAAAAGAATATTAGTACTTTGGCACATAAACATTGCAAACACAATACAAAAACCATCCTTGTGCAACATCACAGTATTAACATTTCAGATTATTATTGTGGAGTGAGTATTTCATGCCAAAAATATAGGCCCACTTATTATCAGACTCCCAACCCCTCTGATGGGGCAATATTTTTTTAGGGGGGGGGGGCAGAACTACAATGGAGCAGACAGAAAACTGGCTCAAAAAATACTAGGCTAGGTGTATTTGTCCCTAGGATAGCATGCTGGACAGGTTAATAGTGGTGAAGGTAAAAATATGCATGTAGGCCAACAAAAAGAACATGGAAAGCTTAACAACATGCATCGGGAGAAAAGAGAACATTCAACACACAGCATATTACAATCATGGTAATTAGGAAAACAACAAAGAAATACAATACATTAGCATACATTATTAAAGACATAGATTGTGATGTTAAAAGGAGGAAATTTACCTTAATATACTCCTCCTGCATAACTTGTATGATGGCAGAACACGTCTCCGATATGATGATCCCAAGCGCCTGGGGAGAGACGCCTGTCGAGAACTTGAGGTCCTGCAGGCTCCTCCCAGTCGCCAGGTACCGCAACATGGCAATAAGCCTCTGCTCGGCCATGATGGCTTGGCGCATCACAGTGTCCAGCCTCGTGATATAGGGGGACAGAAGATCCAGCAGATGGTGGAAAACGGGGTCCGTCATACAGAGAAAGTTCCTGTAGTCATCAGGATTATTCTCCTGGATTTCCCTAAGCAGAGGCATATGAGAGAATCGGTCACGCTGGTGCAACCAATTCTTGGACCAGGAACTCCTCCTCCCCCTGTTCCTGGCCAAAGTCCTGGAGTGAAAATAAAATCCATCATGGCTTCAAACCGGCCAGCTGGTCAGTCAAGAACGCACTAAAACAGAAAGCACCCCCAAATCCAGCAATACCTGCAAAGAACGCACGGCAAACAGATACGAGCGGACAGGACGCCACTGCAAAGCAGAAACGACCCGAACGCCAGCACTGAATACCAAATACGAACCCACAAGCACACACTGAACCCGAGAATATGACCTGTAAAGCGCGGAGACTGAAAAGCGTGAATCGGCTCTAACCAAACCTTCGCTAACACATGGGAACACGTAACTAGCAAAAGCGGAACCAAGGGCAGCATCGTAGGCTTTGGCCTTCCCCTTTATAGTGACGTCGTACGTGGTTTACGTGTCCGCGTTCTGGTCCGATGGGATTTTGGTCCAATAGTGTGTACGCACATCAGACCATCAGACCACTTCAGCGGACCGGTCCGATCGTGTGTACGCGGCCTCAGTTTTCACCCGTGCCGCATAAGTTAGGGTAACGTCTCTGGTTCTTCTTGTGGGATCTTAAGAAAGAAGAATTGGTTTCGGGACTGTGCTGGGGCTAAACTCCAATCAAAACATTTTAGCTTTGTGTAGAGTAAAAAAGACTTCTACCATGTTTTATTTCTGTGCCCTGCTTAATGAGGTTTTCACCCACCTATTCCACTGACTCTTGCCATACTCTGGCACACAGAACATCACCCATGAAAATAGTTGAAATCTCTGACAGAAGGCATAATTATTTTCCACTGCAAAAAAATTGGAGGGCAAAAAGGGGTGAGGAATCTCTGTAGTAAAGACTAGACATGTGCACACTGAAATATTTTGTTTCCAAAAAATAAATGTATTTAGTTACTCCCGAAATTTGTTTTTATTTTATTTTGTTTCGTTAAAAAATGCATTCGTCTGAAAATCCAAATTAATTAAGGTCAAATCTGTCAAGCTATAGAAATATTCTAATGTTATATGACACTATTAATAATTATATTTATAAATTATTATTACTAGTCAACCAACCATTCAAATTCTTCTATAGCCTATGGGTGGAGCATTTGACCGGAAATATATGATTGCGGCGTCGTACAGTTTAGCTGCTCCGTCGAATCTTCTTAGAACGTTCGACAGACACCATAAGCCTTCAATGACTGATTTGACGTCTGTATGTTTTTCGCTGCTTTGTCGAATCTTCGTCGTTCGTGTCGATTGGTCTACCCCAACACTGTCTCTATAATGTCGAATCCTTTCTCTCTATGTTGAATCTTTTCTCTTTATGTAGAATAATCTTGGACTAATAGAGTTAAGGTTAGGCACATTTGACCACAGGTTCGATAGACACAGATTGCTATTGTTAAAACGAAAATACCTGATATTCGGACAAAAATACATTCAGACGAAAACAAATGCACATGTCTAGTAGAGACACAAACAACAGAAAAACCTTCCCCCACTCTGTCCAAAACAATAATAATATTTGGCTATGATTTGGGTTTAAATGTATACATTTGAAATAATATTTTTGGTGAATTGATTTCAGAACCTAACCTGGTTATCTTTTCTTTTTCAGCTTCAGAGTATGATTTAAGAATGAGCCAAAGCCCTAAAGATTTAAGAGACAACTTTTATGGATCATATAAGGTTAACATGATCAGTGTCAGCCCACAGTTAGCTGGATCAAGGGAATCATTTTCATTTGTACCACAAAATGTATCACTTTCAAATGGAACAATTCTATTTTTTGCATTAGTTGCTATTGATAATGTCTCTAAGAAGTCAGACATATCAAATATTGCCCAGGCAGCTCTCTTCATTCCTCCAACACCAGAGGCAGCTACAACAACGAAGAGAGCAACCACACCAAAGAGAGCAAACCATGCTGAAGAACCAAATGAACATGAAAATGAAGAGGGACTTAATTCTTCTGCAATACTCGCTATAGTGTGTTCAACGGCCTTTTTAATATGGATAATTATATATATTATTCTTTGCTTTGTGAAAGTTTGTAGAAAATAGCTGAATAAGTGGACAATAGTGAATAATACATTTAAAGTGCACTTAAAGCAGAGTTCCACCCCATTTTTAGTTTATTAAAAGTCAGCAGCTACAAAAAGCATAGCTGATGACTTTTAATAAACAGACACTAGCCTGTCCCACGGTCCAGCAATGTGGCCACCCGGAGCCTCACTCCTCTCCCCCTTCTCTCCTCGGCGCCGTCATAGCAACTGTGGGAATCCAGTCATGACAGCTTATGGCTTCACGGCCGGATGTGCACTGCACATGCGCAAGTTGCGCTGCGCTCTGCTATTGGCCAGACAATCTTCTGGGACTCCTGTTGTGTCCCAGAAGATCACTGACAGAGAGGGTCCACCTAGGGCGAGAGGAGGAGTCGCCTAGACAGCCAAAAAGAGGAAGGAGGAAGTGGGACAGAAAGTCCCACTACAAATAATGTACTCCCTCCCCCTAAAAAATGACATGCCAAATGTGGCATGTCAGGGGGTGAGGAGTGCTTAAAGCGCAAGTTCCACTTTGCATGGAACTCCGCTTTAATTACTTACACTGTAATAATTTATATCTGATAAAGTTAACCCAAAAATTAATCAGATTCAATGCTGTGGTTCTTGCTCATATATTATGTGCAGGGTGGTCAGGCAGATGAAATGGAAAACGAATGCCTTGCATGCACTGTTCAATGCTGATTTAATTAATATATATTTTGTATCAAATAGCTTTTTGACTAACCACTTCAGCTCCAGAAGGTTTTACCCCCTTCCCGACCAGGCCATTTTTGCGATACGGCACTGCGTTACTTTGACAATTGCGCAGTTGTGCGACACTGTACCCAAATCAAATTTATGTCCTTTTTTCCCACAGATACGGCTTTCTTTTGAGTGCTCTGACTAAAGGAAAATAGAGATCCATGTTTCTTAGCGGAAACATTAGATCTCAATGTTCCTTTCTGGCAGAACAGCAGTCTGTCTTGTTTACATAGGCAGGCCGCTGTTCTGCCTCTCTACGAATATTCGCCAGGTTCCCAGCAGCCATCGCAGCCACAGGACCCGTTGATTGGGTCCAGCTATGTCCAATCACAGTGGGAGCAGGGCTTCGGCAGTGCACACGTGCGAGCGATAGCAGATCACAAAAATTACGTACAGGTAAAAGGACCACCCTGCCGCAGTATATGTACGTGGGGCAGTCCTTAAGCAGCTAATGAAAGCGTCATACCCACTTATTCTAGGGAGAAGTCACCAGGTAGTGATAGCTGGCTCTTGTATGGAATAGCAGAAACCTTGCAAAAAAGTTTGGTGCAAGAAAGACTGGTGTTCGGTTTCAAATGCCGTTTTAGACTGGGTTCACACGACTGCGAATTGGATACGGTTTTTACTGAATCCAATTTGCATAGCAGGAGATGGTAACATCTCTCTATGGAGCTGGTTCACACATTTCCACAGCTGCTCCAGTGTGAATTGCTGCTCATGTGTTTCTTTTGGTCCATTTTAACATACCTCCTTAGATGCAGTATGTCTGGACAGAATTATCATCCGTCGACTTTGCTCCATCCACAGGCAGCTTAACTCTTCAATAAGACACAGAAAGTGAATCCAACTCAATTTTAGAGATCCAATATTTGTACAAAAGGACTTTCAAGACACTCTGCTTTGATCACAATATGTAGAAGTAAAACAATGTAACTTTTTTACAAAAGCAATGCAAATACAATGCCATAAATGGGTGTATAAGTGTAGCGCTTAAACAATACAAAATGTGATACCAAGTATTGTGTATAATAAGTGCATGTACCACAAAGTAGTAATGATTCACTGTGACAAAAACAATAAAATGTTATAAATGAGAATTAAATAAACAATGAAAATGGCAAAAACTTAAAGTCCATAAAGGAATGAGTAGTCCACCTGGTGTCAAAGAAATAACTAAAGGAGAAGAACAACAGCAACTTCCAAGTGATTCTTGTGAGCAAAAAGTCGTGACTTCTTGTATAGGATGACTAGTGATGTCGCAAACATAACATTTTCCATTTGCGAGCAGCAAGCGTGAACTTCCGCAAATATTCGCGAACAGGCGAACCGCCATAGACTTCAATGGGCAGGCGAATTTTAAAACCCACAGGGACTCTTTCTGGCCACAATAGTGATGGAAAAGTTGCTTCAAGGGGACCAACACCTGGACTGTAGTGATGTCGCGAACATAAAATGTTGCGTTCGCGAACGCGAACTTCCGCAAATGTTTGCGAACGGGCAAACCGGGCGAACCCCCCCCCTTTTTCCCTCCCCCATCACCTTTCTTCCTTGAGCACATCCCCATCCTTATTGCTCCAATCCCCTCACTCACCACCCACACAAACTCACAACACCTTCCCCCCCCCCTCCTGTTTTCCTATCCATTCTTCCTTCCCCCCCCCCGCCCGTTTACACCCTCTCCTCCCCCCTCCCCCCTCCCCCCTTTTTCTCCCCCCCTTTTCCCCCTCCCCATGTTTCTCCCCCTCTTCTCCCTCTCCCCCCTCCCTTCCCCCTCTCCCTTCCCCAATTACCTGTTTGCCCTCTCCCCTCATTCATTTTTCCCTTCCTTCTTCCCCCCCCCCCCCTTTTTCCTTCCTTGTTGTTTTTTGCACTTAATTTTACACTCTTTTTGACTAGTTTTTTACTGAGCACTCACTATTACCACCATCCCCACCCCCTCCTTTCCCTCCTTATGGTAGTCAATGCCACGAATCCTATTTGACATCCATCTTTATACACAGCTTTTTTAGGATAGCCCATATTGTGGCTCCCTCTACTTTCTACCCGTTCTTGAGAGGCTACCTCCCTCCAACTGCGGTTCATAGCTTTCGGTGGTCTCCTTTAAACAGTGCAGGTAAGCCACTTGGCATCTTTAGAATCCCCAATGTTTATGCTGTATAAAACCAATACCTGTATAGTAATATTGTGATACACTATCATGCATATTTACCTATGTGTATGGATTTTGTGATTATAATTACTGTATTATGTTTTTAGACTACCTCTCCTGATGAAGCAACTATTGTTGCGAAACTAGTCGAGATTGAGATTCAACGGGCATGACCACACCCTCTTCACCGCTTCCCCTTGCCTAGGGTTGATTTAACACCTCTGTGACCTGGTTTGGCATGCACTGTGTCACATTTTTAACATTGTTTTTGTTTGTTTGTTTTTTATGATCTAATAACGTGTGTCCTACTTGTTCATTATAATAAACAATTGTAATTTTTAACCTCAGTCCATGTTCCCTTGTACCTTCTTGTACGCAGTACCGCTATAGTCCACCCGCCCACCCCCCCTTTTTCCAAATTATTTCTGGGTTACCTTTGGGGTCCCAGTTATATTTGATTTATTCTATTGATATTTAGGATGATGGTACTTTTATGCTTGTTTACTTTTGTGTTTACTCCAAGAGGCTTTAATTTAATCAACAAAATGTGATACCAAGTATTGTGTATAATAAGTGCATGTACCACAAAGTAGTAATGATTCACTGTGACAAAAACAATAAAATGTTATAAATGAGAATTAAATAAACAATGAAAATGGCAAAAACTTAAAGTCCATAAAGGAATGAGTAGTCCACCTGGTGTCAAAGAAATAACTAAAGGAGAAGAACAACAGCAACTTCCAAGTGATTCTTGTGAGCAAAAAGTCGTGACTTCTTGTATAGGATGACTAGTGATGTCGCAAACATAACATTTTCCATTTGCGAGCAGCAAGCGTGAACTTCCGCAAATATTCGCGAACGGGCGAACCGCCATAGACTTCAATGGGCAGGCGAATTTTAAAACCCACAGGGACTCTTTCTGGCCACAATAGTGATGGAAAAGTTGCTTCAAGGGGACCAACACCTGGACTGTAGTGATGTCGCGAACATAAAATGTTGCGTTCGCGAACGCGAACTTCCGCAAATGTTTGCGAACGGGCAAACCGGGCGAACCCCCCCCCTTTTTCCCTCCCCCATCACCTTTCTTCCTTGAGCACATCCCCATCCTTATTGCTCCAATCCCCTCACTCACCACCCACACAAACTCACAACACCTTCCCCCCCCCCTCCTGTTTTCCTATCCATTCTTCCTTCCCCCCCCCCGCCCGTTTACACCCTCTCCTCCCCCCCCTCCCCCCTCCCCCCTCCCCCCTTTTTCTCCCCCCCTTTTCCCCCTCCCCATGTTTCTCCCCCTCTTCTCCCTCTCCCCCCTCCCTTCCCCCTCTCCCTTCCCCAATTACCTGTTTGCCCTCTCCCCTCATTCATTTTTCCCTTCCTTCTTCCCCCCCCCCCTTTTTCCTTCCTTGTTGTTTTTTGCACTTAATTTTACACTCTTTTTGACTAGTTTTTTACTGAGCACTCACTATTACCACCATCCCCACCCCCTCCTTTCCCTCCTTATGGTAGTCAATGCAACGAATCCTATTTGACATCCATCTTTATACACAGCTTTTTTAGGATAGCCCATATTGTGGCTCCCTCTACTTTCTACCCGTTCTTGAGAGGCTACCTCCCTCCAACTGCGGTTCATAGCTTTCGGTGGTCTCCTTTAAACAGTGCAGGTAAGCCACTTGGCATCTTTAGAATCCCCAATGTTTATGCTGTATAAAACCAATACCTGTATAGTAATATTGTGATACACTATCATGCATATTTACCTATGTGTATGGATTTTGTGATTATAATTACTGTATTATGTTTTTAGACTACCTCTCCTGATGAAGCAACTATTGTTGCGAAACTAGTCGAGATTGAGATTCAACGGGCATGACCACACCCTCTTCACCGCTTCCCCTTGCCTAGGGTTGATTTAACACCTCGGTGACCTGGTTTGGCATGCACTGTGTCACATTTTTAACATTGTTTTTGTTTGTTTGTTTTTTATGATCTAATAACGTGTGTCCTACTTGTTCATTATAATAAACAATTGTAATTTTTAACCTCAGTCCATGTTCCCTTGTACCTTCTTGTACGCAGTACCGCTATAGTCCACCCGCCCACCCCCCCTTTTTCCAAATTATTTCTGGGTTACCTTTGGGGTCCCAGTTATATTTGATTTATTCTATTGATATTTAGGATGATGGTACTTTTATGCTTGTTTACTTTTGTGTTTACTCCAAGAGGCTTTAATTTAATCAACAAAATGTGATACCAAGTATTGTGTATAATAAGTGCATGTACCACAAAGTAGTAATGATTCACTGTGACAAAAACAATAAAATGTTATAAATGAGAATTAAATAAACAATGAAAATGGCAAAAACTTAAAGTCCATAAAGGAATGAGTAGTCCACCTGGTGTCAAAGAAATAACTAAAGGAGAAGAACAACAGCAACTTCCAAGTGATTCTTGTGAGCAAAAAGTCGTGACTTCTTGTATAGGATGACTAGTGATGTCGCAAACATAACATTTTCCATTTGCGAGCAGCAAGCGTGAACTTCCGCAAATATTCGCGAACGGGCGAACCGCCATAGACTTCAATGGGCAGGCGAATTTTAAAACCCACAGGGACTCTTTCTGGCCACAATAGTGATGGAAAAGTTGCTTCAAGGGGACCAACACCTGGACTGTAGTGATGTCGCGAACATAAAATGTTGCGTTCGCGAACGCGAACTTCCGCAAATGTTTGCGAACGGGCAAACCGGGCGAACCGCAATAGACTTTAATGGGCAGGCAAATTTTAAAATCCACAGGGACTCTTTCTGGCCACAATATTGATGGAAAAGTTGCTTCAAGGGGACTAACACCTGGACTCTGGCATGCCGGAGGGGGATCCATGGCAAAACTCCCATGGAAAATTACGTAGTTGTCGCAGAGTCCATTTTTAATCCATAAAGGGCATAAATCACCTAACATTCCTAATTGTTTGGAATAACAAGCTTTAAAACATCAGGTATGATGTTGTATCGATCAGGTAGTGTAAGGGTTAGGGTCAGGGTTAGAGACAGGGTTAGGGTTACAGATAGGGTTAGGGTTGGGGTTACAGACAGGGTTAGGGTTAGGGTTGGGGTTACAGACAGGGTTAGGGTTACAGATATGGTTAGGGTTACAGATAGGGCTAGGGTTAGGGTTACAGACAGGGTTAGGGTTACAGATAGGGTTAGGGTTGGGGTTACAGACAGGGTTAGGGTTAGAGTTGGGGTTACAGACAGGGTTAGGGTTCACAGTGACAGACCAAACTCTGACAGACTGGGTGGCCTGCCTCTGCCTGTATTTTTTTTTAGATTAGTTTAGTTGTACTATGCGTGCAAGCTACTGTGACACCAGATATGAGTGGCACTGTGCACTGGCAGAAGTTGGCAGAGTAGACGCTGTAGGCCTGACACACACGCCTGCAAACAACTAACTGCTATTCTATTGCAGTCAATGTTTTTTAAATGTAATCTACTGTGCCATCAGATATGAGTGGTGGCACTGGGCAAGTGGGCACAGTATATGCTGTGAGCCTGAGACACGCTGGCAGACAACTGAATACTATTCTCTATTGTAGTCAAAATCGTGTTTTTTTTAAATGTTATCTACTTTGCCAACAAAATATATATGAGATGTGGCACTGGACAAGTGGGCACAGTATACGCTGTGAGCCTGAGACACGCTGGCAGACAATTGACTACTATTCTCTATTGCAGTCAAAAAAAATGTTTTTTTAAATGTTATCTATTGTGCCAACAAAATATATATGAGATGTGGCACTGGACAAGTGTGCACACTATACGCTGTGAACCTGAGACACACACACACACTGCCTGGCAGGCAACTGCAATTAGATTACAGAGAAGAAAAAGAAAGCGGACTAAAAAGGGCTGTTTGGGGTGCTGCCAGGACGCTGTCCTAACAGCAGAGATAAGATGACGAGTCTTTCAGGACTGGAGTGGACACTGAATACACTGGCCTAGCTATCAATTTCCCTATTAAATCAGCAGCTACTCTGTCCCTCCTCTTACTAAGGCCGCGTACACACGATCAGTCCATCCGATGAGAACGGTCCGAAGGTTAACCGATGAAGCTGACTTATGGTCTGATGTGCCTACAAACCAATGGTTAAAAAAACAATCGTGTCAGAACGCGGTGACGTAAAACAAAACGGCGTGCTGAAAAAAATGAAGTTCAATGCTCCAAAGCATGCGTCGACTTGATTCTGAGCATGCGTGGATTTTTAACCGATGTTTTTGCATACTAACTATCAGTTTTGACCTATCGGTTAGGCATCCATCGGTTAAATTTTAAAGCAAGTTCTCTTTTTTTTGACCAAAGGATAACTGACCGATGGGGCCCACACACGGTCGGTTTGGACCTCTGAAACGGACCTTCAGTCCATTTTCATCTGTTTTGACCAATCACATGTCTACGCGGCCTAAGACTGCAGCTTCAGAATGAATCTAAAATGGATGCTGTCCAGGAGGTGGAGGGTCAGGGAGGGAGGGTATGCTGCTGATTGGCTGGAATGTTTCTGCTGACTGTGAGGTAGAGGGTCAATGTTTGCTCAATGATGATGAATAGGAGTCGGATCGAACGGCGGTGAACACGAACAAGCGATGTTCGCCGGGAACTATTCGCCGACGAACAGTTCTGTACATCTCTAGTGATGACCCGCCACAGGTAAAATTGTAAGCTTACCAGAAAAGATGGATTCAGAGGAACTTACGTTCAGAGGTTAAAAATTACAATTGATAACTATTAGAAATGCTGTATCTTACAAGGCTATTAAATATAACTAAATTATTATCCAAAAAGATATTCCAGGTTCCCTCTATCTATTGCATAAATGGGTTCAAGCCTATTAAGACACACACATACGCACTGCTGCTGGTAAAATTAACATATTTTGTTTATTCCTGAGGACATAGGATAGTCCGACGTCACCCATTGAACATCACAATACATATATATATATATATATATATATATATATATATATATATATATATATATATATACAAGAGAAATTCAAAGATACTTATCACATCTGTAAAATCAGCTGGTCCAGCAATGAGCCGAGAGCTCCCATTATGAACATGTGGCATGCATCAAGAGGTAGACAGATAGAGAGAGCTTACTCTTTTGTGTGTGCCTTTTATCAACCCCCCTCACTCAAGACCACCCACCCTTGCCTGTCCTGATCAAATAACACCAAGTCATTCTCTCCTCCATGGGGGGGGGGGGGTATTGCAGTCCATTGTCACAAAACTCTTTAAAGCCTATAGCATAGCTATGCAAACTGCCTGGGGCCCATTTAAACCATGGGATGAAGTGTTCTCCAACAATAACCAATATGTCGATGACTGGAAAAATCCATAATGGATGTACATCATGACCTCCGATCATCCGTAGTAACAGGTTCAACAGAATGCATGGTGAAAAATTATAATGGGTACGTGAACTTGCCCCCAGTAGGTGTTAGTGATATGAGGAGTTAAGAAAGGAGAATGGCCGCATTGCGTAATCTCGTTTAAAGATTAAATGAATTTATTGCAGCTAGTACACTTACCTTTAGCTGAGATGTATAGCGCTTGTATATACAGATAAGGTGGCAGTGGAGTCCTCCCGACGCGTTTCGTGTTAGTACACTTTGTCTGGGGTGATGCAAATACAATGCCATACAATGACAGATTACATCCGTCATTGTATGGCTCAAATATTAAAATCACTCCAAATTCCAAACATTCTCTGGTAGTCATAGGCCAGATAGCCCAGCATGTTTCAATATTATATCTTCGTCAGAAGTAGAAGTAATCATATGTCTGTAATACAGTACAATTTGCAAGCTTTAAGATAAATCATACACAAATATGAATGATTAATTTAAACTATGTCGTGAAAATGCTCAACAAGACCATCACCATCAGTAAGTACTGGACGTACAAAAGGTTAGTCTGCAATAATGTTAAAAAGAAGGTTGACCCTTGGATCAAGGAATTCCCGGGCTTGCCACCACATGAAAGATAAAGGAATGCACAAAAAGATTACAGAAGAATTAGCCCAGATAATAGCTGGAAATCGTCCCAGTAACAGAAAGAATACATTTATAAAATAAAAATTAGTAATCAAATGTAAACTCTTATGAAAAGAATGATTGTTTGCAAGGGAAGTGCAAAAAAAAATATGCATCTTTTATCACAAAATTGTGTTTTTTGTGTAAATCTATACACTGAGCTTTTAGAGCATAAAAGAAAATGGATCATCCGTTGTGTTGCAGTTACTTCCTGGTACAGGATCCGGGCTGGGTTATAGCCGCAGGCTTCAATTAGCTTGCTTCTGGTAAGCTTAAAATTTGTACGGTGTGGTGCAAGAGATTATTTTTGGTTGATATTCTATCACTTCGATTACATACGGTAATTTGGGGACTGTTCATTCTCCATTTATTTCATCATTCACAGACTGAATTTTATTTACATCGCTTTTCGCAATTATTGTCATCCAAGGACTTCTTTATCCATATTGTCACTTTGCTTTTGTTTACGAGTCACTATATGTTTGATAATTTATGCTAATTGGTTAACCATTTTTTTTTTCAATATTCAAATCACTTTATCAATAAATTCTTTAGACACTGGTCTAATATATCATCATTCTCATTTTCCCATCTAACCTTAAATACCCTGCCCAATGAAGTGGGCTGGTAATGTGAACCAATGTGGCAAGTCAAAAATATCTTCCCCTAGATGGCTGTGTATATAATTCCAAATGGTTCAGGCATATCTCCCAAATGTACATGTGCCAAACACAAGGCCTGTGGGCCAAATGCAACCCTCCAGGCTATTTCATGTGGCCCTCCCACCTCTCCTGAAGCTCTGCCCCAGCTTCTACTCTGAAGCAGCACAGGGTAAAGGGGGTGCCACATGATGTAAGGGAGCGTGGGAGACTTGACTTCTGATAGTGGGGGGGGGGGGGGTACTCTGGAAATCTGCTTATAATTATTATGAGAATTATACAACTGTGCTAGTTGAAAAGGTGTTATCATCCACAGGAAACTTTATTGGAGAATTCTCAGGCAAAACAGCATGGCAGAACCATTTTCTCTTTGAGCAATCTCGAGTGTCGTCATCAGGTGTCATCATGTCAGGAGCTGCACCGAGTCCCCGCTCACCATGATGGCATCATGATGCCACAGTGATGGACCTGTATGGGGGCCAGGAAGAGGAGAGTCACTGAGATACTGTACTGTACAGTATATCTTCTCCTTCCATTACAGCAGGGATATGCAATTAGCGGACCTCCGCAGTATAATTAAATCATCATGGTGTTAACATTAAAACATCACTGTCTGCTTCCAAAAAATATAGACAAAAATGTTTAGCATATGATTCACCTCATATTACATTCCGGAATAATTAAGAAAGAACAGTATCAATGGGGTAATAAAATGGGAAAACATCTAGCAAGTATATTAAAAAAAAAAAAAAAAATCAGCCAATTATATTGAGAAAATACAAACAAATACAGGAGAAATGAGATATAAAACGTCTGATATTATTACAAATTTTCAGGAATTCTACGGAAACTATATACTATCAATAAACATAGTACCAAAGAGGAAGTAAAATTAAAGGAGAAAAAAACGAAAAAATACCTAAAGGAAATAGAGCTAAACAAAATCGCAGTACAGAAACCTGCTAGTTTGTACACCCCAATAACAGAAGAAGAAATCCTTAAAACCATTCGAGACTTGCCTAACGGTAAAAACCCCGGCCCAGATGGACTGACGACAATATATTATAAACTACTGGCCGATATCTTTACACCAAAATTATGCTCCTACTTTAATGGGATCGGAACAAAATGGGAAATGAGGAAAGAAGCTCTAGAAGCCCTAATAATTGTAATACCTAAGGAGGGTAAAGATAATACACTGTGCTCCAGCTACAGACCGATCTCGCTCTTAAATATCGATCTTAAAATTTTCTCAAAAATTCTCGCTAATAGAATGGAAAAAATTATGAAAGATACAGTACACATAGACCAAGTAGGCTTCATAACAGGTAGGGAGGGAAGGGACAACAGTATCAGATCCCTCCTGATCATAGAGGAAATCAAGAGAAGGAAGGCCCCAGGCCTGCTCTTGTCGATAAATGCCGAAAAGGACTGGGGCTTCATGTGGACTGGGGCTGGGGCTTCATGTTAAATATATTAGAGGCGATGGAAATAGGGCCCAGAATGAGAAGCTGGATAGGAGCGTTATATAACAGACCAACCGCAAGAATCAAAGTGAATGGAAACATCTCAGACCCCTTTGAGCTAGAAAATGGGACCAGGCAGGGATGCCCTTTGTCCCCTCTATTGTTCACGCTGACACTAGAACC
This sequence comes from Rana kukunoris, assembly GCA_029574335.1. Lineage (NCBI taxonomy): Eukaryota > Metazoa > Chordata > Amphibia > Anura > Ranidae > Rana > Rana kukunoris. Next base: position 165,483,736 of record CM056055.1, on the reverse strand, counting down.
CCTACTAAGAGAAATAAGGCGAAATGGGGACATCAAGGGGATAAACATTGGAGGAGAGGAACATAAACTCGCCGCATATGCTGACGATATTATGTTCTATGTAACAAATCCCAGGCTAACTTTACCTAATATCATCAAAACAATAAAAGAATTCGGAACGATCTCTAATTTTAAGATAAATATGAACAAATCAGAAATATTAAGTATCAACATTGCAAAGAAAGAAATACAAGCCCTACAGGTAGATTTCCCATTCACTTGGAAAAAAGATTTAAAATACCTCGGAATCAGATTAGCAAATGCCGAAGAGACGCTTTATAAGATCAATTTCATTCCATTGTTAAACGAGATTAAAGATGACCTTAATAGGATCGCACCAGGCCAACTCTTGTGGACCGGGCGGATTAATATTTTTAAAATGACAATACTCCCAAAAATTGTTTATAAAATGCAAATGCTCCCAATACCAATTGCACAATCCTTTTTTTAAAAAACTGCAGTCAATGTTTCTTAAATTTATATGGCGAGGGAAAAAAACACGTATTAAATTAACACTATTAAATAAAGATAAGACACAAGGTGGATTGGTAGCACCAGGCATTAGAAAGTATTATTATTCAATTGTTCTTTCACGAATAATAGACTGGGCTAAAAATAATATAGAAAAAAGATGGGTATATATGGAAAATAAAATTAGTAAAATAGTACTGGGAAAAGTAATATGGATTCCGACAACACAGTTTAGAGGATTAAGCTCAGAAGCTCACGTTATTACAAGACATGCACTAAAACTTTGGGATCAGATTCATAAAAAAGAAAATTGGGTATTTAATTCACCTCTTATCCCTTTAAAAAACACACAATTCTTCCCACCAGGTGTAGAAAACGGATTCAGTAAATGGTTAAGGAAGGATAATATCCAATTAAAAGACCTAATGGAGCAAAATATGCTAGCAAGTTTAAAAGAATTAAAAAACAGGAAAGAAATTGTTCAGATTGACGAATGGAGGTACACTCAGTTGAAACATTTCTTTGAGAGTCTTCCACAACCGATGAGATCTGAAACAAATCTCCGACCGCTGGAAAGACTGTGTATAGGGAAGATCGAAAAAGGAACAACCTCAAAGATATATAAAATCCTGAATGCTTCAAAATTACAGGGCGCACCTCCGTTCGTCAAGAAATGGGAGGAGGAAATCGGATCAAGTTTAAATGAATATGAGGTTAAAGGGGTGTTCCAGCCGCAATTTTTTTTTTTTAAAGTCAGCAGCTACTAACAGTGTAGCTGCTGACTTTAAATAAGGACACTTACCTTGTCCTACTTGCCCGCGCTGATGGCCCCCCCGATGCCGGTCCCACGATCGATCCAGGTCCCGCGCCGCCATTCACACTATGGGAAACAGGCAATGAAGCCGTACGGCTTCACTGCCCATTTCCTACTGCGCCTGCGTGAGTCTCACGCTGGCTTGTGAATGGGCGGCTGCTCTCTGAGAACACACACAGTTCCCAGAAAGCAGCGCGCCCCATTCACAAGCAGAAGAAGCAGAAGAAAGGACACCGCGGTGTGGAAGAGGCAGATTACGGACTTCCGCATAGCAACAGCTATTTCGGGTGAGTATTTTTTTTTTCACGTTTTTTTTAATTTAATTTTTTTAAGCTAGATGGGCAAATGTGGTTTTCCTGGGTGGAACTTCGCTTTAAACAGATAATAAAGAGGGTGCATGTGACGTTGGTTAATAATAAGATAATGGAACAGAATTATAAGTGTCTGGTACGATGGTACCTTACACCGGATAGAGTACTGACGCCATCAGTAACCAGAATGCAGTTATGTTGGAGAGGGTGCAATGAAATCGGTACAATGATCCACATCTGGTGGACTTGCCCCAAAATTAGAACATTCTGGACAAAAATTAGACAAAAAATCAGAGAAATCATAGAGATGTCTCTTCCAGATGATCCATGGGTCTACGTCCTACATGGGGCCCGAATGCTAACAAAAAAAATATCTTAGTACGCTAATCCCGGAGTTCTTGAATGCTGCAAAGTGCCAAATATCTGGCTGCTGGCAACTTTGAAAGAGTGGTCGTACAAAATAGATGAAATTTACAACAACGAATATTTAAGTTCTAGCGACGAGGATAAACTGGAGGAATTTGAAGCGAAATGGGAAAAATGGAAAGGATTTAAGATCAAGATGGGATATGCAGAGATGATGGAGGCGTAACCCAACGTTTTTATAATTACGTTGTGAGGATAGCACTAATAAAGAATCAGGCCGCGTACACACGGCAGAGATCCTCGACGGGCAGAACACATCGTTCCGCCCGTCGAGGCTCTCTGCCGGCCGTCGAAATCGGCGACCCGCCCGTCGGGAATGGCAACCAGCCATTCATCCAGGCGGGCCGTCGAGGAAATAGAGAGCATGCTCTCTATTTCTGCTCGACGGGCTTTCCGACGGGAAGCTCGCCGAGACCGTACACACGGCCGAGGTCCTCGCTGGAATGCACATTCCAGCGAGGTTCTCGCTGGTTTTCAGCGAGAACCTCGGCCGTGTGTACGCCGCCTCAGAGAAAGTTAATTTTGCAAATAGAAAGGCTGAAAGGGAGGCTGGGGATGGGAGGGGGTTGGGGAGTGATAAAGGGAGAGAGAAAAGGGAGGGGGGCTGAGAAGCATTTCTAACGCGAATGGTAAATTTATATATAAGCGTATAATAATTAAAACAAAATATATATATATAATACAAAATCCACACATGATGTGAAACCAAAGTAGAGTCAGAACTACTAAACAAAACCATGAGTGGGTCTCTTGCTATGGTTGAATCTGAAGTGGAGAAAAAAATAAATAAATAAAAAAAATATATATTACATTCCAACGGGCACCATCTCTGAGAGACATACTACCTACAGTTCTGTGCAAATGTTTAAGGTAACTGTGAAGAAAGTATGCTTTTAAAATAATATATTTTAATTGTTTATTTTTATCAATTTACAAAATGCAAAATGAGCAAACAGAACAACATTTTAAAACAAATCAATGTTTGGTGTGACTACCCTTTGGCTTCAAAACAGTATCAATTCTTACACTTGCACACTTTTTTCACTTGCACAAAGTCAGGGATTTTGCAGGAATAAAACAAGGAGAGAAAGGAAAGCGCCATCTAGCAACAGTAATACAAACTTACAAAAAGCAAAGGAGAATCACACTCATCATAAACAAGAAGGAGCCACCATCTCCCCATCCTGCAGAATGCACCAAAAGCAATGGTGTAGCTGTAAGCTGTGTACACAGAACCAAGAATTCTGAATAGGATCACAGGAACTGCCCCTGGCCAGCTTAGAATGCATACGTGGGACAGATATGACGCCAGCTGCAGGTAAGGATCAATGCTAGTGAAGCTATGTGCTCAGAGCCTGTTGCTCTTTCCAAAGGTCTAACAGAGTATTGCCTGAGCCATATCGCTGATGTGGAAACAAGGCTAAGCAAAATAACTACGCACTGCGGTGCAGAGAAATGGCAGCAGATGCTCTGGACTGGTGAGTCAAAGTTTGAATTTGGTTGTAGCACCAGGCAGTATCTACAGGCAACTGGGAAGCATGGCAGAAGTTACTTGCAACTTTGGGGCTGCATTTCTGCAAATGTTGTTGGAGATTTGGTCAAGGGTGTCCTCAATGCTGAGAAATATAGCCATCATGCCATACAATCGGGGGGGGGGGGGGGGTGATTGGCCCCAAATGTATTCTGTAGCAGGACAACAACCCCAAACATACAGCCAACGGAATTAAGTATCTTCAGTGTAAAGAAGAACAAGGAGTCCTGGAAGTGATGGTTTGGTCCCCACAAGGCCTCAAGCCTAACATCATTGGGTCTATCTGGGATTATAGAAACAGAAGGATTTGAGGCTGCCTACATTCCCAGAAGATCTGTGGTTAGTTCTCCAAGATATCTGGAACAACCTACCTGCTGATAAGTTCCATCAAAAACTGTGTGTAATTGTACCTAGAAGATGTTTTGAATGCAAAGGGTAACTAGACCTCTCCTCTGTAAATTTAAACTGGTAACCTGTAAAGACTTTTAAAGCATCGTTTGTTGCCTATGAGCGTGCCTAATTATAAAGCATTTTAGGTATCTAATTACTCAGTGTAACACCAAACTTGGATATTATACTGTGTTTGTATGCATACTGTGTGACATAAAAAAATCAAAACTCACTGTTTTATTCTCTGGGGCCTCTGCAAAAAAAATAAAAAATTGCTGCCCCTTCAAAATAACTCAACACACAAAGGAATATGAAAAATAAAAAACAAAAAGACATTACACACCAAAATGAGTAAACTACTAATTGATTGAGCAACGGGCTCAAGATTAACTGCCTAAATACCCTAACATTTCTCATAATTCTCAACAACCACCTGAGTACCCTTATTAACCCCTCCCAGACTGGAACCATGTACCACACTTGAAAAAAGGAAGGATGCAGTCCAACAGCGGAGCTGAGTCCAGCCTCCCCTAAACAAAAACCTTCCCCACAGCAAGGGACCCCAAACCACCCTACCAAAATACAGAGGTAACACACATTGCACCACCTTAAAGCCACAGTTGGCGAATGAGCACCTGCACTAAGTGGGACAGAGGTGTGTTTTTGGAGTCAGTATCATGTTGTAATACTGCCCTGCGGCCCAGTATTCGAAAGGAGGGGATCATGCTTCAGTATGTCACAGTAGATGTTGGCATTTATAGTTCCCTTAATTAACTGTAGCTCCCCAGTTCCGGCAGCACTCATGCAGTCCCAGACCATGACAATCCCACCACCATGCTTGACTGTAGGCAAGACACACTTGTCTTTGTACTCCTCACCTGGTTGCCGCCACACACGTTTGACACCATCTGAACCAAATAAGTTTATCTTGGTCTCATCAGACCATAGGACATAGTTCCAGTAATGGAGAAGAGACGCTTAAGAGGGGATATGATTTCAATTTACAAATACCATACTGGTGACCCCACAATAGGGATAAAACTTTTTTGTGGAAGGGAGTTTAATAAGACATGTGGCCACTCACTAAAATTGGAAGAAAAGTGGTTTAAACTTAAACTGCGTGGAGGGTTCTTTACTGTAAGAGTGGCAAGGATGTGGAATGGGATCACATGCACCAAGCAGAAGAAGAAAGGAAAAAACCCCAAACATGCATAGAGGAAATGAAAATACAAACACACCATGAATCAATCTAGAAATTTTTATTTAACATGTTATATTTAATCCATATATTCCACATCATAAATTACCGTGCATTATGTTATATATTTTATTTATTTCTTGGATGGTATTGGCCATGGCCTGGTGCACTGGTTTTCTTGAAACTGTTGAAATAACACCATAACTTTATTTAAACCTTTAACTTTTTGAAAACCAACTTTAATAACCATCAATACCCAGCTCAGTCACTTGAGGCTCGAGCTGATCCATCATTAAGCATCAGAACTTGACTCAAATCTCCCCTCCGGAAACTATTACCAGAGTGAGCCACCACGTGAACCGGCCGCGACGGGGAAACGGAAAAAGGGGGGGGTAGGGCGGGGAGCTCCTCCTGCTGCTTCTGGTGTACAAGCTGGCACCGAACCACTCCAGACTGAGACTTTAAATAGGCTGCTGGCAGGGTTCCAGAATTTTCTCAGCATCACCTGACCTCTCGGGGCCAATAGCTGCCTGCCTCTCTGCTCACCTAGAAAACTCACCTGACACACCTGTGCTTCATTATCCACCTTTAGTTAACTGCTAAACTCCGGGAGCAAATTTCCCTCTGACCTTTAAATAACCCCTGACCGTTACATGACCCCCTGCCAGCTGATGGCTTAATACTACAGCTCTACTAACCAAACCTATCATTTACCTAATGCTGCTGCAGTGATCCCATCTAGAAAGGAGGGCCTATAGCAGGCACCCCTTCCTTTTTCATGGGATCACATGCACCAAGCAGAAGAAGAAAGGAAAAAACCCCAAACATGCATAGAGGAAATGAAAATACAAACACACCATGAATCAATCTAGAAATTTTTATTTAACATGTTATATTTAATCCATATATTCCACATCATAAATTACCGTGCATTATGTTATATATTTTATTTATTTCTTGGATGGTATTGGCCACGGCCTGGTTCACTGGTTTTCTTGAAACTGTTGAAATAACACCATAACTTTATTTAAACCTTTAACTTTTTGAAAACCAACTTTAATAACCATCAATACCCAGCTCAGTCACTTGAGGCTCGAGCTGATCCATCATTAAGCATCAGAACTTGACTCAAATCTCCCAACCGACAGAAGGGGTGCCACTCGCAGCCCTTCTGTCACCACCCCCCCAGACCGCGGCCGACTCTATACATGTTTGTAAGTTCATGTTAAAAATGTCCAAACCAATTCCTGATAAATGTACCCCATCATCCCTATACAAACCTTGCAAACCACCCTCTAACTCAACGTGGCGGAAAGAAAAACCCAGATCTGGGGTGAGGAATTTTTCCATCGCCCTGTTAATGCGCTTACGCACTTTTTCCAAAGGTTTAAAAACCAAAGATTCCAACCAACGTAGCCTTGGTATTATTTCAGAGAATACCAGGACAGAATTTGGGGAAGACAGCTTTAGAAACCTGAATATATCTTTCATTTCGGAAATTAGCTCAAAAGTCTTTTTTTTACCAATATCGTTCCCACCAACATGTAAAATTAAAATATCCGGGGGAACATATAATGAGTATAACCTACTTAACTCAAAAAACAGGTCCTCCCATACCATACCCCTGCGACCATACCAAAAAACACGAAATACTGCAGGGTCCAGTCCCAAATTTTCCAAGTACACTCTATTTGCTGCTTGCTTCTGAGCCCAGAAAATAAAAGAGTGCCCTATTATCCAAACAGAGCGTTGATATCCTGTAATGAAAATAAAAAGTTAATACGGGCGTATGTAACTTTTGTAAGCATTTGACCTCCATCTACCAATTTTTTTAATAGTACCTTCTTCCAGACCGATCCTTGCTGCTTCCGTGGCCGCCCCGATCCTAAATGAGTGTGTAGTTAATCTCAAATGCCCTAACTGTAGGAACGTGATTATTTTCTTCAATACCGCAAAAAATTTGACATTGGGGGGCGAATTCTTAAGTACGCCTGCAGGGCTGCCACTGGACAAATATTACTGTCCCGGTAACTCCTTAAATGGACCCATGTCCCCAAACCCAATGGGTCTGTTTTGCTACTTCTAAGAAACACTCTAATCCCATCCCAAGAAATCACGGCCTCTGAGACTAGAAAACCTGCGCCACTAGCTCCCGAAGCAGAAAGCATTTCAGATAAACGAAATGCTCCAAACAATGCTAAAGAAAAAATTGAAGAGAATAAAATTGCTTCGTAACTAGATGAACATATTGACGCGGTTGCCCTACAAATTTGAACTAGAATGTCCGGGGTGATGGGTGACCTGTTGTCATGCTTAAAACAACTTCTTTTATACCCCTTAAGGGCCTGACTGACCGAAAAGAAATCATGACAAGCCGGCAACTTGTAAAGACAAAGAAAAAAGGATATACCCGATAAGGTTTTGCCAATGTGGGACCAAGCAAAATGCTTCAAAATTAAGGAATGTAAAAAAGAAAGGATTAACTGCTCTGAATGATCAGACACAGATAACTGCATTGACCTTAAAAATGCCACCCATGAAAACCATGAAGAAACGTAATTCCTCCAAGTAGATGGTGCCACCGATTTCTTAATGCTCTGATAAATCAGATTAGATCCCATAGGTGCAAAGGGAGAGGCACCCCAACCTTCTCTGCCACTGGTAGTAGATTGAAAAAACGCTCCATCTGTCGACGAGAAAGAGAGTCGGCAATCTCGTTATTCTTTCCCGGGACATAACTAGCTTTAATCCAAATATTCCATTTTAAGCAAAGAAAAACTAAATGCCTTAATAAAACTACTACTAGAAGGGATTTAGATACTGTATAAGGCTATTCACTGCAAAGGCCACTCCTTTATTGTCCGTGCTTACCAGAATCCTTTTGTTGGTGAACCAAGGGCCCCATATTTCCAGCGCCACTATTACAGGAAAAAGTTCTAACAGAACTATGTTTTTACAAAAACCATTCGCAACCCATCTGACCGCCCAAACCTCCGCGCACCAATGAGATCCCCATACTGCTCCGAAACCGACCGAACCGGCTGCGTCCGTCTGAAACGAAAAATCGATATCCAAGACAAAATCCTGTTGCCACATTGTCTTCCCGTTGTAATTGTCTAAAAATTGAATCCAGACCAACAAATCTTTTTTGATTTCAGCCGATACCCTAACATGCGCCGCCGGGTTCTTTAAACCTGCGATAGCTGAGTACAGCCGCCTAGAGAAGACCCTTCCCATGGGTAATATCCGCGTAGCGAATGCCAACTGCCCCAGTAATGACTGCATTTCCCGCAAGGTCACCTTACTCTTTCTCATGAACAGCTGTAGGAGTTGAGACAACCCATAAATCTTGTCCTCGGGTAATCTGAACTCCATGGCTAGAGTATCTAAAGTTATCCCCAAAAAATTTAAACAGGTGGTAGGAAAAATTGTCTTGTCCTCTGCAAGTGGAACCCCAAAATATTTACAGACCGACTGAAAAGCTTCTAGTAATTTTAAACACCCGTCAGAATCTGCCGGACCCAGAAATAAAAAGTCATCCAAGTAGTGGATTAGAAGAACTGAATCGGCCACTTGTCCCACCACCCACTCCAAAAAGGTTGAAAAAGCTTCAAAATAAAAACAAGATAAGGAACAACCCATCGGTAAGGCTTTGTCAAAATAAAATTGGTTCTCAAAATGAATTCCTAGGGAATTGAAACAACATGGGTCCAAAGGGAGAAGCCTAAATGCGGATTGAATATCCGCTTTAGCTAAAAGTGCCCGCTTCCCCAAACGGCCAATCAGTTCCACTGCTGAATCAAAAGAGGTATAGGATACTGATGATATGGTGGAATCAATCTAGTCATTGAGGGAAGCACCCATCGGGAAGGACAGATGGTGTATCAACCTATATTCATTTGGTTCTTTCTTAGGAACTAGGCCAAGTGGGGAAATCCTAAAATTTCTGAATGGGGGTAGCTCAAAGGGGCCTTCCATCCTACCGGCTATAACCTCCTTTCCCAATTTTGCTCTTACCAGGTGAGGTACGGCTTTGACTGACTGTAAATTCTCTACTACACTGCATCCCAACCCATCAAAAGCCGGTAGCCTAAATCCTGACGAGAAACCTTCAGTTAGTAGGCAGGCCATCCGCTTGTCTGGGTAAGCCTGCAGCCATGGAAGCATTCTTGGGAGCATCACTGGTGAGGTTGCCTTTTGAAAAACCCTCTTTTGGGTGAGACTGAAGCTTACGAAAGCACTTGGATAACGGGTGAGCCCCGGCACAAAAGGCGCACTCATGCTTGTACTTGCAAGAATTCATCCACTTACATTGAGAATCATTATATGCAAAACATAAACCTTTCTTGTAGCCTGAAGCAGCTGCAGCTGTGGGAGAGGCTGTAATTGATGGGCGAGAAATTGGCTGCCTTTGTGGTAAGAATACGTTCAACCACAGGCTCACGTCCTTTGCTCCCCAACTGAGGGATGGCTGTACCGCCAGCTTCTGCCTAAAAGCCTCATCATATGTCAGCCACGCAAACCCATTAAAGCTCCTATAAGCTTCCAAGATTATATCAATGTGTTGGAATAATAAGCAACTTTTTTCTGGGAATTTTTCGCACAGGATGCTCGCATAAACCATAAAAGCTTGCAACCAACTGTAAAAGGATTTGATAATAGGTTTGCGTCGCTCATCCTCAGCTTTGTCCTCCTTTTTCTCATATTTATAAGAATCTCTGGACGGAGGAAGAATCAAATTCAAATCAATAAATCCCCCCCTCCAAATTTTTTCTTTTAATGCAGTTGTGACGTGAAAACCAAGGGGGGAAAGCAGGCAAGGCATGCATTCTTTTGGCATTTTGTCAGGTGAACTTATATTCTCAGGAGCAGATTGGACAGTAATTGAGGGAGAAGGGGGGGGAACCTTAATGTCAGCTGAAACTGCTGACCAAACACCTGCTATGCTGGGGGGATGCCCACCCGACCTCTCCTGCTGAGAGTCTGTTTGTCCCCTGATTAAAGCTATCAGTTGCTCTAAAGAAGCGGATAATGCTGAAAACTGAGCTCCAGTAATGGACTCACCTGCCAACCCCTGAGCACGGCTTGCTCCAGGGGCTGCTGAAGGGGATGAACATCTCACAGGGATGGCGCTGACTGCAGGCTGGGCCGCTGGCTGCGGGGACACCACTGGCTCCCTTTTACCTCTTCCTTTGCCCCGCGGTGGACCCTGTTTCGCCACAGCCCCTCTTTGCTGGGATGAAGAGGACCCTTTTGCTGCTCCTGCTGACACCATTCCGTGGGCAGACCGCCCCCTTCCACCTACTGCGGGCATAGCGACACCTTGCTGGGACCTGAAAAACATAGAAAGCTCACCGCGCCCCTCCCTGCCCATTATGGGCGGAGCGGGGCTGTCTATCATCTTCTGTGCACGCTTCCTCTTGCTTGTCCTCCGCTCTTCCGTTGCCTCAGCCACGACTTCCTCCGTCCTCACAGCTTCAGGAACCCAGAGCGCTGCGGACTCCTCCTCTGATTCCAGCATGACTGAACGATGCCGTGGGCTGCTGACGCTGCTGCCGCCTGGGACCGGCTCGTCTCCTATCTCCCCTTCCTCCAGCAACCGCGGACTAGGTAGGGAGAGACACTGGCGCAGCCATGCTTCACCTCCTTCTGTTTCTGCTTTCTCTAATAGCTGTCTGAGTAGGGTATCCATTGCAGTAATCAACGGCGGGACAACGGCGGGGAGCTCCTCCTGCTGCTTCTGGTGTACAAGCTGGCACCGAACCACTCCAGACTGAGACTTTAAATAGGCTGCTGGCAGGGTTCCAGAATTTTCTCAGCATCACCTGACCTCTCGGGGCCAATAGCTGCCTGCCTCTCTGCTCACCTAGAAAACTCACCTGACACACCTGTGCTTCATTATCCACCTTTAGTTAACTGCTAAACTCCCGGGAGCAAATTTCCCTCTGACCTTTAAATAACCCCTGACCGTTACATGACCCCCTGCCAGCTGATGGCTTAATACTACAGCTCTACTAACCAAACCTATCATTTACCTAATGCTGCTGCAGTGATCCCATCTAGAAAGGAGGGCCTATAGCAGGCACCCCTTCCTTTTTCATTCCCTTCTAGAGGCAGTAGTTTCAGCTGGGGGCAACAATAGTTTTAAAAAAACGATTAGATAAGCACCTGACCGACCGTAACATACAGGGATATACAATGTAATACCTATAATCACATACATAGGTTGGACTTGATGGACTTGTGTCTTTTTTAAACCTCACGTACTATGTAACTATGCAACTATGTCCTTAGTCTGCTTGTCTTCAGCAAACTGTTTGTAATCTTTCTTGTGCATCATATTAAGAAGAGACTTCCTTCTGGGACGATAGCCATGTGGACCAATTTGATGCAGTATGCGGCTTCTGGTCTGAGCACTGACAGGCTGACCCCCAATCCCTTCAATCTCTGTGGTAACGCTGACAGCACTCATACGTCTATTTCCCAAAGATAACCTCTGGATATGACGCTGAGCATGTACACTCAACTTCTTTGGTTGACCATGGCAAGGCAAGTTCTGAGTGGAACCTGTCCAAATGACAAAAAATGGATATAAATTTATTTTAAGTGAAACAAAATTGGTGCTTATGCAAAACACTGCATATTTCACTTACTTAAAAACTGGAAAAAGATTATAAGATGGATAAGGCTGGGCAGGAGATGAGGATGTACCTCGTCATATGACGCTAATCTGAGAATGGAGATTGGATATATAGAGAAAATAAACCAATTCGTATTAAACCAATTAATTTTGTCTACATGCCAGAATCCTCACTAGTGGCACATAGTCAACTAGAAAGCAATGAATAGAAACAGCCCATATATCCAATTAAATATACCTACATCTGTAACTAGTATAGGCGGGAGTGGTTAGTAAATAAAGGGTCATTTAAAATATAAAAGACACCTATTGGCCCTATGTCTCAATATAGTAATTTAAAGTTACTGGCCATATAGTTATAAAGGACAGAAGCACTTGAAAACTAAACCCCCATAGATAACAGGTCCATTTGTACCAGGTATATGCTGTGGGTAGGTACATTTTTTGTCACTCAACTTGACACCTCCTCCTCTATCTGTGTTCTCTATTCAGCCTTTCCCCCAATAGTGTCATATGCGGTAGGATCGGCTTTCCTTCCCCATTGGGGGATTTCACTTTGATCCAGCATCTGGATTGTTTGACGATCTTGGGTCACAACAAGTATTGTGGTAAGCATAAAATATCTGGTCTCTGCAACCAAAAAATATTTTCCTGTTTTTATGCATATTTTGTGTGCATTTTCTGTTGTCATTTTGCTTTTTATGTAATACTAATGTTTATTTTTTGTACCTTTGTAGTCGTAACTGTAAGCCCTGATTGCTACTGTTTGCACCTGAGGAAGCTTTTTAAGCGAAACATGTTGGGACACGGCAATCCACTTCATCTCGGCTTGACTACAATATGTTAATCTGACTACAATATGTTAATCTGTGACCGTCAACTATCTCTATGTGTACACCAAACATCTAACTGTTTATACCTTGATAAAATGTTTTTTTTTATATTTTTTGTACCAAGGTGGTCATATAACGTTTTCTTTCTCATTTATATATGAACATTTATTGCACCGATAAGAAAATTCCATTCACTCCTCCCCGTTTTTTCATCAATTCTAATCTGGGATGTGGTGCCTAAACTTTATAGTGTACTATCTCGGACTGGACCATCCTTTCACTGTCCAGTTAAACCGCTGTACACGAATGGTGGATTGTTTTCTGTCACCTGTTTAATTCATTACTTTTTCATGGACTGCAATGTTCATGTCTTTTTTGTATTGTTTATGCACGTTGTAATTTTAGGAGCGCAGTACTGTTTATTTATGTATATTTGATTATTAAGGTGGCATGAAAGTGATAGCAGCTAATTATTTATTCATTGTCGCATCAATTGATATTTAGGATTTGATTGCGCTGATTGATTTTACACAGGTGATAGATACTCCTTATGGAGACATCAGGGGGTTATTAGACCCCTGATGTCTCCACTGCTTTCTAAAGCAACTATTTAAGCACAGATCAGGCCTGGCTAGATGCTTCCCTAGCTTCGAGAGCTAGGAAATGATGGCTCTGAAATTATTCTTTCCTTTCCCTTTTCATTTCCGGGATCATTCGTCACAGAGGAGAACAGGAGAAGGATGTTTCTCCATCTCCTATGTGGGCAGCCATCTGGACTTATTACCATGGTCCCAGACTCCCCAGTGGCAGAAGGGGACCTTCAGGCACTGTAAAAAAAATTGCCTCCCGGGTCACTTCTACAAGGAAGCAGGTCACCTGCTGAAAAAAATTATACCAGGATGAGGGTTGCAGATGCAGCTATGATGCTGGTATAACCACTTGCTAACAGGATGTTTTAATATATATGTCAGTCAACAAGTAGTTAAAAGTAGGGCTGTGCAAATTAACTTTTAATTAATCGATTAATCTTTAATTTTTTTGATCGCCGATCGAAATCTTTTTGATCGATTAAAATTCTTTTGATTTGTACTCCTCTCCGCCGGCTTCTGGGCCTTCAGGGAGTTCCGTCGGAGATCCGGTAACGTCACGGACACCGGCGGGGCTTGCCGTGTCCATCTAAAGGGCTCCTTTGCTGTGCCTTCATATCTGCATGCCGGTGGGTTCTTACTGTCTGCCACACGTAAGGGCTGTTACACTTCCCTCTATCAGCCTGGGATTCTACAGCCATCCACTGGGAGTTGTGATAGTTCCCTTCATGGGACATCTACATGCTGATGAACTGATGTTAACATCTCCTCATCTGGATTCAGCAGTGGTATCGTTGTACACATTTTTATACCAGTATCATACTTAGCTACATGTTTTTATGACTGCTTTTGGTACTGTTTGGTATTACTTGCACCATTTTTACAGTTTATGTAGCTACATCGATTTTTTTTCTCCAGTGCAATATTTATTTTGTTACCTACCTGAACACTAAGGCCTCGTACACACGAGGGGATATGTCCGCTGAAAACGGTCCGATGGACCGTTTCAGCAGACATCTCCGCTCGTGTGTATGGGCTAGCGGACAGATTTGTCCACCCGACAGATTTCAAAGCATGCTTTGAAATCTATCCGGTGGGAATCTGTCCGCCCGACATGTCTGCTGGTTAGTACACTTACCAGCAGACATGTCGTCCCGCACCGCCGCCGCGCCGCCGCCGAATGGATTCGGCGCATGCGCGGAAGTGTTTTACTTCCTGGTGCGGTGACGTGGCGGCGTCAACGTCACCGCCGCGTCACCGCCACGTCACCGCGCCGTCCGCCGGTGGGAAATTTGATCCGATGGTGTGTACACGCCATCGGATCAAACTCCAGATCGGACATATCCGATGGAAATGGTCCGCGGACCGTTTTCATCGGATATGTCCGATCGTGTGTACGAGGCCTACAAGTTTAAATGCTATTCCCATCGAGCGCTGTCTTTGTGTGTTTTTTGTATCCATTTTTCCAGTGGTTGGTAGCTGCACTGGGAATCAGCCTGCAAGGAGATCAGCTAAAAGTAGTTGGATCTGTATGTGCGTTATAATTAGTCAAAATTAGTCGATTAATTTTGATCAGTAACAGCCCTAGTTAAAAGACATAAGACTGTTTTTGTCTTCCAGGGCACAACAGGTACACATTAAAATTTTTAACTTTGCTGTGCAGGCATTGGATGCTAACAACATACATTTACTTTAGTGTGTGCTTCATATGTAAAAGGACAATTACAAGTGAACACCTTTTACTTCGATGAAATAAATACATTGGAACTAGATTATTGCAATCTGTCTACAGCATAACATTAAATAATATCTAAAGCCATTTATTTTTAATTTTTTTGGCTTTGGATAGAGTAGGAGATGGTTAAAACCCTTTTACCCATCTGTGCACCAACCAATATCATCACTTTCTGTCCTCTAGATACATAAGGAGGTGAGAGGAAACCTCTCTAAAGTGAGTAAAATCAGCACCTAAATAGTTGTTACAAGAACAACAGCCCTCATTAGAAAACTCACCCTCTATTCCTGTTCCAGTAACACCCCAAATTTACCCTTAATTCCTGCCCTGGAGACAATGGTCACCAGGTCGAATATAGAGGATAAATCTCCCAAACGGGACATGGACATCAATGAAAAAAATCCGACAGTGTTTATAACCCTTCCCTATTCTGACCAAAGATATATTCTAATGGCTTACTCAAAAAGTGGATAAATCTTTTCTCTTTAACACTTATTGAAATAATCATAATTTCTTGTATTACCTTTGTTATTTCCTTAACCACTTGCCGCCCGCCAATGACAGATTGACATCGGCAAAGTGGTTACTAGTTCCTGACTGGACGTCATATGACGTCGCCAGGATACTGAGCCGCTGCGCGCCCATCGCGGCGATCGGTGATACGGGGTGTCAGTCTGACACCCTGCATCCCCGATATCGGTAACGAGTCTCCGGCAGAGCCTCGTTACTACGTGATCAGCCGTGTCCAATCATGGCTGATCACGATGTAAACAGGAAGAGCCGTTGCCGGCTCTTCCTCACTCGCTCTCCTGACAGGGGGGGTTCGTGCTGATTGTTTATCAGTGCAGCCCCCCTCGGATCGCCACATGGACCACGAGGGACACACACTAGATCACCAGGGGAAAAAAAGGGGGCAAGAAAATAAATAAAAATAAATAAATAAAAGACAGTTAAAAAAAAAAGATGCCAATCAGTGCCCACAAATGGGCACTGATTGGCAACATGGATGCACCAGTGCCACTCTTCAGTGTACATCAGTGCCACCCCACAGTGTCCATCATTGCCACCCCACAGTGCCAATCCATGCCCAGTGCCCACCCATCAGTGCCACCCACAAGTACCCATCAGTGCCACCCATAAGTACCCATCAGTGCCACCCATATGTGCCACCCATGAGTGCCCATATGTGCCGCCTATGAGTGCCCAGTGCTGCCTATGAGTGCCCATCAGTGCCGCCCATCAGTGCCCATCAGTGCCGCCTATGAGTGCCCATCAGTGCCGCCCATCAGTGCCCATTAGTGCTGCCTATGAGTGCCCATCAGTACTGCCTATGAGTGCCCATCAGTGCCGCCTATGAGTGCCCATCAGTGCCGCATACCAGCGCCGCCTATCAGTGCCACCTCATCGGTGCCCATCAGTACTACCTTATCGGTGCCCATCAGTGCCACCTCATCAGTGCCCATCAGTCCTGCCATATCAGCGCCCGTAATTGAACGAGAAAACGTACTTATTTAAAAAAAATATAACAGAAAAAAAACTTTATTTTTTTTCTAAATTTTCAGTCTTTTATTAGTTGTTGCGCAAAAAAAAAAATCGCAGAGGTGATCAAATACCACCAAAAGAAAGCTCTATTTGTGGGGAAAAAAGGACGCCAATTTTGTTTGGGAGCCACATCGCACGACCGCGCAATTGTCATTCAAAGTGCGACAGTGCTGAAAGCTGAAAATTGGCTTGGGCAGGAAGGTGCGTAAATGCCCAGTATGGAAGTGGTTAATAAAACACTTGACTGTGTCTAGATATGGGTAATAAATGTATCATTTTCTGTACCGCAAAGAAAAAAAGAGATATGACGAAAAATCTGAATGCGGTTTCAAAGTCCATACAGATTGCCTAACAGCATCAATTATATAGGGCCAGATTCAGGTAGTCCAGAGCATCTTTGCTCTGGAGTAACGCTTCTCATTTGCGTTGCGCTGCCGAAATTTTAGGAGCAAGTGCTGTCATTCACGAAGCACTTGCTCCTAAAGTTGCGGCAGCGCATCACAAATGAGCCGGCGGAATTCAAATTTAGCGGGTACGGGGCGTGTAGTATGCTAACTATGCGCGATCCCGCCGCCAACGTACTGCGCATGCGTCGAGTGTCAAAACATCCCCGTGCGCATGCTCCAAAATCTGTGAATGAACGTCAATGACGTCACATTCCCATTCATGACCGTTTTACGCAAGCGACTTTTTTTTTTTTTTTCCCGACGCGATGACGACGCCTATACCTAACATAGGATACTCCAACCCCATGTAGGTATATCTATGCGCCGCGTATCCCGTCCGGAAACGTCGTATCGTCATTGCGTCGCGCCGGATTTCGATCGTGAATTGCCGATTTCCGCTCATTAACATATTTTTTGAGCGTAAATCGGCGGGAACGCCCCCGGCGCCATTTTTAAGTTGAAGTAACGATGCGATGGCGAAACTCAGTTACGATGCTCGCATCGGAACTTCAACCCGGCGTTTCTTGTTTTCTGGTTACAGAAAACAGAAACGCCGGCTCAAAGTCACAGTTAGGCTGGCGGATCACTCGATCCGCCAGCGTAACTGTTCCTGAATCTGGCCCATAGACTATAAAAATACATACTTGAGCAGAAGCTGTGAGTAGCAGGTGAAGATGACACTCTGCAAGATTTTATTTTTGCTTTTACTATCTCAGTCGCTTTCCTTCGGAATTGGCTCTGTGGTAAAACGTACCAATGGAGGCTATGAAGATATAGTCTTTGCAATTAATCCTGGTGTCCCTGAAGATGCAAAAATTATTGACAATATATAGGTAACCTAACTTTTTGAATAAACTGGCTTTGTAGTAATGTCATCTATCTGTCTATCTATCTCTAATTCTATCATATATAATTTATATATTTTTTTAAATGGTTATTAGCATAAATTTAGTATTAGTAACTTTTTTTATTTTTTTATTTCCTCATATTTGCTTAAATTTGATCATGGAAAGTCATGTACACATATGAAACACAATTAAAATGATGCTTAACTATATCATATTTTATTTAAAAAATATTATTTTTTAAAGTAACAACCTGTAGAGTAGGGTGGGCCACTAGTTTTCATGTCTGTTCACAACATGAAAATCGATTACTGGGCTACATAATTTTTTAATCGTATAAAAGTAAATTTTAGTAGAAGTTTGTATTGTGTAACAGGTTCAGAGAAATTAAAAAATTTAAATAGTGAGACTTGCATGCTTGCTTATAAGGAAAAATGATGATTCCAATATTTAATGAGCAAAGCGAAGTGTACACAGCAAAGGCATAGCGTTTGAGGGGCCATCCTCCCTCTGTCTTTATCTAACTATTTTATTTCTATGTGACTATTTTATCTATTGGTGGAGAAGTTTTGCAATATTTGCTTTAATTGGGATTTTTTGTTTTACATTCAGGATCAGGTAATAAAGCAAACAAAGACTCGCTTAGACATGATCTAGTATTTGTGATGACATTCAGACAATAAAGTCTGAATATAGTTATCTTACTTGTAAATTAGGCTTTCTGTAGAAAGAAATGGTGATTCTAATTAAAATTTCTAACCAAAATTTTTTTTTTGCGTGTAAAAGAAGTATTCTACAAATTGCTACGAAAACAATTCACATTTTCAACACACAGGCTTGGTGCTGGACATCCAAAGCTTGCCCCATGTTATGGAAAATGTACTATTTGTTACAATCCCGTCCCAAGAATTTGCTATAATTAATTATAAAATACAGCATCTGAAACAGAGGTGTAACTAGAACTTTTCCAACAGTCCGAGGTCCCTTTTCATCGGTCCTGGGGCTAGACATGTGTAGAACTAAAAAATGTGTTTTGTTTCGGTTTGTTATTTTCATAAATTTGTCTTCTTCAATTTGTTTAACTCGTTTTTGGAATTCACATTATTTATTCGAATTGGAATGGATTTTAATTTTCCAAATTCGGTCAAATTGAACTTAATTGGACCAAATTCGGCAAATTCAAATCATTTAGAATTCAAAATCCATTAAAATTCGATTCAAAATTGTATTTTGATCAAAATTCCAATTTTGGAAGATGCTTATATTCTTTATATTCCATTATATTGTATTGTTATTTAATTTCTATTATTTTCAATTATTTTCTAATATATATTATATTCTATTCAAATGTATACCCCCCTTCCTGCTGTATTGGGGCCCCCCATGGTGATGGAGCACCAAGGCCCAGTCGCAAGGTCGCCTTTGTGACCCTGTTAGTTTCACCACTACTCTGAAATGTGTCAGACTGGAGAATTTGATTATTGTAACTGATGCCAAGAATCACTGGGGAAATGATGAGGAGAACTGGTAATATGCACAGAGTAATGGCTCTGTTTGTAAGGTGGAAAACATATTTGTCAATTGACTGGACTGTTGCAGATCTCTGGATCACAGGTACTTCAACCAGTTTGGATCTTTCTATCAATTTCTAATTGATCCGTGGTGTTGTATTACAAAAGAGCATAGAAGGTCTTTTGTTACTAATAGAATCCAATAGATTACAGTTTATAAGTATAAACATATGTAAGGAGAACACAAGATTGCTGAGTAGCCTCATTGTTTGTCCTCACCCAGTCAAATTGCCTTTTTATGGTCCTTTAGCACATCAGCCTTGGCATCACAAGTGGACTTTTTATCTTGAATGCCAATGTTATCAAATTTTATAGCTAAATAAATAGACACTGAGTCCAGATTCATATGTACCACTTTTCTCTGAGTTCAAAGTGTGGAGTAAAGTTCCTTGTAATAAACATGACCCTCTATGACCCTTAACCACTTAAGACCCGAACCAATATGCAGGCTAAAGACCAGAGGTGTTTTTACAATTTGGCACTGCGCTGCTTTAACTGGTAATTGCGCGGTCATGCAATGCTGTACCGAAACAAAATTTGCGTCCTTTTCTTCCCACAAATAGAGCTTTCTTTTTATGGTATTTGATTGCCTCTGCGATTTAAATTTTTTGCGATATAAATGGAAAAAACCCGAAAATTTTGAAAAAAAAAAAGATTTTCCTTATGACAAAAAGTAAAAAATATCGAATAAACTAAATTTTAGTCAAACATTTAGGCCAAAACGTATTCAGGCACATGTCTTTAGTAAAAAAAATTGCAATAAGCGTATATTTATTGGTTTTCGCAAAAGTTATAGCATCTACAAACTAGGGTACATTTTCTGGAATTTACACAGCTTTTATTTTATGACTGCCTATCTCATTTCTTGAGGTGCTAAAATGGCAGGGCAGTACAAACCCCCCCAAATGACCCCATTTTGGAAAGTAGACACCCCAAGGAAACTGCTGAGAGGCATGTTAAGTCCATTAAATATTTTTTTTTTGGTCCCAAGTGATTGAATAATGACAAAAAAATCTTTTTTTTACAAAAAGTTGTCACTAAATGATATATTGCTCACACATGCCAGGGTTATATGTGGAATTGCACCCCAAAATACATTCTGCTGCTTCTCCTGAGTACGGGGATACCACATGTTTGGGACTTTTTGGGAGCCTAGCCGCGTACAGGGCCCAGAAAACCAAGCACTGCCTTCAAGATTTGTGTGAGTGAAATCAAAAATGTATGTCCTTAGAAATCTTGAAGGCGGTGCTTGGTTTTCGGGGTCTCATACGCGGCTAGGCTCCCAAAAAGTCCCACACATGTGGTATCCCCATACTCAGGAGAAGCAGCAGAATGTATTTTGGGGTGCAATTCCACATTTAACTGTGGCATGTGTGAGCAATATATCATTTAGTGACAATGTTTTGTACATTTTTTTTTTTAGTCATTATTCAAATCACTTGGGGCAAAAAAAATAAATCTTCCATGGACTCAACATGCCTCTCAGAAAATAGCTTGGGGTGTCTACTTTCCAAAATGGGGTCATTTGGGGGGGTTTTGTGCTATTTTGGCATTTTATGGCCTCTGAAACTGTGATAGGTAGTGAGGAGTGAAATCAAACATTTACACCCTTAGAAATGCTGAAGGCGGTGCTTGGATTTTGGGGCCCCATACGCGGCTAGGCTTCCAAAAAGTCCCAAACATGTGGTATCCCCGTACTCAGGAGAAGCAGCAGAATGTATTTTAGGGTGCAACTCCACATATAACCATGGCATGTGTGAGCAATATATCATTTAGTGACAACTTTTTGAATTTTTTATTTTTTTTGTCATTATTCAATCACTTTGGACAAAAAAAAAATAATAATCAATGGACTCAACATGCCTCTCAGCAGTTTCCTTGGGGTATCTACTAGGGTTGTCCCGATACCGATACCAGTATCGATATCAGGACCGATACCGGGTATTTGCGGGAGTACTTGTACCCCCGATGCCTAAATAGAATACCCCCCCGCCGCCGCTGCTGCCGCCACCGCCGCCGCATCGAACCAGCCCCATCGAAAGCCACTGCCGCATGGGTTAAACAGCGTGTGCGGGAACATCACAGCTTTCATTTAACCACTTGACCACTGGGCACTTAAACCCCCTTCCTAACCAGACCAATTTTCAGCTTTCGGAGCTCTCAAAATTTGAATGACAATTACTCAGTCATACAACATTGTACCCATTTGAAATTTTTGTCCTTTTTTTCACACAAATAGAGCTTTCTTTTGGTGGTATTTGATCACCTCTGTGGTTTTTATTTTTTGTGCTATAAAAGAAAAAAGACTGAAAATTATGTAAAAAAAAAAAAAAAAAATCTTGTTTCTGCCATATTAGCAGGTTATTTCTCACACACGGCATATGCATACCACAAATTTAACCCCAAAACACATTCTGCTATTCCTCCTGAGTATGGCGATACCCCATGTGTGAGACTTTTACACAGCGTGGCCACATAAAGAGGCCCAACATGCAGGGAACGCCATCAGGCGTTCTGGAACACCCAGGCCAATTCTGACATTTCTCTCCTACATGGAAAAATCATCCTTTATTTTCTAGAAAATTACATAGAACCCCAAAACATTATGTTTTTTTTTCAAAGACCCTAGAGAATACAATGGCGGTTGTTGCATCTTTTTATCTTGCACGGTATTTTCGCAGCAATTTTGTGCTTAAAAAAAAAAAAACAGTAAAGTTAGCCCAATATTTTTGCATAATATGAAAGATGAAGTTACGCCGAGTAAATAGATACCCAACATGTCACCCTTCAAAATTGCACACGCTCGTGAAATTGCGCCAAACTTCGCTACTTAAAAATCCCCATAGGCGATGTATTGCAAGGTATTGGAGTATTGGGGTATTGTGGAGTATGGGGGGTACTGCAGAGTATGGGGGGTACTGCAGAGTATGGGGGGTACGGCAGAGTATGGGGGCTACGGCAGAGTATTGGGGGGTATGGCAGAGTATCGGGGGGTATGGCAGAGTATGGGGGGTATTGTAGAGTATGGGGGGTATTGGCTCACAGTATGGAGGGGTATTGGCTCACAGTATGGGGGGTATTGGCTCACAGTATGGGGGGTATTGGCTCACAGTATGGGGGGTATTGGCTCACAGTATGGGGGGCTATTGCAGAGTATTGCGCAGGGAGGGATGGCTGGATCTGTGACTGCATTTGTCACAGATCCAGCCACAGCGCTGCTGCTGACACCCGCTCCCCCCCTCTCCTTGCACACTGTACTGAACGGTACAGAGAGGAGAGGGAGGAACCGGCGTCATCAAATGACGCCGGTTTGTTTACAAGTGATCGCGCCGTCATTTGACGGCACGTTCACGTGGTAAACGGTCGCGATCCGTGAGATGGATGTTTCCAGGAGCGCGCCCCAAGGGGCCCGCGAGTGAAGGATTCTGGGAGGACGTCGACTGCGCTGTAGCAGTATTTTTGCTATGGCGCGGTCGGGAAGTGGTTAAATAGCTGTAGTGTTCCCGCTGCGTATAGACACTCCCCCTTGCTCGGGATTGGATGGGTGATCGTGATCTGTACGCGCAGGAAATACAGCTATTCAAATGAATGCTGTGATGTTCTCCGTGCGGCGGCGGCTTTCGGCGGCTAGGTATGGGGGACATGGCTGGAGGGACATGGCTGGAGGGACATGGCTAGAGAGACATGGCTGGAGGGACATGGCTGGAGGGACATGGCTAGAGGGACATGGCTGGAGGGACATGGCTAGAGGGACATGGCTGGAGGGATATGGCTGTGGGGACATGGCTGCATATGTGGGGGACATGGCTGCATATGTGGGGGACATGGCTGGGGGTACATGGCTGCATATGTGGGGGACATGGCTGCATATGTGGGGGACATGGCTGCATATGTGGGAGACATGGCTGCATATGTGGGGGACATGGCTGCATATGTGGGGGACATGGCTGCATTTGGGGACACATTTTAAAAAAGTATCGGTATTCGGTATTGGCGACTACTTGAAAAAAAGTATCGGTACTTGTACTCGGTCCTAAAAAAATAGTATCGGGACAACCCTAGTGTCTACTTTCCAAAATGGGGTCATTTGTGCTATTTTGGCATTTTATGGCCTTCGAAACTGTGATAGGTAGTGATGAGTGAAATCAAAAATTTACACCCTTAGAAAGCCTGAAGGCGGTGATTGGTTTTTGGGGTCCCGTAAAGTCCCACACATGTGGTATCCCCGTACTCAGGAGAAGCAGCAGAATATATTTTGGGGTGCAATTCCACATTTAACTGTGGCATGTGTGAGCAATATATCATTTAGTGACAATGTTTTGTACATTTTTTTTTGTTAGTCATTATTCAATCAAAAAATGTAATATTCCATGGACTCAACATGCCTCTCAGCAAATAGCTTGGGGTGTCTACTTTCCAAAAAAAATCTACTCAGGAGAAGCAGCAGAATGTATTTTAGGGTGCAACTCCACATATAACCATGGCATGTGTGAGAAATATATCAACTTTTTTTTTGTCATTATTCAATAGTGTTGCTCACGAATATTCGTATTGCGAATATTCGGCTCGAATATGGCATATTCGAGTATTCGCGATATATTCCGAATTTCGCGGTGAATTTTCGCTATTTCGAATATTCGTATTTTTTCAAATTTTTTTTTAGAACAGATCACATCCTAGAGATCCCCATCGACGTCTAAAAGCATTGCTGGTATGATTAGAGACCTTGGGCCGAGTAGCTGCAGCGATCAATTTATATTGCCGATAAATAGCAATGCGATTATTCGGCAATAGCGATATTGCGCGATTATTTTCGAGAAATTCGCAATATTGTTTTTAGCTAAAATAACACATATATTCGATTTCAGAGTGTTACTGTCGAAATTCCGCAATAAATTTCTCATTTGCATTTTTGCGAAATTACGATAAAATATCAAGAATATTCTGAGCCAATCAGAGTGCTCCATTCCGCATTTCTCGAATATTCGCCATTATTTTGTATTATAAAATATCACGAATATTCTGAGCCAATCAGAGTGCTCCATTCCGCATTTCTCGAATATTCGCAATTATTTTGTATTATAAAATATCACGAATATTCTGAGCCAATCAGAGTGCTCCTTCCGCATTTGCCGAATATTCGCAATTATTTTGTATTGTAATATATCAAGAATATTCTGAGCCAATCAGAGTGCTCCTTCCGCATTTGCCGAATATTCGCAATTATTTTGTATTGTAATATATCACGAATATTCTGAGCCAATCAGAGTGCTCCATTCCGCATTTCTCGAATATTCGCAATTATTTTGTATTATAAAATATCACAAATATTCTGAGCCAATCAGAGTGCTCCTTCCGCATTTGCCGAATATTCGCAATTATTTTGTATTGTAATATATCAAGAATATTCTGAGCCAATCAGAGTGCTCCTTCCGCATTTGCCGAATATTCACAATTATTTTGTATTGTAATATATCACGAATATTCTGAGCCAATCAGAGTGCTCCTTCCGCATTTCTCGAATATTCGCAATTATTTTGTATTATAAAATATCAGGAATATTCTGAGCCAATCAGCGTGCTCATTCCGCATTTGCCGAATATTCGCAATTATTTTGTATTGTAATATATCACGAATATTCTGAGCCAATCAGAGTGCTCCTTCCGCATTTGCCGAATATTCGCAATTATTTTGTATTGTAATATATCACGAATATTCTGAGCCAATCAGAGTGCTCCATTCCGCATTTCTCGAATATTCGCAATTATTTTGTATTATAAAATATCACAAATATTCTGAGCCAATTAGAGTGCTCCTTCCGCATTTCTCGAAATTTCGCATTCGCAATAGCGAAATTTCGCAATCATTTCATTTCCAAAAAATATCACGAATATTCGTATTTAGCGAATATATCTCGAATATTCGACTATATATTCGAGATATATCGCGAAATCGAATATGGCATATTCTGCTCAACACTATTATTCAATCACTTTGGACAAAAAAAATAAAAAATCAATGGACTCAACATGCCTCTCAGCAGTTTCCTTGGGGTGTCTACTTTCCAAAATGGGGTCATTTGTTTTTTTTTGTGCTATTTTGGCATTTTATGGCCTTCGAAACTGTGATAGGTAGAAAGCCTGAAGGCGTGATTGGTTTTTGGGGTCCCGTACGCGGATAGGCTCCCAAAAAGTCTCACACATGTGGTATTCCTGTTCTCAGGAGAAGCAGCAGAATGTATTTTGGGGTGTAATTCCACATATAGATTGATCGGTGGGTATGCCCACCATTAGAATACCTCCCTTCATCCACCCACTTCTAATGATGGGCATACATGCACCATTTATATATGCCGAAGCATGGGGGCATCCTCCCGCAAAAAAGTTATGCCGCGTACACACGGTCGGACTTTTCTATGCCGCGTACACACGGTCGGACTTTTCTATGCCGTGTACACATGGTCAGACTTTTCCACAGGAAAGCCTCCGTAGGAATGTCAACCATATGTACGCAGCATTAGGAGCAAAATCGCTCCTCCGCCCCTAATGCCCCCATGCTTCGGCATATATGCTCTTTTTTGAACTGTGGCGGTGAAATCACCTCCTACAGCACTGGAGTCACGGCTTTATATATCGTGGGAGCAAACGCTGTTGCTGTCAAGATAAATAAGTCCGCACAACAGCTGAATGGCGTACTTGAAAACAGTAAAGTAAATTACATACCTGAAAAGCAAGCATGAAAAAACATAACAACAATAAAACTTTGCAGAATGGAATACAGTAAAAAAGAGCAGAACAATAGAGAGAGAATAGAGAGGGAGAGAACAATAAAACAACAACTATTTTTGTTTTTTTTGTTTTATATTTATTTTGTGTTTTTTTACTTTTTTTTTTAACACTTTTTTTGTAACTGTAAGGCCTTGTACACACGAGGGGATATTTCCGCTGAACATGGTCCGACGGACCATTTCAGCCGAAAAATCCCCTCGTCTGTAGGGGCAAACGGACGCTTTTTGCCGGATTCATCCGGCGGAAAAATTTCAAAGCATGCTTTGAAATAATTCCGCCGGATAGCTGGCCGTCAGATATGTCCGCTGGTTAGTACGGCAAACCAGCGGACATATCTTGCCGCACATGTGTCGTATCCTGTGAATGGATCCGACGCATGCGCGCGGAAGTGTTTACTTCCTGGTGCGGTGACGTGGCGGCGTCAACGTCACCGCCGCGTCACCGCGCTGTCTGCCGGCGGGGAATTTGATCCGATGGTGTGTACAGCCATCGGATCAAAACACCCCGGCGTAAATATATGCTGTAAACGGTCCGGGGACCGTTCACAGCGGATATATTCAGCCGTGTGTACAAGGCCTAACAGTTCAACTTTTCGGTTCCAGGTTTGGGTCTCTCAAAATGCGATGGCATCTTGGGAGACCCTGTGTAAGTGTGCCTAGCCTGTGAAATGTTTTACCCTACGCTAAAACTTCACTAGTGTGTGGAAGCGTTCAAAACATTTACCAATACAAAGACCAGGGTCAGCAGGACATTGGTGACAAAAATAACAGGTGTGACACCAAAATCCGCACTTGCAACAGGACTTTTTGGGTAGGGGTACTCTCGAGGGCTTACTGCATTTGGTAGGGGATGGTGAGGTGCAGAACCGCCTGGATACAGGAGTTCTGTGATGATATCCTTCTGGAATTGAAGGAAGGATCTATTCCGTCCTGAAGCTTTGTATAAGACAAAAGCATTCAGTAGAGTCAATTGAAATAAATGTAGAGACACTTTTTTGTACCAGCGTCTCGTCTTATGGGCAATATAATATGGCGCCATCAACTGGTCGTTGAGGTCCACCCCTCCCATATTTTGGTTATATTCGTGGACACAGAGGGGTTTCTCCACAACACCAGTCGCCGTATGAATTTGTACTATCATGTCTGCGTGAAGGGTGGTAAGAACGAAAACATTCTTATTGTCCCGCCACTTACATCTGCAGCAGGCTCTCGCCCCCAGCCTAATACGGGCATCTACAAGCCGCTGGGGAAAGCCCCGGCGATTAGGTCGCACGGTGCCACATGCTCCAATCTGACGATCAAACAAGTGACTAAAAAGGGGCACGCTGCTGTAATAATTGTCCACATACAAGTGGTATCCCTTTCCGAATAAGGGTAACACCAAGTCCCAAACGATCTTGCCAGCGCTCCCCATGTAATCTGGGCATCCTTCCGGCTCTACCTCACTATCTTTGCCCTCATAAACTCTATGGCCTTGTACACACGATCGGACATATCCGATGAAAACGGTCCGCAGACCATTTCCATCGGATATGTCCGATCTGGAGTTTGGTCCGATGGCGTGTACACACCATCGGATCAAATTCCCCGCCGGCGGACAGCGCGGTGACGTGGCGGTGACATTGAAGTAAAACACTTCCGCGCATGCGCCGAATCCATTCGGGCGGTGCGGGACGACATGTCTGCTGGTAAGTGTACTAACCAAGCAGACATGTCGGGCGGACACATTCCCACCCGATAGATTTCAAAGCATGCTTTGAAATCTGTCGGGTGGACAAATCTGTCCGCTAGCCCATACACACGATCGGATATGTCTGCTGAAACGGTCCATCGGACCGTTTTCAGAGGACATATCCGCTCGTGTGTACGAGGCCTATAGCTCCATGTGTAGCCTGTTGCCCTGTCACAGAGCTTATAGAGCTTGACCCCATATCTGGCACGCTTGCTGGGAAGGTACTGCTTGAAAGACAAGCGGCCAGAAAATGTAATCAGGGACTCATCAACGCATACAACTTGCTGGGGATTAAACAAGGCTGCATAACGTTTGTTGAAATGGTTTATGAGGGGCCGAATTTTGTAGAGCCGGTCAAATTCAGGGTCTCCGAGTGGACGACAAAGTGCATTTTCGCTGAAATGCAGGAACCGCAGGATCGTCTCGTATCGTTTCCTGGCCATGTGAGCAGAGAATATGGGCATTTGGTCAATTGGATGTGTGGACCAATACATGCGCAATTGAGGAAATTTGTGTACGCCCAAATTGAGGGTAAGGCCCAGAACGGTCTTAAATTCGGAAACCGTAAGAGGTCTCCATTCTTTGGCAAGGAGGCTCTGGGGATTAGCGGCGATGTAGGTACCAGCATATAAATTAGTCTGGTCCACAATAGATCTATAGAGATCTTCCGTGAAATACAGCGAATAAAAATCAAGTGGCATAAATCTCGCTGTATCCACCTGAATACCGGGTTGGCCAGTCATTGGGGGAAGTACAGGTGCTGCAGAAGTGGTGGGGACCCAATCAGGATAGGCGAATTCTGCAGGAAGGGCACTATGGGCACGACGGGCCTGTCTTTGTCTTCTTCTTGGTGGCAGCGGGACACTACTTGTGCTTGCCACCTCGCCAGCTTGAACTGCACTTATGGGACTCGCCACGTCACCACGTGATACTGCAGTGCTGGATGAACAACCAGGGTGTACTAGGCTGCTGGTGCTTGCCAATCCACCAGAAGGAATAGCGGCGCTAGTACTGGCTCTCTGCTACATACAAGGGTCCTGCGGTTCTTGCTCCTCAACAACCTCAGAATGGGATCGGGTATGCCTGGCCTTAGCAGGGACCACCACTCCGTCGTCAGAGCTATCTAGCCGCTGTCGTAAATAGGATCGTATTCTGAGCCCGAATCTGACAGATGCGTGACCTCCTCTTCACTATCTGATGATGGTGATGATTCACAGGTAAAAAAAGCACCTGGCTATAGAAAAGCAAATGTAGAAAACGCTTCAAAAAAACTGTTGGCGATCGCAGGGATCAGGCCTGTCTCTTCGAACGCTTCAGTTGTGTGTGTTGTGTTTTTGAAGTGACAGTGATCGATCGATACTGCACTTGGGTGGGTTGGGCTGGGCGGAGGGGCAAAACGCAGGTGCTAGCGGGTATCTGGGCTGATTCCGCTAACAATGCGTTTTTGGGTACCCTAAACTGCTGGGTACGCTAGTATAGATCTGATCAGATCAGGTATCGATCTGTTCAGATACTATACCACTAAGGGGGGTGTATGCTTTGCGAGTGGGTGTAAGCGGTACTGGCACTAACCTAACGCTGCCTGGGGCGACGCAGACCCTAACTGGTGCTAAAATGTAATTGATATTACCCGCCGGGCGATCAGGGGGTTAAACCTTTATTAGGTTATATACGGCGGGTGCCCTGATGCTATAAACAGCAAACTAACTAACCAGCGTCAACCGTAACACTTATACGGTGATCACTGGTGAAAGGGTTAACTAGGGGGCAATCAGGGGGTTAAAACCTGTATTAGGTAATATATGGGGGTACCTGACGCTTTCTAAAAACCTAAATAACTAACTGGCTAACCTGCGTCACCAGTGACACTTATATGGTGATCACTGGTGAAAGGGTTAACTCTAGGGGCAATCAGGGGTTAAAAACTTTATTTATGGGGGTACCTAAGGCTATAGAACCTGGCGGCGAACCTCAAAAAAAACTAACTGCTTAGCGACAACAGTGACACTAATACAGCGATCAGAAAATCGATCGCTTAGTGACACTGGTAATAGGGGGTGAAAGGGTTAACTAGGGCGGTGATCAAGGGGTTAAACCTTTATTAGGGGGGTAGGGGGCTACCCTGGACCTAAAGGGGTCTAAGACTAACTGCCCTAACACTTTTTTCTGTCACACTGACACTAAATGCAGTTATCAGAAATAAATGATTACTGCATTCAGTGACACACTGTGACAGTGGACTGGGGGGGGGGGGGGGTGATCGGCGGTGACTGGGGGGGGGGGGTTAGTGTGCCTATGTGTATCTGTGTCAGTGTACTGTTAGGTGCAACTTACTGTGTGATGTCTTCTCTCCTCAGCGTCGGACGAAAAGACCGACACGAGGAGGAACACATCACTTCCCTCTTCCTGTGTTTACACTTAGCACAGGAAGAGGTGGGGGGGCGCACATTGGCTGGGAGCGATCGCGAGGGGGTGGCTGAAAACGAATAGCCGCCCCCTCATCCCGGATCGCTCCCGGAGCCTAAGGAACCGCCGCATGTACCAGGGGGGGGGGTCCGACCGGACCCCAAACCACGTCTAGGCACCAACGTATATATACACGTTGATGTGCCTGTCGGTGCCATTCTGCTGACGTAAATGTACATGCGACGGTCCTTAAGAAGTTAAACATTATTTTTTTTAAAACCACCACGACTAACTGAGATTAATATTGGGCAAATCGGAATGCTTTGTTTTACTGGTGGAAATGTGGATAATTTCCTTTATTTTGTTTGGATAGTCTTTAAATAAATAAAACACCTGTTCATAGTCCAGATGTAATTGATAGTGTCATCACAGATCTAGTGTATTGATAAAATGTATTTGGAAAATTACTGCAATCAACCACCTCAATTGGCATTTTAAAATATCTAGCAACCCATTCTTCACTCTATATAAATATAGGGCCAGATTCACGTACATTGGCGCATATATAGACCAGCGTAGTGCATCTCCTTTACGTTAGACCGGCTCAATTTCAAGCCGCAAGTGTCGTATCCACAGAGTATTTGAGCCCAAATTTGCGCCGGCACAACTTAAATTCCGAGACCTAAGGCAGTGTAATTCAAAGTGGGAAGGACGTGGGCGTGTTCCATTGAAATGAGCTGTGACCCCATGCAAATGAAGGGCCGGCCAGACTGGGCATGTGCATGACGCTGACTATGGTCAGAGCCTCTCTGCACATGCTCACTACTCAGCCCGGAGCAATCAGTGAGATAGGAACTAGGCCCAGCGTACTTAGTGACATACGCCCAGTGCATAAATAGGCCCAGACATACGCCCTTTGGGCCAGATTCAGAAAGATTTGTGGATCTTTCTGCTGGCCTAACGTATCCCTGATACGTTACGCCGCTGTAAATATTTGCGCAAGTTCTTTATTCAGAAAGAAATTGTATGAAGTGGGGGCGTGATTCATGTAAATGAATCATGACCCCACGTAATTCACGTTTTTTTTGGACAGCGCATGCGCCGTACGTGGACATTCCCAGTGCGCATGTGTAAAATCACATCGCATAGGCAAATGAGGAAACAACGTAAAGGCCACCTAGCGGCCGGCGTTGTCATTACATCTACGATCCGACAGTGTAATTGTTTTACACCTGTCGGATCTTTAGTGTATCTATGCGTAAGTGATTCTAGGAATCACAGGCATAGATACCCATTGAAAAAAACTGAGCTACGACGGTGTATCTGAGATACACCGTCATATATCAGCTGAGAATCTGGCCCAGATAGTCTAATATTTCAGGGGTCCGTTGAAAAGCCTGTGGAGATAGTGCCCCTGGAGTGGCAGTCCAGGGGTGCCATACATTGCACTGAGTGTTGAGGGGCACTCAACGTGTGGCACCTTAGGTCACATATCTCCACACACACCTTTTTAGCACCTGCCTCTAGGGCCGAGCCTTTTGGCTAGGACCAGAGGAATTTTTGTTCCTGGCCGGAGGGCCGGCCATTGTATTGCACAATGGCCACTTTCCACTCACCATTCCCACCTTCCTTTTCCCCCACTTTCTTTTTTATTTTACCCCCTGTTTGTCTCGTTTGTCACTTTTTTTTGATTGTGCACTTTATGTGTGGCGAGTAGGGTGCTGGTCCTCGGGCCTGACTCTGAAAGTCTTGGGAGTAGGTGGACATGGCCTTCTGGCTTAGTTCACCTGCTCTTATGGGGTCTCCCTTCGGGGGAGCCCCACCGAGGAGGGTTCTTATTCGGCAGTCGCTCCGAGGATGTAGGCCATGTGGTTTCGGCTGCATGGGCCATAGTGGGGTCCTAGTGGTTTCGGCTGCTTGGACTCCAATACTCTTGTCCCTGTCTGGAGCCTAACGCCCCGGGGGATCAGAGCTGGGTCCTCTTAGGAGGACCAATTGACGATGGCACCCATCGCAGTTTTTTGTGTTTCACTCTTTATGTGTGTGCACATTTTTTCCTGCACCGGGTGAAGTTTTTGGGTTGTGTTTTGCACGCCACAGGCTTTTCAAAGAAAAAAAAAAGAAAAAAAGGAAAAAAAAGGAAAAAAAAAAGAAGAAAAAAAAAAAAAAAAAGATAGTCTAATTTTAAGCAAGCTTTTATAAGGTCTAACTTTAGACTGGACGTGCAGCTGATGCGCGCAGGGCGTAGCCTGCACCACACAAACTTACTTTTGTGGATCGGCGTATCTCCCTCATTTGCATAGGAAATCAATGGTGTGGACGGAATAAATGTGCACCTAGGGGACCAGATTCCCGTAGAATTGCCGCTGGCATAGCGTAAGCCATTTACACTACGCTGCCGCAATTTAACAGAGCAAGTGTCGTATTCCCGAAGCACTTACTCCGTAAATTGCGGCGGCGTAGTGTAAATGGCTCTGCGTAATTCAAAGGGGACGGCTTGTATTTAAATTAAGCGCGCCCCCGCGTCGATCGAACTGAGCATGCGCCGGCCTCAAAAATAGCCCAGTGCGCATGCTCCAGCTCACGTCAGAAAAAAATGAATGAAACCGACGTGAGCGTCGTTTACGTAAATCCCTATTCGCGAACGACTTAGTAAAACAACGTAACCGACGGAAAAAGACGACGCTGACCCGACGCCATACTTTTTTTTTTTCCAAATAGTATTTATTAGAGAAATTTTCAAAATAGAAATAAAAACAAACAGACATACAAGTGGTACCATAGGTGCGAAACAAACATACCACAAAATCCAGGAGACAGCGCACAAAGTACGCCCATAATAGGATCATCCTTATACAGCTATATAATAAGTAGCTTATCAAATGTACGCACCCAAGTGAATCACTATAAAACAGGTTATATGATTAAAACCTATAAGGCACCTCTCCTTTGTTGAAAGAGAAGGAAAAAAGAGATGTGAATGATGAAGAGGCAGGTGCAGAAACTAGAAGAAATAAAGGGATAGGAGAGTATAAGAGAGAGAAAGAGAGGAAAGAGGGGGGGAAAAATGGGAAGGCGGGGTAGAGTAGAGTGGTAGGGAATGCTCAATCCACGTCTCACAAGAGTAATAACAAATATCAAATATCAAATACTAGGGTCTCATTCTTTGACATCATACCAGGTAGTCCAAATCTTCCACAGGGCGTCAAATGTACGCCCCTTCCCCTTCCTACTGGCTAAAAGGGATTCATAAACATAGTGTGTTTGAGTCATAAGGAGGACATCTGACGCGTTTGGGGCCTTATCAGCTTTCCACTGTTGCGCAAGTAATGACCTAGCTGCTAACAGGATATGGGTCACTACCACTCTAAAATTGACAGGGAACACATCAATTCCTACATGCAAGATCGCCAAACTAGGACTTGGCCGAGTCAAAATTCCAGTGATCCTGGAGATGTAGTAAAAAATAGAGTTCCAGAAGCTGATCAAATGTTTGCAAGACCATAGCATATGTAGTAGGTTACCTACTCCGCCACAGTTCCTCCAACATAGAGGAGAACTATGATTCCCAAACTTGGATATTCTGTAAGGAGTGAGGTACCACCGGAACGCTATTTTTTGGGATAGCTCCCAGTGGTTGATGCATCTAGAGGACGAATACAGTGAGCCGAACGCCTTTCGCCACTGATCATCCGTGATGACTATTCCTAAGTCGGACTCCCACTTCCTGAAGGGCTGGGATTTAACAAAGCGCAACTTGCTTTGAAAAAGATTGTAGAAGAACGATATTCCCTTACAAGGCGTGGGGGAAGTATGGTAAAAACGCCACACTTCCCTAGCCATGACTATTTGATACGATTCAATCGAGTTCAGGAAGTGGGAAATGCGAACATAGGCATAATGATCAGAGGGGCCCAGGAGAAACTTCTCCTCGAGGGACTGAAAGGGAAGAAGGGCATCGCCCCGGAACAGATCCTGGACAACTCCGATCCCCCTTGCCCTCCACCTAGACAGAGAGAGGTCAGGGATGACCAGAGATAGAGTCTCCAGCGGAATGGGGACCTCCATCAAATCAGAAGGTGGGAACTGAATCTCAAGCAGGGCCCTCCAGGCAATAAGAGAGGCCCGGAGAGATATGGGAAGCTTCCGCAGATTAAATGGCCTCCAGACATCTGCGAGAAGAAGGAGATCTAGGTTGGCGGAGGGACCAAGAGCCTGCTCGATGGACCCCCAAACCGAATCGGCATGCGGGTCCATCCAGGACGTAAGTTGCGTCAATATGGACGCTCTGTAATAGTCTCGAATGTCCACCAAACCCATACCTCCCACCCGTCTGTGCTTGATCAGCAAAGACTTAGCGCACCTCGGCCGCCTGGAGCGCCATATGAACCTGGAGAGAAGTGTGTTTAAGGCTTTGAGATATGGGGCTGGCAAAGGGACGGGGAGTGTCCTAAACACATAGAGTATCTGCGGAAGAAGTAGCATTTTAAATGCTGACAGCCTTCCTGTCCAAGACAATTCTACATTGGCTAGTCTGCTAACCTCTTTAGTTAATTTGTCAATTAAGAGTGGATAATTGGCGTTAGCTAATTTAGAGGGGTCAGGAGTCAGCTTCAGGCCCAAATAGGAGATGTTGGACTTGGCCCAGGAATAGGGATAGTCCAGTTGGAGTCTTGTGTTTAGAGGGGAGGGAATTCCCAATTCAAGGATAACTGATTTGGTAAAATTAACTTTGTAAAATGAGATCTCACTAAACATCTTCAGGGTATCGTGAGCGTGGCGTAGGGACACCTGGGGGGATGTCAAAAAAAGGATGATATCATCCGCAAACAGGTTAATAACATGCGATCTGTCACGTATCTGGAATCCCCCAATACCCGGGTGGGACCTGATCCTCTCCGCCAATGGCTCCATCAGAAGATTAAAAACCGAGGGGGACAGGGGGCACCCCTGGCGGGTGCCATTGGATATTGAGAAAGTGTCTGACAATAAATTTGAGGTATATACCTGGGCGCAGGGGGAGGAGTAGAGAGCAAGTATGGCCGAGAGGATGGGCCCAGCAAACCCAAATTTCCCCAGGGTACTCTCCATGTAACCCCAATGTATCCTGTCGAACGCCTTCTCCGCATCCAAAGAGAGGAGCAGAGAAGGCGTCCGGCAGGACCTAGCGTGCTGCATAACCCCCAGCACTCTCCTCGTAGCATCCGACTCCTGCCTCCCAGGAGTGAAGCCAGACTGGTCGGGCTTAACAAGGAAGGGAAGAACAGTCAGGATTCTATGTGCCAATATCTTTGCATACAGTTTCACATCAGAGTTCAATAATGAGATTGGTCTAAAGTTAGCTGGAGTCGTGGGGTCTTTACCCGGTTTCGGGATAGTAACCACATACGCTTTGAGCATCTCAGAAGGGAACGAGGCAGAGGACGCCGCATTGGCATATAAGGCCTGGAGAGCTGGGACCAGATTGTCCTGAAACGTCTTATAGTAGTCGTTCGGAAGACCATCCGGTCCTGGAGATTTGCCCAGGGGGAGTAGTTTAATAATCTTCCTAATTTCAAACTCTGAGATAGGTGCATTGAGGGAGTCTAATTGTGATTGAGAAAGGGAAGGGAGGTTAACACTTGCCAAGAATTCCTGGATCTGTTCATCAGAGGGTTGGGGAGTATCTGGATCATCCTTGAGGTTGTACAATGAGGAGTAAAAATCAGCAAAGGAATTTGCTATATCTTTAGGGTTAACAATTTTATGTTTATTAGTCGGATGGATCAGAAATGGGATCTTAGATTTAGTTTGGGCCGCACGGAGCCTTTGGGCTAAAAATTTCCCCGCACGGTTACCCGACGAGTAGTGGGCCAATTTCAAACGCTGCAGATGCTTATCATACTGCTCTATCAGAAGGAGCCTAAGTTCCGTGCGGCACTGGGATAGCGTTTTCCCCAGTGCCGTACTCGCATTAGACTTATTTTGGGCCTCCAGGTTTTTAATGTCATCTAAAAGTTGGTTCATCTTTTGCGTCCTCTGCCTTTTCTCCTGTGCGCAAATCTGAAGGATTACTCCCCTAACCACCGCCTTATGGGCACACCACAGAGTAGCTGGGTCAGAAACAGATCCCACATTAGTTTAAAAAAATTCTGATAAACATTTACCGATCGTGGAAGCATGGGTTGGGATCTGAAAAACTCGAGAGTTAGCTCTCCAAATATATGCAGGGCTAGGAGTGTGCCCCTCCGCCACCGTGATTGAAACAGGAGCATGGTCAGACCATGAGATATTGTGGATGGTGGAGGAGGACACTGCCTGCAGAAGCATTTTATCTACCAGTATAAAGTCAATCCTAGAATATGAATTGTGTCTGGCTGAGTGGAAGGAGTAATCTCTGTCAGTTGGGTGGTGACACCTCCAGACGTCAAAGAGGTCTTCCGAGTGAAGCAGCTGCTGAAGTTGGGGAAGGGGTCTTCTCGCCGTGGAGGAGGAGTCCAGGGCATGATCGATTGTCAAGTTATGATCTCCGCAAACCACCAGGGACCCCCGTCTCACGGAGGCAATCTTAGTATATGTCTTTTTCAAAAAGCGGAGCTAATGGGAGTTAGGTGCGTACAAGTTAGCGATGGTAAAAGGCTTGTTATTGATCTCCCCCACCACAACGAGGTACCTCCCCTCGGGGTCCGCAAGGACTTGCTGTAGGGAAAAAGCGACCGAGTCTTTGATAGCTATCAAAACTCCCTTGCGTTTAGCTGAGGTTGAAGCCAAAAAGACATGTGGGAAGCGTTTGTGTGCAAATCGAGGCGGGTTATCTGTTGAAAAATGGGTCTCCTGAATACATAAGATATCAGCCTGGAGGCTCAGGGCTTCTCTCCAGACCGAGGCCCTTTTGGCTGGGTGATTGAGCCCATTCACATTAAAGGAAACTAACTTAACCGCCATTTAGGGATTGTAGACAAAATTGCAAACAGTACCTTGGCTTCATCTGTGGAGGGCAGGATATCATGTAATGTAGACAGTTTCCCGAGTCGGGTAGACACAGCCTTCCCAAGGCTATAGGAGGGGTGGGTATTCGTGCAGGACAGTCCAGTATAGAGTAGGGCCATTTGACCAGAGAAAAGGAAAAAAGGAAAAAGTCAAAGGAACGAAAAAACAACATGCAGTTCACTAAAAAAGCTTGTATAAGCAAGAACCAGAGGGTAGGACTTCTACCCATACTGAAGGAGGGATCAAAAAGGAACAAACCAAACACTCCCAGCGGAGCGGGAACCTTAAGGTGTGTGACGAGCCACTACATCCCATATAGAAAAAGAAATCATGCAGCACGCTTTTTGCCACTTTTCTTTCTGGACACTGTTTGCTATTGATATTGCGAGTCAATCTTGGCGGGTGGCAGGGGGCCTGTAGGTGCCTGATCAGGGAGGATGCCCAGGGATCGGAGCAGTGCAAGGCCTTCTTCTAATCCAGTAATTGTTGTGTCTGTCCCATCATGAGTGATGGTCAGCTTCACTGGGAATCCCCATCTATAGGGAATGTTATGATTGCGCAGAGCTTTGGTAATCGACACAAGTGACCTGCGTTTTTGCATAGTAAATTGCGACAAATCTGCGAACAGTTGAAGCCCAGCGAATTGCTCCGGGAGTTGTTGTGCTTTCCTGAATGATGACATGAGTTGTTCTTTAACTTGATAAAAATGTATTCTCATCAGAACGTCCCGGGGTACATTATCAGGCAGGAATCCTGGCTTGGGCAATCTGTGAATCCTGTCAATTTGCAGCTCCGATTCGGAGACATCAGGAAGGACCTGCAGCAACAGGTCTCTAGCAAATTTCTGCAGCTGGGCAGGGAGCACAGTTTCAGGGACCCCCCTCAGCTTAACATTATTGCGTCTTGACCTATCTTCAAGGTCAGCGACCTTTGCCCTCAGCCAATCAATTTCTTCATTATGTTCAGAATGAGCATCAATCAGAGAGTTATGGGAGGCTGCAAATTCCCCCATC
Source organism: Rana kukunoris (assembly GCA_029574335.1). Taxonomy (NCBI): domain Eukaryota; kingdom Metazoa; phylum Chordata; class Amphibia; order Anura; family Ranidae; genus Rana; species Rana kukunoris. The sequence goes on along the minus strand of CM056055.1, from coordinate 165,445,450 downwards.
TTCTCCTCAACATGGGTAACTCTCTCCCCCAGCTCTCTCACATCAGCTTTAAAGTTTCTCATACACTGCATCATGTCAGCATGCATAGAGCTCCTGAGGGAGACAAGCATGTCCTTGAGGGTTGTATCCGACACCGCCTTCCCTGAGGTGGGGAAGGCAGTGAACGGATCCACCAGCTCCCTCGTGTCCTCCAGGGATTCATGTCCCCCGCTCACCTGACTGATGTCTTTCTCCAGGCGAGGTTTGGATTTAGCAGGGCTCCTGTCCAGCGGGGTAGAGCCTCCAGGGGACTGCTGAGTGGTGCCCGGCCGATTCTCCGGGCTCGATGCTGTGGACCGGGAGCTGCAGGAGGAGGTAGGAGATGCGTTCCCCAGGCCGGCGCCAGCGCCATCTTTGCTTAGGCCGCGACCTTTCGGCGGATAGAATTCCTCAAGTTTACGGGGCTGGGACCCTTCTTTTCTCTTGCGGGTCATGCCGCCAGTGTCTCCGGACCTTCAGGCAGGAATGGGGCGTGTGATAGGCAACACAGTCGCCGTTGTAGCTATCGGTTCCTAATGCTGGAGTGGAGCAGCGCGATCACACGTCCATGCAGTCGCGCGGTAGCCACGCCCCCCCCCGACGCCATACTTAACATGGCATACGACGGAACTTCGTAAGGTTACCCCTCGTATAGCAGGGGTAACCTTACGCATACGGAAACGACGTAAACTACGACGGGGCGGCGTAAAAACATTCGGGAATCGTCATATTAGGCTCATTTGCATAGGCAAATGAGAAATCAACGTACAGGCCACCTAGCGGCCAGCGATGTCATAACATCTCCGATCCGACTGTGTAATTGTTTTTACATCTGTCGGATCTTCACTGTATCTATCCGTAAGTGATTCTAGGAATCACACGCATAGATACCCAGTAAAAAAAACAGAGATACGACGGTGTTTCCTACAAAACGCCGGCGTATCTCTTTTGAGAATCTGGCCCAGGATGTGCAGGCGTAGGCAAGTAAGGCCGGTCGGGAATAGCCTATTTTGGTGCGTATCTAGTTCTGTGGGTAGGGTACATAGATATTCCGGCGCAAATTTAAACTTACGCCGGAGTATCTCGAGATACTCCGGCGTAAATGCTTTGTGAATCTGGCCCTTTCTCTTTACAGTTGCATCCTGAGGGTATATGGAGATGCGCGGCGTAAGTGTAAATTTGCGCCGGAGTATCTATGCACCGTACCCACAGAACTAGATACGCACCAAAATAGGCTACTCCCGACCGGTGTAACTTGCCTACGCCTGCACATCCTAGGTGTATATTTATGCCGGACGCATCTGGCAAACCCATTGATTTCCTATGGAAATATGCAAATGAGGGAGAAACGCCGATTCCCAAACATACTTGTACGCTGGAATGATCCACTGGCCAGGAAATGGAGTGTTGCCAGTACCTTGACCAGTGGCTGCAGTGCATGTGAGCGATGTGTTGGGCTGGTGATGTCATCCTGCAGGGCTGTGGTTATTTCAAGGATGGCAGCAGGGCTGAATCTGAAGATGCGATACACCTCCTCATCACCCATGCCAAAGAGGCTCATGCTCGCTCGGTAGATCCTCTCACGTGCCCCCCTCCTCCTCCTCCTCCTTCTATGCGCCTCTTCCTCTGCATACATTAGTAGTGCTAAGACCATGGCTGCCCCTGGCATGTTGGCATACGAATGTGTTGTCCAGTAAGTGTGATTGCTCAGCTCGTCCGTTATGGTGCTGCTGTAGGTGCTCTCCAGCTGACTTGCACACGGTCTTGAGCAAAGTTACCCCTGCTTTTATGAGGGGTAAGTTTACTCAAGGCTTTGGTGTTAAGCGCACCACGCGTAGCCTACGCCGAACGTGCGTAGTTTCGGGAATCTGCACATCTCCCTCATTTGCATATTTGCATGCTAATTCAATGGGAGCTGAAGATGCACGATGCGTACCTATGCGCCTACGCCGCGCTAGCTTAAAACATTTTCGCCGCTCAGGCGAAACAGATTTTCTGGCGTATGTGGTTCTGTGTTTACGGCGCATCGATACGCCGGCGCACATTTACAATTACGCCGCGCATATCCATTTACGCAGGCGTAGCGCCTCTGAGAATCTGGCCCTATGTGTGAAAGTAGCAGAATCATGCTTTTTAAAGTGTATATGCCAACAACATTCTGGAGAGGCAATTATGACAGCCCTCTATCTCTAAAACTGCTAAACTGAAAAAAAAAAAAAAACAATATGAGATCTAGATAGAAAGAAAATATACAAAAATTGATGGTCGCACTCATTAAAAGTATGAACTGTTTTTTACATAAAATGTATTAACATTTAATTCCCTGTGCTCTCTGTGAAGTTATGATTTTATCTCTTTGCATCTTTTATAGACATGTGCATTCGTTTTCATCCGAATGCATTTTCGTCTGAATTTCAGGTATTTTCAATATCGTTTCAACAAACGAAAACAAACGCACAGAATACGAAAACCGAAAGATCCGACAAATGCTTTCTTTTTGTTTTCGTTGGTCGAATGTGCCTAACCTTAACTCTATGGGCCAGATTCATGAAAGGTTACGCTGGCGGATCGAGTGATCCGCCAGCGTAACAGTGGCTTTGAGCCGGCGTTTCTGTTTTCTGTAACCAGAAAACAAGAAACGCCGGGTTGAAGTTCCGATGCGATGAGCGTAACTGAGTTTCGCCATCGCATCGTTACTTCAACTTAAAAATGGCGCCGGGGGCGTTCCCGCCGATTTACGCTCAAAAAATATGTTAATGAGCGGAAATCGGCAATTCACGATCGAAATCCGGCGCGACGCAGTGACGTTACGACGTTTCCGGACGGGATACGCGGCGCATAGATATACCTACATGGGGCTGGAGTATCCTATGTTAGGTATAGGCGTCGTCATCGCGTCGGGAAAAAAAAAAAAAACGTCGCTTGCGTAAAACGGTCATGAATGGGAATGTGACGTCATTGACGTTCATTCACAGATTTTGGAGCATGCGCACGGGGATGTTTTGACACTCGACGCATGCGCAGTACGTCGGCGGCGGGATCGCGCGTAGTTAGCATACTACACGCCCCGTACCCGCGACATTTGAATTCCGCCGGCTCATTTGCGATGCGCTGCCGCAACTTTAGGAGCAAGTGCTTCGTGAATGACAGCACTTGCTCCTAAAAATTCGGCAGCGCAACGCAAATGAGAAGCGTTACTCCAGAGCAAAGATGCTCTGGAATACGTGAATCTGGCCCTATTAGTCCAATATTATTCTACATAGAGAGAAAAGATTCGATATTATAGAGAGAAAAGATTCGATATTATAGAGAGGAAAGATTCAACATTATAGAGAGGAAAGATTCAACATTATAGAGAGGAAAGATTCAACATTATAGAGAGAAAAGGTTCAACATTATAGAAAGGAAAGATTCGATATTATAGAGAGAAAAGATTCAACATTATAGAGAGGAAAGATTCAACATTATAGAGAGGAAAGATTCAACATTATAGAGAGGAAAGATTCAACATTATAGAGAGGAAAGATTCAACATTATAGAGAGGAAAGATTCGACATTATAGAGAGAAAAGGTTCGACATTATAGAAAGGAAAGATTCGACATTATAGAGAGAAAAGGTTTGACATTTCTCTGCTCCGTCGAATCTTCTTTGAACATTCGACAGACAGTCAGACACTATAAGCCTTCAATGACAGATTCAACCTTAAAGGGTTTGTAAAGGAAACATTTGTGTTTTATCTTAATAGCTTCCTTTACCTTAATGCAGTGCTGTTTTCATGTCCTCATTGTTCGTTTTTTGCTCTCAAGTTGCTGTAATTCTTCTCTGATCTCCACACTTCCTGGTTGTCTGTTTCCTGATGACCACAGTACTGGGAGCTTTCTCTCTGTGGTCACTAATCAAGGAGGTGTGATTACTGTGGGCCAGATTCTCTAAGAAATCCGGCGGCGTAGCGTAAACCATTTACACTACGCCGCCACATCGTACTAGAGAAAGTGCCATATTCTCTAAACACTTGCTCTGTAGTTTGTGGAGGCGTAGAGTAAATCGACCAGCGTAAGCCCGCGTAATTCAAAGGGGGCGGCTTGTATTTAAATTAAGCGCGCCCCCGCGTCTAACGAACTGCTCATGCGCTGGCCGGGGAAAAAGCCCAGTGTGCATGCTCCAGCTCACGTCGGAAAGCGTCGTTGAAACCCGACGTCAAAACGATGTGATCGTCACTACGCAATGCCCTATTCGCGAACAAGTTAGTAAAACGACGTAAGTGACGGAAAAAGCCGACGCTGACCCGACGCCATACTTAACATGGCATCCGACGGCACCTCACGGCATCCGACGGGACTTCGTAAGGTTACTCCTCATAGAAGCAGGGGTAACCTTACGCGAAAGGAAACGACGTACGCGACGACGGGGTGGCGTAAAATCGGCGTAGTAGCCTCATTTGCATAGGCAAATGAGAAAACAACGTAAAAAGGCCACCTAGTGGCCGGAGTTGTCATTACAACTACGATCCGCAAGTGTAATGGTTTTACACTTGTCGGATGTTGAGGCGTATCTATGCCAAAGTGATGCTAAGCATCAATCGCATAGATATGAGCCAAAAAGAACGGCGATACGACGGGGTATCTGAGATACTCCGTCGTAGCGCCTCTGAGAATCTGGCCCTGTGTGTCTAAAACCCCTCAGCACCAATCATTTTCGTTTTCCAAACCATCACCGCCCTGTATTGGCTCTGTGGCTCTGTACATCACAGAAGCAGGAAACAGCATGCAAAAACGAAACTAGAAACTGCAGGCACATTATATGATTGATTTTTTTCTATTTTTAATCATTTTTAAAAGGAATCAGTTAACTATTATGTCTCTATACCCTGTAAACAGTCATTTCAGCAAAACATTTTTTTTCCTTTAATTCGTTCTAATTTTCAGACGAATGCAATTTCCAACGAAAAACAAAATGGATAAAAACGAATTTCAGGAGTAACTAAATAAATATATTTTTCGGACGAAAACTAAAATCTGAAACAAAATATTTCAGTGTGCACATTTTTTATGCATCAATAAAGTAGTGACATCCGCCTGGAGTGCGCGGCCTTCATCTTTTCTTTTGGTTCTAAAAACCTGAGCCTATCAGTGAGTTACTCTCTGAAAACAAAGAAGATAAACCATCTGCAACCACTGTCAGAAAATCTGCGAGTTCCAATGCTTTTATACAATGCAACCAATACCAAAGCCATTCTCACATTGCAATCACTATCAAAGGACTCTGAAAAATGAGAGAACTTATATGAGAAGTAGTTGTTGCTTTTTATGCAGAAATAGGTGTCACGACCATTATTATAAAAAAAAAAACGTACAATGTGCATGTAGCAAACTGTAAACACAGCAGACAACTTAAATAGGAGCTTCAGACTGACCCCAAAATACTAAAAGAGATGGACAGAGACTGCAGACATGATACAAGAGATGGACAGAGACTGCAGACAATGATACTAGAGAGGATCAGAGACTGCAGACAATGAGGCCTTGTACACACGGCTGAATATATCCGCTGTGAACGGTCCCCGGACCGTTTACAGCGTATATTTACGCCGGGGTGTTTTGATCCGATGGCTGTACACACCATCGGATCAAATTCCCCGCCGGCGGACAGCGCGGTGACGCGGCGGTGACGTTGACGCCGCCACGTCACCGCACCAGGAAGTAAACACTTCCGCGCGCATGCGTCGGATCCATTCACAGGATACGACGCATGTGCGGCAAGATATGTCCGCTGGTTTGCCGTACTAACCAGCGGACATATCTGACGGACAGCTCTCTGGCGGAAAAATTCCAAAGCATGCTTTGGAAATTTTCCGCCGGAGGAATCCGGCCAGAACGAGCGGATTTTTCAGCTGAAATGGTCCGTCGGACCATGTTCAGCGGATTTATTCACTCGTGTGTACAAGGCCTCATACTAGAGAGGATCAGAGACTGCGGACAATGATACTAGAGAGGATCAGAGACTGCGGACAATGATACTAGAGAGGATCAAAGACTGCGGACATTGTCCCCATAAAGTCCTGCCAAACGACAATGTATGCTGTGTCATAAATTATGGTTTATGTATGTCTTAGGCCGTGTACACACGATCGAATTTGTAGCAGACAAATCCGATCGTCTGTACGGGCTAGCGGACGGTTTTCTCAGGATTTATCCGGCGGACAAATTTCAAAGCATGCTTTAAAATTTGTCCACTCAGGACATGTCCGTCGGATATGTCCGCTGGTCAGTACACTCACCAGGGGACATATCTGCCCGCACAAGCGTCGGAAGGATCCGACGCATGCGTGGAAGTAATTTACTTCCGGGTGCGGTGACGTGGCGGCGTCAACGTCACCGCGCTGTCTGCCGGTGGGGATTTTGATCCGATGGTGTGTACACGCCATCGGACCAAAACAGCCCGGCGGACATATCCGATGGAAACGGTCCGAGGACCGTTTCCATCGGATATATTTGATCGTGTGTATGCGGCCTTATTGTCTAAGGCCTCGTACACACGATCGAATTTGTCCGCTGAAAACGGTCCGATGGACCGTTTCAGCAGACATCTCCGATCGTGTGTATGGGCTAGCGGACAGATTTGTCCACCCGACAGATTTCAAAGCATGCTTTGAAATCTATCCGGTGGAAATCTGTCCGCCCGACATGTCTGCTGGTTAGTACACTTACCAGCAGACAAGTCGTCCCACTTTGCCACCGCAACGCCGCCGAATGGATTCGGCGCATGCACGGAAGTGTTTTACTTCCTGGTGCGGTGACGTGGCGGCGTCAACGTCACCGCCACGTCACCGCCACGTCACTGACACGTCAGCGCGCTCTCTGCTGGCGGGGATTTTGGTTTGCTCGTGTGTACACGTGAGCAAACCAAAATCCCAGCAGACAGATTTGTTCAAATCTGTCGGACGGACATATTTGAACAAATCTGTCCGCTCGTGTGTATGGGGCCTTAGTGATTGATTCACATCAAAACTTCATTGATACTTTTTTTTTGTATAATTTTAAATTTTGCTCATTACTGCCCCATACATGCAATGCATAGCTGCATGTGTGTGGCAGTGATGAGCAAAAGCAAAAATCATACAAAAAAAAAGGGTATCAAATCAATTTCAAATCAATGAAGTTGTGATGTTAATCAATCACTAAGACAATAAGACGTACATAAACCAGTGTGCCATCAATTGCTGCCAGTGTGCCAATGCCATCAATTGCTGCCAGTGTGCCATCAATTGCTGCCAGTGTGCTGTCAGTGTGCCAATGCCATCAATTGCTGCCAGTGTGCCATCAATTGCTGCCAGTGTGCCAGTGTACTGTCAGTGTGCCAATGGCATCAATTGCTGCCAGTGTGCGATCAATTGCTGCCAGTGTGCGATCAATTGCTGCCAGTGTGCGATCAATTGCTGCCAGTGTGCCATCAATTGCTGCCAGTGTGCCATCAATTGCGCCATCAATTGCTGCCAGTGTGCTATCAATTGCGCCATCAATTGCTGCCAGTGTGCCATCAATTGCTGCCAGTGTGCATCCCCCAAGTAAGTACCTGATGATGATGATGATGAAATCTCTGTCCTGTCAGTGTTCTGCTGCCTGCAGTCCTCGGCCGTCTTGGGTCTTCTACAGCAGCCTGTGCAGTGTGCACAGTGTAAGGTGAGCCAAGGAGGAAGGCTCTGGGAAGTCGGGACCGGGTCATTACTTGTCGGGAATTGGGGACACTCGCTCCACATGGTGACGGGCGGCTGGGATTGCCGTCAGCGGGGGGGCGGGAAAGGAGGCGTGGCTAACACGCCCATGGCTTCTTCGGCTGAATCAGCGGGGGGCGGGAAAGGAGGCGCGGCTAACACCCACGGCTTCTTCGGCTGCACCAGCGGGGGGCGGGAAAGACGTGCGGCTAACGCCCACGGCTTCTTTTGGGTGAAAAATCAGACTCGGGGGGGGGGGGGGAAGCAGCACGCAGGTGACGTCATCAAAAATCATTTAATGCAAGTCGTAGCATCGGTGCCGTATCGTGGGTGGTCGAATCGCGATGCACCGATGTTACGATTAATTTCAACACCCCTAATGATAAACATTCCTAGGCAGCGTACCGATAACAGTGGCTGGGATGACTGGCAGAGATGAGTGGTAAGCCAGTGAGATGGGGCAGGGAGATTCCCCAAAAAAACAGGTAACCTCAACCTGTCAGTAATGCCAACAGGGAACACTGAATCCCAATGTGGGTATCAGGAGTACTCACGGTTCCCCGTTCATGCTCCCCTCCAAGTGAATGAATGGAAATAATGTCCGCTCTGCTAATCCCAGCAAGTACAGCTCTCCTGTCGTGTGTACTTACCTGGTCTCTCCAATCTCCTGTGTATCGTTGAGTCCTCCTGATAGGGAAAGGGAGTCACCGCTCAAGGTAGATTTTCGTTAGTAATGAAACTCTTCACCAGATCAGAAGCCACAGTTGCTGGCAATGCATATAGCAATGAAGATAAAAGGAGACTTCTGGACAGCCGCACTCCAAAATATGTTTGCCTTTATTGGTAAAACAGGATAAAAAAATACATGCCACAGCAGACGGAAAAACATCTGCCGCTTTTTACACTATTGCTTAGTGCTTAATCATAGCTAACAATCACAAAAATACATTTCAAATAAATACTCTTCACCTGGCGTTCACCTGACAGCAAACAACCTTGTATTCTGTTGCTGGAGGTACATTAAGCCATTCACCGGATACAGAAGTAAGTGTCGGCCATTACAGGCCCTAAAAATTAGCCCACAGGCGTTCACCTGACAGCAAACACCCTTGTATTCTGTGGCTGGTGGTACATTAGACATTGACCAGATACAGAAGTAAGTGTCGGCCATTACAGGCCCCAAAAATTGGCCCACGGCCACAGGCGTTCATCTGACAGCAATCAACCTAGTATCCTGTGGCTGGTGGTACATTAGGCATTGTAATAGCACTGGTGAACGGCGTGAACCACAACTGCGGTTAGCAAGGAATTCAATGCGATTCTCTATGCGACAACTCAGTATTAGGCCCCAGGCGTCACTCCTCGCAACCGGAGTTTCATCTCTGTGTCACATAAAGAAAGGTGTTAAGCTACTAAGCATGGACGCATTACAACAAGGCTTAGCGTTTAAAATTAGTTCAAGGTCAATAACCCAATACACCACTACATGCAGGTGATTATCAGTAAGGGACCCCAGGCATCACGCCTAGCAACAGTTTGGGGTTTCTCTGCATCATATCAACCTTATCATGTAGAGATGTATTTAGGCCACTAGGAGAGATGCTATGAAATAGCATCAACCCCTAGTATAGAAAAGTTAGAGTGAACATGTTCAACAATTAGGATGAGGCCTATAAGTATTTTACACTTCTGTCAAGCACGTAGTAAATTGTATTTGTAGTAACAAGTATTAATTGCATACAAGAAATAGTGTAGCTCAGGTACTTTGAGGATACACGTATAATATACAAGTTGTACTGGCAACTAATAGAAATTTATGAGAGGCAATATAACTCAGGTACTTTGAGAGTACATATAGTATTTGTAGTAACAAGTATTAATTGCATATGAGAGGCAATATAGCTCAGGTACACTGAGAGTACATATAGTATTAGTAGTAACAAGTATTAATTGCTAGGCATGTGCAAAAGTGAAAAATTTGTTTTGTTTCGTTTCGTTTCAATTCGTCATTTAATAAATTTCGTTAAGTTAGGTTCGTTACATGTGTTGAATTCGTTTTCGGAATTCGTTCGTTTTCGACCGAATTTCGAAAAATACGGTCGAAATCGAAAATATTTCGACTGTTTTTCGAATTCGTTCGTTTTCGACCGAATTTCGAAAAAAACGGTCGAAATCGAAAATATTTCAACCAGATTAGAAGACAAATAGTCTCTTTTCGAATATAATTTTTTTCGAATTAAATTCGAAATTGTTTTTTTTTTTTTTTTTTTTTTTTTTCGAATTCCGATCGAATTTAGTCCACGGGTATTCGATTCGGAATTCGAAAAAAAAAAAATCGATTTCGACCATTTTTTTTTCGAAATTCGGTCGAAAATGAACGAATTCCGAAAACGGTCGAAATTTTTCGCTAATATAGCAATTCGGGAATTCGTATGCATCCGAATGTCCGAATAATGGAAAATTCGTCCGAATTTCGATTCGGAACGAAACGAAATGCACATGCCTATTAATTGCATATGAGAGGCAATATAGCTCAGGTACTTTGAGAGTACATATAGTATTAGTAGTAACAAGTATTAATTGCATATGAGAGGCAATACAGTTCAGGTACTTTAAGAGTACATATAGTATTAGCCCACGGCCACAGGCGTTCACCTGACAGCAAACAACTTTGTATTCCGTAGCTCACAGGCGTTCACCAGAATTTGAATGAAACATGGTCTACTGGTCACATGTGTTAAATTCCTCCGAGATCCATGCTTCATTCATTTTTATAAAAAGGTTGTCAACACTGTTGTGAGCTAGGCGAGTGCGCTTATCGGTCACGACCCCCCCCTGCTGCGCTGAACGTTCTTTCGGACAGGACACTGGATGAGGGGCAAGCCAACAGTTCCATTGCAAATTGTGCTAGCTCTGGCCAGAGGTCAAGCCTGCCCACCCAGTAGTTCAGGGGTTTATCACTTCTCAGTGCGTCCACATCGGCCGTTAACCCGATGTAGTCGGACACCTGTTGGTCTAGGGGTTCCCTGATGCTGGATCCGGAGGACAGCTGACATCTTCAAACCACCCTCTTCTTGCAGGATTGTTGGATTGGTATCCAAAACTGTTTCTCTGTGAGTGGAAATTCTTCTGCCAGCGGACGCAAAAGCAGAATGCAGCATTTCTCGAAGCAAGCCCTGGAAGTGCTGCATTGTGATAGCCCTCTGTGATGATTTTAACATTTCCGCCATGTTTTGTTTCTACCGGGGGTCTAAGTATGTTGCCACCCAGTACTGGTCCTTGCCCTTTATGCTTTTTATATGGGGGTCCCTCTTAAAACACTGGAAGCGCTGTACTGGCAACACCAGGGACCCCAGAAAGGTTTAAAGCATGCTCTTCTTGCTCCTCCTCATCCGACCCGGCAACATCCCCCTCTGACTCCTCTTCAGACTCCTGCTGTTGACTTGTCTCAGGTAGAGTAGCCCCCCCCCCCCGGGAATTCATCCAGCATTGCGACTTCTTCATCTTCCTGCTCCTCGACGGCTTGATCAATGACACAATGCAAATGCACGCTCCAGAAAGAAGCCATAAGGTACGATGTCACTGATGGCGCCCTGGCTGCGACTGACCAGTTTGGTGATCTCTTCAAATGGCCGCAGAAGTCTGCATGAGTCAAGCATGAGCAGTCCAAAAAAAACAATCTCCCAAGAACCTGTCCTGCCGCAGAGTTTGTACAGGTAGTCGTTAAAATGGCACGTTTCTGCTGGAGAAGCCTATCAAGCATATACAATGTTGAGTTCCATCACGTTGGGCAGTCACAAATAAGACGTCTGACGGGCAGGTTGTGTCGCCGCTGAATGTCAGCAAGGCGAGCCATGGCTCTGTAAGATCTTATGAAATGGGCCGAGATTTTCCTGGCCTGCCGCAAGACGTCCTGGAGCCCAGGGTATTTGACAACGAATTGCTGCACGACCAAGTTCAGGATGTGTGCCATGCATGGCACGTGTGTAATTTTGCCCTGTTTCAGCGCGCTCAGCAGATTGGCACTGTTGTCGCGCACTACTTTACCAAATGTCAAATTGAGCGGTTTTAGCCACTGATCTGACTGTGAAGGCAAACCTGAAAGAAGTGCAGGACCAGTGTGGCTCTTGACTTCCAGGCACAACAGACGCAGCACAGCATGGTAACGTCTCACCTGGCATATCAAATAGGTTCTGGGGATCTTGGGCGGCTCAGCGGAAGAGACGGTAGCATTGGAAAATGAGGAGTCAGCTATGGAGGAGAGGGAGGATGGAGTAGGAGGAGGAGGAGAAGAAGAAGAGGCAGGCCTGCATGAAATCCGTGGCAGTTAAACCAAATCGACATGGGTGCCACAGGTTACATGCTTGACGGCCGTCAGAAGGTTCACCCAGTGGGCAGTGAAAGTTATATACCTTCCCTGCCCGTGTTTGCTAGACCACATGTCTGTGGTCAGATGTATCTTGGCACCGACACTGTGTGCCAGAGATACATTCACTTGCCGCTGAACATGGCCATTTAGCTTTGGGATGCCCTTCTGTGAAAAAAAAATCTTTCCTGGGACCTTCCATTGTGGTGTTCCAATGACCACCAATTTTCAAAAGGCCTCCGAGTCCACCAGTTTATATGGCAGTAGTTGGCAGGCTATCAGTTCCGACAAGCCAACGGTCAACCGTTGGGCAAGAGGGTTATTCGGCGTCATCGTTTTTTTACGATCAAACATTTGGGCCACGGAAGCCTGCCTTTTTGCAGAAAAACGTGAGGAAGGCATGATGGAAGGTGGAGTAGAGGACAATTGTGAGCACAGAGGAGAAGGAGAAGAGGCTGGACAGTGAGAGCCTGGAGTGTGGCTTTGTGGGTTCTGATGGCGTTGCTCCCACTGGGCTCGTGATGGGAGGCCAGGTGCCTTCTTAAGGCGGCCGTCCCTAGGTGAGTGTTGGGCTTACCGCGACTTATGTGTTGACTGCAAAGGCTGCAGATGGCAACACTATTGTCTGCAGGGAACACATTAAAAAAAGCCCACACTGCAGATCCATGGGCCAGCGTCCTGGGAGCGCTAGATGTGACCACATATGATTGATGGTTTGCTCTTGATACATTAGGAGTCTGGTTTGTCCCTCCTGTGCAATGTAAGTTCAGGCTTGCTTCTCCTGCCTATCTGTTGGTCCATCTACCCCTCTGAACTCCCCTCCTTTTCCTCTCTTGTGGGCACCCACGTGACATCTGTAGACACGTCATCATCGACGTCACCTTCCCCATCACTAACAATAGAGATCTCGCAGTAGGCAGTAACAGCGGGCACCAACCTCCTTGGGCTGATCTGAGTACTGTTGTCAGACTGAGTGCCGGATGTTGCCAACTCCTCTTCCTGATCCAATGCCAACAATGGCTGTGGATCTGAAATGTCTTCTGATGGATCGTAAAATAATTCCTGTGACTCAAGCGGAGGGTATATGGTGCTGGTGGTGCTGGTGGTGGTGGTGTTGGTGGCGAGCCACTTAACCAAGTCTGGTGCGTCCTTTGACGTAATCAAACGAACATTGTGCCACTTCCCACTTTGGCTCCGGCCTGGTGCTCCTGCCCTACCCCTACCACCTATGCGGAAGGGCCTGCCTCTTCCTCTGCCTGTCATTTTTTAAATGACCCTGTGACAAAAGTCTCTAGAGAAGCGCAGTATATGTGGAACAAGATATATAACAAAATCTGTCGTTTTGGGGGGTCACTGGTTTATTTCACCAGTTATGAAACTTTTTTTCAGGAATATTTTTTAATGCGTGTAGCAGAGGAAATGCAGCGAAAGAGGCAAAAATCCAGCAGTAACCAAATACACCACCAGTCACAATGCTGCACAATACAAATTCACTATAATATTCTTTCTATATTCGAAAGTATATTTTAAGTGTATATCACACCTATACCAGTGCTTGAAAGGACTTTTGTGGACCTGTTAGGTAGCGATTTGTGTCGCTAAACTCTGTCCCTGCTCCAAATAGCACCCTCTCCCTACACTGACAAAAAGTATATGAATGTATTAGACAACTATATACTGCAGTGTACAGCAATTAGCACACCTATACCAGTGCTTGAAAGGTCTTTTGTGGACCTGTTATGCCCTGTACACACGATCGGTTCATCCGATGAAAACGGACCGATGGATTTTTTCATCAGATATCCGATGAAGCTGACTTTCATCAGTCGTGCTTACACACCATCAGTTAAAAAACATTTGTGTCAGAACGCGGTGACTTAAAACACTACGACGTGCTGAGAAAGATTAGATTCAATGCTTCCAAACATGCGTTGACTTGATTCTGATCATGCATGGATTTTTGACCGATGGATTTCCCCACAGCCGAACGTTTTTTTCTATCGGTTTTTTAACCATCAGATAATTTTAAAACAGGTTCTACGTTTTTTCTCCGATAGGGCCCACACATGATCGGGTTCGTCTGATGAAAACGGTCCATCGGATACTCGCATCAGCACCAGGGGCCGCAAAGCAAAATCACGTTATACTACGTGATTTTGTGCACCCGAGCCAACCTGCCGCCATAAAACTACGGTGGGTGGTCGGTAAGCGGTTAAATCTATACATATTACCCAAGAACCTACAGCCAAACCCTCCCATACACCATGTAGGGTTGCAACCCATATTGATCCTCATACACTCCACAATATGGAGCACAGAGGGAGCAATCTGTAGTAAGTGGAGAGGACCTTTAACCCCCAATAGTATCAAATGAACCTAGTGGGACTAATTATGGCAGGCTCAAGACATCTTTGAAGTGCATTAAATTTGTTTTTCATACATGTGATCGTACAATCGATCTTTGAGCCTACGTATGGTTCGACCTACATACTGGACATGACTTTTTTCACATGTAATCACATACACCAAAAATTTGGTTTTACAGTTGATAAATTGCGAAATTTCTAAAGTTTTTCCATTTGTACTAGAATTTACATATTGCCCTTTTTTAATAAAGCTGCGGTAGTTAAATCCTTTGATACCAATTGGTGTAACCAATTACATCCCACTGGTTTACTCTGAAACAAACTGGTTGAAAGGAAACCCCCCAATGTGGGTGCTCTACGAGACACAGACTTGATGCCCTTGGACAAAATCTCATTATAGACCAGGTCATTAAATAAAGTAGGAACATATTTAGTGACTGTGTCTTTATTTTAGCGAACTCTGAGCTATAGGGAGTAGAAAATACCGAAATGTTACTAAAGGGCAGTGACCATTTCTTGTTAACATTTCTGTTTATGTTGTCCTTTAATATAGTATCTCTAGGAATTTCACTAGCTGCAAGGAGGGCCCTATTGGCTCAAAGATCGATTGTACGATCACCTGTATGATATCGAGAAAAACAAATGCACTAATGTAGCCAAATATCAAAACATCGAAATCACCCTCTGTGTGGGACGGGGTCTAGTGAAAATCTAATTAGATTTTTTCCCCTTTGTCCTTAATATTTTTGTCAGTAGAGGGAGCTGTTATGCAGTAGAAGCAGTGAAAGATTAACAATAAACAAATGTATAACCTCTATTGATCTATTCAGCGTTTTGTGATTAAATGCCCAATTTTTATCACAGTTAAACTTATATTTTTAGCTTAAATTGATAGGAAGTTTATAGCTAAACCTACTGTGTAAATCTACATATAAATGTGTGTAATACTTTGGTGGATCTAGATGGATTAGGCTCTTTTAGGCCTCATTCACACAGGCGGACTCTGTCACAACGGAGTCTGCCTGTGTCCACCAGCTCAGCCGGAGATCTGCCGGATGACAAGCTCCTCTCTGCTCACTGAGCAGGGAGGAGCTTGTCGAGCCCCGCTGTCCTCTATGGAGCGATCTGATGAAAACGGACAGCATGTCCATTTTCATCAGATCTTACCCGATCCGATCCGCATGGACGGATGGGGATGTGTGCCCCATACATCTGTTTTTAGTGGATTGGATCGGGTCGGATGTCAGCGAACATGTCTCCGCTGATATCCGACGCTCCATAGGAGTGCATGGAGCGCACGTTCAGGTCCGCCTAAAAAACTGATTAGCGCATAATTCATTCAACACTGAGAATCTGGATAATAAATAGTGATCTGTGCAAAAGTGCAAATGCATAAAAATAAATATCCCAGCGCATAAATAATTCAACATATAAAGTCCATATAGTGAATCACAATCTATGCAGAAAAAGTGGAAATGCATAAAATAAAGTAAACTGTCCCATCCGTGGTGGTGTAGCAGATCCTATGATATGGGTGACTTCTCTTCAGGAAATATGCTCACATTGCGCTTACCTTTATAAGGCAAAAATATAGCCTTTCAATGTGTGTTGCTCTGGCTCCCCAGCAGGTGTCACTCCGTGCTTTCAGTAAGGTGGTATGTTGATGTTATGCAGATCCTATGTTCCAAGGTTGGACGAGGGGGGGAGGGTTCCAGTGTCACTCAAATAAAGAGGAATGGTGCCATGGTGAAGTACATATGTACGTTTAATAAAAATAATAAGAGAGACTTACATCAAAGTAAAAACAAACAGGTACGATCGAGTTCCGCGTCTAACTTCCGGTTTCCGGGTTCAGGTCTTACATGTTACGCTGCGTCACGCAGCTTCATCAGAAAAACCTGATTGGTTGCTAGCCTTGTCATTTATACGTTCAGACCGGAAGTGTGTCGGCGGCCATTTTGTCGGAGTGTATGTCTCCGTTACGGTGGCGGCCATTTTGTTGGTTGGAGATCCTCTATTGTATTTACACAGTCCGGTTTTCCGTGACTGAAGTATTCTGCTGCCGAGTTTCAAATGTGTAGGGGGGTTAATAAAATACAGAAGGGTAGGCAATATAGGGTGTGTACCTAGTTTCTGCATTATTGATGCCTCCTTCTATTTGTTGTAAGTGATATTAGCCCCTTCTGTAACATATACTGGGCAGTGTATAGTTGAATGGCAAATACGAATAACAATGTGTATACATTAAACATGTAAATTAATGTATGAGGATATGCAATACATTTAAAAACATCTAATAAAATAAAAATAGATATGTAGATAAAACCTATATTAAAAATTACTTAAAAAACTTAATTTTTAATATAGGTTTTATCTACATATCCATTTTTATTTGAAACTCGGCAGCAGAATACTTCAGTCACGGAAAACCGGACTGTGTAAATACAATAGAAGATCTCCAACCAACAAAATGGCCGCCGCCGTAACGGAGAAATACACTCCGACAAAATGGCCGCCGACACACTTCCCGTCTGAACGTATAAATGACAAGGCTAGCAACCAATCAGGTATCTCTGATGAAGCTGCGTGACGCAGCGTAACATGTAAGACCTGAACCCGGAAACCGGAAGTTAGACGCGGAACTCGATTGTACCTGTTTGTTTTTACTTTGATGTAAGTCTCTCTTATTATTTTTATTAAACGTACATACGTACTTCACCATGGCACCATTCCTCTTTATTTGAGTGACACTGGAACCCTCCCCCCCTCGTTCAACCTTGGAACATAGGATCTGCATAACATCAACATACCACCTTACTGAAAGCACGGAGTGACACCTGCAGGGGAGCCAGAGCAACACACATTGAAAGGCTATATTTTTGCCTTATAAAGGTAAGCGCAATGTGAGCATATTTCCTGAAGAAAAGTCACCCATATCATAGGATCTGCTACACCACCACGGATGGGACAGTTTACTTTATTTTATGCATTTCCACTTTTTCTGCATAGATTGTGATTCACTCAGTGTTGAATGAATTATGCGCTAATCAATTTTATTCCAGTCACTGTTGTTATATTTATTAGTATTTATCACAATTCAGATCGAGCAGCATTATTATTTAATTTCACCTATTTATTTGGTGGCGCAAGAGCCTCATACATTCACCGCCTGAAAAACTGAACGTATGTGTGAATGAGGCCTAATAGAATGAATTATAAGAGCTGCTCAGGATTTTTTCTGGTAACCTAGTACTGTATTCTTGTTTTTGTTTACAAAAGTTTTATTTGGAAGTTCATATGTGAAGTTACAATACAATGAAGATGGTATAATTTAATACATTGTGGAATATAGGTAATACAGTATATAGTATCAATAATTATGGGAATGAAATGGTGTGGGACATATAAAATATATAACATAAGAACAACTTTGTGTTTAGAGGAAGATATGGAACCGTGAATAGTATAAGAATTGGCTACATTAGTTTGGCTGCATATAATTTAACATCCAGGAAATAATTCCACGAATATTGATGATTATGGTAAATACAATAAGACCATTTTTTATTAAAGATGTGAAGACTGTTGTGTAAGGTGTGATGGATTCTCTCAGATAGTTTGAGCATTTCCATCCTAGATAAAACCTGCGACCATATTAGGTTGTTTAATCTCCAGTTGAAATCAATCATCCATCATATAGAGCTGCATAATGAGTCTATTACAGGATATAAGTATATTTGGTATAATGGCATTAAGAAAGCATATTTGTGCAGTGAGAACAATTTTCTGTTCGGATGTCTTCTTGATTTTATCAACTGCAGCCTGTCATATCAGTTCAAGGTATTTACAGCTCCAGATCGTGTGCAAAAAGGTGCCAGGCTCAGGGCAACCTCTAAAGCAACTAGGAGAGGCTGCAGGGTAGAAGGAGTTAATTTTCGAAGGTGTCATATACCATCTGGAAAATAGCATGACCAAGGTTTTCTGAATGATACAGTATTGCTTGGTTACTTTTGCAAAGGTTATCTGTCATGGAGTTCCACATTTCAGTGGTAAGGGAGCATTCCAACTCCCATTCCAGCTTCCCAGAGTAATATTGGTCCAGATTTGTTGGGCATAGTAAAGTTATTGAGGTAACCATAAAGTTGTGAGATCAAACCTCTATCTCTCGAGGGGATATGCATATTTGTTAAAAAAAGTGTATTTGGGGGGTGGGTTGATAATGATTTGCATAGAATTTTTTGATTTGCATGTAACAAGGAAGCTCTGATGGAGGAAGATTATATTTAGATTGAAGTGAGGTAAATGAGGGGAATTCCATCTTGATTAGTAAGGATCTTAATCTAGTGAGATTATTGTTTATCCAGAGTGAGAATAAGCTACTATCATTGTAAGCTTGATTAAATCTAGAGTCGCCTAGATAAAATGCTAATGCTGGAACATCTGAAGAAAGCTTTTCCTTGATTTTGAGCCATAGTTGAAGGAAGTGTGCAACTATTGTATTTAGTTTAAGAAATGCGCGGTGGGAATTTAGGTTGGACCACAGAATGCCTTTTATCAGACCAGATAAATCTAATAAACTCTCTTTGAAGAGTTTCAATTCTGATTTTGGGAACGTTAATAGCAGGGCCGGCCCTATGATAGGACCGGGTGGTACCATGGTAACAGGTGGCACTTTTAGGGGGCGACAAACTGACGCTCGCCAGCCAGCCAACCCGTTCCGCTGCCTGTGGGGACACTCGCAGCCCGGCGGGGGAAGAAGTCAGCAAGTGAGCGGGCAGGCGCTGCTGCCTGTGAGGAGAGCCGGCGCTGCTGCTGTTAGTGGTGACGAGCAGCCGCAGAACACTCGCAGGCGGCGGGGGAATATTGGGAGTAGTGAGCGCGGAGGGGAGCAGAGAGATGATGCTGTGACGGTAGTCGAACATATCCCCGTCAAGCATTCCCTTCTTCTTCCATAAAATAAATCACCCAATATTCCATGAGTAGGAATATCCCTGGAATCGCCGAATAATCCATACATGAGCCAAGGCTTAATGCTGAATGTAAACAGGACACACTTTATTGAAAGTACACAGCACACTTTTATACAGGATTTGGAACATCCCGCCCCCAACAACCGCTTTCTTATTGGTCCTTTTTACAGTCCCATCAGTTCCCCCTCAGGTCCACCTTCCATGCAAATGAGGACTTGAAAATGACCCAGCAGAGATTGGTCAGAAAGCTTTGAATGGAAAGACTGCTATGTGTATTCAGACACAAGCCCCAGGGGGCAATCAATGTACACAATAGCCAGCCACAGAACAATGGAACTGTCTGGAAAGTTGAGACAGGGCAGAAGACATTCACACCTGATAATCAAAAGACTTTAGATAGGGTTATCACACAATGGACAATGAGTATCTCTTATAAGTCTGTTGAACTGGCTGGGGTTCAGAATAAAATCTCCTGTAATACATGAATTAGGATTTCAGTATTTCATGGTCACCGCCCCCGCCCTCCTGCATCGCCACAGTTCCGCCCTTACTGTGCAGCGGCGGTAGCACTGGTGACTGGGTCGGGCAAAAAACTCAGAGGCAGGGGGGTTTGGGAGCAGTGAGAGTGAAGGGGAGCAGAGAGAAGATGTCATCTCTCACCGACCACCCTCCTGCATCACCACAGTTCCGCCCTCACTGTGCAGCAGAGAGATTACATTATCTCTCTGCTGCCTGCCTTCAATCTGGGACACAAGCAAGTGACAACCCATAACGTGTGGCAGGTGATGTGGTGACAATCCACAACATGTGGCAAGTGACAATACGCAATGTATGACAGGTGACGTTGTGGCAAGTAACAACCCGCAACGTGTGGCAGGTGACGTGGTGACAAGTGACAATACGCAATGTGTGGCAGGTGACGTCGTGGCAAGTGACAATCCGCAATGTGTGGCAAGTGACAACCCGCAACATGTGGCAAGTGACAATCCGCAACGTGTGGCAGGTGACGTCGTGGCAAGTGACAATCCGCAACGCCTGGCAAGTGACAATCTACAACATGTGGCAAGTGACAATACACAATGTATGGCAGGTGACGTTGTGGCAAGTAACAACCCGCAACGTGTGGCAGGTGACGTGGTGACAAGTGACAATACGCAATGTGTGGCAGGTGACGTTGGGGCAAGTGACAACCCGCAATGTGTGGCAAGTGCCAACCCACAACATGTGGCAAGTGACAATCCGCAACGTGTGGCAGGTGACATCGTGGCAAGTGACAATCCGCAACATGTGGCAAGTGACAATCCGCAACGTGTGGCAAGTGACAATCCGCAACGTGTGGCAAGTGACAATCTACAACATGTGACAAGTGACAATCCGCAACGTGTGGCAGGTGACAATCCGCAACGTGTGGCAGGTGACGCTGTGACAATCCGCAACATGTGGCAAGTGACAATACACAATGTGTGGCAAGTGACAACCCGCAACGTGTGGCAGGTGACGTTGTGACAATCAATTTTTTTTTCAAATAACAAACATGTCATACTTACCTCCACTGTGCAGTTCGTTTTGGACAGAGTGGCCCCGATCCTGCTGTTCTTGGGTCCCTCATCGGCTGTTTTGGCTGCTCCCCACATCAGCTAACCCCCTTCTGGGAAGTTCTCTCCCAAGGGGGTTAGCTTGCGGGTGCGCTCCCTGTCATACACGCTGTGTCCATAGACACAGCGTGTATGACTCGGTCCCGCCCACCCACAGGCCGTGTCATTGGATGTGATTGACAGCAGCGCAAACCAATGGCTGTGTTGCTATCAATCAATCCAATCAACAGCCAGACTCTGTGGAGAAGAGGACACTGGGCAGGGCCGTCTTTAAGGCAGAGAAAAAGGGGCAGCTGCCCTGGGCCCTGTCATTGTTGTGGGGCCCAAAGCAGCTGCCTCATACTTGCAAACTATCCCAGTTTAAATTGCCTTGTCCCTTGAATTTTTAGTCCTGTGCTGTGTCCTGATATCTTAGTGTGAAGTGCTGCTACTAATGCTGCCCAGCTCTGCCCTAATGTGTTCAGATGACTCGCCTTCAGACCCTGTGTTTACATGTAAATAACTATCATTCATATGTACATAATGAGAGCATTCATATGTAAATAGCGGCGACATTCATATACAAATAGCTGAGGCCGGCAGCATTCATATGTAAATAAAGGCGGTGTTCCTCTTTATACATGTATAGAGCCCTGACAGTTCCTCTCTATACATGTATAGAGACATGACAAGTACTCTTTATAATCCTATATACATGTATAGAGCCATGACAGGTCCTCTTTATACTCATATACATGTATAGAGCCATGACAGGTTCTCTTTATATACCTTTATACATGTATAGAGCCATGACAGGTCCTCCTTTTACTCCTATACATGTAAAGAGCCATGACAGGTTCTCCTTTTTACTCCTATACATGTATAGAGCCATGACATGTTCTCTTTTTATTTTATACATGAATAGAGCCATGACAGGTCCTCTTTTTACTCTTTTATACATGTATAGAGCCATGACAGGTCCTCTTTATACTCCTTTATACATGTATAGAGCCGTGACACGTCCTCTTTATACTCCTTTATACATGTATAGATCCATGACAGGTCCTCTTTTTACTCCTATACATGTATAGAGCCATGACAGGTCCTCTTTATACTCCTATACATGTATAGAGCCATGACAGGACCTCTTTATACTCCTATACATGTATAGAGCCATGACAGGTCCCCTTTAGTTATAATGATATCAAATAATAATTGTGGGGGCCTTTTGGTGAGCGTGTTTTTTTGGCGGGGGCAGCATTTCATTCTTGGTCCCAGGCAGCACAATGTCTTGGGCCAGCACTGGTTAATGGGTAGGGCTTGGAAGTAACATAGAAGTTTGGGAATGATTGTCATCTTAATGGCACAGATCCTTCCGAGGAAGGAAATGTGGTAGGCAGACCATAATTTGAGAAGAGAGCTTATATGGATGAAGAGCGGGGGATATTTGGTTTTATATAGTAATTTCCGATATGGATACCAAGGTATTTGAAGGAGTGGGAACCCTGTATAAATGATACATTTTGTTGCAGCAAAGCTTGCATGTTGTGGGAGAAATTATTGGGTAGGGCTGAACATTTATTTATGTTAATACCTACGCCAGAAAGGTTGTAGAATGTGTTGAGTTCAGTAAGAAGGTTGGGTATGGATATGAGCGGGTCAGAAATAAGAGTGCGTCATCAGTAGGAATGAGCTTTGTGTTCGAGTGAAACGTATGTTCGACTCAAACATCGTCTGTTCGTACGTTCGTCGAAAATCTAACAAAATGGGTCGTTCGCGCCAAATTCGAGTGACGCGCCACGGCCCATAATTCACTGTAGCATTGCGCACTGATGATTGGCATGCTGTATGTCCCGCACGCTTGGCCAATCACAGCGCTCAAAAAACGGAGAACCATAATTGGCCAAAGCCAGGGTGGCTTTGGCCAATTATGGCTCAGGGCTTTAGCACACACCCCACACTATAAAAGACAGCCTGCAAGGTTGCGGCGTTGTTAAAGAGATCAGTCCTATAGAGAGAGAGAGAGAGACATTGGCCCAGATACACAAAGCACTTACGCCTGCATATCTATGCGCCGTATCCACAGAACTAGATACGCCTAAAAATAGGCTTCTTCCGACCGACGTAATTTTCCTACGCCGGCGTAGCGTGGGCGCATATATACGCTGGACGCATCTGGCGCGCCAGAACGTTCGAACAGACCTTGGGTTCATGCGAACATTTAGAACCCCATTGAAGTCTATGGGACTCGAACGTTCAAATTCAAAAAAGGTCATTTTAACCACTTTCCCCCCGGACCATTTGTCAGCCTAAAGACCAGAGGTGTTTTTACAATTTGGAACTGCGCTACTTTAACTGGTAATTGCAATGTTATACCGAAACGAAACTTGTGTCCTTTTTCTCCCACAAATAGAGCTTTCTTTTGATGGTATTTGATTGCCTCTGCGATTTTTATTTTTTGCGATGTAAACGGAAAAAGACCGTAAATTTTGAAAAAAAAAGATTTTTCTTATAACAAAAAGTAAAAAATATCGAATAAACTAAATTTTAGTCAAACATTTAGGCCAAAATGTATTCAGCCACATGTCTTTAGTAAAAAAAATCACAATAAGCGTATATTTATTGGTTTTCGCAAAAGTTATAGCGTCTACAAACTAGGGTACATTTTCTGGAATTTACACAGCTTTTATTTTATGACTGCCTATCTAATTTCTTGAGGTGCCAAAATGGCAGAGCAGTACAAAACCCCCCCAAATGACCCCATTTTGGAAAGTAGACACCCCAAGGAAATTACTGAGGGGCATGTTGAGCCCACTGAATATTTTTTTTTTTTGTACCAAGTGATTGAATAATGACAAAAAAAAAAAATTACAAAAAGTTGTCACTAAATGATAAATTGCTCACACATGCCATGGTTATATGTGGAATTACACCCCAAAATACATTCTGCTGCTTCTCCTGAGTACGGTGATACCACATGTGTGGGACTTTTTGGGGAGCCTAGCTGCGTGCACGGGCTTCAGGATTTCTAAGGTCACACATTTTTGATTTCACTTCTCACTACCTATGACAGTTTTGAAAGCCATAAAATGCCCAAATAGCACAAACCCCCCCCAAATGACCCAATTTTGGAAAGTAGACACCCCAGGCTATTTGCTGAGAGGCATTTTGAGTCCATGGAATATTCTATATTTTGCCACAAGTTGCGGGAATATGAATTTTTTTTTTTTTTGCACAAAGTTGTCACTAAATTATATATTGTTCACACATGCCATGGGCATATGTGGAATTGCACCCCAAAATACATTCTGCTGCTTCTCCTGAGTATGGGGATACCACATGTGTGGGACTTTTTGGGAGCCTAGCCGCGTACGGGACCCCGAAAACCAAGAACCGCCTTCAGGATTTCTAAGGGCATACATTTTTGATTTCACTCCTCACTACCTATCACTACCTATCACCGTTTTGAAGGCCATAAAATGCCAAGGTGACACAAAACCCCCCAAATGACCCCATTTTGGAAAGTAGACACCCCAAGCTATTTTCTGAGAGGTATGTTGAGTACATGGAATATTTTATATTTTGCCACCAGTAGCCGCTTACGGGACCCCGAAAACCAAGCACCGCTTTCAGGATTTCTAAGGGCGCAAATCTTTGATTTTACCCCTCACTGCCTATCACAGTTTTGGAGGCCATGGAAATCCCAGATGACACTAAACCCCCCCAAATTACCCCATTTTGTAAAGTAGACACCCCAAGCTATTTGATGAGAGGCATGGCGAGTATTTTACAGCGCTCATTTATTTTTGAAAATGAAGAAAGATATTATTATTTTTTTTTCTCTCTTTTTTTTTTTTTTAATCTTTGTGACAAAAAGCAAGAACTGCAAAATACTCACCATACCTCTCAGCAAATAGGTTGGGGTGTCTACTTTCCAAAATGGGGTCATTTGGGGGGGGTTTGTGCCATCTGGGCATTCCATGGCCTCCGAAACTGTGATAGGCAGTGAGGAGTGAAATCAAAACTTACACCCTTAGAAAGCCTGAAGGTGGTGATTGGTTTTTGGGGTCCCGTACGCGGCTAGGCTCCCAAAAAGTCTCACACATGTGGTATCCCCATACTCGGGAGAAGCAGCAGAATGTATTTTGGGGTGTAATTCCACATATAACCATGGCATGTTTGAGCAATATATCATTTAGTGGCAACTTTGTGCAAAAAAAAAAAAAAAAGTTTGTCATATTCCAGCAACTGGTGGCAAAATATAAAATATTCCATGTACTCAACATACCTCTCAGAAAATAGCTTGGGGTGTCTACTTTCCAAAATGGGGTCATTTGGGGGGGTTTTGAACTGTCCTGGCATTTTATGCACAACATTTAGAAGCTTATGTCACACATCATCCACTCTTCTAACCACTTGAAGACAAAGCCCTTTCTGATACTGTTTGTTTACATAAAAACTTTTTATTTTTTTGCAAGAAAGTTAAGTTGAACCCCCAAACATTATATATTTTTTTAAAGCAAAGGCCCTACAGATTAAAATGGTGGGTGTTGCATTTTTTTTTTCCACGCAGTATTTGCGCAGCGATTTTTTAAACGCATTTTTTGGGGAAAAAATACACTTTTTTTTATTTTAAAGCACTAAAACACACTATATTGCCCAAATATTTCATGAAATAAAAAAGATGATCGTAGGCCAAGTACACAGATACCAAAAAACGACATACTTTAAAATTTCCCACAAATGCGCAGTGGCGACAAACAACATACATTTTTAAAAGCCTTTAAAAGCCTCTACAGGTTACCACATTGGATTTACGGAGGAGTTCTACTGCTAAAATTATTACCCTCGATCTGGCCTTTGTGGTGATACCTCACATGCATGGTACAATTGCTGTTTACATATGACACCATACCGACGCTTGCATTCGCCTTTGCGTGAGAGCAGGGGGGGACAGGGGTGCTTTTTTTTTTTTTAATTATTTATTTTGCTTTTTTAATTTTATTTTAGACTGTTCCTTCCTTTTTTTATTTTTTTTTATAATTTTTATTGTTATCTTAGGGCATGTAAATATCCCCTATAATAGCAATAGTTAGTGACAGGTACTCTTTTTTGAAAAAAATTGGGGTCTATCAGACCCTAGGTCTCTCCTCTGCCCTCATAGCATCTGACCACACCAAGATCGGTGTGATAAAATGTTTTCCCACTTTCCCAATGGCGCAGTTTATACTAGGGGGGGGCATACCCTCCCACTGCTCTCCCACTGCTTTTAAAAGCAGTCTAGAGGCTAATTAGCCGCTAGAATTGCTTTTACATGAAAGCCGACCGCTGGCAGAAGAGAATGATACCAAGATGATACCTAAACCCGCAGGCATCATTCTGGTATAACCATTCAAAGTCCAGCAACATACCATACGTTGATGGTTCTTGTTGGACATGTATTGTAATCTTTTTTTTTTCATTCAGCCTGTTGGCTGAACGAAAAAAATTGATTGATCGGTGGGTATGCCCACCATTAGAATACCTCCCTTCATCCACCCACTTCTAATGATGGGCATACATGCACCAGTTATATATGCCGAAGCATGGGGGCATCCTCCCTCAAAAAAGTTATGCCGCTCACAGACGTATGTACGCTGCATAAAAAGTTATGGCGCATACACACGGTCGGACTTTTCCACGGACAAGCTTCCGACGGAATTTCGACCGTATGTACGTGCATTAGGAGCAAAATCGCTCCTCCGCCCCTAATTCCCCCATGCTTCGGCATATATGCTCTTTTTTTAACTGTGGTGGTGAAATCACCTCCTACAGTGTTGGAGTCACGGCTTTAAATATCGTGGGAGCAAACGCTGTTGCTGTCACGCTAAATAAATCGGCGATGCAACTGGATGGCGTACCTGCTAAGCAAATGATGGTTAACATTAAAACAAAGTAACATTACATTCTAACAGTAAGATCTTACCATACCATACCTGCAAATCAAATACCAAAAAATAAAAAAACAGTAAAAAATAAATTAACGCAACCTGTGCCTAAAAAATATATATGCCGAAGCATGGGGGCATCCTCCCTCAAAAAAAGTTATGCCGCGTACACACGGTTGAACTTTTCCACGGGAAAGCTTCCGACGGAATTTCGATCGTATGTATGCGGCATTAGGAGCAAAATCGCTCCTCCGCCCCTAATGCCCCCATGCTTCGGCATATATGCTCTTTTTTTAGCTGTGGTGGTGAAATCACCTCCCACAGTGTTGGAGTCATGGCTTTATATATCGTGGGAGCAAACGCTGTTGCTGTCACGCTAAATAAATCCGCGATGCAACTAAATGGCGTACCTGCTAAGTAAATGATGGTTAACAATAAAACAAACATTACAGTATAACATACCATACCTGCAAAGCAAATACTATAAAAAAAAAATAGAGAGAATAGATATAGAACAATAGTGAGTAGACAGTAGAGAGTGAACATAAGAGAACAACAAATAGAGGAGAAAAATACAACCACAACTATTTTTGGATTTTTTATTTTATATTTTTTTTGTGTTTTTGTGTGAGTTTAATTTTTTCCACTTTTTTTCACTTTTATAAACTGTAAACTGAACGTTGCAGATTATGGTCTCTCAAAATGTGATGGCCATCACATCTTCCGAAACCCTGTGTTATTGTGCCTAGGACTGTGTGGTGCTGTACCCTACGCTAAAACTCAACTAGTGTGTGGTAGCGTTTGAAACATACACCAATGCAAAGACCAGGTTGGTCAGGACAGTCGGGACAATAAAAGCGGGTGTCACGCCTAAATCCGAGTTTGCTGCAGACACGACATCTTCTTTGGCGGGTTCTTTGGGTAGGGGTACTAGGGATGATAAAAGGAAAATGCCTCTCATACAGCCGGCTCACTGCATTTGCGTTGGGAAGGTGGGGCAAAGCACCGTCTGGAAACAGAAGGGCTTCGGCGATCTCTTCCTGGAATTTTAGGAAGGATCCAGTCTGTCCTGAAGCTGTGTATAGCACATGAGCGTTCAGTAAAGCCAATTGAAACAAATAAACCGACACTTTTTTGTACCAGCGTTTGGTCTTACGGGTAATTAGGTACGGCGCCAACAACTGGTCATTGAGGTCCACCCCTCCCATGTTAAGGTTGTACTCGTGGATACAGAGGGGTTTCTCCACAACACCAGTCGCCGTAGGAATTTGGACTGCCGTGTCTGCGTGAAGCGAGGACAGAACGAAAACATTCCGTGAATCCCTCCACTTCACTGCTAACAAATTGTTACACTGTAAGCAGGCTCTCTCCCCCCGACTAAGACGGGATTCTACAAGCCGTTGGGGGATGCCCCGGTGATTAGGTCGCACTGTGCCACATGCGCCAATTCCATAATCAAAAAGATGACTAAAAAGTGGCACGCTCGTGTAATAATTGTCCACGTACAAGTGGTACCCCTTTCCGAATAAGGGTGACACCAATTCCCAGACTATCTTACCAGCGCTCCCTATGTAATCAGGGCAATTTTCTGGCTCTACGTGACTGTATTTTCCCTCGTAAACCATAAAGCTAGATGTATAGCCTGTTGCCCTGTCACAGAGCTTATACAACTTGACCCCGTATCTGGCACGCTTGCTGGGAAGGAACTGTTTGAATGACAAGCGACCAGAAAACTTAATCAGGGACTCATCAACGCAGACAACTTGCTGGGGATTATACAAGGCTGCAAACCGTTTGTTGAAGTGGTTTACGAGGGGCCGAATTTTGTAGAGCCGATCGAATTCAGGGTCTCCGAGGACGACAGAGTTGATTGTCACTAAAATGCATGAACCGCAAGATCTGCTCGTATTGTGTCCTGGACATGGAGGCAGAGAAAATGGGCATATAGTAAATTGGGCGCGTGGACCAATACAACCGCAATTCACTCTTTTTAGTAATGCCCATGAGGAGGGTAAGGCCCAGAAAGATCTTAAATTCGGAAACCGTAATTGGCTTCCAATCTCTGGCAAGGGACAGCTGGGGATTAGCGGCGATGAATTGACCAGCATACAAATTGCTTTGGTCCACAATAGATCTATAGAGATCTTCCGTGAAAAACAGTGAATAAAAATCCAGTGGCGTAAAATCAACTGTTTCCACCTGAATTCCGGGTTGGCCAGTGAATGGGGGAAGTACGGGTGCTGCAGAAGTGGCGGGGACCCAATCAGGATTGGCTAATGCAGCAGGAAGGGCACTATGGGCACGACGGGCCTGTCTTTGTCGTCTTCTTCTTCTTTGTGGCAGCGGGACACTACTTGTGCTTGCCACCTCACCAGCTTGAACTGCACTTATGGGACTCGCCACGTGACCAAGTGTTACTGCAGTGCTGGATGTATGTCCAGGATGTACTAGGCCGCTGGTGCTTGCCAGATCACCCGAAGGAATAGCGGCGCTAGTACTACTCTGCCCCATACGAGAGCCCTGCGGTTCTTGCACCTCAGCGACAGCAGAAGATCGGGATCTGGTACGCCTGACCCTAGCAGGGACCACTCCGTCGTCAGAGCTATCTGTCAGGGAGCCACTGTCGTCTACAGGTTCATATGAGCTAGAATTTGACAGATGCGTGACCTCCTCATCACTATCTGACAGGCTCATGAACAAGTAGGCCTCTTCATCACCGTACATTCTATTTGCCATTTTGGGCTCTAAATTTAGGGGTACGGTGGTGAGATTCACAGGAAAAAAAGCACCTGACCTGTTAGCGACAGTCAAACGCTACCAAAAAACTGTTAGTGATCGCAGAGATCAGGCCTGACTCTGCGAACACTGCAGTTATGTGTTTTTGTGTTTTGTGTCAGTGATCGATTGATCGATACTGCACTTGGTTGGGCTGGGCTGGGCGAAGGTGCTAAACGCAGGTGCTAGCAGGTATCTGGGCTGATCTCGCTAACAATGCGTTTTTGGGAACCCTAAACTGCAGGGGACGCTAGTATAGATCTGATCAGATCAGGTATCGATCAGTTCAGATACTATACCACTAAGGGGGGGTGTATGGTGCGTGCGTGGGTGTTAGCGCTACTGGCACTAATCTGACGCTGCCTGGGGCAACGCAGACCCTATCCGGCGCTAAAACCAAACTTTGATCACCCGCCGGGCAATCGGGGAGTTAAAACTTTATTGCAAAAAATATGGCGGGTGCCTTGATGCTATAAAAAATAAACTAGCTAAACTGCGTCACCCATGACACTTATACTGTGATCACTGGTGACAGGGGGTAATCAAGGGGTTAAACCTTTATTGGGGGGGGTTAGGGGGGTCCCTAGACTTATTAGGGTCTAAGGCTAATTACCCTAACAATTATTTTAGTCACTAATGACACTTGTACAGCAATCAAAAAAAAATCTGATTGCTGTACTGGGTGACACAGTGACAGGCAGTGAAGGGGTTAATTTGGGGGGCGATCGGGGGGTTAACAGGGGTGAATTGTGTGCCTACGTGACCTGGTGTCAGTGTAGTGTTGTGCAACGGTTAGATGCTCTCTCTCTCTCGGTCAGGAACGGAAAGACCGACACGAGGGAGAGAGCAGCATTTCCCCTGTCAATGTTTACAAAACATTGGCAGGGGAGAACAACCATTGGCTGAGGGTGATCACCAGGTCCAGGCCAGATTTTATTGGCCTGGACCTGGTGAGTGATCGGTTCTCTATCGAATCCGATCGTCGGGAACGGCGGGGAGGCGCGCGCGTGCGCTCCCTGGCCGTTCACGCGCCCGACGTAGAGCTACGGGCTCTCGCCTGGGCGAGCCGACCTGCCGCCGTATTACTGCGGCGGCTGGTCGGAAAGTGGTTAAAGACCAGTATTCAACTTAATGTTGGTAAACGTCGTTCTGAACCCGGGTCTTGCCCCAGGGAACATGTATCAATGGAAATTTTATTTTTAAAATGGCCATTTTTTCCTGAGCAGCCATTTTAATGATGCTTAAAGTAAAAAAAATAAAATAAATTAAAAATTCCTTTAAATATCACACCTGCTGGGTGTCTATAGTAGTGGCACGTGTTTAGAAATGTCCTTGCACAACATGAGAGGACTATAAAAAAAAGGAATTAATACTGCTCGCGCACGTGCTGTGTGGCAACAATATGTCGAATATTTTAGCGGTGGTGGGGGGCCATTATTGTTTTGTGAAACAAAAATTTTAGAAAAAAGGGCACCCCTCAAACATACTGTAATTGGAGCGCAACAAGGAGCCACGTGCAAAGTATTGCATCAAAAATTGTTATTAGGTGCCCCTGTTAAACAGGGGCTGAAAAATTGTGCCTTAGGCACTGGTGGCGGAGCCCAGAAACACAACATTTCTTTCTAGCTATCAGCAAGAAAAGTAAGGAGGAGAAAGATATTCCATCAGCAGCATAAGCGGACAGTCACTCAGCATCAGCATACGCAGTCTAAAAGGGATCCGACATTTCAACAAAAACTTTTTATTCAGTAACATCAGCATCAGGTGCTTGGTAGCTGGTGTTGATCCAAGCCTGATTCATTTTGATGAAGGTCAGTCGATCAACAGAGTCGGTGGAGAGGCGCACCCTGTGATCGGTAACAAAGCCTCCAGCAGCACTGAATGCGCGTTCTGAAAGAACACTGGATGCAGGGCAAGCCAGTAGCTCAATTGCGTACTGTGCAAGCTCTGTCCAGTGATTCATCCTCAAGACCCAGTAAGCCAGAGGATTTTCGGTGGGGAAGGAGTCCAAGTCGGATCTTGCCCCTAGGTATTCCCGGACCATGTAAACCAGATGCTGGCGATGGTTGCTGGAACCGGTCAGACCTTGGGGCTGCGGACTAAAAAACTGTCTGAAGGCATCGGTCAGACGGCCACCTTCTCCACCGCTCCTTCTGTGACTCACCGAAGCTTCAGCAAGACGTTGTCCAGAGCCAGGTTTTGGTAATCCCCCCTGTTCTGAGAATGCATTGCACAGACCCTTCTGCAAGGCCTCCCGCAGAAGTTTCATTTTCTGCTCCCTCTGCGATGGCAACATAAGGTCCGCAACCTTACTCTTGTAATGTGGATCAAGGAGAGTTGCCAGCCAGTAATGATCTGTCCCCTTGATAGCACGTACACGAGGATCCTTACGCAGGCTTTGCAGGATCAGGGAGGCCATGCAGCATAGGTTTGCTGAGGCATTCGGGGCACAGTCCTCTGGGTCACTGAGGACGACAGGATCCACAGGCACCTCATCCCAGCCACGTAAAAGTCCACGTGTTCCTTGGGACTGTAAATGATCCCTTGAAGACTGCTGCTGCTGATGCTAGGCTAAGTGCTAGGCTCAACCTCCATGCTGCTGATACAATCATCCTCCTCCTCCTCCTCCTCCTCATCCTCTTCCTGTGTGCTAGGTGGGCAAGCAGGCCCACTGTCTGGGTAAAGGGGGCCTTGAGAGGTAAAGAAGTCCTCCTCTTCCTCCCTCTGTTCTGCCTCAAGGGTCCATTATTCCACGTAGCGTGTGCTCCGACATGTGAATAAGAGGGACAGTCTCACTGATGCATGCACTGTCACTGCTCACCATCCTCGTGGCCTCCTCAAATAGTGACAGGACAGTGCATGCATCCCTGATCAAGGCCCACTGGCGTGGTGAAAAAAAACCTAGCTGCCCTGACCCAGTTCTGCTGCCAGTTTGTCACAGGTACTCATTGATGGCCAGCTGCTGCGTGTGCAGCCACTGCAGCATGACCAACGTAGAGTTCCATCTGGTGGGCATGTCACAGATTAGGCGGTTTTTGGGCAGGTTGTATTCCCTTTGTAGGGTCTGTCAGCCGAGCAGTGGCCTTATATGAGCCTGCCCCTGCAGAGCTGAAAGAACCTCTTCCCCAGTGTGGCTCCTGTCTCCAAAGCACACCAGCTCTAGCACCGCATGGCATCTCTTGGCTTGCATTCCTGCGTAGCCCCTCGTACGCCTATGGAGCACGGCTGGTTCTGAGGAAACATCACCACAGGAAGAGGCCACAGAGGAAGACGAAGAGGAGGGGGTGGAGGAGAGAGGTGTGTCACAAGCAGTTGTAGTGTTTTGGAGGCGTGGTAGCGGAACAACCTCCAAAACTACTGGACCTTGCCCTGCGTCCTTCCCAGCTGCCAGCAGAGTCACCCAATGCGCCGTAAAAGACAGGTAACGTCCCTGTCCATGCCTGCTGGACTATGAGTCAGCGGTAAGATGCACCTTACCACTGACTGCCCTGTCCAGCGAGGCATTGACATTGCCTTCCACATGCCGGTAGAGAGCCGGAATCGCCTTCCGTGAGAAAAAGTGGCGTTTTGGTACTTGCCACTGAGGTACTGCACATTCTACAAACTCACGGAAGGTGGCAGAATCTACCAACTGAAAAGGTAGCAGTTGAAGCACTAGCAATTTCGCTAAGCTAGCATTCAACAGCTGGGCATGTGGATGGCTGGGACTGTACTTCTTTCGGCGTTGCAGAAGCTGGGGCAGGGAAATTTGTCTGGTACTATCAGTAGATTGCCCGCATGTACTACCACTACTAGGTTGTGACACACCAATTTCTACAACTTCAGTGCAGGCTTCAGAGAGGACTGGGGGTCTAGTGGGGTTGGAGGTCACAGAAGGGCAATGGGAGGTCCGCTTTGGTCTTTGGTGTGGGTCTTTCTGGTATGCTTGCCAACGAGCTGCATGGCAGGTCGACATATGTCTTGACAAGCATGTGGTGCCCAAGCGGGTGATGTTTTGGCCACGCGAGATACGCTTGAGACATATGTTGCAAACAGCAAAGGTACGATCTGATGGACATGTTTCAAAAAAGGCCCACACCAAAGAACTTTTGCTGTACCGTTAAGACACAGCAGTGCCATGCGAAGATGTGCCACGCAATGCAGTTGGTGTGCTGCCCTTAAGCTGACCCCTGGAGGGCATCCTGCCTCTTTGGAGATGTGCCTGTGCCTCGTCCTCCTCCTCCTCCTCCTCTTCCTCCTCCTCTCTCCTATCAGGCACCCAGGTAGAGTCAGTGACCTCATCATCCCCTCCCTCCTCATCATCACTGTCGAAAACCTGACAGTATGCTCCAGCTGGGGGAACATCACTCCAAGATTGCTGTCCCTCTCGACCACCCCCTCTCCCTGGGCTCATATCAATGCCTTCCTCTATCTGTGTTCCATCATCTGAGTCTTCAAAACGCTGCGCATCTTCCTGCAGCATGTACCCAACACTGTGTTGAAACAGTTCGGGGGACTCCTCAGGAGGACATGGTGGGACTAGGGAAGGATTGTGTGATGCCATGGTACAGAGGGAAGAGGAAGCCTTGGCAGCTGCTTTGCCAGACAAACTTAGATCAGTCTGTGTGAGAGAGGATGAGGAGGATGAGGACGGCTTGGTCATCAACTCAACTAGATTCTCTGCATGTTGAGGCTCAACACGGCCAGCTCCCAAAAAGAAGGACGAGCGGCCACGGCCATGGCCACATGCTGAAGAGAATGCACCACATCCACCACCAGCGTTACCTCTAGATGCAGAGCCTGCTTGCCCTCGTGACTCTCTGCCTCTCTTTGTTGTCCTTCCAGACATATTTATGCGTTCAGGTGCTATGTAACAGCACACGCGCAGTGACACCAACTGCGTTCAGGTGGTATTAAACAGCACACGCGCAGTAAGAGCGACTGCATTCAGGTGGTATGTAACAGCACACGCACAGTGACACCAACTGCGTTTAGGTGGTATTAAACAGCACACGCACAGTGACACCAACTGCGTTTAGGTGGTATTAAACAGCACATGTGCAGTGACAACAACTGCGTTCAGGTGCTATGTAACAGCAAACGTGCAGTGACACCAAATGCGTTCAGGTGGTATGTAACAGCAAACGTGCAGTGACACCAACTGCGTTCAGGTGCTATGTAACAGCACAAGCGCAGTGACACCAACTGTGTTCAGGTGGTATGTAACAGCACACGTGCAGTTACACCAACTGCGTTGCAGGTGGTATGTAACAGCACACGCACAGTGACACTAACTGCGTTAAGGTGGTATTAAACAGCACACGTGCAGTGACAACAACT
Organism: Rana kukunoris; assembly: GCA_029574335.1. Taxonomy (NCBI): domain Eukaryota; kingdom Metazoa; phylum Chordata; class Amphibia; order Anura; family Ranidae; genus Rana; species Rana kukunoris. The sequence continues at coordinate 165,410,423 of CM056055.1, read as the reverse complement.
GCGTTCAGGTGCTATGTAACAGCAAACGTGCAGTGACACCAAATGCGTTCAGGTGGTATGTAACAGCACACGTGCAGTGACAACAACTGCGTTCAGGTGGTATTAAACAGCACACGCGCAGTGACACCAACTGCGTTTAGGTGGTATTAAACAGCACACGCGCAGTGACAACAACTGCGTTCAGGTGGTATGTAACAGCACACGTGCAGTGACACCAACTGCGTTTAGGTGGTATGTAACAGCAAATGTGCAGTGACACCAACTGCGTTCATGTGCTATGTAACAGCACAAGCACAGTGACACTAACTGGGTTCAGGTGGTATGTAACAGCACACGTGCAGTGACAGCAACTGCGTTCAGGTGGTATGTAACAGCAAACGTGCAGTGACACCAACTGCTTCATGTGCTATGTAACAGCACAAGCGCAGTGACACTAACTGCATTCAGGTGGTATGTAACAGCACACGTGCAGTGACGCCAACTGCGTTCAGGTGGTATGTAACAGCAAACGTGCAGTAACACCAACTGCGTTCAGGTGCTATGTAACAGCAAACGTGCAGTGACACCAAAGGCGTTCAGGTGGTATGTAACAGCATAAGCACAGTGACACCAACTGCGTTCAGGTGCTATGTAACAGCACAAGCGCAGTGACACCAACTGCGTTCCGGTGCTATGTAACAGCAAACGTGCAGTGACACCAAATGCGTTCAGGTGGTATGTAACAGCACACTTGCAGTGACACCAACTGCGTTCAGGTGGTATGTAACAGCAAATGTGCAGTGACCCCAACTGCGTTCATGTGCTATGTAACAGCACATGCGCAGTGACACTAACTGCGTTCAGGTGGTATGTAACAGCATACGTGCAGTGACACCAACTGCGTTCAGGTGGTATGTAACAGCATAAGCACAGTGACACCAACTGCGTTCAGGTGCTATGTAACAGCACAAGCGCAGTGACACTAACTGCGTTCAGGTGGTATGTAACAGCATACGTGCAGTGACACCAACTGCGTTCAGGTGGTATGTAACAGCACACGTGCAGTGACACCAACTGTGTTCAGGTGGTATGTAACAGCAAATGTGCAGTGACACCAACTGCATTCATGTGCTATGTAACAGCACAAGCGCAGTAACACTAACTGCGTTCAGGTGGTATGTAACAGCACACGTGCAGTGACACCAACTGCGTTCATGTGCTATGTAACAGCACACGTGCAGTGACACCAACTGCGTTTAGGTGGTATTAAACAGCACATGCGCAGTGACAACAACTGCGTTCAGGTGCTGTGTAACAGCAAACGTGCAGTGTCACCAAATGCATTCAGGTGGTATGTAACAGCAAACGTGCAGTGACACCAACTGCGTTGAGGTGCTATGTAACAGCAAATGTGCAGTGACCCCAACTGCGTTCATGTGCTATGTAACAGCACAAGCGCAGTGACACTAACTGCGTTCAGGTGGTATTAAACAGCACACACGCAGTAAGAGCGACTGCGTTCAGGTGGTATGTAACAGCACACGTGCAGTGACACCAACTGCGTTTAGGTGGTATTAAACAGCACACGCGCAGTGACAACAACTATGTTCAGGTGGTATGTTACAGCAAACGTGCGGTGACACCAACTGCGTTCAGGTGCTATGCAACAGCACAAGCGCAGTGACACCAACTGCGTTCAGGTGGTATGTAACAGGACACATGCAGTGACACCAACTGCGTTCAGGTGGTAAATAACAGCAAACGTGCAGTGACACCAACTGCGTTCAGGTGCTATGTAACAGCACAAGCGCAGTGACACTAACTGCGTTCAGGTGGTATGTAACAGCAAACGTGCAGTGACACCAACTGCGTTCAGGTGCTATGTAACAGCACACGCGCATTGACAACAACTGCGTTCAGGTGCTATGTAACAGCAAACGTGCAGTGACACCAAATGCGTTCAGGTGGTATGTAACAGCAAACGTGCAGTGACACCAACTGCGTTCAGGTGCTATGTAACAGCACAAGCGCAGTGACACCAACTGCGTTCAGGTGGTATGTAACAGCACACGTGCAGTGACACCAACTGCGTTCAGGTGGTATGTAACAGCACACGTGCAGTGACATCAACTGCGTTCAGGTGCTATGTAACAGCACACGCGCAGTGACACCAACTGGGTTTACATGCTATTAAACAGCACACGCGCAGTAAGAGAGACTGCGTTCAGGTGCTATGTAACAGCACACGCGCAGTGACACCAACTGCGTTTAGGTGGTATTAAACAGCACACGCACAGTCAGAGCGACTGCGTTTCTGTGCAATTCAATAGCCCACTTGCATTAACAGCGACTGCGTTTCTGTGCAAATAAATAGCACACGCGCAGTAACAGGTAATGCGTCTATGTGCAATTAACTAGCACACGTTGACTAACACGGAGTACTATGCTGAGCTATACAGTTTATAAATATATTGACAACTCCTAGGGATGTGAATATATTCTCTACAAACTGTAAATTTAACTATACTGACTAGCCTTCCTGCTCTATCTATCTATCTATCTATCTATCTATCTATCTATCTATCTATCTATCTATCTATCTATCTATTAACCACTTAAGGACCTCCGCACGCACATTTACGGCCACAGAATGGCTCGTACAGGCACAAGGGTGTAAATTTACGTCCTCGCCCAGTAGTGGGTCGGGGGTCCGATCGGGACCCCCTCTGCGGCGTGCGCCGGTCCCCGTGTCTCCGGGAGCGATCCGGGACGAGCGGGCAGATGTCCGTGTTTGCCCGCCCCCCCGCGATCGCTCCCAGCCAATCCCTGCGCTCTCCCGCCCTGTCACTTCCTCCTCCTGTGTTTACACAGGAAGGCGGAAGTGATGTAATCTCTCATCGCAGCGGTATTTCCAACCGCTGCGATGAGAGGAACACCTCACAGTAAGTGTGCACTAACACTACACTGACATACACACACATAGGCATACTTAACTCCTTGCGATCTGCCCCCCCCCCACCCCCCTGTCACAGTGTCACTGAATGCAGTGATCTAATCACTGCATTTAGTGACAGTGTGACAGGCAGTGTAAAAGTCAGTTAGTCTTAGGTTCAGGATAGCCCCCCCAACCCCCTAATAAAGTTTTAACCCCCTGATCACCGCCCTAGTTAACCCTTTCACTCCCTATTGCCAGCGTCACTAAGCGATCATTTTTCTGATCGCTGTATTAGTGTCGCTGTTCCCGCTAGGTAGCTATTTTTTTTATTGCCATTTTCTTTTTACTAAAGACATGTGGCTAAATAAATTTTGGCCTAAATGTTTTACTAAAATTTAGTTTATTTGATTTTTTTTAACAAAAAGTAAAAAATAGTGTTTTTTTTTTCAAAAATGTCGCTCTATTTTTGTATATAGCGCAAAAAAAAAAAATCGCAGAGGTGATCAAATACCACCAAAAGAAAGCTCTATTTGTGGGAAGAAAAGGACGCAAATTTTGTTTGGGAGCCACGTCGCACGCGCAATTGTCTGTTAAAGCGACGCAGTGCCGAATCGCAAAAACACCATGGGTCATTTACCAGCGTATTGGTCCGGGTCTTAAGTGGTTAAAAAAGACTCTGTGTCTCTATCTATCTATCTCTCTCTAACTGTCTCACTGCTCCTCTCTGTTACAAAGCCGGAACACACTACACGAGGCCGCCTTGCAGGCTGCCTTTTATAGTGTGGGGCGTGTACTAAACCCCCCTGAGCCATAATTGGCCAAAGCCAGCCTGGCTTTGGCCAATTATTGTTCCTCGTTTTTTGGGCCTTGTGATTGGCCAAGCATGCAGGGTCATGATGAATGCTTGACCAATCATCAGCGCGCATCGCCGCAGTGAATTATGGGTCGTTTTGCGTCACTCGAATTTGGCGCAAACGACCCGTTTTGTTCGTATTTCGACGAACGATCGAACGGCCGATGTTCGAGTCGAACATACGTTTGTTTCGAACACGAAGCTCATCCCTATTAAGGATATCGTGCTTACCATTATAATGATCCTAATCTTTGCAGTAATATTCTTCTTATGCTTTAAGTGTTGTATGTGCATAGTGGAAAGGGTCCAGCGGCCCCCTAGCGATATACTGCCTTATGCAATGTATATGAAAGGGATCATTGCTTAGTCATATAATCTACTGCATATTGTTTCTCGCCCACACATCTCAGTAAACGCTTTGTTTGGGAGGTCTAGGTTAGTTTCTTGTTTCTTGATAACATGTGATTTCTAATTATTGATGCTTGACTATCTTATCACTATTTGTGTCTTTTGTATTCTCAGTAAGATGTTCCATAACAGTCTACCTGTAATATTGTTTACTGTTTCTGTTATATCAACAGTGGAACTACAGATATTGGGGCCATCGAGGGGGGCCTCTGGGAGGAGGCGTTACAGGCAGTTAATATTTGCTCGCCTAATGTGTCACAAAGGGTGTCTCAATTGTACATTCTACTAAGAGTGCATTTCACCCCGGTGAAACTCTTAAGAATGGGTCGGGCCCCCAACCTATTGTGTGGACGGTGTAGGGCGGTGTCGGGGGACCTGATTCACCTGCTCTGGCGCTGCCCAAACTCCACAGATGCTGGACGGAGGTCCTGGCTACACTGAATTTGGCATTCCGGACCAACGTCCCACTGGAGCCACTTTGTTGTCTGCTGGGGGTTCTGGAGGGGGCGATAGCGGAGCAGGGGACCCGAGTGGCATTCGCCAGGGCACTTTTCCAGACGAGAAAGATCATTCTTCTTCACTAGAAATCGAATATGCCGCCCAAGGTCAAAACGTGGATACAGCACATGGGCAGAACACTCATATTGGAGAAGTATATATATCGGTGCAGGGGTACCGCCAGGAAATTTCTTAAGCTATGGGATCCCTGGCTCGCTGTGCCTGGTCTGAGCCCCTTGGAACTGGTTCAGATGAGATTACTAGGGGGTATATAGGGGCAGAAGATGCTAGTAAGGATACCTGGTTGGGTACTCATTGTGATTTCTCGATGGGTGGGAGGCTGGAGGTGGTAGAGGGTGTTCAGGGCAGGGGTTTCAACAGAGTATGCGGTGCATGAAGTGGTTATGAGCTTAATGTTTGTTTTCCTGATTACGTGATGTGCATGTTGACGTGAGATATGTTATTTCCCTGTATGACTACAGTGTACTGTATCTCATATTTTCATATTTTGTATGTTTTGTGAGCAATAAAAACATTTTGATTTAAAAAAAAAAAAACAATGGAACTACTGCTTGTAAACAGCATAATTTTGTCTTATATAAACCACACAATAATAGAGCATTATCAGATCACTCTGAAACTATGACTCTGTGTGCATTAATGGTTCAAAAGTGCTCTCCGGCGCCGTATCTGAGATCGAAGGAACAACTGGGTCATATCTTGGTCGGACTGAACCCCCCCCTTTCACGTGTGAGTTTGCATTTGTGTGTATGCATGAAAGGATGGGGGTGCCTTTAATTTTTTTTATCATTTTTATTTACAACTTTGCAAAACTTGTTTTTATTTAACTTAATTGCTATCACACGTCCACTTGTGATAGGTTTGGGCAGGTGATAGATACTCTTTATGGAGACATCAGGGGGTCATTAGACCCCTGATGTCTCCACTGCTTTCCCAAAGCCACTAATTAAGTACAGATCAGGCATGGCTAGACTCTTTCTGGCTGCAAGGGCTAGGAAATGATGGCTCTGAAATTATCCTTTCCTTTCCTTTTCATTTGTCACAGCCATCCTGACTGATTACCATGGTCCCAGACTCCTCAGTGGAAGAAGGGGACCTTCAGGCACTGTAAAAATATGTTAGCCTCCCGTATCACTTCTACAAAAAAGCAGGTCACCTGCTGAAAAAAATGATACCAGGATGTTTTAATATGTATGTCAGTCGACCAATTGGTTTAAAGCCATAGGACTGTTTTTGTCTTCCAGGGCACAACAGGTGCTGTGCAGGCATTGGATGCTAACAACATACATTTGCTTTAGTGTGTGCTTCATATGTAAAGGGACAATTTTAAGTACAGATTTTTTACTTAAATAAGTTGGAACTAGATTTTAGCAATCTGTCTAGAGCATAACATTAAATAATATCTAAAGCCATTTTCTTGGGCTTTGGATAGAGTAGAAAATTGTTAAAACTATTTATGCATCTGTGCACCAATACCTTCACTTTCTGTCATCTAGATACATAAGGAGGTGAGAGGAAACCTCTCTAAAGAAGCAAAAGCAGCACCTAAATAGTTGTCACAAGAACAAGAGTTCTTATTAGAAAACTCAACCTCTATTGCTGTTCCAGTAACACCCCAAATTTTTAGATTTACCCTTAATTCCAGCCCTGGAGACAATGGTCACCAGGTCAAATATAGAGGATGAATCTCCCAAACGGGACATGAACATCAATGAAAAAAATCAGACAGTGTTTATAACTCTTCCCTATTCTTACAAAAAAAAGTAGGTTTAGATATATTCTAAGGGCTTACTCAAAAAACGGATAAATCTTTATTTTTTAACAACTTTTGAAATTATCATACAGATATGTTGTCCTGCAAGTGTGGTTGCTCAGCTCGTCCGTAATGGTGCTGCTGCAGCTGCTCTCCGCTGACCTGTGCACGTCTGTTGCTGAGTTACACCTGCTTTATGAGGAATAACTTTGCGCCGGACGTACAACTAACGCACGGAGCGCGTACCCAGCGTCGGGCACAAGTACGTTCGTAAATCGTCATATCTCCCTCATTTGCATATTTGCATAGAAAAGCAATGGGAGCGCCAGTTGTGTCCAGCGTAAATATGCGCCCACGCTACGACGGCGTAGGAAAGTTACGTCGGTGGGATGAAGCCTATTTTTAGGCGTATCTTAGTTTGTGGGTCCGGCGCATAGATATGACGGCACATATTTACACTTACGCAGTGCATCTCGAGATACGTTGGCGCAAGTGCTTTGTGAATCCGGGCCATAGTCTTTGCAATTAATCCTAAAGTTCCTGAAGATGCAAAAATTATTGACAAAAGGTAAAGGTAACCCAACTTTCTAAATAAAGTGGCTTTTTGGTATTGGCATCTATCTATCTATCTATCTATCTATCTATCTATCTATCTATCTATCTATCTATCTATCTATCTATCTATCTATCTATCTATCTATCTATCTATCTATCTATCTCTAATTCTATCATGTATAATTCATAATTTTATTAAATGTTTATTAGCATATATTTAGTATTATTATGTTTTTTTATTCTTTCCTTCCACATCAATTTGATTCCCACATCAATTAAATTTGATCATGGAAAATCATTGACACATATGAAAAACAATTTAAAATGATGATTAGCTATATCATATTTTATTTAAAAAATATTCTTTTTTTAAAGTACCAACCGACCTATAGAGTAGCCAATAGTTTTCATGTCTGTTCACAACATGAAAATCGATTTACTTAGATGAAATAAATAAGTTGGAACTAGATTTGAGTAATCTGTCTACAGCATAACATTAAATGATATCTAAAGCCATTTTTTTTGGGCTTTGAATAGAGTAAAAAAAAGGTAAAAACTTTTTTATGAATCTGTGCACCAATACCTTCACTTTCTGTCCTCTAGATACTGTCAGGTCACCGGAGGCACAGTGACAAGTGCACCCCGTAGAAGAGGGGATGCACCACAGGGTAGTGAACCCTTAACTGACTGCTGCAATCAGAGAGGGAGAGCGAACCCAAGATCACCCAGGGCGTGGGGTCTAAGACCCAGTTTGTCTTTGCCAGAGCTTCTGGTGGTGAGGATGGATTTGTCCGCAACTGGGTCCAGTTCGCGACCCCCGAGATACCCTAGGTCACACTCCCCAGGAGGAGAAGGAAAGTCGCAGCAGGGCAAACGGTGGTGATGGAAGCCGAGGTCAGGGCAACTGGCAGACAGGGATAACAGAGGACAGTCCAAAGGGTCAGGGTCACAGGCAAGCAAGCATAGTCAGGGACAAGCCAAATCGGTACACTGAAAGTTAACAAAGCACAGCAAACAGGAACTAGGCACGAACAGCACCGCAGACTTGCTGTGCGATGGTTAATAAAGACTTCCTGTGATGGCCTGGGTAGAGCCCTACAGGAAGAGGAAGTGATAAAAGAGGAAGCCAGGAAAGGGGCCAGGCCTCTAATGCACACATGGACACAGGTAAGTGCCAGAGCTAATGCATATCCATGACAGTACCCTCCCTCTTATGGCCCCTCCTCCTTCTTCATCTGGGTCCAGGCTTAAAGGGAAATCTCAGATGAAACCTTCTCAACAAACGAGGTGCAAAGAGCTCAGATGCAGTGATCCAAGATGCCTCATCAGGACCAAACCCTTCCCAATGAACAAGATACTGAAGAATGCCTCTGCAGAGACGAGAATCCAGAACTGGAGTGAGGACCAAAGGCCCTTTGGAAATAAGCAAGGGCATGAGAGCATCAGCAGGAATCTGAGGAGAACCAAGCAGACCCTTAGAGATGAACTGGGCATCTAGCACAGGACCATCAGACTGGGCAGAGGTCAAAGGAACCCTGAGGTCAGGTTGGCAAAAAGGTGACATGACACAGGAACAAGGTAGAAAACCCCACTTGGATGAATGAGGCAATCTATCCAAGGGATGGATTGAGCCCCTTAGACAGTTTGCAGAAGGTCTTGAATAAGAAAAGATAGGGGGCTTACTGAGCATGGGCTGGCCTGGCATAGCTGATGCAGAGGCCGATTGAATAGCATAGTCAGGTGTAGTGACTACCCGAATCACATCACAAGGTGTAGCGACTGCAGACCTTGCAGAAAAATTTGCCTGGCTGTGCGTTTTAGGGACAGACACCGGTAAACTGGAGTGAATGATCGGCTCAGGTTCACAGGTGGGCTTCTCATCCAGAGTGCCACATTGGCTAGAAAGTGCATTAGCCTGAATATTGCAGGACACATTCCGGACACCACTACATGCGGTAGGAAAAGCAAAAGATACTGGAATGGTGGCAACAGGAAGTTTCTCTTTTGGGGCAACCTTGGGTAGGCAGGACATGGAACAAGAGGGACCCCAAGCCAGGATCTGTCCAGTAGTCCAGTCAACGTGTGGAGAATGGAGCCGTAACCAAGGGAGTCCCAGAACAATAGGGGTTGAGGCCTTAGGTAAGACAAGGAAGGATATCCACTCCTGGTGAAGTGTGCCTACCGACATCTTAACAGGGACTGTCTGGAAGCGAATAGGACCCCCCGGGAGAACAGTACCATCAAACGCCAAGACCACCAATGGCGTGGTGAGGGGCAAAAGGGTAAGTCTCATGGACGATGCGATTTCCCAGTCCATGAAATTGCCAGCGGCTCCGGAATCCAGATATGCTGAAACCAAATGAGAAGAAGCACCAAAATAAAGGGACACAGGAAGAAAAAGACGAGAAGGTGAAGGAGATATTTCTGGGTCCAATACTCCACCTTCCAGATGTATTGAACCCAAGCGTTTCCCGGGGCAAAGAGGGCAAGTGTCCCGAAAATGACTTTTGCCCCCACAGTATAGACACAGGCCTAGAGTTCTGCACCTGGCACGTTCCTCAGGGGATAACCTGGTCCGACCAAGCTGCATGGGTTCCTCAGCTGGTAAGGGATGCTCTACGGGTCGAAGAGAGGGGAGCTCAGACCGACTAAGGACCAAGGAATGCTGGCGTCGCTTTTCTAGGGTCCTTTCCTGAAAGCGAATATCGATCTGATTACACAAGGAGATCACTCCGTCCAGATCAGTGGGGATGGTTCTTCCGACTAATTTATCCTTCACTCTATCAGAAAGGCCATGCAAAAAGGTTGCGACTAAGGCCTCATTGTTCCAGCTCAATTCAGCTGAGTGGATACGGAACTTAAGAGCATATTGTCCCACTGAACGGGATTCTTGGCGGAGACGTAAAAGGGCGCTGGCTGCTGAAGAGACACGAGCCATTTCTTCGAAGATATTCCGAAAAAGTTTCAAGAAAACAGGCAGGCTAGAAACCACTGGATCATTCGAATCCCACAGAGGGGCAGCCCAAGCTAAGGCTTCCCCGGAGAGGAGAGAAATGGTATAGGCTATCTTAGCCCGATCAGACAAGAAGTGCTGGGGCAGGAGCTCAAAATGCAGGCAAGCAAGCGTAGTCAGGGACAAGTCGAATCGGTACACTGAAAGTTAACAAAACACAGCAAAAAGGAACTAGGCACGAAAACTGTTGAACAGCACTGCAGACTTGCGGTGCGACGGTTAATAAAGACTTCCTGTGATGGCCTGGGTGGAGCCCTACAGAAAGAGGAAGTGATGAAAGAGGAAGCCAGGAGAGGGTCAGGCCTCTAATGCACACATTGACACAGGTAAGTGCCAGAGCTATATTCATGACAGATACATAAGGAGGTGAGAGGAAACCTCTCTAAAGGAGCAAAAGCAGCACCTAAATAGTTGTCACAAGAACAAGAGTCATCATTAGAAAAATCACTCTCTATTCTTGTTCCAGTAACACCCCAAATTTTTAGATTTACCCTTAATTCAACCCTGGAGACAATGGTCACCAGGTCAAATATAGAAGATGAATCTCCCAAACGGGATATGGACATCCAATGAAAAAAATCAGTGTTTATAACTCTTCCTTATTCTTACCAAAAAAAAGTAGGTTTAGATATATTCTAATGCCGCGTACACACCGTTGTTGTTTAAAACAACGTTTTTCAACCCGCGCATGCCCAGAAGCTAGTTATGAAGCGAGCTTCAATGGAAAAGAGTGGTGAACGTAACCTCGCTTTTTGTGAAAAAAACGATGGTGTGTATGCAACATCGTCTTTGAAAAGTGACGGTTCAAAAACGTAGTTTTTTACTTCACAGAAAACGTCGGTTTTTTTTCATCACAAAAAATGATCGTGGTACACACAGTACATGCAAGCAATTATGATTTTTTCAATAGTTGTTAAAAAAAAAAGATTTATCCATTTCTTTGAGTAAGCTCTTATGCCGCGTACAGCGGCATAAGAGCTTACTCAAAGAAATGGATAAATCTTTTTTTTTCTTTTTTTTTTAACAACTATTGAAAAAATCATAATTACTTGTATTACCTTTGTTATTTCCTTATTACAGCACTTGTCTGTGTCTAGATATGGGTAGTAAATGTATAATTGTCTATACTGCAAAGGAAAAAAAGATAAGACAAAAAAAATCTGAATCTGGTATTAAAGTCCATACAGATTGCCAAATAGCATCAGGTATATATAGACTATAAAAATACATACTTGAGCATAACCTGTGAGAAGCAGGTGAAGATGACACTCTGCAGGATTTTATTTTTGCTTTTGCTATCTCAGACGCTTTCCTTCGGAAGTGGCTCCTTGGTAAAACTTACCAATGGAGGCTATGAAGATATAGTATTTGCAATTAATCCTAAAGTTCCTGAAGATGCAAAAATTATTGACAATATAAAGGTAACCTAACTTTCTAAATGAAGTGGCTTTTTAGTATTGGCATCTATCTGTCTATCTCTAATTCTATCATGTATAAATCATAATTGTATTAAATGGTTATTAGCATATATTTAGTATTATTAACTTTATTCTTTCCTTCCACATCAATTTGATTTCCACATCAATTAAATTTGTTCATGGAAAATCATTGACACATATAAAAAAAACAATTAAAAATAATGATTACTTATATCATATTTTATTTAAAAAATATTATTTTTTAAAGTACCAACCAACATATAGAGTAGCGTGGGCCAATAGTTTTCATGTCTGTTCAGGACATGAAAATCGATTACTGAGCTACATGATGACTTACTTGTTTATAGAAGAATGAAGATTCCAATATTTAATGAGCAAAATGAAGTGTACACAGCAAAGGCATAATGCTTTTGAGGGCCATCCTACTCTGTCTTTAGCTAACTAATTTCTTTCTATGTGACTATTTTTTCTATTGGTGGAGAGGTTTTGTAAATTTACATTATTCTGGATTTTTTTACATTCAGGTAATACAGCAAACAAAGACTCGCTTAGAAATTACTTAGTATTAGTGATGAAATTCAGACAATAAAGTCTAAATAGTATTGTCTTGTAAATTAGGCTTTCTGTAAAACAAAATGTTGATTCTAATTCAAATTTCTAACAGAAATGTTTTATGCATTTAAAAGAATTAAAATATTGTACAAATTGCTACAAACACAATTTACATTTTCAACACACAGGCGTGGTGCTGAACATCTCAAGGTTGCCTCATGTTATGGAAAATGTTGTGTTTGTTACAATCCTACCAAGAATTTTCTAGAACAAATTGCACAATACAGCACCTGAAACAGAGGTGTAACTAGATCCTTACCAACAGTCACAGGGCCCTTTTCATCAGTCCTGGGGCCCTTTTCACACTAGACATGTGCAGAACTAAAAAGTGTGTTTCGTTTTGATTTGTTATTTTCATAAATTCATTCAATTAAATTTGTTTCATTTGTTTTTGGGATTTGCAATGTTTATTCGAATTCAAAACAATTTGAATTTCCCAAATTCGGTTGAATTGAACTTCATTTATTAGAATTCAATTTTATTCTATTCGAATTTTGGAAGATCGTTATATTCTTTATATTCCATTATATTCTATTGTTTTTTTCAATTCTATTCTTTTCTTTTCAATTCTATTCTTTTCTTTTTTATTATATTCTATTCGTTTGTATTCAAACATATTCCCTCCTTCCTGCCTTCTTGGGGTCCCCAGCGGTGGTGGAGCACCAGGGTCCAGTTGCAAGTGTGACCTTTGTGTCCCTGGGAGTTTCACCACTACTCTGAAATGTGTCAGTCTGGCTGTGTTTTTTAAGGTGGAAAACATATTTGTCAATTGACTGAAATGTTTGTGATCTCTGAATCACAGGTACTTCAACCAGTTTGGATCTTTCTATCAATTACTTATTGATCTGTGGTGAATACTGTTGCATTACAAAAGACCATAGAAGGTCTTTTGCTACTGACATAATCCAAAAGATTACAGTTTATAAAAGTATAAACATATGTCAGAAGAACACAAGTTTGTTGAGTATCCTAATTGTTTGGCCTCACCCGGTCAAATTGCCTCTTTATGGTCCTTCCTTTCTATGCGCATCAGTCTTGGCATCACAGGTGAACTTTTTATCTAAAATGCCAATGTTATCAAATTTTCAAGCTAAATAAATAGACACTCAGACCAGATTCATATGTACCACTGTTCTCTGGGTTCAGAGTTTTATGCCACGTGCACACAACCGTTTTTAATGTCATGGAAAAAAACAAAGATTTTCTTGACGTGATTCTTGTCAAGCCTGCCTTACATACACACGACCATGAAAACAAATGCGCTAGCAAAGCGCTGTGACGTACAACACGTACGACGGCACTATAAAGGGGAAGTTCCATTCGAATGGCACCACCCTTTGGGCTGATTATGCAAATTTCCCTTCACATAACTTGCTTCTTAGCATGTGCGATTTTTTCCCAACCATGAGAAAAACGACGTCGTGAAAAACGACGAGAAAAAATAGAGCATGCTCTAAATTTTTAATGGACATTTTTCTCGTCCAGAAAAATGCTCTGGAGCCTACTAACAATCATTTTTAATTACCAATTTAAAAAATTTAATTTTTCTCGTCAGGAAAAAATGGTCGTGTGTAGGCGGCATTAGGAGCAAAGTTCCTTGTAATAAACATGACCCTCTATGACCATTAAACATTTTTTTTAAAATCACCATGACTAACTGAGCTTAATATTGGGCAATCAGTATGCTTTATTTTATTGGTGGAAATGTGGATCATTTCCTCTATTTGGTTTGGATAGTCATTCAGTTCTAAATGATAGTGTCATCACAGATCTAGTGTATTGATAAAATGTATTTGGAAAATTACAGCAATCAACCACCTCAAGAGGCAATATTAAAATATCTAGCAACCCATTCTTCACTCTATATAAATATAATATTTAATTACTAGTTTGCACTGTGTGATTTTATTTCCATTGACACTAATATATGTGTACTTTTTTTTTTTCAAGAGCATGGTTAAAGAAGCATCAAGTTATTTATTCACAGCAACACAAAACAGACTGTTCATACGTAGTGTAAAAATTCTAATACCATTTACATGGTTAAAGGGAAGTTATGGAAAAGTAACAACAGAAACATATTATAGGGTAAGAAATTACATATTTTTCGGTTTTAATACAGATGATATTATGATGCATACATTTAAGATTTAGCAAGCTTGTAAGAGAGTGCTTCATTTATAGTATTGTTTTGTTGGCTGTACTCATTGGCATTACTTACTGCTTTGTAAGAAGGGCTCCAAAATCATTGCCCAAACAAGAGATCATTTCAGTTACCAAAAGAAACTGCTGTTTAAAGTCCACAATCCACCTATCTCTATTTTTATGAAATGAACAAGTCGGCTGCACTCTTATGATATTAGCCTTCACATAGGTTTATTATTCCAGGACTAAATCACAAAAGAGTTCACCCAAAGCAAACCCAGCCCCCTGACACGTTTGAACCAAAAGAGGGCTTAACCACTTAAGGACCAATCCCAGGGGTCAAGTCCTGGGGAAAAAAGTGTGGGAACTCCCACCCAAGATCCACTCCCCCACCAAAAAATAAAAAAATGATACGCTCATATGCATAATTACTAAACCGCATGTTTTTTTTGTTTTTTTTCGATCCACTGTACCTTAGTAATCCTTTTTTACTGGCCGCTTCCTGTATATGGATTCATCGGGTAGTGTGCGGGTTTTCCGTCACTTCCTCGATGCCGCAATGTCTCCTGGGAGCTTTTGTCATTGTTCCCAGGAGACATTGCGGAGGTCTGCCACGAGTTATTGCGGGATTTAGAAAGAAGCAAGTTCTTGCTTCTCTGACAGTGACTCGAGCTGGGCATCGCCGCTTATTGAAGGATTGGCTTGGCGGCTCGGCTGCTCTCGGCTGCTCTAGTCCTGCAAAGGGAACAGAGTTCCTGCTGTGAAAAAAGTGCAGGAACTCCGTTCCCACGCATTCCCGCAGGACTTGAGCCCTGACCAAGCCTATTTCTGACATGTGTTGATTACAAGTAAAATCAGTGGGGCAGATTCACAGAGAAATGGATTATCGTAGCGTATCAGAAATACACTACGCCGCCGTTTTTTACCTTGCTCTACGTGGAATTCAGGTAGATTTTCTACGGTAAACGACGGCGGCGTAGTGTATTTCTCCCGTCGCAATCCATCTGCGCGAGTAGGGGGCGTGAAACATTTAAATTAGGCGCGTTCCCGCGGCGATCGATCTGCGCATGCTCCGTTCGCAAATTTCCCGCCGTGCATCGTGACGTCATTCGTTGTTTATGTAGCGTACTTTACGGGCGATCCACGTCCCGACGAGTTACGTAAACAAAAAAAATGTTTAAATAAATTCGAAGCGGGAACGACGGCCATACTTAACATGGGCTACGTAAAGTTAGAGCAGCAAAAAGCTGCTCTAACATTACGTATAAAAAAATAGACGAAAACGATTGCGACGCCCGCTCGTATGTTCGTGAATCCCCGTAAAAACACATTTGCATATCCCGACGCATCAAAACGATGCAAACTCCTCCCAGCGGCCGCAAATAGATGGCAGCGTAGATCCGAAGGCTTACGAAGACGTAAGCCTCTCGGATCGAAGCCCGAAGCCGGCGTATCATGGTTTGAGGATTCAAACTAGTGATATGCCGCGCAAAATTTGAAATTACTCCTGTCTAACCCCAGTTAGACAGGCGTAATTGTTTTGTGAATCTGCCCCAGTATTTTTTGCTAGAAAATTACTTAGAATGCCCAAACAATATATATATATATATATATATATATATATATATATATATATATATATATATATATATATATATATATATATATATATATATATATATATATATATATGTAAAGAAAAGGAGAGCTGTGGGACTTTAAGTGAGGCAACCGCCATGTCAGATATAGACAGAAACATAAAATGTACAAGACATAATTTATTGTTACATTGTAGAAAAATATTGTATCAAATAAATAGGTAGTCACATGACTTAAACTAAATATGCTGTGGGGCTGCGTAGTGAGTGTCAGTTTTTTTTCCCCAGCCTTGGTGGGACATAGTCTCTCTGTCCCCCCTTTCTACAATGTAACAATAAATCATGTCTTGTAAATTTTATGTTTTTGTCTATATCTGACATGGCGGTTGCCTCACTTAAAGTCCCACAGCTCTCCTTTTCTATAAATGTATTTAGGGATGGAGGTCGCCGTGTGTGCTATAGTGTGTGTGCCAGGTCACACCCAATTCACTGGTTTATATACATTTTAGCAAAGACTCTGGAGAATAAAATGGCAGTCATTGCAATATTTTATGTCACGCGGAATTTGCGCAGCGGTCTTCAAACACAGTTTATTTGGAAAAAATACACTTCACTGAATTAAACAAAAACTAAACAGTAAAGTTTGCTCATTTTTTTGTGTACTGTGAAAAGATTCTGTTATGCTGAGAACATAGATACCTAACATGTTACGGTTTAAAATTGCGCACACGCGTGGAATAGCGGAACTTTTTAACAGTTACTAGTTTACAGTTACAGAGGAGGTCTTCTGCTAGAATTATTTCTCTTGCTCTGACAATTGTGGCGATACCTCACATGTGTAATTTAAATACTATTTACATTCACGGGCACGACTTGAATATACATTTTCTTTGGTAAGCGAGCATGAGGGGAGGGGGGTGATTTAAAAATATATTTTTTATTTATTTAATTTAATTAATTTATTTTTTATACTGTCGCTTTAAAAAAAAAATCTGATCACTTGTATTGCTGTCACAAGGGATGTAAACATTCCTTGTGACAGTAATAGGCAGTGACAGGTACACTTTATCGAGGGATCTGGGGTCTAAAAGACCCCAAATCCCTATTTTGCACCTAAAACTATTCAAGACTCTAAAATGGGTGTCTTTAAATGCTAGGGATTTTTTTTAAAACTGCGCCATTGGCAGCCGAGTAAACAGGAAGTGACGTTGTGACATCGCTTCAGGGTTACTACATCTGAGACCGGATCAAAGCCGATCCCCGCTTTGATTTACAATATTATTTTATTGTTTTATATTGGTATTATAGGGATTTGTCTTATACACAGCAGAAATACATTTATATGAAGACCATCTACATATACTTACAGAATACAATATATATACAGATCTTCACTACAAGTCTTCTTTATAAAGGGAAGAAAGAAAAAAAAGATAGAAAATAAAAAAGGAAAGAAGGAAAAAAAATTAAAAAAAAGGGGAAAAGAAAAAGAAAAGGGAAAAAATAAATAAAAAAGACTAAGTGGGTACTCCACTTTAGCTTATAGAACCGATCAGATGTTATTCCAAGCCAGAAAGAAAAAAGAGGAAAAAAAAAAAAGAAAGAAGGAAAAAAAAAATTATTTGGAGGAGGAAAAAAAAAGACAAGAATTGTGTAGATATTAATAATTATAGTCACTCAAACATAGCTAAACAATAGTAGAATATCCCTTAACCCAATTTAGAAACTCAGCTGACTGTCGAAACTTGGACCAAACGGACCAGGTATGGGAGAACTGTTCTTCTCTTCCCTTTTCCGTGCCATCAGACCTAGGTCTCTGATAAAGTCCATTTCAATTGCCCATTCCCCCAGGGAAGGTACAATAGTTGATTTCCAGTGTCGTGGAATGACTGCTCTAGCTCCCGCTTTGTTTGGGACTCTGGCCAGCCGGTGGACGTGCTGACTGGTCGCTCTTGTCTCCCAGTAGGGCGGTCGGGAGACCTGGGCTGAGTGGCAGAAGGCGATGGGAGCCTTTACTCCAGTACAACCACTTCCTCAAAACAACATAAAGGTATGTCGTTTTGTGGAAAGTGGTTAATCAAAGAGAGGTCAAGAGATCTCTATGATTATGCTCCTTTAGGTCAAAATGTGTCAGTGGGGCTTGGCCTGTATGGCTGCGTCAGAGAATTAGTCATGGAATAATAAAATGTGAAAGATAATGTCATTGGGGTGTGTCCATCTTGTTTGTACATTCCCAGGAAAGTACTTTGCTCCTTTTTCATAAGACAGCAACTAAGACTATTACTTCCTCAAAGAGAGTGGGAAGGAGACCATGTTATTTTGTGCATGAGAAGTATGGCTTCTAGGCACACTGCACTTTGTAAACTAATAAAAAGCCGTTTGGGCTATTTTAAGTACTTATGTGCCATGGAGTAGAAAATATGTCTGCTGGAGCAGGTAATTGAAGCAGCTTCAGAGAATCCTCAACAAAGCAAATTTTTCTATTGCTCGACCCTTACTACAACTGACCCCAGAGAATTAGGTATCTGACTTGAACACCTTTAGTCTGCAAAATCATATATTCTGCTGTAAATCACTCATGTTTGCTACCTTATAGAAAAGCTTTATAAATAACAGTTCTACTTAACCACTTGACCACTGGGCACTTAAACCCCCTTCCTAATCAGACCAATTTTCAGCTTTCGGTGCTCTCACAATTTGAATGACAATTACTCAGTCATACAACATTGTACCCATTTGAAATTTGTCCTTTTTTTCCCCACACAAATAGAGCTTTCTTTTGGTGGTATTTGATCACCTCTGGGTTTTTTATTTTTTGCGCTATAAAAAAAAAAGGACTGAAAATTCTGTAAAAAAAAAAAAAAAACTTGTTTCTGTCATATTAGCAGGTTATTTCTCACACACAGCATATGCATACCACAAATTACACCCCAAAACACATTCTTGCTATTCCTCCCGAGTATGGTGATACCACATGTGTGAGACTTTTACACAGCGTGGCCACATACAGAGGCCCAACATGCAGGGAACGCCATCAGGGGTTCTGGAACACCCAGACCAATTCTGACATTTCTCTCCCACATGGAAAAATCATCATTTATTTGCTAGAAAATTACATAGAACCCCAAAACATTATATATGCGTTTTTAGCAAAGACCCTAGAGAATACAATGGCGGCCGTTACAACTTTTTATCTCGCACGGTATTTTTGCAGAAATTTATTGAACGCGTGTTTTTTAAAAAAAAACTGTTTTGTGCTTAAAACAAAACAGTAAAGTTAGCCCAATTTTTTTTCATAATGTGAAAGATTAAGTTACGCCGAGTAAATAGATACCCAACATGTCACACTTCAAAATTGCGCACACTCGTGGAATGGCGCCAAACTTCGCTACTTAAAAATCCCCATAGGCGGTATTGCAGAGTATTGGGGTATTGCAAAGTATCATGCAGGGTATTGGGGTATTGCAGAGTATTGGGGTATTGCAGAGTATCGCGCGGGGTATTGCAGAGTATTGGGGTATTGCAGAGTATTGGGGTATTGCAGAGTATCGGGGTATTGCAGAGTATAGGGCAGGGTATTGCCGAGTATCGGGCGGGGTATTGCCGAGTATTGGGGTATTGCCGAGTATTGGGGTATTGCCGAATACTGGGGTATTGCAGAGTATTGGGGTATTGCAGAGTATTGGGGTATTGCAGAGTATTGGGAGTATTGGGGTATTGCTGAGTATTGGGGTATTGCTGAGTATTGGGGTATTGCTGAGTATTGGGGTATTGTTGAGTATTGGGGTATTGTTGAGTATTGGGGTATTGTTGAGTATTGGGGTATTGTTGAGTATTGGGGTATTGTTGAGTATTGGGGTATTGTTGAGTATTGGGGTATTGTTGAGTATTGGGGGATTGTTGGGTATTGGGGGATTGTTGGGTATTGGGGGATTGCTGGGTACTGGGGATTGCAGTGTACTGGGATATTGCAGAGCTGGGATGGATTGAGGGATAGCTGGATCTGTGACTGCATTTGTCACAGATCCAGCCACAGCACAGCTGCTGACACCCCGCTCCCCCCCTCTCCTCGCACACTGTACCGAACGGTACAGAGAGGAGACGCAGGAGAGGGAGGAACCGGCGTCATCAAATGATGCCGGTTTGTTTACAAGTGATAGCGCCGTCATTCGACGGCGCGATCACGTGGTAAACGGCCGCTATCAGCGGCAATTTACCGTGATCCGTGATGCGCCGGGTCTTCTAGACCCGGCGAGCACGGACACTTCTGCGAGCGCGTCCCAGGGGACGCGCAATCGTGGAAGTGCAGGACGATGTCCCAGGGACGTCGTGTCACAGTAGCTCGACCGCGCTGTAGCAGTATTTTTGCTATAGCGCGGTCGGCAAGTGGTTAATGATATTTTACTGAATGAATAAATAATGTCATACGTTTCTCTACCCAGTTCACCATTTTAACGGCTTTGCTTGAGCATTTTGCAGACAAAGGGCCAGATTCAGATACACTTAATATTGCGCTGCGTAATCGAAATACTCTACGCTGCCGCATTTTACCAGGCTCTACACCGAATTCTGGTAGATTTTTGCCCGTACGCTACGGCGGCGTAGTCTATTTCTCGCCGCGTAATCGAAATATGCGATTAGGGGGCGTGAAGCATTTAAATTAAGCGTGTCCCCGCGGCGATCGAACTGCGCATGCTCCGTTCAGAAATTTCCCGCCGTGCATTGCGCGAAATCACGTTGTTACGTCATTCGTTGTTTGAGTAGCGTCGTTTACGAACATTCCTATTCCCGGACGACTTACGTAAAAAATAATAAAAGAGGTCGGAAAACGTAGAAATTCGACGCGGGAACGACGGCCATACTTAACATGGGCTGTCTAATATTAGAGCAGCAAAAAGCTGGTATAGTGTTACGCAAAAAAAATATGACTAAAGGTGCCGTAAGAGATTGCGAATGAAGATCGTAATTTCGGGGATCGCCGGCAAAAGCTCATTTGCATACACCGACGCGGAAAACGACGGGAAGTCCACCCAGTGGCCGCAATTTTATTGCAGCGTAGATCTGAAGGCGTACGAACACTTAATCCAGTCGAATTGAAGCCCGCAGCCGTCTATTCATGGTTTGAGGTTTCCGACTAGCTAAAAAACGCGCGTAATTTGAAATTACTCCAGTCTAACACCAGTTAGACAGGAGTAAGGGCTCTGTGAATCTGGCCCAAAGTTTCTTCCTTTGAAAAAGTCTATCAATCCAACCCACTACTATTTACCCTTCCCATGCTTCCCTGCTGCTTCTTTCCTCTGCAGACCTAACGCTATGTAAGCTCCATCTCGGATGATTCACCATGTTGATGATGTCACCACCTTCTTCATGTGACAGTGTCTAGGCCTGACTATTGGCCACTCGGGCCACAGCAAAGCATTATAGGAAGAGCTCACATTACCTGGAAGAACCAGGTACAGGTACAGGTATTTTGCAATCGTCCTGCTGGAGCAACCAAGTTATAGTGAGAATATGAATATTTAGGTCAGGGGTATGATTTACATAGGACAAAGCCACTTTACATTTCACAGCTATGCAGAATGTAACGTTTTAATATTACCATTATCTCTTTATCATTAGGCAGATATTATCATCGCATCACCACATGTGCAGTATGGATATGACCCATACACATTACAGTATGGACAATGTGGCGAACAAGGCCGATACATTCACCTCACTCCTGAGTTCTTAGTAGATATGGGCTCGATCATTGTATATGGCCCACGAGGTAACAGTCCAATATTCATTTATCTATCACATGTATTTGCTGTGCACTGAGAAACGTTATTTAATTAAAGTGGTTGTAAACATGGAATATGAACAAAGCATATGTATATAGTGTGTACTTGTCTCAATCCAGAGCACTAAGTGTCATTTCTGTCTGCTGCCTCATTCCTCTGCTATTTGTATGAGTCACTTCTGACATGTTTTCTTGACACCAAGAGAAAACAGATGACCTGGGAGGGAACACACAGCCTGTGATTGACAGCCTTAACTCTGTTTCTGTGTGCTCTGCGAAGGGGGACATGTTTCTTCGCTCCATTTAGCTCTCACTGAGCTCTGTGGAGTGTAACTTCAGCATCCCTGTTCCATACATACAGGTAAATCAATTAAAATATAATCAAAAATGTATTTCAGTAATTCAATTCAAAATGTGAAACTCATATATTTTATATAGATGCATTACACAAAGAGTGATATATTTCAAGCATTTATTTTTTTTATTTTTGAAGATTATGGCTTACAGCGAGTGAAAACCCCAAATTCAGTATCTCGGTAAAAATTTGAATATTAAAAAAAAACAATACAAATTTTTTTTTTTAATACAGAAATGTTGGCTTACTGAAAAGTAGTATAGAGGAAATGCTGCGCTGTCTGGATGCTAGCATGAGTGCCCTTTTGCAATAAAACTAAATAAATAAAATATTTGCGTGCAAAATAATATTTTGACCATAAAGCGTGTAATCAAAACATCATAAACCTTATAATCCAAATATATACTAGAATATATAAAGTGCCTAGGTGTCACTAAATGAACAAATAAAGTGTTTTCGTGCAAACTCCAAAAATGTCATACAATATAGGATCCAAATCCTCATATCAAATATAGTGATTCAAATACATGCGAAAATAATTAACCGCTTCAGCCCTGGACCATTTCACTGGCCAAAAACAATTGCGTGGTCATGCAACGTGGCTCCCAAACAAACTTGACTGGCGCGTGCCACCACACAGTGGCAAATTAAAGGGGACGTGTATATATACACCCATTTGCCTGTCCGTGCCATTCTGTCGACGAAAATGTTTGTCCAGTGGTCGGCAAGTAGTTAAAGTGAACCGGTAGCAAAAAGTGCTACGTGCAAACAAATATCAAAATTTCATATGAATACTAACATCATTAAATAATAGTCCATTCCAAAATTATTCACAGCTTTTGCTGGTGATACAACTCGTGTTCGCGTGTTCACTCAGGTGCTCCCCCTTATGTGTGTAAGCTCACCTTACAATGCATGTGACCTCACAATTAAAGCAAAATTCCACCCAAAAATGGAACTTCCACTTTTCAAAATCCTCCCCCCCTCCAGTTTCAGATTTGGCACCTTTCAGGGGAGGGGGAAGCAGAAACCTGTCTGTAACGGTCAGGCGTTAACGCCGTTTACGATATTTCATTCCGAACCCAAGACAGCTTATCAACACTCCACAGTCAGGCAAACAAACACGACCCATAAGAATTCTCTCAGAAACGACACACAGCTCTATTCTATGGTTCAAATGAATATACACTTTAAAGGGAAACTCAGGCTCTTATACAGTTAGAAACCCCAAGGAACAATGGCTTAACTCCGCCCACAACATGACATAAGGAGCTCAATACACATTTTTTAGGAGACAGACATTCTGACTCCGAGATACTCTACATCAGGGATCCTCAAACTACGGCCCTCCAGCTGTTGCAGAACTACACATCCCATGAGGCATTGCAAAACTCTGACATTCACAAACATGACTAGGCATGATGGGAATTGTAGTTCCTGAACAACTGGAGGGCCGTAGTTTGAAGACCCCTGCTCTACATAAGCTAATTACTAATCATGTACCCAAACAAGGTGACTCCGAGATAGGCTCTTCTCACCTGCTGTACAATACACATTCCTTTAGTAGACATAAGTCAGACATCTGACCTTTAGACTGTGCTAACTCACAACACATATCTATCATCAATAGAAATTCACACAATACAGTGTCAATTAGCATAACACAATGAAAGGTCTTTCAGAAGCCATCCTAGCTTCATTTACATCACAGTAGCAGACTTAATTACCACAGCAAGCTTTATCGTACACTACAGCCAGGTAGCTGAAGGTGATGACATCTTTCAATTAACCTGTTGAGTTCAGAATCAACAACCAGTAATAGTTCAAGATATTCTGAATGCCCATTATGTTCTGGCTCATACTTTGTAAGAGCTTCTGGGTCCCACAAGCCCTTCCGTTACACTGTCTAATACAGGTATTTGCTCCCACTTCCGGGCATAGATCGCCAAAGTATCTGGGAGACAAAAAGCAGGGACCAGTGAGATACCGCAGCGCGACTCTGGTATGCGCATCTCGGGGGACTCAGGCATCTTCAGTAAGGGAATCAGGAAGTCAAGGTTTGACTTCCTGATTCCCTTACCGAAGATGGAGGCGGCAGCACCACAGTGTCCAGGGAAAGATCATCTTTGGGTGCTGACATCGCCTTGGGCAGGTAAGTGTACTAATATTAAAAGTCAGCAGCTGCAGTATTTGTAGCTGCTGACTTTTTTTTTTTTTTCGGCGGAACTTCGCTTTATGTTAAGTCAGAACATGCTTTTGAACCACCCCTGGTTTCAGAGTCAGTAATGGCGTCCTGGGCAGCTCAATATTGCTGCTTCTACACTGGCATAAAACATAAAGAAACTTGATAGTGTGATACCGTTTTTACAGGGACAAGACTGTCCAGGAGACAGCTGATCTGTCTCAGAACAGAGAGACACACTATTTCAGCATTTTTGCATTTTTTGGGCTTTCTTTAGAGTGATGCACTGAAGCACCCAGCAAATGTGAGTACCCTGAAAGTGGGGTTACAGTTTATTAATAAAAGTATATTTAAAAAAAATGGTATCACACTAAGTGTTAAGGGGAGTGAGTGTCCCTTTCCTCCAGTCAACTCTCCCTGAGCTCAGTGTAACTAAAGCTCCCCACCCCCCTGTTTTCTTAAAGCTCAGATAAGCTGTTTACATGGCTGTAGAAACAAAATTGTCACAGATAAACAGGCACAACTTATGTAGGAGGGTTTGTTTTGTCTCTGTGTATCACCTGAGGCTAGTCACCTCACTGGGTATACGTGAGGGTTTACAACCACTTTAAATGAGTGTAATGCCGCGTACACACGATCACTTTCTGTGATGTTAAAAACGTTGTTTTATCTCACGAAACAAAACAACATTTTTCAAACTTCATTTAAAAAAACGACGTTGCATACACACCATCATTTTCTGAAAATGCTCTTGCAAAGCGCGGTTACGTAAGACACTTTCGACGGCACTCTGTTCCATTGAAGCTCCGTCTCATAACTTGCTTCTGAGCATGCGCGGGTTTAAAAACGTTGTTTTAAACGTCGTTTTGCCCACACACCATCATTTTTTGTGAAACAAAAGACGACATTCTGAAAAACAACATAAAAAATTCAAGCATATTCAAATTTTTTTTTGGTCGTTTTTTTGAAGATATAAAACAACGTTTTGCCCACACAGGATCATTTTAAATGACGTTTTTTAAAACGTCGTTTTATTTCATCACAAAAAACGACCGTGTGTACGCGGCATGATAGTCACCTAATACAGCATACACCAGGAGAGGTATCCTCACCTTCTGTCTCCAGCTGACCCCTGATCCTATGCTCAAGAGTGCGATTATATAATTAGCTTGCAGTAAAAGATAAGGTTTACCACCTGGCACACAAAGATAAATATGGTCATGGGCACCCTGAAATAGTGGTTTCCATGTTTTTCTGAAAATTCAAAATAATGACGATACATTAACAATATTCTCTTGTGTTTGCAGGAAGAGTGTTTGTCCATGAATGGGCTCATTTAAGATGGGGTGTCTATGATGAATACAATAATGATGTTCCCTTTTATATTTCAAGTGGTCTTACAATAGAATCTACAAGGTAAAAATATGATATCCAACATTTATTCATTATCAAATATGTCTTCATCATACAGTATATTTCTCTGCATGCTCACACAGTGTATATTTTTGTGGTAAACCTAGGGGTTTGATAAATGTTTGATATCCTTAAAGGGGTTGTCGTTTTTTTTTTTTAAATACAAATAACAAAATGCCTATATATATCTGCTTTGTGCAATTGTTTTGCATAAACCAGCCCTAACCCTCTTCTTCTGGGGTGCACCACCGGTGCTCCTGGACCCTCCTCTTCATCAGGTGCCCCCAGGGAAAGTAGCTGGGGGGACCTACGCGGGCACGCTCCCAAGTCCCTCTGCTGTGTCCATTGACACAGACAGCGGGACCAGGCTCCAGCCCCCACTCCCATGTCACTGGATTTGATTGACAGCAGCAGGAGCCAATGGCTCCTGCTGCTATCAATCTGTCCAATAAGGAGAAAGACAGCGGCTGGAGCCACTACGCTCATGCAAGACACTGGATCATATCAGGCTCAGGTAAGAAAAGGGAGGGGCGGACCTGGGGGGGTGCTGCAGCACATTAAATTGCATTAACTGCTTGCCGACCGCCCACCGCAGTAAGGCAGGTTGACACGGCTACACAAAATCACGTAATATAACGTGATGTTGTTCAGCGGCCACTAGGGGCACGTGGGCGCCGCTGGAGGCGCGCGCTTCCCCTGCTCGCCCCTGGTGTTGACGCAAGTGCCCGGCAGGCGCGATCACCGCCGGGCACCCACGATCGCTCGTGACAGAGTGAGAACCGGGAGCTGTGTTCTTTCAGGGGGAGAAATGATATGAAATGATAAAATGTATGAACAGCGATCTGTCATTTCTCCTAGTTGGTCCCCCCTTCAGTTAGAACACACTTTAGGGAACATAATTAACCCCTTGATCGCCCCCTAGTGTGTCACTGCCAGTGACATTTTTACAGTAATCAATGCATTTTTATAGCACTGATCGCTATAAAAATGCCAATGGTCCCAAAAATATGTCAAAATTGTCCGATGTGTCCGCCATAGGGTCGTAGTACCAATAAAAATTGCAGATCGCCAATACTAGTAAAAAAAAATATTAATAAAAATGCCATAAACAACCCCCTATTTTGTAAACGCTATAACTTTTGCCCTTTTTTATATATTTTGGGGGATATTTATTATAGCAAAAAGTAAAAAATATTCTTTTTTTTTTTCAAAATTGTTGCTCTATTTTTGTTTATAGCACAACAAATAAAAACCGCAGAGGTGATCAAATACCACCAAAAGAAAGCTCTATTTGTGGGAAGAAAAGGACATAAATTTTGTTTGGGAGCCACATTGCATGACCGTGCAAATGTCATTTAAAGCGATGCAGTGCCAAATCGCAAAAAGTGGCCCGGTCTTTGACCAACAAAATGGTCCGGGTCTGAAGTGATTAGGGTGAAAAACCTTGAGGCTTTACAACCACTTTAACAACAGATTTCTATTTTGGTGGGTTTTGTGAACCATTTACATAGCTTCCTAACTGTCCCTGATTTCGAAGGACTGTCCCTGATTTTCAACAAAGTCCCTCTGTCCCTCATTTCTCCTCATTTGTCCCTCATTTTTGTCTGATCTATATAGTTGTACATAAAATGCACCATGTATCCCTCAAAAAGTGTTTCCCAGTTAGTGCTAAACCTTTCACCCAATTTCTAAATTGCTGCATTTGTGAATTTCAAAAGCCAATATAAAGGAATACAAGAGGTAAAAAAAAACACTAATCATTTTTTTTGTAAAATTCTCCTTTAAGTGGGCGTGGCAGGGAGTGTCCTATGCCTATATACTTTTGCTAATAGGTGTCCCTCATTCCCTTCTCAAAAAGTTGGGAGGTATGCATTTATCATTTATAACTGCTTTTAACCACTTCAGCCCCGGACCATTTGTCAGCTTAACCACTAGCCGACCAGCCGCCGTGGTTCTACGGCGGCAGGTCGGCTCTCCTCGGCGAGAGCCCGTAGCTCTACGTCGGGACTTTCGTGGCCGCTAGGGGTGCGTGCGCGCCGCCGGCGGCCCGTGAGCGCGCCCCCCGCTCACCCCCGAGTCCCACGCGCGTGCCCGGCGGGCGCGATCGCCGCCGGGCACGCGCGCTCGTTCGTTAGAGAACGGGGAACGAGAGCTGTGAGTCCACCCCCCCATACAGTTAGAACACAAATAGGAACACACTTAACCCCTTCCCCGCCCCCTAGTGTTAACCCCTTCATTGCCAATGGCATTTTTATAGTAATCCAATGCATTTTTATAGCATTGATCGCTATAAAAATGCCAATGGTCCCAAAAATGTGTCAAAAGTGTCCGATGTGTCCGCCATAATATCGCAGTACCGAAAAAAAACGCTGATCGCCGCCATTACTAGTAAAAAAAAAAATATTAATAAAAATGCCATAAAACTACCCCCTTTTTTGTAAACGCTATAAATTTTGCGCAAACCAAGCAATAAACGCTAATTGCGATTTTTTTTTTTACGAAAAATATGTAGAAGAATACGTATCGGCCTAAACTGAGGAAAAAAAATGTTTTTTTATATCTTTTTTGGTGATATTTATAATAGCAAAATGTAAAAAATAGTGGCATTTTTATTAATATTTTTTTTTTACTAGTAATGGCAGTGATCAGCAAATTTTATAGTAACTGAGACATTAAGACGGACTCTTTTGACACTTTTTTGGGACCATTGTCATTTGTACAGCGATCAGTGCTATAAAAAGGCACTGATTACTGTGAAAATTACACTGCCAGTGAAGGTTAACCACTAGGTGGTGCTGTAGGGGTTATGTGTGCCCTAGGGATGTGTTCTTACTGTGGGGGGGATGGACTGTGTGTGACAAGACAGCGATCACTGCTTCCGATTACAGAGAGCTGTGATCAGTGTCCTGTCACTAGGCAGAGTGGGGAGATGCTTGTTTACATCAGCATCTCTCCATTCTTCCTTCCCACAAATAGAGCTTTTTTTGGTGGTATTTGATCACCTCTGCGGTTTTAATTTTTTGTACTATAAACAAAAATAGAGCAACAATTTAAAAAAAAATTCAATATTTTTAAATATACTCAAAAAATGTATAAACAAAATGTTTTTCCTCAGTTTAGGCCGATAAATATTCTTCTACATATTTTTGGTTTGCGCAAAAGTTATAGGGTCTACAAAATTGGGGATAATTTTATGGCATTTTTATTAATATTTTTTTTTCACTAGTAATGACGGCAATTAGCGATTTTAATTGTGACTGCGACATTATGGCGGACACATCAGACACTTTTGACACTTTTTTGGGACCATTGTCATTTTTACAGTGATCAGTGCTATAAAAATGCACTGATTACTGTAAAAATGACACTGCCAGTGAAGGGGTTAACCAATAGGTGGTGCTGTAGGGGTTACTAGTGCCCTAGGGATGTGTTCTTACTGTAGGGGGGATGGGCTGTGTGTGACAAGACAGCGATCACCGCTTCCGATTACAGGGAGCTGTGATCAGTGTCCTGTCACTAGGCAGAGCGGGGAGATGCTTGTTTACATCAGCATCTCCCCATTCTTCCTCACCGTGAGACGATTGTGGGTATCCCTAACTTCCTGTAGGTGTAGAAGTTAGAGGGCTGAAACAAACTATTTACCACTAACAGGGGTGCTTACAATATTCAGCTTTTATCTATTTATGTAAAATCTTTAGCCCAAAAGGAACACAACTGTTGCTGTAACTGCTTATAAAGTGTGAACTGCAGTTTGTCTTCAATGTGTTAGTATATCCAAATCTGCTAGTGCATCTAACACTCCCCTCACCCAGGCTGCCAATGCTGCTGTCCAAATGTGTCTCTGTTGCTCCTTCATCCAGTGTGAGGGCACTCTAATACAGGAGGTGTGCTATTAGACAGATCACCAGGTGAAGACAGAGAGAAAAAAGCCTAAAAAATAAAACAAATGCAGGCATCACATCTGATGATTGGTATGTAGCACTAATCCCATAGGAGCTGCTGGTTTAGATTTTGGTTTTGCCAATTTGTTGTCTAGGGAAAAAGTCTATAGTAATTGGAATGTCCACACAAGATGTAAAACCTTCAACTGTAGGTTTTATTTTCACTGCATAAACTTGTGAAGAAAGAAGAGAGCATAGAGAGAGGGGGAAAGTTCAGGTACACGGCACAGAATGCACAATAATAGTCACAGTTTTAATCTTCGCCACTCAGTCCTGAGTGGGTATTGCTCACCCGGATAAACCCCTCTCACATGGCCCAGCAGTCGAAGTGATGCACCGACAGTATAGGTCTCTGCCACAGACCGTCTGAGAGCACAGAATGGATAGTCAGGATTCCTCTGCCACAAGATTTAAAGTCCCGAACTTCTTGCCCTACAGCCAAAGAGCCTTTAAGCCAATCCAGTGGACTGTAAGGTATTGTAGATTATGGTGCATCCTTCAATAAGTTACCAGACCTCTCCCAAAGTACCAGCCGTCTGCTCGGTCCATTCAGGGACAGGTCCTCCCCTGGTTTCCTTCATTGAGTGGCTTCTTCCCAGCAGGACAAACAGCACAAGATCACCTCCAACGCATAGGCCCCAGCCGGAATAACTGGGCCTACTTGACAGCAATACCAACGTGGTCCCGAGACTGAAATCAAGCACACCCACCTCGCGCCAGGCCCCCAAAAAACTGCGTCTGCCCCTTAAGTATCCCCTCCCAGCATGCACAGTGGGGTCACCACTCCCACTGTACCACTGCCGAAGAGGGACACCCAATACACCATGGTACACCTGCGGTCCAACATGGGCCTGAAGTGGCAACGCCACCCACAGGCAACAAGGGAAAATACTACCAGGCAGTACCACAGCCAGAACAGAGGCAAATTTGTACACAATTCAACAGGTCTGGCCCACCCCATTCTCTGATGGTCTTGACAGTAGAGTTGACGCCTGGAAGAAAACACAAACACGCATAGAAAAATATATATATACAAATAATATTTACATAGAAGTGAAGATGCATTTCTGAAGACCGAAGAAACAAAACTTCCCATCCCAAAAAAATCACTTATCAACTCTAAAAGAAACGTTCTCTTTTCCTTTTTTGTGAAAGTCCTTTAACCACTTGACCACTGGGTACTTAAACCCCCTTAATAACCAGACCAATTTTTAGCTTTCGGTGCTCTCACAGTTTGAATGACAATAACTCAGTCATACAACACTGTAACCAAATGACATTTTTGTCCTTTTTTTCCCACAAATAGAGCTTTCTTTTGGTGGTATTTGATCACCTCTGCGTTTTTTTTTTTTTTTTTTTTGCTATAAATGAAAAAAGAACAACATTTTGCAAAAAATAATAATTTTTCTTCATTTCTATTATAAAATTTTGCAAAAAAGTATTTTTTCTTCATAAATTTGGCCTAAAATGTATACTGCTACATATCTTTGGTAAAAAAAAAATGTTGGATATTATTTAGTCTGGGTGAAAGTTATAGGGTCTACAAGCTATGGTACCAATTACTGAAAATTGATCAATTTCATCACATCTGATGTACTGACAGCATCTCTCGTTTCTTGAGACCCTAACATGCCAGAAAAAGTACAAATACCCCCCAAATGACCCCTTTTTGTCACCCTTCAAAATTGCTCACGTTTGTGGAATGGCACCAAACTTCGGTACTTAAAAATTCCCATAGGCGACGCTTTAAATATTTTTACTGGTTACATGTTTGAGTTACAGAGGAGGTCTAGGGCCAAAATGATTGCTCTCGCTCTAACGTTCGCAGAGATACCTCACGTTTTCAAATGGGGGCGGGACTTGCGTATGCATTCGCTTCTGCATGCAAGCTCACGGGGACAGGGGCACTGTATGCCCAGAGTATGCCCAGAGTATTGCAGAGTATGCCCAGAGTATTGCAAAGTATGCCCAGAGTATTGCGGAGTATGCCCAGAGTATTGCGAAGTATGCCCAGAGTATTGCGGAGTATGCCCAGAGTATTGCGGAGTATGCCCAGAGTATTGCGAAGTATGCCCAGAGTATTGCAGAGTATGCCCAGAGTATTGCAGAGTATGCCCAGAGTATTGCAGAGTATGCCCAGAGTATTGCAGAGTATGCCCAGAGTATTGCAGAGTATGCCCAGAGTATTGCAGAGTATGCCCAGAGTATTGCAGAGTATGCCCAGAGTATTGCAGAGTATGCCCAGAGTATTGCCAGAGTATGCCCAGAGTATTGCCAGAGTATGCCCAGTATTGCCAGAGTATGCCCAGTATTGCCAGAGTATGCCCAGTATTGCCAGAGTATGCCCAGTATTGCCAGAGTATGCCCAGTATTGCCAGAGTATGCCCAGTATTGCCAGAGTATGCCCAGTATTGCCAGAGTATGCCCAGTATTGCCAGAGTATGCCCAGTATTGCCGCAGGGAGGGATGGATGGATGGATCTGTGACTACATTTGTCACAGATCCAGCCCACAGCACTGGCGCTGCCATCCGCTCCCTCCCCTCTCCTCTCACACTGTACCGATCGGTACAGAGAGAGGAGGGAGGAACTGGCGTCAGCACATGACGCCGGTTTGTTCATTGGACGGAGCGATCACGTGGTAAACCGCCGCTATCAGCGGCAATTTACCGTGATCCGTGATGCGCCGGGTCCTCTGGACCCGGCAGTCACGGATGCTCCCGGGAGCGCGATTCTAAGAAGCCGTTAATTAACGGCCACTTAGAATTGAGCAACCGCCCTGTAACCTTACTTTCTCTATAGGGCGGTTGCAAAGTGGTTAAGCAGGGGCTGGAGCAAGAAGAAAATAAAACATATCTTGAACCCGGTGTTCTCAGCGCCCTATTCTATCTGACTAATCCCCAAAGTTCAGTAGCAAAAACGTTAGTGATAAAACGTTGTCTTCCCTGTTCTTCTTCTTTTTTTTCAAGCCATCAAAATTTTTAAATAAGAAACAAGGTCACGCTGATCCGAAATACCTTCTGCTCGGTCCTTTCTGGGACAGGCCCTCCCCTGGTTTCCTTCATTGAGTGGATCTTCCCGCAGGCAGACAGCACAAGATCACCTCCAACGCATAGGGCCAAGCCAGGAAAACTGGGCCTACTTGACAGGAACACAGCCTCAGACCAACGTGGTCCCGAGACTGAAATCACGCACATCCCCTAAATTTGAACTAGCGCCCCCATCTTTGGGAGCAGGGCGCTACAGGTAAGCTGCAGTATATTAAACCCTTGGCGACAGCTCCCGCCAGCCATTTGAGGGGTTTGAATTTCCTAGAGGCAGGGCTTGTGGCTATGTGACTGCCGTGATTGGCTGTCATATCGATCACATGGTCCGAAAACTCCTGATAGCAAGCAGTGATTGGGAGCTTTCCACGAGATGCGGGTCTTTGTACACTTTGAAATGCGCAGGGTGCACGCTATTGGCACAGCTCTGTTGGTGCTATTACACGCAAATATGCGGCTCCTCTGTGCCACGACCCTGCCAACGAGAGGCCCCCAACAGGTTAAATGTTTGGTTTTGGGTTAATACCATACCTCCCAACTTTTTGAGATGGTAATGAGGAACACCTATCAGCAAAAGTATGCAGGCATAAGACACACCCCTTACCACGCCCCCTTAAAGGAGAATTGTACAAAAAAACAAGATTGGTTAAACCCACAAGTGCTTGTTTTACCACTACCTTTATATTGGCTTTTGTAATTTACAATTGCAGCAATTTAGAAATCAGATGAAAGGTTTAGGGCTGGAAAACACTTTTTGATAGATAAAAAGGCCATTTTATATACAACTCTATAGATAAGACCAAAATGAGGGACAAATAAGGAGTAATGAGGGACAGATGGACATTGCTCCAAATCAGGGACAGTCCCTCGAAACCAGGGACAGTTGGGAGCTATGTAATACTGCTCTAAATTTCTCACTTCCAGTGGTGCTGCACCTGCATTGCAAGGGTTAATTCCTCGTTTAGATCTGGGGACACAGAAAAGAAGATTTATTTACCCACTTATTTGCTGGATCAAACCCTGCAGTGTCTTCTCCCCCACACTCCAGTGGTCTAAGGTTTTGATGTCATCAAAACCAAAAAAAAAGTCCTCTATAGCCCTGTATCGGACGTAATGATGCTCCGGGACAGTCCACTGCCAGAGCATGGGGAGAGCCATCCACCTAGACAGCAGAGGATCGGGTAAGTAAAAAATTGTTCTCTTCTCCCCCAGAAAAAAAAGGAGTTAAACCTTGCAGCCAATTTATATAAATAATTTACTGTCCCTGAATGAAAATAAGGAGAAGAGAAATCCTCTTAGGCGGCGTACACACGGCCGAGGTTCTCGCTGAAAACCAGCGAGAACCTCGCTGGAATGCACATTCCAGCGAGGACCTCGGCCGTGTGTACGGTTTCGGCGAGCTTCCCGTCGGGAAGCCCGTCGAGCCGAAATAGAGAGCACGCTCTCTATTTCCTCGACGGCCCGCCTGGAAGAATGGCTGGTTGCCATTCCCGACGGGCGGGTCGCCGAATTCGACGGCCGGGAGAGAACCTCGACGGGCGGAACGATGTGTTCTGCCCGTCGAGGTTCTCTGCCGTGTGTACGGCGCCTCAGAAAACAATACTGGAACAGGTTTCCCAAATAGAGAGATGATCTCCCTACTTGATGCAAAGACAACTGTGACATTTTAGAATATTTTCATCACTTTCTGTCCAAAAGACTGTGGTCACCAATGCAAATAGAGAGGGAATCTCCCCAGCGGGACACAGCCAGCAATAACAACCTTATAGACTATAGAGGTTCTGACTTTTCCACGTGCTATCCAAAACGAAACAAACTGTCACTATAGATACACCCATGGATCGCTTTTTCTTGAACATTACTTACTGGTAGAGAGAACTGTCATTATTCTCAAAAATGGTGCCCTTTCTTTACCAGGTGTCCAACTGAACTTAAGGGTATTTTCAGAGAATACTCATGTACCAATAAGGAATGTAAATGTACCCCTCGGAATGACACTGGACTGTATGATCCTGACACTTGTGTCTTTGTACCTGATAATAGCCAAACATCACAAGAATCTATAATGTATTCACAGGCATTAACTGATGTAAGTATGTCATGACAAGATATCAAAATTGTTTTAATCACCTGTACAATGTAACAGTTATTCTTTGCAAATTGTCAAACACAATGCGTAAGCCCCCTTTCACACTTATACGACTTGTCCCATGATTTTGGACTGCAAAATCGCATGACAAGTCATTCTCCATGATATTCAATGACTACCATTTATATTGGCATGACTTTAAGTTGTGCCGACTACAAAGTAGTCCCTGCACTACTTTGGTCCGATTTTGATGGCACTTACACATGCATACTCTGAAATCGCAGCCACGAATCGTGGCAAAATAGCGGTCGGGAAAACCGTGCGACTTTGAAGTTGCACAAGTGTGAAAGGGGCATAAACTGTTGGAGCTATATAAATCCTGTATAATATTATTATTATTATTATTATTATTATTATTATTAATAATAATAATATTAATAATAATAATAAAAATAATAATAAAATGACATGATGACATATTTAACCTCTTGTCGCCTGCACTATAGCCAAAAGATGGCAAGCAGCTCAAGCCTTTCTCCTGTATGGTTCATGTTATGTTTAAAGCGGAGTTCCACCCAAAAATGGAACTTCTTCTTAACCCACTCCTCACCCCCTTACATGCCACATTTGGCATGTCATTTTTTGGGAGGTGGAGTGGGGGCTTCAGGAGGAGTGGGACTTCCTGTCCCCCTTCCTCCTTTCCCCGAGGGGCTGGTAAGGCGATTAGCTTAATCGCCTTACTGCAGCCCCTCCCTGTCACAGGTCCCAGGCGATCGCCTGTCCAATCGGACGGCGCTCGCGCATGTGCAGTGCAGCTCGCGCATGCGCAGTGGGTGCCCGGCCGTGAAGCCGAAAGCTGTCACGGCCGGGTGCCCACACTTGCAATGAAGATGCCGGCCGGGGAGGGCGGGAGAGGTGCGTAGCCCCGGCCAGCACGTCGCTGGAACCGTGGAGCAGGTAAAGTGTATGTTTATTAAAAGCCAGCAGCTACACTTTTTGTAGCTGCTGACTTTTAATAAACATAAAAAAAGGCTGGAACACCCCTTTAAGCAGAAGTATGGTCAGAGCTCTTCTGGCCCTACTTCTACTGTAGGTCACAGGAGTGCACTTCATTCTGCACACGTGACCTGTATTCAGCTGACCGTTGGCTAAAGCCCGCTGTCAGCTGACATCACAGGGCTGGTCCAGGCTCTGCAGGCATCGTCTTTTAAGGATCAGATTTCGAGAACCAGTGGCTGACAGTCACCAGCTCTCTGTTTACTGAGGACCAAGAAATGAGCGATCAGCAGTCTTTGATTGCTCAGTTCTCAGTCTTAGAGGTGGTGGGGTACCTGTGTTATGTGGTACAAATGCCTTATGCCGCGTACACACAATTGTTTTTCGGCATGAAAAAAAATACATGCTGCATTTTTTAACGTTTTAAACTATGATCATGTGTGGGTTAAAACGACGTGAAAAACCCGCGCATGCTCAGAAGCAAGTTATGAGGCGGGAGCGCTAGTTCTGGTAAAACTACTGTTCGTAATGGAGTAAGCCCATTCTTCATGCTGTAACAGACAGAAAAGCGTGAATCATCTTTTACTAACAAGAAATCAGCTAAAGCAGCCCAAAGGGTGGCGCCATCCGAATGGAACTTCCCCTTTATAGTGCTGTTGTACGTCACCGCGCTTTGCTAGAGCATTTTTTTAAAACGACCATGTGTGGGCAACGTCGTTTTAATGATAAAGTTGGAAAAAACTTTGTTTTTTCGACATGCTGAAAAAACTTTTTTTCAATGCCGAAAAAGTATCGTGTGTATGCGTCATTATACATGTTAACTCATGTTAAATGATATTATATTCAGCAATTAATTTTCTATTTGCTTGCTGGCTTTCAGATTGTGTATTTTGCACAAATTGGCTGCTTTGTTACACACGAGAGGTCTATTTATTCAACCTAAGGTACAGGCAGAAAAATGTGTAAATCTTGGGCAAAAATATTGCTAAACTGACCCCCAAGAGTTTGGATCAATTACTGTGTTACAATACTACAAGTTAGGTTGTCAAATGTGAACCCTTCTTAAGTCAGTGGGAGCCGATTCTTAGAAATCAGTAATGTACTTTTTTCAGGCTAATAGGAAAGGGATCATAAAAACAACTGGCATGGGAAACTGGGTGGCACTTAGCGACTTCCCCACGTACATTTACTGCAGCAGGACGGCCGCTCTGTGCCAGATCACTTGCCTAGTACATGATCTGACATTTCTAGTCTGGGGCACGTGCTGCCGGTGACCCGCCGCTGCTGTGATTGGACACAGTGGAAACCAATCAGCAGGTCCGGCAGACTCAATGTCTACCAGGACCCGCCAATCATTCGGAACAAAAAGTGTCAAGACAGAACAGAATACATATTGACCTAAATTTATGAAGAAATATGATTTTATACATTTATTTACTGGGTATGTTTTATAGCATGTATGTTTTTAAATTGTCCATTTGTTTTTGTTTATAGCGCAAACAAAGAGGGGTGAGTATGCAGCCCCCCCCCAAACCATAACAGGCCACATGCCCCTCAACATGGGGAGGGTACCTTGTCTGGCGGTGTCCCCCAGGGAAGTAATCTTGTCCCAATGTTGATGAGGATAAGGGCTTCTTTCCCACAACCCGGGGGAATCTGGAAGCACCTTTAAAAATAAGGAAAGCCTGAGATCACCCCCCCCCCCCCATTGTACCCCTTAATTGCAAAAAAAGTAACTGTTATTGTTATTGTTATTGGTGTATAACACTCACCTTTTCACTCTGCAAATTGGTTGCAAATAGTGTGTGTGTGTTATACACCGATATTGCAATGTAGGCTGCCTCGGAGAAAACGGGGAGGGGGCAGGACGAGCGCCGTCAGATCACATACAGCAAGAATCTTCTGTTTACACAGTGGCCTCTGTAATGGAAAGTCCAGTCTCCTGGGCAGGCATTGGACCAATGTTCTGTCTATCATAGAAGCTGGTCCAGTAGGCAGACTTTGTATTAAAGAGGCCGCCGAGTAAACAGGAGATTCTTGTTGTATGTAATCTGATGGCGCTCATCCTGCCCCCCTCCCTGAGATAGGCATTCACCAGGCTGCATTCATGGCAATGAGGAGGCTGCAGCTGGGCATTAATCAAGCTGCATTAATGGGCAATTATAAAGCTGCAGATGGGCATTGATCAAGCTGCATTGATGG
Organism: Rana kukunoris; assembly: GCA_029574335.1. Classification (NCBI taxonomy): domain Eukaryota; kingdom Metazoa; phylum Chordata; class Amphibia; order Anura; family Ranidae; genus Rana; species Rana kukunoris. The sequence goes on along the minus strand of CM056055.1, from coordinate 165,372,612 downwards.
GCAATTTGGAGGCTGCAGATGGCCATTGATCAAGGCTGCATTGATGGGCACTGACCCTTAGTTTGCTTCAAAGTTCTTTTTTTCAAATCAAATATTCTCTTCAGTCACGATAATGTTATAATATGGTTCCAGATTTAATTTCAATATAACCTCATTATTATCTATATTTTTGTAGGTAACTAAATTTTGTGATGCTACAAATCATAATGCAGAGGCACCAAATTTACAGAACAGGATGTGCAACTATCGCAGTACATGGGATGTGATCAAGAACTCCAGTGATATACGTTCCACCCCACAAACAACTGTCCCAATTCCTGAACCCACCTTCTCATTGCTGCAGGCTTCAAACAGAGTGGTGACTCTAGTACTTGATGTCTCAGGAAGCATGACCATTGTAAGCAGCTTTTATTTATCAGAATAATCTGTGTACACTCAGATTTGTCTTGTATGATCCTAAACAAGTGTTGACAAAAATCAATATAGAATGTAGAAAGTTAATATTAGTTTGGAATACTGCTTAGGAAGTCATCTGTACGGATTTGTATGTCTTCTCCATGGGTGCATGGAATCCCTCCAGATTGTCAGGTTTCATCAGGCCATATTTTCTCTCAAAATAGGTGCAAGAACTCAGCCACGACCCCAAAATCCCCTTCTCTCCCACACAAACCCTCCCTTAAATAGTGGGTGTGGTCAAATTTCACAATGGTGGTACACTACCTAGATAGTGCAAAGTTCAGGGGTGAGCTACATAGAGTGCAGAGCTCAGCCTTCTTCCACAGCTGCTTATTTCCGAATCCCCCTGTCCAGACCTCACTTTCATCCCTGTTCTGCTCTGACCTCTGCATGCAATCCCCCCACCACTAGGGATGAGCTTCGTGTTCGATACGAACGTATGTTTGACTCGAACATTGTCTGTTCGTACGTTCGACGAAATTCGAACAAAAGCGGTTGTTTGCGCCAAATTCGAGTGACGCAAAACGGCCCATAATTCACTGCGGCATTGCGTGCTGATGATTGGTCAAGCATGCTGTATGTCCCACATGCTTGGCCAATCACAGCGCGCAAAAAAGCCTGGGTGGCTTTGGCCAATTATGGCTCAGGGCTTTATCACACGCCCCACACACTATATAACGCCGCCTGCTGGGCGGCCTCGTGTAGTGTGTTCCGGCTTGTTAATGAGAGCAGTCAGAGAGACACAGAGATTGTCTTTTTAGATAGCTAGATAGAGCAGGCAGGCAGGCTAGTCAGTTTAGCTTAATTTACAGTGTGTAGAGGATATCTATATACATCCCTAGGAGTTGTACATATATTTATACACTGCATAGCTTAGATAGATCAGTTCTTCCTAATTTACTGGCAGGCAGGTGATTGTGCTATTTAAAGACGTTATCACACGTATAGACACACAGCAGGTACAATATTTAAAGGAATTTCATTTAAATTTTTTTAATTTAAGCATCATTAAAATCACTGCTCCTGGAGCAGTGATTTTAATAATGTTTAACCACTTCCCTACTGGGCACTTAAACACCTTCCTGACCAGACCAATTTTCAGCTTTCAGGGCTCTCACACTTTGAATGACAATAACTCAGTCATGCAACACTATACCCAAATGAATTTTTTGTCCTTTTTTTCCCACAAATAGAGCTTTCTTTTGGTGGTATTTGATCACCTCTGGGTTTTTTATTTTTTGCGCTATTAATGAAAAAAGACAGAAAATTTTGAAAAAAAATTTTTTTTTCTTAGTTTCTGTGATAAAATTTTGCAAATTATTATTTTTTCTTCATAAATTTTGGCCACAATTTACACTGCTACATGTCTTTGATAAAAATAACCCTAAATTTTTGGAAATTATTTGGTCTGTGTGAAAGTTTTAGAGACTACAAGCTATAGTGCAAATCATAACAAAATATCACATATGATCACACCTGATGTACTGAAGGCCTCTCTCATTTCTTGAGACCCCAACAAGCCAGGAAAGTACAAATGCCCACCAAATAACCCCTTTTTGGAAAGTAGACATTCCAATGTATTTAGTAAGAGGCATGGTGAGTTATTTGAAGTTGTCATTTTTTCCCACAATACTTTTCAAAATTAAGATTTTTATTTTTTATTTAAAAAAATTCTCAAAATTGTCCTTGTAATAGCTTATTTCTCTCACATGGCATGTGCATACCACAAATTACACCCCAAAATACATTCTGCTACTCCTCCTGAGTAAAACGATACCCCATGTGTGAGACTTTTTCACTGCCTGGCCACATACAGATGTCCAACATGCAGGGAGCGCCATCAGGGGTTTTAGGAGCATAAATTGCACATCTAACTAGTTGACTACCTATTACATTTTTGAAGGCCCTGGAACACCAGGACAATGGAATTACCCACAAAGTGACCCCATTTTGGAAAGCTAACACCCCAACGTATAATCTATGAGGCATAATGAGTCTTTTGAACGGTTCATTTTTTTCCAGAAGTTTTGGGAATATGTGGAAAAAAAATGAAAACGCATTTTTTTTACACAAAGTTGTCAATTGATAAGATATTTCCAACACATAGCATGTACATAGCAAAAATGACACCCCAAAATACATTCTGCTACTCCTCCTGAGTAAAATGATACCCCATCTGTGAGACTTTTTCACTGCCTGGCCACATACAGATGCCCAACATGCAGGGAGCGCCATCAGGGGTTTTAGGAGCATAAATTGCACATCTAACTAGTTGACTACCTATTACATTTTTGAAGGCCCTGGAACACCAGGACAATGGAATTACCCACAAAGTGACCCCATTTTGGAAAGCTAACACCCCAACGTATAATCTATGAGGCATAATGAGTCTTTTTAACGGTTCATTTTTTTCCAGAAGTTTTGGGAATATGTGGAAAAAAAATGAAAACGCATTTTTTTTACACAAAGTTGTCAATTGATAAGATATTTCCAACACATAGCATGTACATAGCAAAAATGACACCCCAAAATACATTCTGCTACTCCTCCTGAGTAAAATGATACCCCATGTGTGAGACTTTTTCACTGCCTGGCCACATACAGATGCCCAACATGCAGGGAGCGCCATCAGGGGTTTTAGGAGCATAAATTGCACATCTAACTAGTTGACTACCTATTACATTTTTGAAGGCCCTGGAACACCAGGACAATGGAATTACCCACAAAGTGACCCCATTTTGGAAAGCTAACACCCCAACGTATAATCTATGAGGCATAATGAGTTTTTTGAACGGTTCATTTTTTTCCAGAAGTTTTTGGAATATGTGGAAAAAAAATGAAAACGCATTTTTTTTACACAAAGTTGTCCGATGATAAGATATTTCCAACACATAGCATGTACATAGCAAAAATGACACCCCAAAATACATTCTGCTACTCCTCCTGAGGAAAACGATACCCCATGTGTGAGACTTCTACACAGCCTGACCACATACGGAGACCCAACATGCAAGGAACACGGTCCGGTGTTCCAGAGACACATAGCATGCACATACCAAGAATTACACCCCAAAATACATTATGCTGAGCAAAGCGTAAACAAAAGCTTACCTGTGGTAATAGTAGCGCAGTTCTACACAGCAGGATAGCACTGGTCCAGGCAGCAGGCAGGGACTTGGTCAGCAACGGCATACACAATTGTCCAGGCAGGGATACTGTCCCGTCAGGGTTAGTGCAGCTGGTCAGTTCATGCAACAGGCAGAGGCATAATGGCATAGGTCCTACAGGCAGCAGGCAGAAGGAGGGCCTCGTTCAGGACAGAATGGGGACAGGGGTAGAGGCTTCTCCCACCCAAATCTCTTTGAAGCCTCCGGGCAACCAGACCCTAATCTAGGATGAGAAAACAAAAAAAAATTGTTTTCTTCATCTAGAAGAACTTTTCTGGAGCCCCTCACATATGTGAGACCCCTGTGTTAAATCCCACTAGTCCAGTAGCAGGGTACAAGATCAGTCTAAGAGGCAGGCAAACGGCATTGTCAAACAGTCCAAGGTCAGTTCCAGATCAGGCAGAGGCATTACAGAATCGTTAGGCAGAAGAATGGTCGAAAAAACAGTCCAGGGTCAGTTCCAGATCAGGCAGAGGTATTACAGAATCGTTGGGCAGAAGCATGGTCGAAAAACAGTCCAGGGTCAGTTCCAGATCAGGCAGAGGTATTACAAAATCGTTAGGCAGAAGCGTGGTCCAATAACAAGCCGGGGTCAGTTACAAAGCAGGCAGTGGCATAAGGGGTGTGAAGGTGTTTGAAGGCAGGAACGGAGGATTAATAATTTAGTTTAGTATGGTAACTGCGAAAACAGCCAACTACACAGAGGCCTGGTTGGGAAGGACACTGGGCACAATGATGAACTGTCTCTCGTCTGACTCCTTCACTGGCACACACTTTACATTTTTTTTTACCTATTCTGCCTGATGCTGTGGGAGGGACTTTATCAGGGAAGTGGCGTTCGGAGAGTCGACTTAGAACATCTGATCGGATATTTTGGGGTAGGTCGTTCTGAAATATCAGGGTAGTGGTAATTTCCTCCTGGTAGCCAAGGAAGGTTAGGGGGTTTTGGGTGGACTTGTGATAGATAATATAGGAGTTGTAGACGGCCAAATGAAAAAAATAAATTGCTACTTTTTTGTACCAATGGTACGTGCGCCTTGTGGCAAGGTAGGGTTCCAACATTTGGTCATTTAGGTCGACTCCCCCCATGAACAAATTGTAGTCCCGGATGCAGGTGGGCTTTTGGGTGGTAGTGCCACGACTTCTGCGGGTTTCCACAAAAGAATGGTTGTGGATGGAGGACAACATGTATACGTCTCTTCTGTCCTTCCACTTCACTGCCAGCACCTCCTTGTTGCGCACACTTGCCGATTCCCCTTTCTTCAGCTTTTGATTCACAAGGCTTTGAGGAAAGCCTTTCCTGTTCTTTCTGGCGGTGCCACATGCTGGGGTCTGCTTCCGGTGCAGGTTGTGGAACAGGGGAAGAGACGTATAAAAGTTGTCCACGTACAGGTGATATCCTTTATCCAGGAGGGGGTTGATTAGTTGCCAGACAACTTTTCCACTAGATCCCAAGTAGTCTGGGCAATTGGGGGGATTCAGCTGGGTGTTCTTCCCTTCGTAGACCAAGAAGGAATACAGGTACCCTGTGGCTCGTTCACAAAGTTTATAAACCTTCACCCCATAGCGGGCCCTTTTGCTGGGGATAAACTGTTTTATTTTCAGTCGGCCACAAAATTTAACGAGGGACTCATCGACACAAATGTTTTGTTCCGGGGTATATATTTGGGGGAATAATTCAGAAAAATAATTTAGTAAGGGGCGTATTTTGAAAAGCATGTCAAAATTTGGGTGATTTCGGGGAAGGCACTGGGTGTTATCGTTGAAGTGGAGGAACCTCATGATCATGAAGTATCTGGTTCTGGGCATTGTTGCAGAAAAAATTGGCATATGATATATGGGGCGTTTTGACCAAAAGGAATGCTTTTCATTTTTCGGGTTGAGTCCCATGCAAAATGTGAGGCCTAAAAAAAAACTAAACTCCTCCACTGTAAGGTCTCTCCAACAGAAGGGACGGGCATAAGACGATGTTGGATTGTTGGTGATAAATTGTTGGGCATATAAGTTGCACTGGGCCACAATGCTTGATAGCAGTTCCTCAGTAAAAAATAAATCAAAAAAATTAATTGGGGAAAAATTGTCCGTGTTCACCTGGACTCCTGGCTGGGCAGTGAAAGGGGGAATGTTGGCTTCTCCGGAATTTGGAGGAAGCCACAAGGGGTACTGAAGGGCATAGGGAAGGCTGGCATGGGTCCTTGGCCTTTGTTGCAGAGGTACTCTGGTGCTGGTGGATGGCACTTCAGTATTTGTGGATGGCACTTCGGTGCTGGTGGATGGCATGACGGTACTGGTGGATGGCATGACGGTACTGGTGGATGGCATGACTGTGCTGGTGGATGCCACTGCCTCCTCACCAGAGCGCCTTTTTTTGGCGGGCTGACTATCTTCCCTCTCTGAGCCTGTCTCTGATCCACTACTGCAGACTGGCTCATAGTCTACGTCTGAATTAGAATGTGAATCGGAAGAAGAGAGCTCCCCGTTGCTCTCATCAGCCGTGGAAATAATTTGATACGCCTGCTCTAAGGAAAAGAGACGTTTTGACATGGCGACTTCACAGGTGTGTGGCACAGATGTGGGAAGAGATGGGTACTGAGGAGGCAGAGATGGTGGCAGAGATGGGTACTGAGGTGGCGGAACAGATGTACACCGATGAGGCAGCAGATATGCACTGATTGCACAGATGTGCACTGATGAGGCGGCACAGATGGCACTGAGGCGGCACAGATGGCACTGATGAGGCGGCACAAATGGCACTGAGATGGGTACTGATGAGATTGGTACTGATGTGCTCAGATGAGGCGGCACAGATGTGCGATGATCTGTGGCACTGATGAGGTGGCACAGGTGGGCACTGATGAGGTGGCACAGGTGGGCACTGATGAGGTGGTACAGGTGAGCACTGATAAGTACTGAGGCAACAGGTGGATACTGATCACAGGTGGATACGGATCACAGGTGGGCACTGGTGGCACAGGTGGGCACTGGTGGCACAGGTGGGCACTGGTGGCACAGGTGGATAATGGTGGCACAGGTGGATAATGGTGGCACAGGTGGACAATGGTGGCACAGGTGGACACTAGTTGCACAAGTGGTACTGGTGGCACAGGTATCACTGGGCACTGATTGGGCACTGTAAAGTTTTGACACTGATTTGGCACAGTAAAATGCACTAAGATACACTGTAACACTTACAGATTCTCTCTCTCCTCACACGCGCTGTGTGTGTGAGGAGAGAGAGCAGGCAATGAGAGATGATCTCATCTGTTTACATTTGAGATCATCTCCCATTGGCCACACAGATCGCGCTGTAAATAGCCGCTGTGATTGGCTATTTAGCGCGATCTGTGATTGGCTGTGTCCAGGGGACACGGCCAGTACAGAAATTCCCCGCTGCGCGCTCGGGAGCGCGCTCGGGGAACGAGGAAAGAGCAGGGCGCATATATGCGCCCTGTCAGAGATTCAGGGCATCCCGACGGCCGCATATTTTCGTACGGCCGTCGGGAAGTGGTTAAATAATAAAAATAAAAAAATGAAAGATTCCTTTAAATATTGTACCTGCTGGGTGTCTATAGTTTGCCTGTGAAAACGCCTTTGAGAACCCGGGTCTTGCCCGAGGGAACATTTATCAATGGAAAAAAAGTTTTAAAAACGGTAGTTTTTTCAGGAGTCCTGAAAAAACAACTGTTTTTAAAACTTTTTTTCCATTGATACATGTTCTCTCGGGCAAGACCCGGGTTCTCAAAGACGTTTTCACAGGCAAGCTATAGACACCCAGCATTGCAGGTACAATATTTAAAGGAATTTTTCATTTTTTTTTTATTTAAACATTATTAAAATCACTGCTCCTGAAATTAAAAAAATACAATTCCTTTAAATATTGTACCTGCTGGGTGTCTATAGCTTGCCTGTGAAAACGTCTTTGAGAACCCGGATCTTGTCCTGCTCCTGAAAAAACAACCATTTCTTAAACTGTTTTCCATTGATACATGTTCCCTGGGGCAAGACCTGGGTTCTCAAAGACGTTTTCCAACAATAACTTGAATATTGGTCTTTAAAATGAGCGTTTTTGAATTTGAACGTTCGAGTCCCATAGACTTCAATGGGGTTCTAAATGTTCTTGCGAACGATCGGACTGTTCGATGGTTCTGGTGCGAACCGAACGCGGGTATGTTCGGCTCATCCCTACCCACCACCCCCTTATTCCCCCCTTTCCTTAAAAGCTCTACCATCTTCCACATGTCCAACTTTTGCTGCTGTGTTAAGCTGAAACACCCTGCCTGCTCCGGAACCTTCCCTCACACTGTTGTTTGCCCCGCTTTCTCACTTGCAGTAAGATCATCCAGTAGAGGTGTTGGCATCCGCACCCCTACACCTGCATCTCCCTTTTCCCCATCCTGCACTCAGTGGGAGCTGCTCAGGAGATCAGATCTGTGGGAGCCTTTGGGAGACAAGCTGTCACTTGTAAACACAGAAGCCAGATTTCTGTATTTACAAGTGATGGTGGTGAGCAGGGAGCAGAGGGTCTGAGCCAGAGGTGGTGGAACTGAGTTCCACCAAGTTCCAGCTGAAAAAAAGCCCACAGTTTCATACTATAAACTGAAAATCATAGCGGAGAGATACTGTAGCTAACTTGTGACAAAATGGACCTATAGAATGCATGTGTGCTTTTTCTGTTAGTTTTTCATCTGTGTTATTCTATGTTGTATTTAAATAGTACAGATGGTTTATTAGAGTAAAGTTTTAATTGTTTTTTTTTGGTGCTAATCGCTGTTATTGGTCATTTTGTTGTATTATTGTGTCTTGTTCTATTCATTGTTGTGATCTTGTGTCGCCTTTATTGAGTGTGGCTGCATCACAATAATTTCCCTTTGGGATTAGTATTATGAATCTGACTGTATGGCATTGGTTGGAAAAAACATGGATATTGGATTAATGCTAATTTATTAATTACAGTCTAATCGCATTCAGAAGATGTACCAGGCTGCAGAAGTATTTCTCATTCAGATCGTAGAAAATGGATCATATGTTGGAATTGTTTCATTTTCGAGCGCCGCTACACTACTTTCTTCATTAGTTCATGTTACCGAAGATAAGCATCGAGAACAACTTAAAGCACTTCTTCCCCGAACAGCAGGCGGAGGAACAAATATTTGTGCTGGACTAATGAGGGGAATTGAGGTAAGTTATTATTGTAAAATGTGCCTATCTCTAGCAAAGTTTCAAAACATTCAAGCCAGGTTCACATATGTGTGAATTGAATGCGATTTTCACCACATTCAATTCACATGACATGCGAGTGTGACTGGTTCCCAATGGAGCTGGTTCACACATGTCCGGGCTGGCAGTGGTGCAATTCCAAAAGGGTCCTGTGCGTTTTTCGGTCCGGTTCAGGTGCAAATTCAGACAAAAATTCGAACCTGAATCGCGAGTGCCTGAACCGGTGAACAGGAAGGCACCTGACCCCTGGCTGGAAACCGCGGTTGCACATATGTGAACCCGGTCTCAATTCTTATTAAAGGAGAAGTACAGCCCAAAATCTTTCTGCTGTACTTTTCCTATGGATCACAGGAGTGCATTTCGTTCTGCACTCCTGTGACACGTTTTTAGCTGAAAACAGCAGAGAGCGGTGACTGACAGTCACTAGCTCTCCGCTCATGGAGCACTGAGAACTGAGCGATCAGCAGTGTTTGATCGCTCAGTTCTCAGTCTTAGAGCCGACAAATGAACCATCTAAGTAAGTATTATTTCTAAAAAAAAGAAACAAAAAAAAAACCAACACTTATTTTTTAAAAGTCTTGATTGCCTAAAGTGCTGTTATTGATGGCTTGTGTGTTAGCATTCCCAAATCACAGCAAGCATAGTCATTTAAAGTATTGAGCTTGTATGTTCCCTCTTTATGTAGAGTTTTTTTTAATTGGGTATTCAGATTTTCTACCCCAAAATTTTTCTTAGATAGTTGCCATTTGACTAAGGTTACTAGACTGTGAGCTCAGGGGGCATGTACTTTTGGAAATGGTTTTATCCAGTCTGTGAATCGCTCTGTTAAATGTTGGTGCCATAAATTCATTGTAAAATACTTACACGCATACTGATATGCTATGTGCGACCAGCACAAGTGTGATCCCAACACATTAAAGGGGTTGTAAAGGTTCGTCTTTTATTTTCTAAATAGGTTCCTTTAAGCTAGTCCACTGTTAGTTCACTTACCTTTTCCTTCGATTTCCCTTCTAAATGTTTTTTTTTTGTTTGAATTTCTCACTTCCTGTTTCTCCTCAGTAAGCTTTCCACCATCATCCGAGCGGTGGAAAGTCATTTAGAACAGCTTACTGAACACCTTACTGAGGAGAAACAGGAAGTGAGAAATTCAGACAAAAAAAAACAAAGAAAAAAAAAGGTAAGTGAACCAACAATACACTAAAGGAACCTATTTAGAAAATAAAAAAAAGCTTTAAAAAGCTGTTGCTTGGAAAATACTAGCCTGTCTGTTACCAACCCCCTGCTATTCCAAATCTGGTAATTAAGGCAGAACTATACTCACCTCCCTTTTCAGCAGGTTCACGATCTTTGGTCATCTTGATTGGCCTAGTCGGAATGACAAAACTCCCACGTACAGGAGTTCATTCATCCTGACACCGCACAGATGGCAGAACGTTTGTGAGGTGGAAATTAGGAATCCCTTTTTATCAGAAGGGGCATACCATGTCTCCTCTGCATTAAAAAAAAAAAAACTCCTTCTCGCATTTTTTTTAAACAACATTTTTGCTATAAGGCGGAAGTGCTGCCTTATTTTGTCTTTGGTGGTAAATGCCGTAATGAGATTCCAGAGCACCAGCAAACATCATACAGCTACAGTAAATGGTATTTATAATGTATAACAAATGAATCAGATTTCTTGGAAATACAGGAACTTCCATTCCTGATCTGTTTGATCTGTTTTTGAAGGAGCAAGACTCGCAAGCCCCATACACGTGACCGTTTTTCCCGGCAGGAAAACTGCCAGGAGAGCTTTTGACCGGGAAAACAGACGTGTGTCTGCTTCCTCGCAGTTTTCCAGTCAGGAAAACAGCCGGGAATCTCGGCGGGAAAATAGAGAACCTGCTCTCTATTTTCCCGTCGGGATTCCTGGTGTTTTTTTTCCCGCCAGATCTACTAATTACCTATGGGAAATACTGCGAGGCAGTGCCGATGGAGCATACACATGGCCGGGATTCCCGGCAAAAGCTCCATGGCAGTTTTCCTGCCGGGTTCTCGGCTTTCCCCTCGGTTTTCTCGGCAGACTTTTTACCGCAGAGAACACAGAGCGTGTGTACAGGGCTTAACTTTGTATTCACAATGCCACTGGGCTGCTTTCACCAAAGTTTAATCCTGCCTATTGCCAATGACCGATTTTGAGACTGGATGACAGTCAGCATCATCCATTTTCTTTAATAGCAACCTGGTTGTCAGAGACACACCCCCTTCTTGTTATCATGTAGATGACATAAGTTAAGGGTTGTCTGCATGCTAATGAAGATCACCTAGAACAACCCATTCCGTTTATCAGATGCTTGTATATTTTCAGGGCACTGACATTTAAACTACTGGCATGATAGGTAAGCTTACAGTGTGCTCTAAGCTCTCTGCCCAACAGTATAAGCAATTTTAAGTATAGTAAAACCTTGGTTTGAGAGTAATTTGGTTTGAAAGTGTTTTGCAAGACAAGCTACATTTTTAAACAAATTTTGACTTGATATACAAGCGATGTCTTGATATACAAGTAGTGTCATGTCACAACTGAGTATAAAGGAGAAGAGAGGCGCCTCTAATGCCGCGTACACACGATAATTTTTTGTGATGAAAAAAAACGACGTTTTCTGTGAAGTAAAAAAACGACGTTTTTGAAACGTCACTTTCAAAGACGATGTTGCATACACACCATCGTTTTTTTCACAAAAAGCGAGGTTACGTTCACCACTCTTTTCCATTGAAGCTCACTTCATAACTAGCTTCTGGGCATGCGCGGGTTGAAAAACGTCATTTTAAACAACGTTTTTGCTACACACGGTGACTTTTTCTGAAACAAAAAACGACGTTTTGAAAAACGACACAAAAAATTCAAGCATGTTGGAATTTTTTTTTTGGTCGTTTTTTTGAAGACAAAAAACGACGTTTTGCCCACACACGATCAATTTAAATGACGTTTTAAAAAACAACGTTTTTTTTCATCGCAAAAAACGACCGTGTGTACGCGGCATAAGTGTAGCAATATGGTTACATTTAATGAAGGTACAACATTTAGCAATATATTGCTACACTTAGTGGTGCCCCTCTTCTCTGTTATATTCTGTAGCTCCTGCTGGATTTTGCTTCTAATCCTCTTGTGGAGGCTTCCATTTGTGGATGGACATTTTATGATTATACAACCTGGTCACATGGCTATAATCTTTTTATATGGACTATAAACTAGAAAGACCTATTAATAAATGGTTGGGAAATGAATCATTTGAGTTTCCATAATTTCTTATGGGGAAATTTGCTTTGCTATACAAGTGCTTTGGATTACAAGCATGTTTCTGTAACAAAGTATGCTCACAATCCAAGGTTTTTCTGTATTATCACTTTGATAAAACTGTAATTGTGGTATTTTACCTCTGGTATGGTTAGATAACAGAGTCACTTACCCACTCTGATCAAAGCCTCAGGGATGGAAAGGGCAAAAGCTACATTATCACCCCTAAGCTATCGCCCCCAGTCCTGCCTAGAAAAGGGAATACACCTGAGCTCTATGGTGATTCTTGAGTTATTTTGAATCTGTCTAATATTTTGCTTTTATAACATTCAGGTAAATAAAGGAACCAGTGATAAGTCTTCTTATGGTACAGAACTTGTTCTGCTATCAGATGGAGAAGATTCATCTTTCCCTACTGCCTGTTATTCTAACTTAATAAACAGCGGGGCAATAATTCATGTAATAGCTCTTGGACCAGATGCTGCAAAGGCACTTGAAGAAATTACAGTAAAAACTGGCAAGTTTTATTTTCTTCATTAATACTCATTTGTTTTAATGACAAGGTATGATGACTGTCAATGATAACCATAGCACAAAAACATGCATACGGATTAGGCATAAAAAAAACTGACACAAGCGATGTTGATGCATGGACTAAGGGTCCTTTCACACGTGCGGACCGTTTTTTAGGTCCGTTTTTTTCATCAGTTGATCAGTTTTTTCGTCCGTTTTTTATCAGTTTTTCGTCCGTTTTTCATCCGTTTTCATCCGTTTTTCATCCGTTTTTCATCAGTTTTTCCATCCGTTTTTTTTTTTTTAGAACTTTTTTTTTATTACATATTTTGATGAAAAACGGATGTTAGCGGATCGGATGTTAAACGGATCGTCCGCTAACATCCGTTTTTCATCCGTTCCGTTTTTTCGACGGAAGAAAAATAGGGTTTTCTTCCGTTCAAAAAAACGGAGCTTAACGGAGACGGATGCAAACGGACGTTAGCGGATGCTCATCCGCTAACGTCCGCTATCCCATAGGGATGCATTGCGGTCCGTTTTTCATCCGTAAAAAAACGGACGAACGGTCCGCACGTGTGAAAGGGCCCTAATGCTGGTTCTTCAGCATGAACGTGCAACACAAACTGTTTGTTAGACTGGCTTCTGTTGAACAGACAGCTGTACACGCAAACTGAAAGATTTTCGAACCACGTTTACCGGGCTGAAAGCTTCCCTCGATGAGCACCCAAAAGTAGCTCAAACCATAGATACAGTAAACAGAAAAGAACCAGGCCAAAACTGGTTAAAAGAGTCAATAGCCTCATACACACAATCGGACTTCAAACTAACTTTTCCATGGATTTTTGTTCGAAGGGCGTTGGCCGTAAACTTGGTATGCATACACATGCAGGACTTTTTCAGCCAACAAACATGAGCGTAGTGACGTAATTGACGTACTACATGTTTTTCTGCTTTTTAGTGCCACCCTTTGGGCAACTTCTGCTATTGCTGATTGATCTTTTGCATTGATTCTGAGCATGCGTGTTTGTACTTTGGACTTAAGTCCAATGGATTTCTGTACACACCATCGGACTTTTGTTGCCAAAAAGTTTGTCTGTTTGCAGAACGAAAATTTGTCAGATGAAAACCGAAAAAGTGTGTTCGATGGAGTGTACACACGGTCGGATTTTTCAAAAAACCTGCTCATTTTGAAGTTTGTTTTCAAAAAGTTTGATCATGTGTATGGGCCTTAAGATCATTTTATTTTTTTTAAAACAGCCAACACATTTCAGGAACACCACGCCCCCCCCCCCCCCTCAACAGTGATCAACACAGGATAAAACTTTGATGGACTTTGATCTATATAAGAACCAGTATTAAACTCTCTACATGGAGTAATAACTTGACAGCAATTGTTAATCAACAAAGGAGCCATCCAAGTATCCTATGTTGAGCCCTGATGAAGGGAGTGGCATTGTCCATGAAGCATGTTGGTTGTGTTTATATGACCTTTTCACCAACAATTAAAGTGCAAGTAAACTTACATTGATTATTTGTACCTATTAAGCCTATAGATACTTAAGCTTGTAGGTACTGTAAATACCTCTAAAATGTGCACCGTTCAGGAGATATTTATTGTATATGCAGCCGTTGACATCAACGCAAGTGCTCTGAATGAAACGGTCACCCGTGCCATTTCTTCAGAGCCCTGTGTCACGACCGGCGGCTCCTGCATGCATGCTCGGAAGTGACATCATGCGGCTTCGGCCAGCCGGAGTCCGTGGACCCAGAAGGAAGACAGGTGAAGATGAGCGCAGCTTCCAGCGGTGACAATGAGGGCTTTGTTTGCAGATAAGGTTTACAAAATTTGCTAGTATGCGATGCATACCAGCACATTATGCCTCTACTTTGCAGGTAAAAAAAAAAACACAAAAAAAGCATCAGTTTACTTCCTCTTTAAAATGATCTTGACAATTTTTTTAGTAGTAATCTTGAACTCTTTCAATAGTTGTTTTATTTGGCGCTTCTTTCTGTGTTTTAAATAAGAATGAGACAGACAGTTTGGAGCTTAAATCCCAAATTGTTTCAGTCAGTGCTTGCTCCTATACAATTACTCTGATTTGTAACTTGTTAATCCAGCACAAAATACTTGAATCACCTAATACTGACAGGAACTAAAAATTGTTGCAGAAATGTGAAAAAAAAACAGTACAGAAATAATCATAGTATGCTACATACATTTATTGTTAAAATATAGTTAAAATCCATATTTATTGCAAGCAGCAATTTGTAGATACGGTACTCTACATGTGTCCAACACAAGGCCTGGGGGCTAAATCTGGTTCACCGGGCCATTTCATGTGGCTCTTACACCTCTTACACTCCTCTTGTCTCCTTCTATGTCTCAGCAGACGGCAGCAGAGAGGAGATCGGAACTCTGCCAGATCCTGCGCTTTTTGTGCAGCGGCGGAGAGGCTCATCTCTGCTCCCGTCTCAGTAGCCAACAGCACAGAGGACAAAACTCCTCCTAAAGATGCTGTGCAACTGCAGCATCTCTGTTATATGCCTCCCCTGGTCCAGCAGATTCTGGACCAATCATGTGCAAGCTAAAATGCTGTTTTTTTATTTTCCGTGCATGCCCCCCTCGGATCTACAACGACTGCACTTCCAAGTGCACTTTCAGTGCAATTTAAAGTGCACTTTGCACTTGTAGTGCAAAAGTGGATTAGCCTTTCGTAAATAACCCCCCGCAGTGTACATTACACTCAGTCAGACTCTGCAATCTCACTTATGTCAACTATGCATTGTACATTCTGTGTAGATCTACCAGCAAATAGGTGGTGCAAGGATCTGATTGATGAAAGATACATTTAACTGGCTGTTTAGAGAGACCCTCATGATTTTTAAACCTAATAAAAAAAGGCATAGAATTTTTTTTTTTGGTAATAGAAGACATCTTGCTTTGTCTGCTCTTAGGCAGGACCTTTAGGCCCCTTTCACATTGAGGCGTTTTTCATGCGGTACAGCGCTAAAAATAGCGCTGCTATACCGCATGAAAAATCATGCCCTGTAGTGTTCAATGTGAAAGCCCGAAGGCTTTCACACTGAAGCGGTGCGCTAGCAGGAACGCTCCAAAAGTCCTGCTAGCCGCATCTTTACCGCGGTATAGGAGCGGTGTGTTCACCGCTCCTATAGCGCGCCTTCCCATTGGAATCAATGGGAAACCGCGGTAATAGCGCGGTAATACCGCCCGCAACGCGGGCGGTATTAACCCTTTTTCGGCCGCTAGCGGGGGTTAAAACCTCACCGCTAGCGCCCGAATATCGCGGTAAACACGACGGTATAGCGGCGCTACAAATAGCGCGGCTATACCGTCACCGCGGCTCCACGCCTCAATGTGAAAGGGGCCTTAGGCTGGGTTCACACTTGTGCGGTGAGAATTTCAGCTCTTTTATCTCTGCAGATAGATAAGGGAAGTGTTCAGCAGATTAGCTCTGTTTTTGCTGCGAATTTGGAGACCTGGGAGAAGTTCTGAGTGAGAGGAGAGTGGGGGAGAAATGTATTGAGCTGAATGAGAGAAATTCCTGAAAAGAACTAAACACATCTGCGAATCAGCTGCGTACCCATAAAAGATAATGGGACTGAATTTGCACCTGAGCCGCACCGCAAGGCCTCCACAACGCATACGGATTTCCGGCAATGCGCAGTGCGAATGCATCGCACATATGTGAACCAGCCTCATTGAAAACAATGTATTTAGAAATGTTCTGCGTTTTGGATGCGGTTGAAACCGCAACCAATTCGCATAGGTGTGAACCCGGCCTTACTAAAAGTAAAATTCTGTGTAGAGATTCCGTTTATATTATTCTCCAAAGCAAATCAAATGTCCAGCAAAAATTACAATATCACTTGGAACAAATGATATAATCCTTTGCACAAATATAGTGAACATTTTGGTTGTTTAGCCTGGCTCACTGGGGCTATTATGTATTTTTGTGATGTGCTTATATATCATTTTTTTTTAGGTGGGTTAAACTTTTATGCCTCAGATAGTGTTGATGCCAATGGTCTGATTGATGCATTCAGTGCCATGACGTCTGGAAGTGGATACGAAGTTGATCAAACTATTCAGGTGATGCATTATTTTGTTACGCTGATATCACATGGCGTCTTTTAGTGTCTGGAATTTGAAAAATTGCAGCATGCTAATTCCATATGGAACTGATGGTGGCTACAATGTCTTACTATGAAAGTAAAAGGGACATCTCTAATACTGGCAGATTGAAAATGTTACTACTGTACTGATGTGCATAGACTTTATAAGTTATGTGCGTAAGACAAGTTATTGAATGAAAATGTATGAATACTTTCCTCATGCTGTGCTGAAGGATACAACACCAAATAATGAGTCATGAATGGAAATTGTTTCCAGTCATGCACATAACATGCATTATAATTTATTTTCTGTATGCATTTTTAACAGAATATGTAACTGGTGAAATGGTTAGGAATTTTTTAATAGGGACACTTTCTTGCCTGTAGGTGGAGTCTTATTATAGTTAGGGGGCAGTACGTGGTGGAAAAAGGGCGCGGTTTAAGCAACATATTGGGCATGGCTTAAAAGGGAGAAGGAGAGGGATGATGTTAGCGATTCAATCATCCCGACACTATGGTTGTTATGGTGTCAGGATGATTGAAGTGCATTATTTCTATTATTACATTGCAATATAAAATTAAATCATTCAACTCACCACAATGCAGAATCAGTGGAAGCCCTGAGCGTGCCGCCTGCCATCAAGTTCCCCCAGAAGAGTCCTTCCTTACATCAGGTGCCCCCATCAGAGTCCGTTCTTACATCAGGTGCCCCCATCAGAGTCCGTTCTTGCATCAGATGCCCCCATCAGAGTCCGTTCTTGCATCAGATGCCCCCATCAGAGTCTGTCCTTACATCAGATGCCCCCATCAGAGTCCGTTCTTACATCAGGTGCCCCCATCAGAGTCCGTCCTTACATCAGGTGCCCCCATCAGAGTCCGTCCTTACATCAGGTGCCCCCATTAGAGTCCGTCCTTACATCAGGTGCCCCCATCAGTGTCCGTTCTTAGATCAGGTGCCCCCATCAGAGTCCGTCCTTACATCAGGTGCCCCCATCAGAGTCCGTCCTTACATCAGGTGCCCCCATCAGAGTCCGTCCTTACATCAGGTGTCCCTATCAGAGTCCGTCCTTACATCAGCTGTCCCATCAGAGTCTGTCCTTACATCAGGTGCCCCCCTCAGAGTCTGTCCTTACATCAGATGCCCCCCTCAGAGTCCGTCCTTACATCAGGTGCCCCCCTCAGAGTCTGTCCTTGCATCAGATGCCCCCATCAGAGTCCGTCCTTACATCAGGTGCCCCCATCAGTGTTCGTCCTTACATCAGATGCCCCCATCAGTGTTCGTCCTTACATCAGGTGCCCCCATCAGAGTCCGTCCTTACATCAGGTGCCCCATCAGAGTCCGTCCTTACATCAGGTGCCCCATCAGAGTCCGTCCTTACATCAGATGCCCCTATCAGAGTCAGTATGCTGTTTTTTTTTTGGTTTACATACCGTAATATAGGTATTCCCCCCAGATTCCGGGTAGTGAATTCTACGGTACTGGGCATTCCTATTCGGAGTCTAAGTGATTGATGTATGACAAAAGCTTCCCACCCGGCGCATTATGCTCGTCACCAGTTTCTGAAAAAAGCCGAATGTCGGTGCGCAGGTGCCGTATAGCGCCGACTCGCAGTTCGGCTTATTTCGAAAATTGGTGAAGCGCATTATGCGCCGGGGGAAGCTTTTGTCATACATCAATCACTTAGTCTCCGAATAGGAACGCCCAGTCCCGCGGGATTCACTACCCAGAAGCCGGGGGGGGGGGAACACCTATACTACGGTATGTAAACCAAAAAAAAACAGCATACTGTACATGTCAGCAGTATGCTGGATTGAATGGGATATACTTGTTTTAGGGTGAACCTCCGCTTTAAGTAATTGGGCACTCCACTAAACATTTAACGCCAATGTAATGGAAGATTTGGGTTCATTCCAACCATGGTTTTGTGAAGTTTGAAAATTGCACCTGAGGTCATCTGAGTCAAAAGAGCCAATCATTTGAAGAAATAAATAACCCAACCCCCTTCCCACTAAAGGGTGGGCTACAGCAAAGCCATATTGTCAGTGTGTTTGAGCTATTAGGCCTCGTACACACGACCGTTTTCCGAAAATGGTCGTGTGTATGTTTTTTGTCGAGAAAACTCATGTGGATCTCGACAAGAAAAAAAGAGACAAGTTCTCTTATTTTCTCGTCGGGAGTCTCAATTTCCTTGTCGTGTTTCTCGTTGGGCTGGTTTACAATGAGAAACACGTTCGTGTGTATGCTTAGAAACCCGCGCATGCTCAGAATAAAGTATGAGACGGGAGCGCACCTTCGGTAAAAGAACCGTTCGTAATGGAGATAGCACATTTGTCACGCTGTAACAGACTGAAAATCGTGAATCGTCTATTACCAACTTTTACCTAACGCGCAGTAACATGAGATTAGCAAAAGCAGCCCCAAGGGTTGTGCCAGTGGAATCGTACTTCCCCTTTATAGTGCCTTCGTACGTGTTGTATGGCACCACGTTTGAGAACAACGAGATTTTGTCTTGAAAGTGTGTACGCAAAGAAAGCTTGACAAGATTCTCGACAAGCCTAACAAGGAACTTGTCGAGGAAAACAATGTTTCTTTTACGACGAGATTCTCGGTCGTGTGTACGAGGCCTTAGGAAGAGATGGCAATTGTGCATAGGGAGAGACACTGCTTTAATATTATTATTTTTTTCCAGTCCACTATGGCAGTGCCGGACCTCCCCAGTCTTTTGTTTGACAATAGTTTACTTATTAGCCCTACAAATGGGCACAACTGAATAATATGATTTGTCACCCCATAGACTTCAATTGGGTTTGCCCCAAAATTACCAACCTTTGAACCTCAAGCAAGATTTACCAACCTTTGAACTGTCCACAAATCGAACCTAGACAGATTTACTCATCCCTAGTAATGTGTTTTTCAGCTCTAACCTTGAATCAAACTTCAGTAAAGCACATCTGACTTTTTCCTTAAAATGTTACTAAGCATGCTTGTTCTGCTCACTGTTGATCCTAAGGGGTTAATCCTCTGCACTGTGTAAAAAGGCTGTTTGATCCTCTCTTCTCTGATCCTCCCCTCCTTCCACTGTGCCCTAATAATTTCCTGATAAGATAGTCTATGGAGTCAGGCTGCACATGCTCAGGTTGGTGTATATTGCTAGAGAGGTTTTTTTTTCTTGGGAGAGTGCATGTGATCAGCACAGGGCCAATCAGCACTGTCCAGACAGAGGGTTAGAGGTATTGCAGTCTCATAGGACAGTCAGAAAACTCCTCCTACAAGCTTTAACCAGTACTTAGCTGGACACTGAAAGACGTTACAAGACTGCTGTAACTAATGATGAGAAAAGGTGTTTAGCCTTTTATATTTACTAAAATAATTGCATTTCCATGTTCTGTGTACTGATATAGTGAATGCAGTCCTGGGTCTGGTGACACTTTAATTCCTACGTATGCATATGCCATACCTGTGGGAAACCTGTGGAGGCTGGAAATCACTGGATTAGTTAGCATTACTACAGTGTTTGCCGCTGTCTTTTGGGTCCAGTGCCGAGAAGCTGTCCTGCTGCATAGTAACTATAGGGGGTCACCTGTTCAGCAGAACGCCATTCACAGATTGCTTTGCATTTTTCTCAATGAATGCAAGATGTTCTCTCATTGGACAAGGTGGAGAGGCAGAATGGTGATGTCAAAAACTCTACCCAGTCCAGTAAGAGAACTCATGCATGCATTCATTGAAAAATACACAAGGAATTCTGTGAATGGAAACCGCATCTGATTGAGCGACTTTATTAAGCTGAAGACAGGATTTAAAAATTGGATTGGAAAATGTGTTACTAACTATATATTCTAATGATCTCTTTTGCATAGCTGGAGAGCACTGGGTCGTCACTCCCACGATCAGACTGTCTAAAGGGCACCGTTTTTATTGACAAAACAGTGGGAAATGAAACCTTTTTCTTGGTAACCTATCAGACTGCAGTGCCCAGTATTGACTTGGAGAATCCAAAGGGAGTATTATACACTGGAAAGGACTTCAAACATGACACTGCCACTAAATCTTCCAGGCTTCAGATTCCAGGATCTGCGGAGGTAAGTCATCTGTTTATTCTTCAAAAATATATTATTCGTGGACAAGAAATCATCAAAACCAAGCACCTCGTCCTATATAGTACAAAGTAAATAAAGGAAGGAAGGGTACCTGAGGACCCCAGGGACTATTAAAATGGTGCTAGTAGAAATATAATAGACAATAAGGATTAGCTCCGCTTTCGGTTCGAATGTATGTTCGACTCGAACATTGTCTGTTCGTACGTTCGACAAATTTCGAACAAAATAGGTAGTTCGCGCCAAATTCGAGTGACGCGCAACGGCCCATAATTCACTGCGGCATTGCGCGCTGATGGTTGGCCAAACATGCACTATGACCCTGCATGCTTGGCCAATCACAGCGCACAAAAAACGGAGAGCCATAATTGGCCAAAGCCAGGGTGGCTTTGGCCAATTATGGCTCAGGGCTTTAGCACACGCCCCACACTATATAAGGCCGCCTGCTAGACAGCCTTGTGTAGTGTGTTCCAGCGCTGAACAGAGATCAGTCAGAGAGACAGAGAGATAGTATTTTTATATAGCTAGATATTGCAGGCAGGCTAGTCAGTTTAGTTAAATTTACAGTGTGTAGAGAATATATACATCCCTAGGAGTTGTACATATATTTATACACTGTATAGCTTAGCTAGATCAGTTCTTCCTATATTTACTGACAGGCAGGTGATTGTGCTATTTAACCACTTGCCTACTGTGCACCTACACCCCCTTCCTGCCCAGACGAAATTTAAGCTTCCGGCACTGCATCGCTTTAACTGACAATTGCGCGGTCCTGCGACATGGCTCCCAAACAAAATTGGCGTCCTTTTTTTCCCACAAATAGAGCTTTCTTTTGGTGGTATTTGATCACCTCTGCGGTTTTTATTTTTTGCGCTATAAACAAAAATAGAGCGTCAATTTTGAAAAAAAAATCAATATTTTTTACTTTTTGCTATAAAAAATATCCCCCAAAATATATAAAAAAAATATTGTTTTCCTCAGTTTAGGCCGATACGTATTCTTCTACATATTTTTGGTAAAAAAAAATGCAATAAGCGTTTATCGATTGGTTTGCGCAAAATTTATAGTGTTTACAAAATAGGGGATAGTTTATGGCATTTTTATTATTATTTTTTTTTACTATTAATGGCGGCGATCTGCAATTTTTTTATTGGGACTGCGACGTTATGGCGGACACTTCGGACACTTTTGTGACATTTTTGGGACCATTTACATTTATACAGTGAACAATGCTATAAATATGCATTGATTACTGTATAAATGTGACTGGCAGTGAAGGGGTTAACCACTAGGGGGCGGGGAATGGGTTAAATGTGTGTCCTATGAGTGTTCTAACTGTAGGGGGAGGGGGGGTGACTGGGGGAGGTGACCGATTGTGTCCCTATGTACAAGGGACACGGCATCGGTCTCCTCTCCCTGACAGGACGTGGAGCTCTGTGTTTACACACAGAGCTCCACGTCCCCGCTCAGTTACTGAGCAATCGCGTGTGCCCGGCGCAGATCGTTGCCGCCGGGCACTCGCACAGGATCCCAGCAGATCGGCTTTAAAACAACATGACGTCATATGACGTCCTGTCAGAACAATGGAATCCTCCGCCCGCCGTGATTTGACGGTGGGCGGTGGACAAGTGGTTAAAGACGTTATCACAGGTATAGACACCCAGCAGGTACAATATTAAAAAGGAATTTTTCTTTTTTTTTTCATTTAAACATTATTAAAATCACTGCTCCTGGAGCAGTGATTTTAATGATGCTTAAATAATAATAATAAAAAAAAAAAAAAAAATGAAAAATTCCTTTAAATATTGTACCTGCTGGGTGTCTATAGTTTGCCTGTGAAAACGTCTTTGAGAACCCGGGTCTTGCCCGAGGGAACATGTATCAATGGAAAAAAACTTTTAAAAACGGTTGTTTTTTCAGGAGTCCTGCTCCTGAAAAAACTACAGTTTTTTTAACTTTTTTCCATTGATACATGTTCCCTGGGACAAGACCCGAGTTCTCAAAGACGTTATACGACAATGACTTGCATATTAGGCTTTAAAATTTGCACTTTTGAATTCGAACGTTCGAGTCCCATAGACTTCAATGGGGTTCTAAATGTTCGCGCAAACGATCGGTCCGTTCAACGGTTCTGGTGCGAACCGAACGCGGGGGGTGTTCGGCTCATCCCTAATAGACAACAAGGAAATGTAGAAAAATAGAAAATTATTTTAAACAAATAATAAATATATCTAAAAAAACATCAATTAAGATGAAAAGAGTAAATGATCTCCAGAAGTATACAAGGAAGACCAGTTTTAGCATTGACTTTTGTACTTGCTCAACATGTTTCGCTCTACGAAGAGCTTCCTCAGGAGCTTTTGGACAGGCAATGCTAGACATCAAAGAAAACAAAATAGTTGAATTATATGTAGGTGCATTGCATAACAATACAAATGCAGAAAATGACTGCAAAATAATATGTTGAGTTAGATAGATACATGATTTAGGTTAATACAAAGGATGTTGTTCAACAAATACACAAAGATCGGCGCTAGCCAAAACGTACCACAAGTAAATGAAAAAAAGATTTTTTAATAAAGAAACACGGCACACAGACAGCTGATGAATGGTGGAAACCAAAATTCCAAAGGGGTACCAACAGACTAGATCAGGGCCATAGTGTATCAAAAAGCCTAGAATACAAATAAAATGTATATACCTAAATAATTAAATTCGGCATGTGAGGCCAATATTAAAAAAAACAAGTAAAAAAAACCAAATAATTTAAATGATTTCATAAATACCTGGTTATATCATATAGTTCACTAGAACCAAAAGAGTTGGCCAAAAGAAATAATCTTTAGCTAAAAAAGCTGCGAAATGTTGCCCAGAACACTTGTTCACATGCGCCTAAACCACAGTGATGGAAGGGGGGAGTATATCAAGCTGATATCCAATAGAAAAGAGAAAAATAAATATTTTCCCCAATGAGATTATGAAGATCAATTAGCATTTAACTAGTCAAACAGGAGTAGATAAAGAAATGTCCCCAATAAATAGATTACCTGCAGTTTTGTCAGACGGAGAAAATTATCCGTTGGACCATGAACAGAGGAGCCAGCTGGTGGCTTAGATGTGTCCGGTGGTGTTTGCACGGTTCGCGGCAACAATCGCTGCGCTTTTTATACACCATCGCGGCAGCGGCAGACCTAAAGAAACAACATAAGCAAAAAAAATATAATAAATAAAGGATAAATGGATACATTGTTTATCCGCATTGGTCCCTCCAGGCTTAAATTAAGCATTCAGCTTCAAACCTTTGTTATAACCTTTACATAACACTATCTCAGTATCCATCATTATTTTTATCCTTTATTTATTATATATTTTTTTGCTTAGGTTGTTTCTTTTTACCCATTCTCAATTCCCTTCACTATGTTTAATATTTATTGATGTTACTCTGTTTAGATTTAACATATGTAAATTGTATCAACGTGTGCTTTATTTTGTTAATTTGTACCCATTGATCAATGTAACAAAATTTGTTGTTCATTGGTGCACAAACTTGGCAGTGGCATCCAGGGCACTGTGCATTACAGGCCATCCCTCAGACCTGCCTGCGACCACCCTCCAGAGCACTCTGCAGCATTACAGGTCTCCTCAGACCACCCTCCAGAGCACTCTGCAGCATTACAGGCCTCCTCAGACCACCATCCAGAGCACTGTGCAGCTTTACAGGCCTCCTCAGACCACTGTCCAGAGCACTGTGCAGCGTCACTGGCCTTCTCACATACCTCCCAACATTTTGAGATGGGATCGAGGGACACCTATCAGCAGAAGTATGCAGGCATAGGACACACCCCCCTGTCACACCCCCTTAAAGGAGAATTGTAAAAAAAAATATTGGAATTTACAAATGTAACAATTTAAAAATCATTTGAAAGGTTTAGCGCTGGAAAACACTTTTTCATAGATTAAAAGTGCATTTTATATACATCTATAAAGATCAGACAAAAGTGAGGGAGGAATGAGGGACAGAGGGACATTGCTCCAAATCAGGGACAGTCCTTAGAAATCAGGGACAGTTGGGAGCAATGCTTCTCAGACCACCGTCCAGAGTGGCAAAATCTGAATTAGTAAGTTTGTTCAAACCTTAATACCATAAATAATGACATGATATTAGATTATTTTACTCCAGGAGTGTACAATGAGTTTCAAAATTCTAGAGAAATGCTTAAATAATGCATTATTTAACTAAACACATTTGATTATAGTCAACTAAAATTAATTTAGTAGACTAAAATGTACTGGAGATTTTAGTCGACTAAAATGTACTGGAGATTTGGTCGACTAAATACGACTAAAACTAAAACAATCGCAGAAGCCTAAAATAGGACTAAAACTAAAATGCTATTTTAGTCATAAGACTAAAACTAAATTCGGAATTTGCTGCCAAAATTGGTTCTTTCAGATTAAAACTTTGTCTCTGTGCAGGAGCTTCCTGTAATGAAGACCAGTCATTGCTTCCCTCTCTCTTTGTGCAGGATGACTGGGTTTGTATCTGCCCTCTCCCCTAGTTTTCTACATTCACCCTGTATTGGGCGTGTCTACTGGGTCCCTCTCACCTCCCTGCTCTCTGCACAGACTATTATGCAGCCCAGGGATTGTGTCACTACTGTTTGTACAAGGTAAAACTGGGTCTTTGGTGCACACACAGGAGATTTATCACCTTTTTGGTGATTTGTGGAATGTATTTAAATGAAATATTGTATATCCTGCCCACAGCTCAGCTTTAGAAGGACAAAGGGGGCTCAGAGTAGAGTAAAGCTGAGTGCACACCCTCAGTTTATTTTCATTCAACCATCGGATTGAATAAAAAAAAAACCCTGACAGATCACTGCATCAATACAAATGATGTTGATGCAGTTATTTCTCTTGCTGTGTCTTTGTTTTCTGCTAGGGTGGATCCTCCCCCCTCGTCAGAATACATTGATCAGTGCTTGCAACCATTGGCTGCAAGAGCTGATTGAATGCTGGTTTATCAGCCTGTCCCTTCGGCAAAGTGACACTATATTCGCAGATCCCTGAGGTATCAACAACAATACTATAGCTTTAGTGAAAGCTAGACTGCAATGTCAAGTAGACCTGTGTGAGCACACAGCAAGGGGGTCTCCTTCAAAAAAACATATACATTGAAACGCCCTCTTGCCAAACCTCACCTATCTCTTACCTCTCTACAATACAATATAAAGTAGTAGAACTCATTAAAGTAGTAGAACTGATTACTCGACCAGCGAGCAATGCAACCAATATAGTGAATATACAACTCTAAACAGATAGTCTTTGAGTATTATAGCTATAGCTAATAAGGATGGTCTGGTGTTCCAGACCAAACTTCAATACAGTTCCCTAAAAACAGTTTTTGCACTTGTTTGTTGGCATGCATTGGCGCACAAAGAACAACTTGGAATCCAAAAGGGTATTAGTAAACTGTTAAAAGTTTCCTGGATAGGTAAACCACAAAGATGGATATCAGTCATCCGCCCTTCTGCAAGACAATCAGTACTTTCAGGCAAGTGCCCATCTCACCCAACCGGTGCAGGCCTTGTCCCTCTATGGCACACCGTCTGGTCGCTCAGCAGTCTCCGGGCCTCGGACAAGTCGCAGGGTTACTGGGATCTTGTCTGATGACTCTGGCAGAAGCTCCGTCCCTCCGTCTCAAGTGCCGCTCCACCCGGGCGCAAGTAGGCCTCAGCTGTGGCCTACTTCCCATGAACACACCCTAGACAGTGTCCTCCTGGGTTGAAGAGGCAGTCCTGAGAGAGTGCGCCAAACACGTCCTCTCCCTTAAATTACCTCCCTCTGCAGGCGGTGCAAAGCATCTTGGGGTTTCACAGCTGCTCTCTGAGTAATGCAGTCCCTTACAGGCCGGAACAAATGGAGTCTCTTCTCCTTCTGAACTCAATCCCCCAACATTCACTGCGGTACCAGAACAAAGTGTAAACAGATGGCTATAACCCAACTTGGCCACCGGAGGGAGCTGAGATCTTTCACGATCAGCAATAGTAGTCTTTTGTATCACATCAGAAGGGCGAAACCCCGCTCCAATAATTGTGACTACTATGATCACTGCTCGATCCAGGAGTGACCACTAGCCATATTTTCTCAAGTATATGAGATAGCTGACTCCCTATGGGGTTGATTTACTAAAGGCAATAGGCTGTTCACTTTGCAAGAAAATGTTCACTTATTTTTGTGAATGTGGTTAAAATTTACATTGCAAATGTAGCACTACCCCTGAAGGAGCTGCTGGTTTTCAAATACCATAATATAGGTATCCCCCCCCCCCTGGATTCCGGGTAGTGAATCCCGCGGGACTGGGCGTTCCTAATCAGAGACTAATGCCGCGTACACACGATCACTTTTTGTGATGTAAAAAACGTTGTTTTATCTCATGAAACAAAACAACGTTTTTCAAACTTCATTTTAAAAAACGATGTTGCATACACACCATAGTTTTCTGAAAATGCTCTTGCAAAGCGCGGTTACGTAAGACACTTTCGACGGCACTCTGTTCCATTGAAGCTCCCGTCTCATAACTTGCTTCTGGGCATGCGCGGGTTTAAAAACGTCATTTTCAACGTCGTTTTGCCCACACACCATCACTTTTTATGACACAAAAAACGACGTTTTGAAAAACGACACAAAAAATTCAAGCATGTTGGACGACGATTTGCCCACACACGATCAATTTAAATGACGTTTTAAAAAACGTAGTTTTTTTTCATCGCAAAAAACGACCGTGTGTACGCGGCATAAGTGATTAATGTATGACAAAAGCTTCCCCCCCCAACGCATAATGCGCGTCACCAGTTTCCGAAAAAAGCCGAACGTCGGTGCGCAGGCGCCGTATAGCGCCGACTCACAGTTCGGCTTCTTTCGAAAACTGGTGACGTGCATTATGTGCCCGGGGGAAGCTTTTGTCAGGCGGCGTACACACGACCGAGGTTCTCGCTGAAAACCAGCGAGAACCTCGCTGGAAGCTGCATTCCAGCGAGGACCTCGGCCGTGTGTACGCTCTCGGCGAGCTTCCCGTCGGGAAGCCCGTCGAGCAGAAATAGAGAGCACGCTCTCTATTTGCTCGACGGCCCGCCTGGATGAATGGCTGGTTGCCATTCCCGACGGGCGGGTCGCCGATTTCGACGGCCAGCAGAGAACCTCGACGGGCGGAACGATGTGTTCTGCCCGTCGAGGTTCTCTGCCGTGTGTACACGGCCTCATACATCTGAATTGGAACGCCCAGTCCAGCGGGATTCACTACCCAGAAGCCGGGGGGAATACCTATACTACGGTATATAAACCAAAAAAAAACAGCATACATGCCGGCAGTATGCTGGATTGAATGGGATATACTTGTTTTGTGGTGATCCTCCGCTTTACGTAATTGGGCACTCCACTAAACATTTAACTCCAATGTAATGGAAGATTTGGGTTCATTACTACCATGGTTTTGTGAAGTTTGAAAATTGCAAACTTTTGGCTGAAATGTTTCCAGGATTGCCGCCAGAAATACACAACCCATAATGCAGTGCATGATGACCTTTACCCCAGGTCATCTGAGTCAAAAGAGCCAATAATTTAGAGAAATAAATAACCCAACCCCCTTCCCACTAAAGGGTGGGCTACAGCAAAGCCATATTGTCAGTGTGTTTGAGCTATTAGGCCTCGTACACACAACGGTTTTTCCTCGACAAAATCCATCAAGAAACTTGGTTGCAGAGCTTTTTTGCCAAGGAAAACGGTCGTGTGTAGTGTTGCTCACGAATATTCGCATTGCGAATATTCGCTATGAATATTGCATATTCGAGTATTCGCGAATAACTCAAATATCGTGGCGAATATTTGCTATTTTGAATATTCGTATTTTTCAAATTTCGCAATCAATTTCGCAATCAATTTCGCATTCGCATTAGCGAAATTTCGCATTTTTTTTTTTTTTATAAAATATAGCGAATATTCGTAACTTTTATTTTATTTATAAAAAAAAAATATATAATATTTTCGCTTTCGCATATGCAAAATTTTGCAATTTTTTTTTTTATAAAATATAGCGAATATTCGTTAATATCGAATATTCGTGATATTTTATAAAAAATATTAAATAGCGAAATTTCGCATTGGCGAAATTTCGCAAATTTTTATTTTTTTTTATAAAATATCACGAATATTCGATATTAACAAATATTCACGAATATTCTTCTAAATATTCGCGAAATATCGCGAAATCGAATATGGCGTATTCCGCTCATCACTAGTCGTGTGTATGTTTTTTGTCGAGAAAAATGTTGTGGATCTCAACGAGAAAAAAATAGAACAAGTTCTCTTTTTTCTCGTCGGGAGTCTCAATTTTCTCGGAGGGGAAACACGTTCGTGTGTATGCTTAGAAACCCGCACATGCTCAGAATAAAGTATGAGATGGGAGCGCACCTTCGGTAAAAGTAGCGTTCGTAATGGAAATAGCACATTCGTCACGCTGTAACAGACTGAAAAGCACGAATCGTCTCTTACCAAATTTTTACTTAACGCGCAGTAACATGAGATTAGCAAAAGCAGCCCCAAGGGTTGTGCCAGTGGAATCAAACTTCCCCTTTATAGTGCCTTCGTACGTGTTGTACGTCACCACGTTTGAGAACGATGAGATTTTGTCTTGACAGTGTGTACACAAAGAAAGCTTGACAAGATTCTCGACAAACCTGACAATGAACTCGTCGAGGAAAACAATGTTTCTTTTACGACGAGATTCTCGGTCGTGTGTACGAGGCCTTAGGAAGAGATGGCAATACTGCATAGGGAGAGACACTGCTTTAATTTTTTTTTTTTCAAGTCCACTATGGCAGTGCCGGACTTCCCAAGTCTTTTGTTTGACAATAGTTTACTTATTAGCCCTACAAATGGGCACAACTGAATAATATGATTTGCCACCCCATAGACTTCAATTGGGTTTGCCCCAAAATTACCAACCTTTCAACCTCAAGAAAGATTTACCAACCTTTGAATTGTCCACAAATCGAACCTAGACAGATTTACTCATCCCTAGAAATGTGTTTTTCAGCTCTATCCTTGAATCAAACTTCAGTAAAGCACATCTGACTTGTTCCTTAAAGTGTTACTAAGCATGCTTGTTCTACTCACTGTTGATCCTAAGTGGTTTATCCTCTGCATTGTGTAAAAAGGCTGTTTGATCCTCTCTTCTCTGATCCTCCCCTCCTTCCACTGTGCCCTAATAATTTCCTGCTAAGATAGTCTATGGAGTCAGGCTGCACATGCTCAGGTTGGTGTATATTGCTAGAGAGGTTTTTTTTTTTCTTGGAAGAGTGCATGTGATCAGCACAGGGCCAATCAGCACTGTCCAGACAGAGGGTTAGAGGTATTGCAGTCTCATAGGACAGTCAGAAAACTTCTCCTACAAGCTTTAACCAGTACTTAGCTGGACACTGATAGACGTTACAAGACTGCTATAACTGATAATGAGAAAAGGTGTTTAGCCGTTTATATTTACTAAAATAATTGCATTTCCATGTTAAGTGTACTGTGCGAGACCAGATATAGTGAATGCAGTCCTGGGTCTAGTAACACTTTATTTCCTACAATAATTTGCTTTTAAAACTGAATTTCAGGCATGGATTTTAAAGCATAGTTGCCTTGGTCAATCTCGTACCAATGTAAGTATGCATATGCCATACCTGTGAGAAACTTGTGGAGGCTGGAAATCACTGGATTCACACCAACATTCACTGTGGTACCAGAACAAAGTGTAAACAACAGGTGGCTATAACCCAACTTGGCCACCGGAGGGAGCTGAGATCTTTCACGATCAGCAATATTAGTCTTTTGTATCACATCAGAAGGGCGATACCCCGCTACAATAATTATGACTACCATGATCACTGCTCGATCCAGGAGTGACTACCAGCCATATTTTCTCAAGTATATGAGATAGCTGACTCCCTATGGGGTTGATTTACTAAAGGCAATAGGCTGTTCACTTTGCAAGAAAATTTTCATTTATTTTTGTGAATGTGGTTGAAATTCACATTGCAAATGTAGCACTACCCCTGAAGGAGCTGCTGGTCTAGATTTGGGTTCTGCACATCACCTCCAAGTTCGCTGTCCAGGGGAGAAAGTCTGTAGAAAACTGCAATGTCCACACAAGATGTAAAACTCAACTGTCAGGCTTTATTTTTGATGCATAAACTTGAACGCGGTACAGAATGCACAAAAAGTATTCAAAGTTCCAATGTTCGCCACTCACTCCTGAGTGGGTATTGCTCACCCGGATAGACTTCTCTCACATGGCCTAGCAGCCGGAATGATGCACAAACAGGATAGAAACAGTCTCTGCTACAGACCGTCTGAGAGCACAAGATTGATAGTCAGGGAATCTTCTGCCAGAGGATTTTAGTCCTGAACTTCCTGTCTTACAGCAAAAGAGCCTGTAAGCTGATCCGGTGGACCGTAAGACAAATTGTGTATTGGATCCCGTTAGTTAACGAGGTCACTAGGCCTTTCCCGAGACATCAGCTTGCCTTGCTTGGTCTCCTCCAGGGCAGGTCCTCCCACGGTTTCCTTCGTTTAAAAGCTTCCCCCACTTGGATAGACAGCTTGGGATTCCTTCTAGAGCCAAAGGCCCCAGCCAGCATAGCTGGGCCTACACGATAGGAGAACAGCCTCGGACCAACGTGGTCCCGGGGCTGAAATCACACACACGCTCTTCGCGCCACTAGGGCCACGAAGCGAAGGACCCCAAAAAACAGCGTTTGCCTCTTAACCACTTGCGGGCCGCCTCATATACATATACGTCGGCAGAATGGCACGTACAGGCACATCCACGTACCTGTACGTCCCTGCCAAGACGTGGGTCGGGGGCTTCAGGAGCGACCCGGGATGAGGGGGCGGCGGTTTGTTTTTGCGTGTCACTTCCTCCACCTGTGTAAACACAGGAAGGGGGAAGTGATGTAATCTCTCCTCTCAGCGGTATTTTCAACCGCCGCTGAGGAGAGATTACATCGCACAGTAAGTCTGTACAACACTACACTGACACACACTACACATAGGCACATTAACCCCTTGCGATCACCCCCCCCACCCCCCTGTCACAGTGTCACTAAATGTAGTGATCATATATGTACTGATCAGTGCATTTAGTGTCAGTGTGACAGGCAGTGTGACAGGCAGTTAGTGGTAGGTTCAGGGTAGCCCCCGTACCCCCCCTAATAAAGTTTTAACCCCTTGATCACCACCCTAGTTAACCCTTTCACTCCATATTGCCAGTGTCACTAAGCGATCATTTTTCTGATCGCTGTATTAGTGTCACTGTTGCCGCTAGGTAGCTATATTTTTTTTTATTGCATTTTTTTTTACTAAAGACATGTGGCTGAATTAATGTTGGCCTAAATGTTTGACTAAAATTTAGTTTATTTGATTTGTCTTATAACAAAAAGTAAAAAATATAGATTTTTTTTCAAAAATGTCACTCTATTTTTGTATATAGCGCAAATACTACCAAAAGAAAGCTCTATTTATGGGAAGAAAAGGACGGAAATTTTGTTTGGGAGCCACATCGCACGACCACGCAATTGTCTGTTAAAGTGACGCAGTACCAAATTGTAAAAACCCCTTGGGTAATTAAGCAGCATATTGGTCTGGTCCTTAACTGGTTAAGGACCGCCTACTGCACATTTACGTCGGCAGAATGGCACGGCTGGGCACATCAACGTATATATACGTTGGTTTCTAGTACCCCGGTCTGAAGCTCCGGGACCGGGTCCGCTGAAGTGCGGCGATCGGTCCCCGGAACTGAAGAACGGGGAGAGCCGTGTGTAAACACGGCTTCCCCGTGCTTCACTGTGGCCGCAGCATCGATCACGTCATCCCTGTTATAGGGGGACGTGATCTATGACATCACACCTACAGCCACACCCCCCTGCAGTTGTAAACACACACAGTCAACACTAAAATCCTACAGCGCCCCCTTGTGGTTAACTCCCAAACTGCAACTGTCATTTTCACAGTAAACAATGCAATTTAAATGCATTTTTTGCTGTGAAAATGACAACTGTCCCAAAAATGTGTCAAAATTGTCCGAAGTGTCCGCCATAATGTCGCAGTCACGAAAAAAATTGCTGATCGCCGCTATTAGTAGTAAAAACATTTTTTTTATAAAAATGCAATAAAACTATCCCCTATTTTGTAAACGCTATACATTTTGCGAAAACCAACCGATAAACGCTTATTGAGATTTTTTTTTTACCAAAAATAGGTAGAAGAATACGTATTGGCCTAAACTGAGGAAAAAAAAAATTATATATATTTTGGGGGGATATTTATTATAGCAAAAATTTAAAAATATTGATTTTTTTTCAAAATTGTCGCTCTATTTTTGTTTATAGCGCAAAAAATAAAAACCGTAGAGGTGATCAAATACCACCAAAATAAAGCTCTATTTGTGGGGAAAAAAGGACGCCAATTTTGTTTGGGAGCCACGTCGCACGACCGCGCAATTGTCAGTTGAAACGACGCAGTGCCCAATCGCAAAAAGGGGCAAGGTCTTTTAGCAGCATTTTGGTCCGGGTCTTAAGTGATTAAGTGGTTAAGTATCCCTTCCCAGCATGCACAGCGGGCACCACTCCCACTGGGCTGCTGCCGAGAAGGGTTACTCAACACACCATGGTTTGCCTGAGTTCCAACATAGGCCTGAGGGTAAAACGCAGGCAACAGGGGAAAACTTCTACCAAGCACAACCACAGCCAGAACAGAGGCTAATTTACATAGAATTAGTAAAGTCTGAGCCCAACTATAGGCTCCGACACCCGTAAATTTAAAATAGCGCCCAAATCATTGGAAGACCAGCGCTACAAAAAAATTACCAATCATGTGTAAGGAAAATTTTAAAAAGAAACATCATTTTTGCTTGCACATAATTTGGATGATGGCGGTCAGCAGAACTTAACCTCATTCATCAAGCTAAGGGAAAAATTCCCTTGAAAAATCTACAGCCTATTTGCCTTTAGTAAATCAATCCAATGTGTGTGATATGTACTATGTAAATTTTTAGGTTAGGCCAGGGACAAAATACTTGCACTGAACTACAGTGAACTTCCTTTAGTGCCTAATCTACAAAAACAAAATTATATAAGAGTGAGTTCGTTGAAAAAAACAGCAAAAAAAACAACAACCTTAACCTCCAGGAAATTCACCCCCACCCGTCATCACCAGGCCATATTTTTCCTTTTGCCACTGTGTTACTTTAACTCACAATTGCAGTCATGCAACGCTGTAAACAAATTACATTTAATATTTTTTTTCCCCCACAAATAGAGCTTTCTTTTAGAGGTATTTGATCACCACTGGGTTTTTATTTTTTGTGATCTAGACGTAAAAAGACAATTTTGGGAGGGCGTGGTCGAAGATGGAGGAGTAGAGACACACGCTGCTCTGATCCCTGAGCCCCAGCCTCCCTGCCGGCTAACCAGATGAGATATTAGGTTACCCAACCTACATAAGAACGGCTTTCTGTGATCTGACATATTAAGAAACAAAACAAAACCCTTAAGATCCTTGGTATGAAGAAGAAGGAACCTCGGATCTCTAATCCTGTGAATATACCTGGTCAGACGGAGCTACGGAGATTTTTCCCCCTGACACGCTCACACGCCGCTACAATCACCGCTGCCACTGCTGCGGAAGCCGCCGCCTCCGCCACTACCGCTGTGAGAGATTGCGAGAGAGAACGAGGGTCACGTGACATCGTGACGCTCCGGGAGCTTGACGAGCCAGACGAGCTGGACAAGCGTGAACTGCCACAGACAAGCGGGCTCGCTGAACAAGGAGGGGGTACGGAGGACAAACGTGACCCGCAATTGATGAACGAGTGTAGCGGTCAAGGTGGGATTGGGGAGAGACAGCATTGTAAACTGTCAGCATTGACACCAGTATTGATACCATTACATACACGCTCA
The DNA here is from genome assembly GCA_029574335.1 of Rana kukunoris. Taxonomy (NCBI): domain Eukaryota; kingdom Metazoa; phylum Chordata; class Amphibia; order Anura; family Ranidae; genus Rana; species Rana kukunoris. The sequence goes on along the minus strand of CM056055.1, from coordinate 165,337,756 downwards.
GACATAAGCCCCCAGCCAGCGGCAACTGCAGGAACGCGGGGGATAGTGAAAGAATCTTATATGGAAAAACAGAGCCGAGATGAGTTAAAGGGGGTGAGAGAAAGCCAGGAAACATCTTTGACAAAGCAGTCGAGCCAAGGAGATCAGGAGATGGATTTAAGGACTCTCCTACAAGCACTTCCAACTTGAACAGATCTTCAAACATTACCTACACGGGCAGACATGGAAATTTTTGTTACACGTGTAGAGGAAGACATAGAAGCACTTGTAATTAGATTGGAAGAAATACATAGAAAAGATCTGGAAGCTGTATGGGGAGATATTGAAAAACTTTCTGCAAAATTAAATAATGATGAAAGACGCTTAACTTCAGTAGAAAATCACATTATGCAACTAGAACAGAACAAATACAGCATGTATCCCATACAAATACTATCCAATTAAAGTTAGAAGAAATGGAAGACCGTAACCGTCGTAAGAATTTGAGGTTCAGGGGGATTCCAGAGACTATTGAGAAAGAAAATTTGCAAGAAATTATTCAGGCAATTTGCCTCCAGGTGACTGTGACCCCCCTCCCACTGGCCATTGAATTTGAGCGAATACACAGATCCCTGGGACCTCGCTCTGTTAACGCAGAAAGGCCTAGGGATGTGATATGTTGTTTTTTGCGCTATGCTCAAAAAGAGATTATTAGTCGTATGGCCTGGGATGTGGGTGAGATTATATATGAGGGCACTCAGATAAAAATTTTGCCTGATCTTTCTCGAGCTACTCTTCAACGGAGAGCAATAATGCGCCCTCTACTTGACAATATTAAGAAATCAGGGGGATCCTACCGGTGGGGTTATCCACTCTCCTTAACAGTCAAGGAGAATAAGCGGTCCTTTTTTTTTAAACATCCATCAGACTTACCAGAATTATTTAAATTTTTAGAAATAGAACCTGTGGAGATGTCAGATTGGTTACAAAAAATCCCAAGTTTGGAAAAACGGACAATGAATGTGGTAGCAATAAAAAGGGGGGATCGAGGGGAGAGTGAAGAGACTACCTAATGCCAAACGGGGTAGGGGAGGGGTGATCAGGGGGAAGAGAATTAAGTAAATGAAGAGAATTTTTTATTTATTCTTATTTATTTTTTCCGGACTATTTTCTTTTCTTTTTTTTTTTTATCAATGGCAACGTTTTCTCCTCTTCTTGTCTCCCCACCCCCCCTTCTTCACTCTCTTTATTATTTTTTGTTTGTTTGTCTTTCCCTATGCTATACAGCAATATTGGGCATTTAGCTCTTAATCCTTCCTTATCTCCATTTTTTAGCGAGGTCCTGAGGTCCCTTTTCTCAACCTTTTTTTCCCCCCAAGGGCATTAAACTATAGAGATATCAACCCTTCCTAGGGGATTTTTTATGAAGGATGCCCCCCATAAATTTTTTTTTTTAGAAGTGAACTTATTTCATACTTTACACACATAAAGAAGAACTACAGTGTTCTCCCCCCTCCGTCTCGCTGTAAGAGGGGGCCTTTTTCACTATTTTTGATCATATGGGGGAGGGTAATATAGTAATCACATAAAGAGAATACACACAGGGTACACAAGGGAATTTTTTTCTCCCTTAGGGGAATGTAACACAGAACAAATAGTTACTAAATAGAATTCACATAGAACATGTAAGATACACATAAGGGTTTTTTTTTTCCTTTTTTTTTTTTGTGGGGGGAAGAACTAGGAAGTTGCAAAAAGGTGTGTTTCGGGAGGATTGGGGCCTTTTTTTTTTTTTTTTAATAACAGAGAGCGAGAGGTTCTCATACATATACTATTGAATATATATAATAGTAAAGTAGAGTATATAGAGATGTTTTGAATTAAATGTCGATGTTGTAATGTGATATAATGAGATATATTCATATTCCTCAATGCTAAGAACTACTAGGGTGTTATGATTTTTTTTTCCCTTTTGGGCCCCGGTATGAGAGAACTGCTGAGAATGCCTAAGAGAGTAGGAGGGATGGCTGTCCCAGACATAGTGAAATACTATAGAGCAACTCATCTGACAAGGATGGTGGATTGGTGTAGGCATAGAGAGTTAAAATGTTGGGTAGATATGGAACATCAGATCAGCCAGATTCCACTATCTAGAGCACCGTGGTGTTATGCAGATCTACCACTCCATCTTAAGAAGCACCCTACAATAGGACCTACATTAAGAATATCAGCAAAAATATGCAGGAATAAGGAATTTTCCTCAAAATATTCACCACTGCTACCTGTATTAGGAAATCCGAACTTTACTCCAGGATTGGAAAAGGGCAATTTTGAAAATCTTAGGAAGAAGGGCGTTCATCAGGTTTCACATTTTATACAATCTGGCGTCTGGCCATCAATGGATGACCTGATAAAGAAGGAGGGGTCTTTTGGGCTAACTTTTTGTCAGGGAATTCAGATAACCCACTTTCTAAAATCGCTGGGGGCGGCAGATGAATTTCAAAGGCAATTGACAGTATTTGAACAATACTGTAGTGAGGGAGAACCACTTTCGCATGTGGTATCTAAGATGTATGGTATGTTGGTAGCCCCCCCAGAAGATTATGTGATGACAGGAATTGGTAAATGGGAGAAGGTATTGGAGAGAAATTTCACCCCAACCCAACGTAAACAGATTATTCTATTGACATTTAATTCCTCTATCTGTACAAGAACTCAAGAAGCCAGCTATAAAATTCTTACACAATGGTACTATACTCCAGTACGACTTAATAAATTTGATAAAGATAATTCAGACCGCTGTTGGAGATGTGGGAAGGAGCTGGGAACACTCTTGCATATTTTCTGGTCCTGTGGAAAAATTAAACATTATTGGGAGGAGGTGAGGTGAATATCTCAAAAGTTTACAAAATATCAGATACCAGATGATCCTGCCTTCTTTCTGCTTCATTGTTCACAGATTCCAGTCCAGATCTATAGGAAATCAGTCGTATGTCATCTGATTAATGCAGGAAAGGCAGGAATCAACCAAAGATAGAGGGACTCTAGACCTCTCTCCATAGCAGGGTGGCTTATGAGAGTCCAGGAGATAGAGGCAATGGAAGATCTAGTCTTTACAGCCCAAAATAGGAGGAAACAATATAACGAAATTTGGGTTGGCTGGAAATTATTCATTAATACAGAGGAAGGAAAGAAAATGTTGGAAGAATAATAAGAGAAGGAAAGTAAAATTGGTTGAGATTGGAAATTTGAGTATAAAGGATCCGTAAGACTAAAGGCCATGCACCTCGGAGGATGGGAGGAAGGGGGTTGCTTGTTTTTTTTTTTTTTTTTTGGGGGGGGGGGGGGGGGTTGGTTGTGTATAGGCTGGGAAAGATAGCAAAAGGGAGAGAGGGATACATAAAGCACAGATTAATGTCGTTATAAATTGGATAGATGGAGAGAAGGTATATGTCACATTTTTTGAAAATCTGGACATGTTGTTGTTTTTGTCTTCTTTTTTTTTTTCATTTTATGTATTATATTCCTGTATGCCTTTCCCTTTGTTAAAAAAAAAAAGAAAATTTAAATACAAAAAAAAAAAAAGACAATTTTGAAAACAAAATTAAAAAACAATATATTTCACTTTATGCTACAAAACACATCCTATAATAACATCTAACAAATCTTTTAATAAATTTTGGCCAAAATGTATTCAGCTACAAGCCTTTGGTAAAAAAAAAATCCCAATAAGACTATATTGATTGGTTTGCGTGAACATTGTAGCATCTATAAACTATAAGATATGTACTGGATTCTTCTATTTATTTATTTTTTTATACTAGTAACGGTGGTGATCAGCGACTTATAGCGGAACAGCGTGAAATCTGAAACTAACTGACACTTTGTGGGAACTAACTAACTACCACTCACATCACCAGTAGGGATGAGCTTCGAGTTCGAGTAGAACTCATGTTCGACTCGAACATTGCCTGTTCGCCGAACAGCGAACTATTTGGGGTGTTCGCGGCAAGTTCGTGTGAACTTTAGAACCCTGTTAAAGTCTATGGGACTCAAACGTTTGAAATCTAAATTTTAAAGGCTAATATGCAAGTTATTGTAATAAAAAGTGTTTGGGGACCCGGGTCCTGCCCCAGAGGAGTGTTTGGGGACCCGGGTCCTGCCCCAGGGGACATGTATCAACGCAAAAAAAGTTTTAAAAACTGCAGTTTTTTTGGCAGCAGTGAGTTTAATAATTCCTTTAAGTGAAACAATAAAAGTGAAATATTCCTTTAAATTTCGTACCTGGGGGGGGGGGGGTGAATAGTATGCCTGTAAAGTAGCGCTTGTTTCCCATGCTTAGTACTGTCCCTGCACAAAGTGTCATTTCTGAAGGAAAAAAAGTAATTTAAAATCACTCGCTGCTATAATGAATTGTCGGCTCCTGGCAATACAGAGAAAAGTCATTCATAAACAAAAATGTGTGGGGGTCCATGGCATTTTTTTTTTTTAATTTGGGGTAGAGTTCCCCTTAAAATCCATACCAGACCTGAAGGGTCTGGAATGGATATTTGGGGGGGAACCCCACATCATTTTTTTTTATTTGACGCAGGGTTCCCCTTAATATCCATACCAGACCCTAAGGTAAGTGATTTTAAATGACTTTTTTCTTTCAGAAAACACATTTTGTGCAGGGACAGTTCTATGCACAGGAAACACGCGGTACTTTACAGGCATACTACACACACCCCTAGCTATGAGTTTTAAAGGAATATTTCAATTTTATTGTTTCACTTTAAGCATTATTAAAATCACTGCTCCTGAAAAAAATGCAGTTTTTTAAAACTTTTTTTGCATTGATACATGTCCCCTGGGGCAGGACCCGGGTCCCCAAACACTCCCCTGGGGCAGGACCCGGGTTCCCAAACACTTTTTAGGACAATAACTTGCATTTTAGCCTTTAAAATTAGTACTTTAGATTTCAAACGTTCGAGTCCCATAGACTTTAACAGGGTTCTAAAGTTCACACAAACCTTTGGTCTGTTTGCAGGTTCTAATGTGAACCAAACCCAGGGGTGTTCGGCTCATCCCTAATCACCAGTGACATTATTTCAGTGATCAAAGCTAATAACTGTCACTATACTAATGACACTGGGCAGGAAGAAGTTAACATCTAGGTTGATCAAGGGAATAAATATGTGCATAACAAGTGTTTATGTGTGTACTGTGTGCTGCTTTTACTGGGAATCTCATTGTTTTTATTCACTGCTTAGCAGGAAATGAAAAATCAACTTGATCCCATGTCACTGAACACAGCTCTGTGCTGTATACACTCACACAGCTGTGTTTCGTGAGACTCAGAGCCGATCGCTGGGTGTCGGCGGTCAATCAGTGGCCAGGAGTGGGTGATTGGCATGTGCTGTGATGAATCACAGCATAGTCGAGTGTGCATGCCCCCTACCCAAAAATACTGTATATGTGATTCTGCACAGCCGGCCTGCACTGTTGCCGTATATGTACAGTGCATGGTCGGCAAGCGGTTAAACTAAAAATCTCTTAAAATATGTGCTCACTAAAATTGCCATGTGTGTTTGTCTTTAGAGTGTGCACATTCCCTTTAAAGTGTAAACTAAATACAGTCTGTTAAGGAGAGCTTTTATACTTACCTTTCCAGCAGCCCAAGTCCTAAAGCTCCAGTGCTTTGTTGATTGGTGACTGCATGTATTTTACACTTCCAGGTGTGTTGAATACATGTTTCATTCACCAAACTATGTTGTTCTTCCCAATGCCTCACAAGTCCATGTAGTGCTATATGAGCTGGTGAAAAGGGAAACAGTGTTTGGAAGACATGGACCACTGGACAGGTAAGCACAGATGTTCTTCTTTTACAGAATGCTTAGCTTACAAAATACCCTGCTGTGGGACAGAGCCACAATAATCATAATAGAATTTACATAATTAGAGATCTACCATCCACTTTGTTATCTTTAGGCCTTTTACACACGACCAGTTTTCTCTGCAAAAACCAGCAAGAAAAATGCTTTTTGCTTTCAGGTTTCTCGTCAGGAAATCTGGCTAGAATCTCGATGAGAAAAAAAGAGAACCTGCGCTCTTTTTTCTCGTTGAGATTCTTGTGGGCTTGTTTCCCGACTAGAAACTCGAGAGTATGTATATTTACCTGTCACCGTGGAAACCAGCGCATGCTCGTAATGACTTTGACGCATGCGCGGTAGCTTCCATGGCATAGGTAGGGTGAAGCAAGATGGTGGCGACGGCATCGAATGTGACGAGCCCATGCTCGTCGTACGCGATGACGTCACTGCGTTCTTGCCTTTCAACAGAACCGTGGTTCTTTTGAAAAGGTCAGTGTGTACACTCGGGCGGCAAGAGATTCTTGTCAAGAATCTCGTCAGGGAAAACAAAAAATTTTCCTGACGAGATTCTTGCCCCGCCCGTGTGTACAAGGCCTAAGTCTTTGTATTCAAAACTGTTTAACAAAAACACATTTTAAAGACAATTCTGGTGTGATCACATGAGCAATAATGCAAAAAGAATAAATCAATTTTTTTTTCACTGTTATACATCCTCGTTAAAGTTTAACCTTTTTTTCTATTTGCAGATAGGACCCTGGCACTATAATCTTTGCAATACTCACACAACAACTCAAGCTATAGGCATCACTGTGACTTCCAAAGCAGTAGACAAAGATGTGCCCCCAGTTACTGTAAATGCACATATGGATAAAGATACGAATAGCTACCCCAACCCAATGGTTGTCTATGCTTCTGTCACTCAAGGTTTTGTGCCTATAATAAATACAAAGGTCACAGCAATCATTGAACCAACAATTGGAGCTCCAATTACTTTAGAACTTCTAGATAATGGAGCAGGTAGGTTTGAAAGTTGTTATACCTGAAAAAATAATACTTTATAAGACTAAAGCTTTTGCTATAAAGCAGGGGTATTAAATTAAAATTCACGAAGGTCCAGTCACTAAAAAAAAATTCCAGCAGAGATCCGAATTGCTTGTTAAATTTTTAATGGGACTTTGAGGCATCGGCAAATGCTGCACATTTTTGTGCCAAAACTGTTTGGTGCAGCAGAATTTAAGAAAAAGGGTCAGAGACTTATTTTTCCGCATTTTTGTGTGTAAGTGCATTGAAATGAATGAACTGCCTACACGCAAAACACATGTAACAATGATGTAAACCTAGCCTCAGATCCTTCAAAATCCCATTATTGCAACATTGTTCTCAGCCCCCCCCCCCCCACATACACAACCACCCCCCCTTCACATCTTAGCCCTCCTTTACATCACAGTTACGCCCCCTTCACATCAAGATCACCTCTCTTCGTCACTGTCCCCCACTTCACAGCAGTGTCTTCAAACCCCCTTCACATCACTTCCCCCCCCATTAATATCACCTCATCTTCACATTCCTGTCCTCTGTTTCCTTTATATCACCCCCCTCCTCCTTCACATTACTGTCCTCAGCCCCCTTTACATTTCTAACCTCATCCTCCCTTTATATCACCCCCTTCCTCCTTCAGAGTCATGTCCTCTCCTTCTCCTTCACACTCTTGTCGTTACTCCCCTTTACATTCCTATCCTCAACCCCCTTTACATTCCTAGCATTACCCCCATTTTATCAGCCCCCTCTTCTTCCATATTACTGCTTTACCCCCCTTTACATCATAAAACCCCACCTTTAAATCCCTGTCATCAACCCCCCTTTGTATAACCCCCTCCTCCTTTAAATTCTTGTCATCACCTCCCCCCCTTCATACCTCCTCCCTTTACTTTCCTGTGGCCCCCTTGTGTCACCCCCTCCTTCTTTACATTCCTATTATCACCCCTCTTCACATTCCTGTCCTCACCCCCCACCCCCATTTACATTTCTGTTCTTACCCCTTCCCTTCACATTCCTGTCCTTACCCCATCTTTACATTCCTGTCCTCAGCTCCTCCCCTTTATATCACCCTCCTCCAGATTCCTGTCTTCGGCCCCCCTTCACATCATTCTTCACAGCGGTGACATACTGTTGCTCTCTTCCATCTCCTACCTACACAGGGCGGAAGGCAGGAGGCACATCAGTCTACAGCTGACATCGGAGGCAGGACAGCTCCAGATGGATGGTGGAAGCTGCACAACTTTTCTTGGTAACCAGCAGGTGATTGGTTGCTAGCAGCGTCTTGGTCCAAATCCAGACCGCGGTCCATCATTTAGTTATGTCTGCTTTAAACATACATGATAAACATATGTCGCTACATAGTAGTGCAAAAATAGACCTTTATGTCAGATGTATCAGGCCGCGTACACACGATCGAACATGTCCGCTGAAACTGGTCCGCAGACCAGTTTCAGCGGACGTGTTCGATCGTGTGTACGGCCTATCGGACCGTTTTCCAGCGGACAAAAGGTTTTCAAGCTTGCTTTGAAATATGTCCGATGGAAACATGTCCGTCGGACATGTTCGATGGTTAGTACACAAAAACATCGGACCAAAAACCTGCGCATGCTCAGACAAAATGAGCGGACGGGAGCGCTCGTTCAGGAAAAACTTGCGCTTGTTTGTGTCATGGCACATTCGTCATTTTAAATATCTAGTGTCTCGTTTATTGCCTCGTTTTTTTTTCTTCGTTCTCTTGCTAGAATAAACCCGTTCTATTGCTGATGCTATTTAGACTGAGGCGGCATACACACGACCGAGGTTCTCGCTAGAAACCAGCGAGAACCTCGCTGGGAGCCGCATTCTGCCGAGAACCTCGGCCGTGTGTACGCTCTCGGCGAGCATCCCGTCGAGCCGAAATAGAGAGCATGTTCTCTATTTGCTCGACGGCCCGTCGGGATGAATGGCTGGTTGCCATTCCCGACGGGCGGGTCTCCGAATCTGACGGCTGGCAGAGAACCTCGACGGGCGGAACGATGTGTTCTGCCCGTCGAGGTTCTCTGCCGTGTGTACGCCGCCTCAGTTGTCCCATACTGAAATGTTACATTTTTTGCTTGTGATTTTTGTTTTTGTAAATGTTTGCTAGCCAGATGTCCCAACTTTTAGTTATGTCATTATTTTATTTTTGCAAGTTATGTCAACATTTTTTTTTTTTTTTTATTTTTTAAATTTTTTGCAAGTTATGTCAACATTGTGTTTTTTTTTTACTTGCTATTTTTTTTTGGCAAGTTATTTAACGTTAAGGTTTTAACGTAAATAAAAAAGCCATTTATTTTGGCACAACACAAAATTCTAACAAGAACGGCAACACTTGATCAGTTAGCAAAATACATGCAGACTTGGACTCAAATCAGAAGCAGCAACACATGACCAAAGGAACCCAAGCTGTGGTACTCCAACAAGCTCACTTTTTTGTTTAATCAACTGGAAGGCAGGGAATCACTTTTTCGTCTTCCTTCCAGCCTTCCTTCCAGGCTGCCTTGCAGCAGAACTTCCACGGGCCCGTCCACGGCCCCTTGCAGGTGGGGATGATGTGGCAGCAGGAGGATGAAGAAGATGTGGAGCAGGCCGGGCCGGGTCACTTAGGTCAGTGTCCCTGGTCAGCAGGTCCCTACGCATCCACCACAGGACCTTATTAATGAGGTCCTTCGCCAGGCCCCTTTGCTCCTCCCCCTGATTTAGTTCATGGGCGATGGAGGCGCTATAGGCTTCTGTTGGGTTGAGGGGGGCCCTCATTATCTGGGATGCCTCCCTTATCATCTCCAGGCTCTCCTCCTCCCCCTGTTCCTGGTCAAAGTCCTGGACTGATATTAAAATCCAGAACCAAGCCCATATCCAGCACAAACTCGAGTAAAGTCACGCTGCTGCTCCATCATGGCTTCAAACCAACCGGCTGGTCAGTCAAGAACGCACTCAAACAGAAAGCACCCCCAAATCCAGCAATACCTGCAAAGAACGCACGACAAACAGATACGAGCGGACAGGACGCCACTGCAAAGCAGAAACGACCCAAAAGCCAGCACTGAATGCCAAATACGAACCCACAAGCACACACTGAACCCAAGAATACGACCTGTAAAGCGTGGAGACTGAAAAGCGCGAATCGGCTCTAACCAAACCTTCGCTAACATGCGGGAACACGTAACTAGCAAAAGCGGAACCAAGGGCGGCGCCGTAGGCTTTGGCCTTCTCCTTTAAAGTGACGTCGTACATGGTTTACGTGTCCGCGTTCTGGTCCGAGGGGATTTTGGTCCGATGGTGTGTACGCACATCATACCAAAAGACAATTCAGCCTTGTCCGATGAAAATGGTCCGTCGGACATGTTTCCTCGGACATGTCTGATCGTGTGTACAGGACCTCAGAGTGGAAACTGGGTGGCCATGGGTTTTTAACAAGAATGGTTGACCTTTCAATACTTTAGCATACAGGGCTATAACCCTTTTTGTTTCTATTGTTTAAATTGTATTTCCACATTTGCAATCAAACTGGAATAACACCTATTTAATATTTGTTATATGTACCTATTCACTTTTTAGATGCTCTGTTCTGCACCCTATACCAAAGAAAAATCCTAGGTAGTTTGCTTTGTTTGAACTGCCATGGCAGACTCAGCCGGAAGTGGGAGCAGGTACCTGTCAAAACCAGGTACCCGCTCCCCCCTCCCCCTCCCCCAAAAGGTGTCAAATGTGGCAGTGGAGGGGGGAATGGGGCAGATAAGTGGAGCTTCCCCTTTTGGATGGAGCTTTGCTTTAACTTTTCTTATTTGCTGTCTTTTAGTCTATTAAGCAGGACTAAGCCCTCCTATGGTTCTCAGCTAAGGAAGCTACCATCGTAGCTTCTGTTTCATCTGTAACTGCACATGTGATCCGTTATGACACCAGCCATTTGATGCTTTGACAATTTGGTAGAGCACAACCAAATATGACAGGTATCATTCCCAGCATACCTTGAATGTAACTGTTACATCAGTGGGTTCATTTCTACTTTAAATATTTAATTGAAAGTGGTTTGTTATATCTGAAGTTATGAAGAAAAATATCTCTTGATCCTGTCAGGAATTCATAGCTGTCCTGGGTTGTGTCCACCAATTACTCCTCATAGTTCTTTCAATGAACACCTTCCCCTATGTTGTGGAGATGAGGAGAGGAGGAAGTATTCTGTAGTTCAGCACAATACAACTGTGCAGGGCTGACACCATTCCTTCTGTTTTCAGTCCAGGAAAGACTCTGGTCCAGATTCTCAGAGGCGATACCAGATACCAGATACTCAGATACCCCGTCGTATCGCAGTTTTTTTCCCGGGTATCTATGCGAGTGATTCCTAGAATCACTTACGCATAGATACCGGTGAAGATCCGACAAGTGTAACTCAATTACACTGGCGGATCGTAGATGTAATGACAACTCCGGCCACTAGGTGGCCTTTACATTGTTTTCTCATTTGCCTATGCAAATGAGGCTAATACGCAGACTCCCGAACGCTTTTACGCCGCCCCATCGTCGTTTACGTCGTTTTCGTACGCGTAAGGTTACCCCTGCTAATGTGTGGAGTAACCTTACGCAGTACCGTCAGATGCCGTCGGATGCCATGTTAAGCATGGCGTCGGGTCAGCATCGTCTTTTTCTGTCGGTTACGTCGTTTTACTAAGTCGTTCGCAAATAGGGCATTGCGTAAGTGACGATCACGTCGTTTTCACGTCGGTTTCAACGACGTTTTCCGACGTGAGCTGGAGCATGCGCACTGGGCTTTTTTCCCGGCCGGCGCATGCGCAGTTCAATCGGCACGGGGCGCGCTTAATTTAAATACAAGCCGCCCCCTTCGATTTACGCAGGGATACGCCGGACCATTTACGCTACGCCGCCGCAAACTACGGAGCAAGTGCTTTGGGAATAAAGCACTTGCTCTAGTACGATGCGGCAGCGTAGTGTAAATGGCTTACGCTACGCCGCCGGAATTATATTAGAATCTGGCCCTCTGTGTTGCCAGATGACAACAGGAAATTAGAAGCTGAGTGCATTTCTGCCAAAATCCACAGTATTTGTTATTTAGTAGAAAGACCTTTAATGAGTTAAAGCATGGGAAGATGTGCATACATTTCAGAAATGTCCCTTTAATTGTGCCCTTATTTATACCTCAACACAGTTGGCCAGGGCCCCTGGTTTGCTTTCCAACACTGTCATCCTTTGTTATATTATAAACAGGGATAAACCCTGCTCAAACTGAACCCAGGACATTTCGCTCACCGCTAATTATGAAATTAATTTAAACCTCTTCAACAGTTCTTTAACAGTAATATGATTTAGAATTTTGTGCACTGAAGATGTTCTTGTTTATTGCAGGTTCTGACATTGTTAAGAATGATGGTATCTACTCTAGATATTTAACAACTTTCACAGTTAATGGAAGATATGGTTTAAAAGTGCGCGTTGAAAGTACAGACAATAAAGCCAGATTGACACTGCCTCAAAATCGCGCTCTCTATGTCCCTGGCTATGTAGATAATGGTAAGACTATTTTATGCATATATTAAGTTGACTTTACCTAATTGAAGCATGAAAGTGCTTTCATTGACACACCTGTTATGCAACTTATTAAAGCGAAACCAAACCATCCTTTTTGCTAAGGATAGTGAGGTCTACTGCCCTGTACACATGACAGATCGTCCGACTTGTTTCATTTACTATAGTAGAAATATTTGCCAGCACACCATGGAACAGCGTAAATGGCTTCCAAACTGATGTTTTATTGCATGATCACAACACAAAGAGAGTGCAATGTTTCGGAGCCACGTAGGGCCCCTTCGTCATCACATGCCTGACAAAGGGGCCCTACGTGGCTCCGAAACGTTGCACTCTCTTTCTGTTGTGATCATGCAATAAAACATCCGTTTGGACGCTATTTGCGCTGTTCCATGGTGTGCTGGCAAATATTTCTACTGTAACGTATACCAGTATCCAGTTGATTGTTGCTACGAGCACCCAAACCCAAGAGCAGATCCTTGAAAGTGTGCAATGGGAATATGAAGTATATTTTTTCGTTTAGTAGTCGCAAGTAGAAATTGAATAGGTTACTTAAGTCACGAAAATTCTCGTACAACAGAAAGAAAAAAAAAAAAATCGGAAGTGATTTCATGTGGTGTAATGCATTTGTGTTGTATTTTCGGATGACAACTGTACTAACTAAAGGAAAATCGTAGGATTAGGTATCATATAAGGAACATTTTAGTGCTTGTCCGATAAATAATATCAGATGAACTGTCATGATCGGCTCACGGAAGCCGGGTACTAACAGTACGATTCTTCCTTCATTTTTTGTACAATATTCGGATTGTTTGTACGGGCCATTAGCCTCTAATTACATCTGCAGGTGCCATGATGCTACACACATGCTCCACTGTGACACCAGCCTGGGGGCTTGACAGAGCTGACATAAGCACACTAGCAACTGTAACAGTTATCAACAAAGGCATGGTTTACACCATGAATCGCACAGGAATGTGCTGTATGGGGTGTTATTAATTAAACATTGACACCTGCTCTCAGGAGCAGACAGTTACTGAAGTGCAGGAAGTGTCAATGAACTTCGAGAGCATTGATCAGCACATTCACAGTTAATTTAGAACTTCAAGCCGTCTGCCGCTGTGAGAGACAGGGCTTGTAGTTCATTCATTAACAGATGTGTGTGAATAAATGAAGCAGCAATGCGAGTGGAGCCCCAACACAGCCTCACTATTTATAAAGGATTTTCTGGGGATCCCCTGCCCTCTGTGACAATGGGGGATCGGGGGAGGGGTGAGCAGAGCTGTTGCCTTAGTAACACAGTTCATGTTACACTCTAAATAAGGGTGTAACATGTAACACATTACTAGAGGTCAGGGCCGATCCTAGGGTCACAGGCGCCTGGGTGCAGAAATATTTCTGGCGCCCCCACAAAGGGGCGTGGTCATCTTACCAACTCCTCCCCTTTACAAATGTTTCTGTGGCAATGACTCAAACACAAAGATGCTCCTCTAAGAAGTCTTTGTTGCCTAGGGATCCTCCCATGATCTTTTAACAATAAAGAAAATACTGGAAGAGCGTACACTAATGAGACCTGGAGGGGAACCTCTCTGATACTGTTAGAAAGTGCCCCAAAACATAGTACAGGTGATGGTCAGAGACTGTAGACATGATACAAGAGATGGTCAGAGACTGCAATCATAGTACAGGAGATGGTCAGAGAGTGTAGACATATTAATGGAGACAGTCAGTGACTGGAGATATAATACAAGAGATGGTCATAGACTGCAATCATAGTACAGGAGATGGTCAGAGAATGCAGACATGATACAAGAGATGGTCAGAGACTGCAATCATAGTACAGGAGCTGGTCAGAGAGTGTAGACCTATTACAGGAGACAGTCGGTGACTGGAGATATAATACAGGAGATGGTCAGGGACTGCAGACATACTACAGGAGACGGTCAGGGACTGCAGACATACTACAGGAGATGGTCAGAGACTGCAGACATACAACAGGAGATGGTCAGGGACTGGAGAAATAATACAGGAGACGGTCAGGGACTGGAAGAATAATACAGGAGACAGTCAGAGACTGCAGCTATAATACAGGAGATGGTCAGAGACTGCAGTTCCTATTGACATAAGTAGATAATGGCCGATCGGCTCTCACCTGACCAACAACACCAGTTCCTCTGATCAGGAGTCAGCTCAATCTGAATTGCTCATGGATACTCCACTGGGTAGAGCCCAGATCTGTATTCTGGCAATGACTCCAATCCTTTCTCCGCCAGGGATGGCACTAGGCTGTGTGGCTTTCCCTCTGGTGGCGCACGGCAGCGGGGTTCTTTCTCTGATGGTGTTCTCTCAGCACTGTCCTCTCCCTCTGGAGTCCTGGGTGCACTTCCCTAAACGCTTTCCTGGGGTCCTGGCTCTCTCTCTCTCCCCCATTCAGCTGAACATGCCGTGTGGGCTGCAGTCTCTTTTTTACAGTGGGGCTGCCAGTCCTCGAACTACAAGTCCCACAATCCTCTTCTCTGCTCCTTTTTCTATTCTATTTCTTCCCTGCAAGCATCGCTAGTACAGCATTGCGCGTGAAGAGAAGGAGGAGGAATGAAGAGCCCGCAGCTGCAGTGGCGTCACTAGGGTTGTTGTCACCAGTTGAGGTAAAACATGGTGTTGCCCCCCTTCCTCCACCTATAGTCGCCCCTACAGACCCCCTCCACTAAGTATAGACCCCCTCCGTCAGTGCAGACTCCTAACTAAGTATAAACCCCCTCCCTCAGAACAGACCCCCCAGGACAAACCACCCCCCATGAGTACAGACACCCCCAGGACAAACCCCCCATTAGTACAGACTCCCACAGGACAACCCCCCATAAGTACAGACTCCCCCAGGATAACCCCCCATTAGTACATACTCCCCTAGGACAACCCCCCATTAGTACAGACCCCCCAGGACAAACCCCCCATTAGTACATACTCCCCTAGGACAACCCCCCATTAGTACAGACTCCCCCAGGACAACCCCCCATTAGTACAGACCCACCCAGGACAACCCCCCATTAGTACAGACCCACCCAGGACAACCCCCCATTAGTACAGACCCCCCCAGGACAAACCAATCATTAGTACATACTCCCCCAGGACAACCCCCCATTAGTACAGACCCACCCAGGACAAACCCCCCATTAGTACATACTCCCCTAGGATAACCCCCCATTAGTACAGACCCACCCAGGACAACCCCCCATTAGTACAGACCCACCCAGGACAACCCCCCATTAGTACATACCCCCCCCCCCAGGACAAACCAATCATTAGTACATACTCCCCTAGGACAACCCCCCATTAGTACAGACCCACCCAGGACAAACCCCCCATTAGTACATACTCCCCTAGGATAACCCCCCATTAGTACAGACCCACCCAGGACAACCCCCTATTAGTACAGACCCCCCCCCCCAGGACAAACCCCCCCATTAGTACATACTCCCCTAGGACAACCCCCCATTAGTACAGACTCCCCCAGGACAACCCCCCATTAGTACAGACCCACCCAGGACAACCCCCCATTAGTACAGACTCCCCTAGGATAACCCCCCATTAGTACAGACCCACCCAGGACATGGCAGGCTGAGGCGCTCAATCTCAGCTGAATCAGGCGGCAGCTCCGCTCGGCGCTCGCTCCGCACGCTGTCTGAAGTTGGCTGTGGCAGAGGTCACGGTGGGTGGAGCCGAGCGGCCGTGTGACGTCACGTCGTCGCATCCCGCTCGGGTCTCGGATTGCTTCGGCGGCTCGGCGGCTCGGCGGCTCGGCCGCTCGGAAATAAAAAAAAAAAAAAAAAAACAACCTCCTCGGCGGCTCGGCGGCTCATTTAAAAAAAAAAAAAAAAAGAACCTCCTCGGCGGCTCGCTCAGCGCCTCGCGCATGACAGCGCTGGGTGCGGGGCACCCACTGCACCCCGGGTAGGATCGGCCCTGCTAGAGGTGAACGTATCCCTTAATAGCTATTTTCAAGAGATTCTGTTTCCTTTTCTCTTTGCTGTTCACCTAATGACTTTTTGTAGCATATACTTGGAATAAGTGATTTTGTGTGCATGTTCATACATCTGCATATATTTCATTATCATGTAACACAGAGTTTACCTTACCTGATAAGACATACAGACTTTTTCTTTTTCTTTTTCAGGTAATGTTACTATGAATCCTCCAAGGCCTGTAATTAGTGAAGAAGAACTCAAAGTGGGATTATTCTCTAGAACTGCATCAGGTAGTTCATTTGTGGTGTCCAATGTGCCTCCAGGTCCCCAACCAGACAACTACAAACCTGAGAAAATAACTGATTTAGTGGCAAAGATAGAAGAACAAACAATTGTGTTATCCTGGACAGCAACGGGTGATGATCTGGACCAGGGTAATGGTAAGTAGTCCTTGTACAGTGCCATTCCTGCCCCAAAGGTGTAATAATGAGGTAATGTACAGGGGCATGGGTTGTCAGATTCTTCAGGGGCATGATTCTTCAGGAAGATTCTGTACTAGCAATTCGTACGAGACATGCAAAAGCCTTCTGTTTTAAAAAGGCTGTACTGTGTATCATAACTGTGCAAATAAAAAAAAATTGTAAATACAGTGCTAATCTCTCAGTCGATTTATAAGAAATTAATAAACAAATTGGTAAAAAGAAAAAGCTCTTTAATATAATTGATCAGTTCAAAGTCTAGTAATATAAGTGTGAAACAGTCCAAGCTCCCTATAAACACTGCTGTTATTTCCCACGAGCCCCTGGTTGGTGGTAAACTTACCTCCTATATTTGACCACTTAAACTAATAAAAAGTTGGCATCACAAGGTTCCACCTCCATTCTTGTAACAACAACACACATGCTGAGGGCGCACACACAGGGCTATGAACTGGTGCACAACACCCATATGAGTTTGAACAATTATTATCCAGTGCAAGACAGTAAGCATCGGAGGGTTCAATAAAGATGTCTGGGCACTGAGCCTCTGTCATCCCTGTTTTTTGCTGCATGTTGGAAGGAGATTAGTGGCTATCCATCTTCCTGGTGTTTCCTGTTTGGCTGAAGGAGTATATTTACCATTGCTTTGATTGACCATCTTATTCATTTAAGTGTTACAACACGGAAGCTTTTAACCCCCGCTAGTGGCCGAATAAAGGTTTAAAATCCATTGATTTCAATCTGCAGGGGCACTTTATGAGCAGTGTATTCACTGCTCCTAAAGCACCTCAAAGATGCTGCTTGCATGGCTTTTTTTTTTTACGTCCTGCCAGCGCAGCGCCCCAGTGTGAAAACACTCAGGCTTTCACACTGCTATTGCAGATGAGGCATTTTTCAGGCGCTTTACAGGTGCTATTTTTAGCGTTAAAGCACCTGAACAATGCCTCCAGTGTGAAAGGAGTCTTAACCACTTAAGGACCGCCTCCTGCACATTTACATTGGCAGAATGGCACGGCTGGGCACAGGCACGGACCTGTACGCCCCCTTTAAGTGCCCAGCCGCGGGTCGCTGGCACACGCCGGCGACCTGGTGCGAAGCTCTGTGTCCGCGGGACCCGCGGACCTTATCACCGCCGGAGTCCCGCGATCAGTCACAGGAGCTGAGGAACGGGGAGAGGTGTGTGTAAACACACCTTCCTCGTTCTTCACAGTGGCAATGTCACTGATCGTCTGTCCCCTGATATTAAAAAAGGTGATCAATGACATCACATGTCCAGCCCCGCAACCCTACAGTTAGAAACACATATGAGGTAACGCATAACCCCTACAACACCCCCTAGTGGTTAAGTCCTAAACTGCAATTGTCATTGCCACAATAAACAATGCATTTTTATAGCATTTTTTGCTGTGAAAATGACAATGGTCCCAAAAATGTGTCAAAATTGTCCGATGTGTCTGCCATAATGTCGCAGTCATGAAAAAAAATCGCTGATCGCCGCCATTAGTAGTAAAAAAATATAATACTAATAAAAATGCCATAAAACTATCCCCTATTTTGTAAACCAATCGTTAAACGCTTATTGCGATTTTTTTTACCAAAAATATGTAAAAGAATACGTATCGGCCTAAACTGAAAAAAAATAATGTTTTTTTTTTATATCTTTTTTGGGGGTATTTATTATAGCAAAAAGTAAAACATTGTTTTTTTTTTTCAAAATGTTCGCTCTATTTTTGTTTATAGCACAAAAAATAAAAACCGCAGAGGTGATCAAAAACCACCAAAAGAAAGCTCTATTTGTGGGAAAAAAAGGATGTCAATTTTGTTTAGGAGCCACATCGCACGACCGCGCAATTGTCAGTTAAAGAGACGCAGTGCTGAATCGCAAAAAGGCTAGCCCGTAACCCACTCCAAAAGCCCCTGTCTCGGTTGGGTTTGTCACAAGGCTTGATTCTTAATTTCAGAGCCTCTATTAAGGAGAACAGTGGGCAGCACAGTAACATCGTCACCAATTCTCACTCCAAATCTCCTGAGACTAGCAGTCAAAGGCAGCAAATTCAAACTGCAATATAACAGCTATAGGACTGTAGGCACAGGAGTACATAGTCACTCTAGGATGTGCACTGCTTTTATCGTTCAGGAGAAATTCCAGAAAAAATGTTAAATTTTCAGGGTACTGGTTAGGCACAATTAATACTTCTAGATATTCCCTGAAAAATTGCAAATCTTCACATTTTGAGTTAATTACCACTTTACAGACCAGTTTTTGCTGCATACTTTTGAGAAAATATAACTCACAAAGTTTAGTACAGTGGGATTTAGGGACCACAAAATCCTTCACTGAAGCAGTGCATAGCACAACAGAGCATTTTTTTTATATAACAGAAGGTATTAATATGTCTTATTCCACTGCAAATCCAAAAAATAAAGTTGATTATTCCTCATTTTGGGATTGTGAATGGAACCATACAAATAATTTCTTTATTCACAATGACTAAGTGTACATTAAGAACTGCTAATGTAATACCCATATACAGCCTAATATTATAGGGCCATCAATTTCAAACCAAGTACAGCTGTTTCAAGTTTGTTGGTCAACAGTATAACCCAGAAGGTTATAGAGAGAAACTACAAACGATACCAAAAAGCCTCGCCCCAATGAACAATTGTGAATATATTGGAGGCGTCATTGATACAAAAGTGCATTGCTGCAAAGTGTGATGCCTAAAGTTTAACTCTGGGGCAAACAAAAATATTCACTTGCAGTGGGACTTCCTCTGTACTGCAAGAGTTAAATGCTCATCTAGGTCTAGGGGGCTGCAAAAAGCTATTTTTCTTACCTGATTCTCCACTCTTCCAGGGCCCGCTTCATGGGATAATTTTTATTCTTCCCAGAGATGGGCTTTATAACTTTCTCAAATTCCTCTGGGACATATATGTAGCACTGAATAATTTGAGGGCAGGTTTAACTTGAAGGAACATACAGTACTAGATGCTCAGACCTGCTTAGGCAGCTGAAGACCCCACAAGTCTGTAATAAGTTCAACAAAATAAACAATGGCCTCTGCTCTAATAAATGTATAACTTCACTTCTGGTGTGTTGTTGTGCCTTTAAGTAGGTCCGGGCCACCTCCAATGTAAGCCTGTTCTCAATTTATTTATTGCTATGCATGTCCTATATAGTTTTGAGTTAGGACCACAATTTGCAGGATTGCCTTTTCATGGCAGTGTAACCTCCACTATTTTGAAATGTATGCAAACTCTGGGCCAGATTCAGGTAGAATCGGCTTACTCTGCGGCAGGGTAACGTATTACATTTATGTTACACCGCCGCAAGTTTTACGGGCAAGTGCTTGATTCACAAAGCACTTTCCTGTAAAGTTGCGGCGGCGTATCGTAAATCCACCCGGCGCAAGCCCGCCTAATTCAAATGGGGCGTGGACCATTTAAATTAGGCGCGTTCCTGCTCCGAACGTACTGTGCATGCTCCATCCCTAAAATTTCCCGACGTGCATTGCGCTAAATGACATCGCAAGGACGTCATTGGTTTCGACGTTAACGTAAATGGCGTCCAGCGCCATTCACGGACGACTTACGCAAACGACGTGAAATTTCAAAATTTGACGCAGGAACGACAGCCATACTTAACATTGGCTAGACCACCTAGGGGGCATGTTTATCTTTACGACACGTATCTCTACGGAAACTACGTAAATTTACAGCAACGGGCAAAGTGTACGTTCATGAATCGGCGTAACTAGTCATTTGCATATTCTACGCTGACCGCAATGGAATCGCCACCTAGCGGCCGGCTTAGAATTGCAGCCTAAGATCCGACGGTGTAAGTCACTTACACCTGTCGGATCTTAGGGAGATCTATGCGTAACCTGATTCTATGAATCAGGCGCATAGATACGACCTTCGTATCTCTTTTATGAATCTGGCCCTCTGTCTTTAATCTAAATGTTAGAAACAGTTTATAATTAGGTTTTTATTGGTGACCAAATGCTTTGAGTGCTGAAAAAGTTTTATTTTGTTAGGAACACTAGTGCCGATTTGCATAATAATCCCTAATAACTGCTGATAAAAGTTAATACATCAGTACAGATATACGAGATCATTTATGTTAAATTTGCTGTATATGTATTGTAAATACTAAACTTATTTTTCAGCTACTGCATATGATTTAAGAATGGATCTGAACCCCAGTGATCTCAGAAAAAACTTTGACAGCGCAGTCCAAGTGAACATCTCTAGTGTTACGCCTCTTCCAGCTGGATCTACTGAAACCTTCACATTTGTACCAGAAAATGTAACTATCAAGAATGGCACTATCCTTTACTTTGCCATAATTGCTTTTGATAAAGTTCATCAGAAATCTGACGTGTCCAATACAGCCCAAGCAGCTCTCTTCATTCCTCCAACACCTGAACCTCCTACAACGCCTGAACCTCCTACAACGCCTGAACCTCCTACAACGCCTGAATCTCCTACAAATGACAAATCAGATAACTATAATTTAGTAACAATGGTAACACTGATAGTATGTTCAGCAGTTATTCTCATCTGCATTATTATAAGTATAACCCTCTGTTGCGTGAGCTGTCACAGGAAGAAAAGACAGCCAGAAATGAGAATCTGAAACAAATTGAGCTGCTATAATTGAGCTGATTGTAAAAATATGAACCTGGCCGTCTTATGCCATTGCCATTTGCTTTATTCTATGCATTAACAGAAACTGCTTTAGCTTCACACGAGCTGTCTGATCAGGTTTGCCTGAAAAACAGTTTTTCAGTTGGACCTGATCGGACCCTCCAGTCTCTTCTATGCAGCGGCAAGTAACAGCCGCCATCCAATCTGATCCTGTCTGCCAAAAACAGACAGCTGGTGGTCCTATTCCCAGCCATCAGGCAGATCACCTCAAGCTCCATATGATTTCCCAGTAGGATGGGTGTCTGGATTTTGTGTACCGGCCGGTACACCAGATTTAAGGCCTATTTTTTCCTGCAACATTGTAAGTTCAATATCAACCTTCTTAATAAATATTTTTATATGTTTAATGCACTAGATAGAGCTATCATTATCTCTTATATATCGGGTACATATGCTGATGACCTATGATCATTATTGGATGAGATTCACTGCTAAAGGATCGGATTTGTTTGAGCTGCGCATTTGTGTTTCAATGTTTTTACTGAAGTTTTATATGTATTAAGATACAATACAACATATCTGATATTGCAATAAATCAAAATTACAGTCATATGTTCTTGGTTATAGCATGAAGTTGTTATATTCGCATTTGGAGTAAGAATTTCGATTACATGCTTTTAGTGATCCTCTGTCATAAGGGATCATGGCAAGTTGGTAAGGAGTAATTTCTACTGACTGGTGGAGGATTCATCACTTTTTTGGACAAGTTAATTCATCAGCTTATGGATTCCTGCACAGAGCACTGGTGTTCATCATCTGTTGTTTAATTATTCAAGCACTTATGAGTTATATCATTTCGTTTTAATACCCATACCATATGGTTAGGGGGTTAGTGTGATTTATGTACCAATTGTTTACATGTTAATAGCAGCTCCCAACTGAACAAGCTGTGACTTAGTTTTGCAGTTGTTCTTTTCCTTTTAGCACTTCTAGCGCAGTTTCTTACATTATTTCCAGATCAGATCGGATGGCATCTAATTGAAATGGACAGGCGATCTGTTTTCATTCGACTGCTCCATAGAGGAGAGAAGGGCCGTGTTCGTGTCTGCTCTGCATAGTGTAGGGGACACAGACCTGTCATCTGCCTGCTCAGCGGGGATCAGTGGAGAGCCCCCCCCCCCTGAGCAAGCAGATTTTGCTTTACGGAGGTGCCCTTGTGAAAGGGGCTTTAGGTGAAATTGATCAAAGTGAAAAATAAAAACGCAAACTCTCTGCTCTCTATCAGAGGCAGTCACATGCAGTCTTCTTTCGTTTTGTTTCCTAAACGAAAGGAAAAAAGTAAGAATCCATTAAGAAACTTTGTCCAGATCCACATACCTTGGCCGCCTGCGTGGCGTGTCCCATTTACGCTACGCCGCTGTAAGTCACAGCAGCGTTTTCCTTATCCTCAAAGAAATGCCGCTGTAACTTACGGCGGCGTAGCGTAAATGGGCCAGCGTTCACGGGTGTAATTCAAATTTACTAGTGGGGGGCGTGTTTTATTATAATTATGAATGACCCGACGCAAACAATACTTTTTTTACACTGCGCATGCGCCGGTCGTGGCCGTATCCTAGTGCGCATGCGTGAAATCATGTCGCAAATAGTCAATGAAAACGACGTGTACGTAACTTACGCAATTCCCTATTCTAGAACGGGTTACGCAAACGACGTAAACTACGAAAAAATCTACGCTGGCCCGACGTCCATACTTACCATTGCGTACACCTCCATATAGCAGGGGTAGCTTTACGCCGGAGATACGCTTACGCAAACGACGTAAAGGGAACGCGCCGGACGCTCATACTTTCATGCTTAACTCCCTAATTTGCATATTCAAATCTGACGGGAGCACCCCTAGCGTCCAGCATAACACTACAACTAAGAGACAACGGTGTAATATACTTTCGCCAGTCATCTCTTAGCGTTATTCCGGCGTATCATGTTTTGAGGATACAAAACAATTATACGCCGGCAGGAAATTAGAATTATGCCGGTGTATCTGTAGATACGCCGGTGTAATTCTTTGTGGATCTGGCCCTTTCTCTTTAGAGTTGCATCCTGACAGTTCTTTACTTTCTGTCTCCTAGTGATGGAAACATTCATTCAGTAGCAATTACTATTAGCAGTTAGGAAAAACTAGACTTTGAGGGCCACAATCAGTGTTACCATCCATCAGTATTTTTACTGGCAGATTGGAAAATATTGGCACCTTTCTTCTGCCTGTAAATGACAGTAACAAGAAAAGGTTGGCAGCTAAAAATATAGCTATGACGCTCAGCTCGGAACTGCGCATTTGTAGTTTCAGTCCAGAGCTAAGTGAGGTCATCTGAGTGCCTGCTACAATTGGTCCAAGCGGCACAGAGTCTGGCAGAGGCAGTGCCTGAGCATGTCATGTGATGTCACGGTGCAAGTGAGCTGAGCGGAGAGGCCGGAGCCTCATGTGCAGGTCCTTGGGACGGGAGCAAGGCAAGCAGGAAGCGGGACTGTGAGTGCTGTTTGGACTAGAGTGGATTGAAAGGACCACCTGGCATGGAGAGAGACTGTAACTCAGGAGGAGATGTGTCATGTTGGTAAGGTGTCATCATCTATGTTACTGTCAGGCCGCGTACACACGATCTAATTCATCTGCTGGAAACGGTCCGACGGACCGTTTCAGCAGACAAATTCGATCGTGTTTACGGGCGGACAGACGGGTTTTTCCAGCAGACAAATTTTAAAGCATGCTACACTAACCAGCAGACATATCTGTCCGCACATGCGTCGAATGGATTCGACGCATGCGCGGAAGTGTTTTACTTCCTGGTGACGTGGCGGCGTCAACGTTACCGCCACGTCACCGCGCTGCTTGCCGGCGGGGATTTTGGTTTGATCGTGTGTACACGAGTTAACGTGTGAGATGACAAACCATGAGGATGGAAAGGTTTAAATGGGCCCCTACTCCTATTGACTGCTTCACTGGTGATGCATTTATACATTGCCAGCTATAATCAGTTAGTTCAGCAGTCAGAAAGACCCAGTTACATAATTTCATTTTTTGAGCAAAGGTCCTGCCACTGAAAGCTGCTCAGTTGCTGAGAAATCAACCCCTAAAATGTACTGGAAAACTGCCCCCCTCCTTTTTTTTTGTGAATATGAATGAATGTGAATGAAAGCCATTAATTATCAATCAACTATGTTTACTCGTTTTAAATCATAATGGCAACAGAAACTACCCAAAGGACCCTGATCAAAAGTTTACATACCCCAGTCCTTAATATCATGTATTGCCCCCTTTAACATCAATGGCAGCTTGAAGTTTTTTGTGGTATTTGTGGATGAGGCTCTATATCTTATCAGATGGTAATTCTGCCCATTCATCTTGGAAAAAGCCTCCAGTTCCTGTAAATTCTTGGGCTGTCTTGTATGAACTGCACGTTTGAGATCTCCCCAGAGTGGTTCAATGATATTGAGGTCAGGAGACTGAGATGGCCACTTCAGAACCTTCACTTCATTCTGATGTAGCCAATGACAGGTCGACTTGTGTTTGGCCTTGTGTTTTGGATCATTGTCATGTTGGAATGTCCAAGTACGTCCCAATGCGCAACTTCCTGCCTAATGAATGCAAATGTTTCCTCAGTATTTTTTGATAACATACTGCATTCATCTTGCCATCAATTTTGACCACATTTCCTGTGCCTTTGTAGCTCACACATCCCCAAAACATCAGCGACCCACCTCCGTGTTTGACAGTAGGAATGCTGTACCTTTCATTATTAGCCTTGTTGACTCCAAATGTAGCATTTACGTTTGTGACCAAAAAGCTCAATTTTGGTCACATCACTCCAAATGACTTTGTTCCAGAAGGTTTGAAGCTTGTCTCTGTGCTGTTTGGACGTATGGTAAGTGGGATACTTTTGTGGCATTTGCATAGTAATGAATTTCTTCTGTCGACTCGGCTGTGCAACCCATCTTTCTTCAAGTGTTTCCTTATTGTGAATCCTGAAACAACCACACCACATGTTTTTCTGTATTTCACCTGAAGTTATTTGTATATTTTGTCTTTGCATCCCAAACAATTTCCCTGGCAGTTGTTGTTGAAATTTTAGTTGGTCTACCTGACCGTAGTTTGGTTTCAACAGAACCCCTCATTTTCCACGTATTGCTTAGAGTTTGAACACTGCTGATTGGCATTCTGTTTTATACAGTTCAGCTACCCTTTCCTGCAGATCCTTTGATGCTTCCCATGCTCAGAATCCAGAAACGCCAGTGCAGCATTGGATGAAAGATGCAAAGGTCTGTCAGGAGTCCAGCAACTCATTGACCTTTTATACATACACAGTAATTACAAGCAAACAGATCACAGGTGAGGATGGTTACCTTTAATAGCCATTTAAACTTGGGCTGTTACTGATTAATCGATTTGATTAATTATAACGCACATACAGATCCAACTACTTTTAGCTGATCTCCTTGCAGGCTGATTCCCAGTGCAGCTACCAACCACTGGAAAAATGTATAGCAGGATACAAAAAACTCACAAAGGCAGCGCTAGATAGTAATAGTAAGGAATAGTATCAAAACTTTAAGGCCGCGTACACACGGCAGGGAATCTCGACGGGCAGAACACATCGTTCCGCCCGTCGAGGTTCCCTGCCGGCCGTCGAAATCGGCGACCCGCCCGTCGGGAATGACAACCAGCCATTCTTCCGGGCGGGCCGTCGAGGAAATAGAGAGCGTGCTCTCTATTTCGGCTCGACGGGCTTCCCGACGGGAAGCTCGCCGAGACCGTACACACGGCCGAGGTCCTCGCTGGAATGTGCATTCCAGCGAGGTTCTCGCTGGTTTTCAGCGAGAACCTCGGCCGTGTGTACGGCGCCTTATAGTCTTCAAATAGGTAACAAAATAAATATTGTACTGGAGATAAAATCGATGTAGCGATGTAAAAATGGTAATACCAAACGGTAGCAAAAGCAGTCATAAAAACATGTAGCAAAGTATGATACTGGTATAAAAATGTGTACAATGATACCACTGCTGAATCCAGGTGAGGAGGGGTTAACATCAGTCCGTCGGCATGTAGATGTTCCGTGAAGGGAACTATCATAACTCCCAGTGGATGGCTGTAGAATCCCAGGTTGATAGAGGGAAATGATAGAGGGAAGTGTAACAGCCCTTGCATTTGGCAGATAGTAAGGTCCCGGCGGCATGCAGATATGAAGGCACAGCAAAGGAACCCCTTCAGATGGACACGGCAAGCCCGCCGGTGTCCCTGACATCACCGGATCTCCAACGAAACTCCCTGAAGACCCAGAAGCCGGCGGATTGTTCAATCAAAAAAAAAAAAAATAATCAAGGAATTAATAGTTAATTTCCACAGCCCTAATTCAAACCCATTTGTGTCAACATGTGTGCATGTTATCAGGCTAAAATCACCAGGATATGTAAACTTTTGATCAGGGTCATTTGGGAAGTTTATGTTGCCATTATGACCTAAAAAGAGTAAACACAGTTGATTGATAATAAATGGCTTCAGCCAAACACTAACCATGAGTGAAAGAAAAGTTTTTGTGTTATCATTCATATTCTCAGAAAAATGGCCAAGAAATCATAAATTCTGCCAGGGTATGTAAACTTATGAGCACAACTGTATTTATAAATGCAATGTATCTGAATTACACTTGGTGTCAGGCTCTATCCCCTACAGGATAACGGTTTTAAGCGGAGTTCCAACCACAATTAGCATTTTTTAAACGTCCTTTCTCTATGTCCTTTCATAATGTGTTTTTATAATATAAATCTGGTCACTTACTATTTTACAATCCACATAGTTATTCAATAAAGATAGTTTATAAAACTATGTTTACACCGTTGTCATTTTGCTTGTGGGCATTGTGAAGCCTACAAGTACTTAACTCCTGGAAGTCTTGGATGGGAAGTGATATTTGGACAGCGCATTGCATCCTGGGAAATGATGACACACATTTCCCAGCAGCATTAGAGGGAGATGATGTCAGAATCTTAAGTGATTTCAAAGCCAGATTTCGTGGGACCGCATAGCAACAGGCATTTCCAGATGAGTACAAAAAAAATAAAAAATCCATTTTAAGTAAATAAATAAAATGTGATCATTGTAAGCACTGGTAAATGTTTTTTTGTTGCTATCTTTAAGTACATTTAAGATTTAATATCTCACATATATGATATACGGTTTAAATAAGAGTTCTTTTGACCAGAGGGAAGGTTTAACATAATAAGCATTTATTAGAGAAAGATATAAGTCTATCTAATATACTGCATACATTTACAGTCTTTAAACAAGGAAGTAGATATTAGTTTAAAATACAAAGTATGTACATCACACTACAAATGACAAACATAAAAACTTATGATAAAGTATATGGTAAGTGCTGGGAGATGGTTTCTTATAATTTACCTCAATCCTGGGCCCAGGGTCCTCATCTCGCTAATTTATTGATTGAGGCTCCTTATTTTATAGCCATTTCCTATTGAATTACACATGTTACCTGTGATTGGCTATGGTTAGCTCTCCCCCTCCCTTGGGCGGGTCTCTCCCAAATATGGGCAACATACTCCTACATGAGCTTTAGTGATAATTAGCTTTGAAGATAAATTAATTAAACCTAGGTTCATTAACTTCCCTTCAATAGCTATTCATGGAAGAGTACAGCCAATCAAGGCGGCTCGGTATAGTCTACAGATTCCAGCTGTGAAGTTCTTTCTGGCTTGTTTGTTTACCAAAAGGTGTAGTAGACTGCAGTCTCCGTGATACCTTGTCACCCAGCATTCATGCATATCAAATGGAGAGTGTTAAATAGATATTTTCAAGCTCTAGACTGTCAGCCCAGTTAACCCTTTCCTACACACTACACATCTAACATTATTGTAGATTTTATATATATGTAAAATTATTCCCAGTTACTAATGGCGATTAGACATAACATTTCTCATAAGGCAATAGTTTTCCTCATTCCTTCAACTGCTACATGTGCAAAAGATCTTTTGAAAAACATAAAATACATAAAGCCTAATAAACAAAACTTGTAAGGGATGGGGGGTAAGGTAGGCAGGTGATGATAGACCTTTCCTACATGCTTCCCATTAACTTGATGGACGCTAAGTTCTGAGACGCATGAGAGGACTAACC
The DNA here is from genome assembly GCA_029574335.1 of Rana kukunoris. Taxonomy (NCBI): domain Eukaryota; kingdom Metazoa; phylum Chordata; class Amphibia; order Anura; family Ranidae; genus Rana; species Rana kukunoris. The sequence continues at coordinate 165,309,051 of CM056055.1, read as the reverse complement.
CGGGGGTGGGTTCTTTAGGCTACGCCAGGCAGTGTCCGGGGTCACTCGTGCTAGCACAGGATAACACCTTACTCAAAGGTGGGCTCACTATTGCCCAGGACTTTGTATGACCAGGCCATGGTCATGTGAAAAGTCAAACATTAAGGCAGTCCCCCAACTTAGAGATGAACCACTTGTACATAGTGTTGTGTGTGGAGTTCCATTGTCCTACAAACTTACACAAGTGTATGTGTTGCATTAGGATGGACATATGGAGCCTATGCCCTCTCCACCAGTCAGCGTACCTCTGTTACCGAATGGGGTCGCACCGAGTACTTAGCGCGGGCCTCATGTGTGCTCTCACTTACTTTTGCCTCACGTATCTAGTTGGGATGCACCGATACAATTTTTTTTTTACAGTGAGTACCGATACTTTTTTAAGTACTCGCCGATACCAATTACCAATACCCGCCGGAAACTGTTTTGTTTACACTTCAGCTATCAGCAATGGTACAAAGCATTTATTTTTAAATGTTGTACTTTTTTTAACATGAAACGTGTAAATATATGTTAACCACTTCAGTCCCAGGAAGGATTTGCCCCTTTAATGACCAGGCCACTTTTTGCGATACATCAAAAGAAATTGATGTCCTCTTTTCCCCACAAATAGAGCTTTCTTATGGTGGTATTTGATCACCTCTGCGGTTGAATTTATTTGCGTTATAAACAAAGAGCGAATTTTCGAAAAAAATTCGCTCTTTGTTTATAACGCAAATAAATTCAACCGCAGAGGTGATCAAATACCACCATAAGAAAGCTCTATTTGTGGGGAAAAGAGGACATCAATTTCTTTTGATGTATCGCAAAAAGTGGCCTGGTCATTAAAGGGGCAAATCCTTCCTGGGACTGAAGTGGTTAACATATATTTACACGTAAAAAAAAAATTCGCTCTTTGTTTATAACGCAAATAAATTCAACCGCAGAGGTGATCAAATACCACCATAAGAAAGCTCTATTTGTGGGGAAAAGAGGACATCAATTTCTTTTGATGTATCGCAAAAAGTGGCCTGGTCATTAAAGGGGATAAAGCAATAAATATCCCAAAAAGAAAAATGAAAAACACATTTATTCATCAGTTTAGGCCGATATATATTTTTCTAATATTTTTGGTAAAAAATAGGCGTATATTGATTTTGTTTACGCAATAGTTATCGCGTCTACAAACTATGGGATAGATTTAGGGGCTTATTTTTTTATTGTTTGTACGAGTAATGGCGGTGAACTGGCATTTTTAGCAGTACTGCGGGAAACAAATCTGACCCCAAATTACACTTTTTGGTGACCAGTGACATAATTACATTGATCAGTGATATAAAAATGCACTGATCAATGTAAAAATGACACTGGCACTGACACTGGCAGGGAAGGGGTTAACACTAGGGGGCGATCAAAGGGTTAACTGTGTTCCCTGGGTGTGATCTAACTTTATTGGGGATGAGCTGCCTCGGACATGACAGAGATCACTGTTCCTGATCACTGGGTGACAGTAGATCTCTGTCATGTCATCTGTCAAAGAGGGGAATCGCCTTGTTTACAATTCTCCATTCTGTCTCTCCTCGCTGCAATCGCAGGTCGCCGGTGGACATCATGGCCGCCTGACCTGCGGGCATGCTCCTCACCCGCAGGTCACAACTGTGCGAGCTACCGAACAGGTACAGTGATTCGCGAAGGAGAGCCAACCTGCCGCAGTATATCTGCATGAGCAGGTGGTTAAAGGTGTACAAATATTAACAAACAAAGCAAACAAAAACAAAAAAAGTTTTAATTACTAATAGTTTTGTTTTAAAAAAAAAAAAATCAGCAGAAAAATAATAATAAAAGGGAGAATGAGAATAAGGGGTTAATTAGGGCTGATTAGAGTAAATTATTAATAATAAGGGGTTAAATTAAGGAACATTTAAAAAAAAAAACAGTTTTTACTTGATAGGTTGCATTAAACTGACTTCATCTGTAGATCAAAGAAAATACCATTTTTCTTGTTGAACAAAAAACAGTTAATCCCTTTGATCTGTAGATGAATAAACAGAAAGATACACAACAGGGTGGGGGTCCCCCAAAATCCATACCAGACCCATATGAGAGCACGTGGCCCGGCCAGTCAGGAAGGGGGGTGGGGATGAGCGAGTGCCCCCCTCCTTAACCGTACCAGGCCGCATGCCCTCAACATGGGGAGGTAGGTGCCTTGGGGCATAGGGGCGCCCTGTGACCCCCCACCCCAAAGCACCCTGTACCCATGTTGATGAGGTCAGGGCCTCTTCCCGACAACCCTGGCCATTGGTTGTCAGGGTCTGTGGGCTGGGAGCTTATTGGAATCCGGGAGCCCCCTTTAATAAGGGGGCCCCCAGATCCCGCCCCCCCACCCTAGGTGAATGAGTATGGGGTACATCGTACCCCTACCCATTCACCTGGAGAAAAAGAAAACTGTCAAAAAAACACACTACACAGGTTTTGAAAGTACATTTTTAGTCAGCTCCGGGGGGCATTCTGCCAGGGTCCCCGCTTTCTTCTTTTAAGCTCTTTTACGAGCGGGGCACCCAAGCTTCTTCGGCGTCTTCTCTGTTGTCTTCTGCTGGGGGGGATCACGGTCTTCACCGGCGTCTGGTTGTCTTCTGCCAGGGGGGGGGGCCGCTTTCTTCTTTAGCTCTTTTACGAGCGGGGGCCCCCCCCGGGCTTCTTCGACGTGTTCTGCCAGGGGGGGGGTCCGGGTCTTCTTAGATCAGATGGTCTATGTTCATCCGATCCCCCCATAGGGGAGAGCAGAGAAAAGACAGGGCGGTCCCTGCACAAGGGACTGCCCTGTCATCCACCGGCTCAGCGGGAATCAACGGAGCAATCCTCGCTGAACAAGCAGAGGTTTACGGGGCGGATAATTACTGATCTGCCCCGTGTGAAAGGGCACTAAGTGTAGCAACCATTCCCATCTAATATGCTTTGGTTTCTTAGTTCTGCCACTAGATGGTAGTATTTTATTTGTGTATAATGTAATGTGCTTCCTAGCAGAACTGCATGGTTATGATGTACTTCCCCGTCTCTGTTTTTCCAGCAACAATTTGACTGGTATAAGTCATGTCTGCAGCAGTTTTCCAACAGGTTATGGGCCTAATTACAACTAACATACTAAACATTGGTAAAACAGATATAGCTCCAAGTTACAGCACATTGTGCACACATGCAAGTGAGAAACTGCAAAAAGTATGAGGAGCTACAGAAAGCACACAAGACAGAAAATCTCAACAATATACAGCACATGATTACAAAGCTACACCAGTCTATAGCCCCGTACACACTATCGGAAATTCCGACCGTGTGTATGCCCCATCGGAGTAATTCCATTGCAAATTCCGATGAATTCCATTGGAGTTTAGAACATGTTCTCTTTTTACTACGATGGATTCCATTGGAATTCCGATGTGATTTTGGTCGGACAAAGGTCCGATCATGTGTACGGGGCGTAAGTTGATATGGTAGAACAAGAAATAGCAGAACATCTGTGAGCTTTAAGGGAAGAAATAAAAGACTTTCACATAGAAGGACTCAGTAGTCCCCCATGCAGTCAAATAATGAAGTGTACCAGCTGCATTAAAGGGGAAAAGTAATCAGGAAATCTTTTCCTGAAACATCAATAGCAAGTAGGGTTGCTATCTGTCAATGATTCACCCGCACAGTCCTAGTTTTGAATCATGTGTCCAGGTTTCAGTCTGCCTTAAACCCGGACATATTATTCAGACTGGGCTGTGGCTCCCCACATAATTCACAGACAAATCTGTTGCCGTCCAAAAGCTGCGTGCGGCTGTCTGGGGGCAGGTTCAGCAGTTTGGCCACACCCACTGTTCGCCTCAGTGCGCATAGTTACTACTCTATTTGGGGCACCCAAAGTTGTCCCAAATCTTTTTTAATCCTATAGTATATACTACGTAAAATAATAAGCCCTGTGCCCTCAAGGTGTTCGGGTTTGGCTTGAACAAAAGGTGGCAACCCTAATAGCAAGGCCCATTAGCCCCTGAACTTATATCACTCTGATCAATGTGGTGTCATGAAAGCTCAGACACCAGGAAAGTCATTTCTCACATTCATTGAGGACATCTGTATACTGTGCTCTACCACAAAAAAGATAAAGTTCCTGAGGAACATGAATACTATCTTTCCCAATAAGCAACACATTTGGCAAAATACCTAAAATACTCTGGGCACTTAAAGTGTATGTAAACCCACTCTCATCCTTTCTAAACTACTGCCATAGTGCTGATCATAAAGACATACATGCCGCCTGCATGTGTCCTTACCCGTCAAATGTCTCTGTTATAAGAACTGAAAAACTGCAGATTCTGTGGGTGGAGTCGTGATGTCAGTAAACTCCCCGCCCACCTCTACACTCCTCTTGTCAACATGCATTTTTTCCTGTGTATTCCTTTCACTGAATTCTGCTATGATCACTAACATCCATTTAAAATCCATAAAAGTAACCATACAAAGGTACCCATGTTGATGAGGTCAGGGCCTCTTCCCGACAACCCTGGCCGTTGGTTGTCGGGATCTGTGGGCTGGGAGCTTATTGGAGTGGGGGTAGGAATTAAAAAATAATGCCTGTCTCAGGCTAGTGTGATGACCGGGAAGGATGAACCCCACGGCCACACACATGCGCTTGATGGTTAGCTGCTTGGTTCTTGGGCTAGGAGCCCAGGGTCTGGTGGTGTTAACCCTTAGTGAGGGTCGGATGGTATTAACCCTCTCTGTCACGTGATGCCACTGTAGTCTTGATATACCCCAGGAAACTACAGCTCCGGGGGCCTCCGTATCCCCGCTAGCTAGGATGGTAATAACCCAGTCCACAACAGGGGTCAATATAACAAAGGCTTTACTGGCATGAAGACAGGTGTCAAAATCTTCACAGCGTTCACACAGAGTGTCGCAAAGGTTCCACAAAACAGTCTCTAGAGGACCACACAGCTGACAATGCCTGGGCTTGGCTTATCATATATCCTTGGCTTTTGCGGCCGGATTAGTAATACTGGGCCTATGCTTGACTAGGCTGAAGAATAGATACACTTACTGAAGTGTCGGTAGACTTGAGGCTTCTCGTCGGAACGACGGATTCAGGGCCGGCCCTATGATGGGACCGGGTGGTACCATGGGTACCAGGCGGCACTTTTAGGGGAGCGGCATTCTGTCAGCCCGTTCCGCCCGCTGCCTGTGAGGACACTCCCAGCGGAAGCAGTCAGCGAGTGAGAAGGGCAGGCGCCGCTGCCTCTCAGGAGCCCGGCGCCGCTCTGTACATGTCATGTGCGACAGTGCGGGACGGGACATATCGTATGGCGCGGCGGACATGAGGGTATGTGAAGGATTCGCCTTATCGTCTAGACTAAAGCCATAGCTCCTGATCACATGTGGATGCAGGCAGGGCAGTCTGTGTCTGTGGATAATCATACCTGCCCTGCATGCTCCAGAGTCCTAACTCGCGCTGTGTGTCATTGTCTTCTGAGGTCTGTTTCTCATCTGCTCTGTCAGTCTCTCTCCTGCCCCTCTCTCTCTCTCTCGCCCCTCTCTCTTGCCTCTCTCTCTCTCCTGCCCCTCTCTCTCTCCTGCCCCTCTCTCTCTCCTGCCTCCTCTCTCTCCTGCCTCTCTCTCTCTCCTGCCCTTCCCTCTCTCCTGCCCCTCTCTCTCTCCTGCCTCTCTCTCTCTCCTGCCCCTCTCTCTCTCCTGCCCCCCCTCTCTCTCTCCTCCCCCCCCTCTCTCTCTCCTTCCCCCCCCCTCTCTCTCCTGCCCCCTCTCTCTCTCCTGCCCCTCTCTCCCTCTCTCTCCTGCCCCTCTCTCCCTCTCTCTCCTGCCCCTCTCTCCCTCTCTCTCCTGCCCCATCTCTCTCCTGCCCCCTCTCTCTCTCCTGACCCTCTCTCTCTCTCTCTCTCTCTCCTGGCCCCCTCTCTCTCTCTCCTGACCCTCTCTCTCTCTCCTGACCCTCTCTCTCTCTCTCCTGACCCTCTCTCTCTCTCTCCTGACCCTCTCTCTCTCTCTCTCTCTCTCCTGACCCTCTCTCTCTCTCTCTCCTGACCCTCTCTCTCTCTCTCTCCTGACCTCTCTCTCTCTCTCTCCTGACCCTCTCTCTCTCTCTCTCCTGACCCTCTCTCTCTCTCTCCTGACCCTCTCTCTCTCTCCTGCCTCTCTCTCTCTCCTGCACCTCTCTCTCTCCTGCCCCCCCTCTCTCTCTCCTGCCCCCCTCTCTCTTCTGCCCCCCCTCTCTCTCTCCTGCCCCCCTCTCTCTCCTGCCCCCCCTCTCTCTCCTGCCCCCCCTCTCTCTCCTGCCCATCTCTCTCTCTCCTGCCCCCATCTCTCTCTCTCCTGCCCCCATCTCTCTCTCTCCTGCCCCCATCTCTCTCTCTCTCTCTCTCTCTCTCTCTCTCCTGGCACTCTCTCTCTCTCTCCTGCCCCTCTCTCTCTCTCTCTCTCCTGACCCTCTCTCTCTCTCTCTCTCTCTCTCCTGACCCTCTCTCTCTCTCCTGACTCTCTCTCTCTCTCCTGACCCTCTCTCTCTCTCTCTCTCTCTCTCCTGACCCTCTCTCTCTCTCTCTCTCCTGACCCTCTCTCTCTCTCTCTCTCTCTCTCCTGACCCTCTCTCTCTCTCTCTCTCTCCTGACCCTCTCTCTCTCTCTCCTGACCCTCTCTCTCTCTCTCTTTTTTTTTTGGTGGGCGTGATTTATTTGGCGGGGGGGGTGGGGGGCAGCATTTCATTCTTGGTGCCAGGCAGCACAATGTCTTGGGCCGGCACTGGACGGATTGATTCGATAATTTCGCTGAAGTACTGATCCTATAGTTTTTTAGAAGTACTCCGCGAGTTGCTGTACTTTCTCCTGAACGGGAGATCTCTGGCCTGCACTGCTTCTCCTCTGACTGAACTCTGCTCTGACCTGCCAGAAACTGTGTGTAGCACTAGACTCCCCTAAACAGGAACTCCCACCCCTTATATAGACGTGAGGAGACTGAAGCCCATTGGTTGAGAGCTGAGGGAGACTGAAGCCCATTAGTTGAGAGCTGAGGGAGACTGAAGCCCATTGGTTGAGAGCTAAGGGAGACTGAAGCCCATTGGCTGATAGCTGTGGATCATAGAGACTTATCTGTATTCCCCTTGGAACTTACATTTAAAGTTTGTTACAAGTTAAAGTATAATACAACACCATAAGGTCTTGTCTAGCACTTAGTCCTACTGACTCTCATACACTCTGACTAAACATAAAATGGCGGACTAAACCTCTTAAAGCTATACGCACCTAATAAATGTATTATCAACCATAACAGTATAAATCACATCATGACTAGCTGAGTCCCTGCAAGGGAGGCCCCACAAGCCGAGGGTCTCAATCTGACAGGGCCTACAGCAAATACCTGTACTGGGACACCACACTAGTGCATGAGATATGTAAATAACCTGTCATTCACAGCAAAGGGGAGGAACGGACAAACGTTTTCTCCTGTTTGTCTGTTTATCTCACTGAAAAAAAGAAAAGGGGATTGCTCAGAGCTGGATTAACTGTTTGTGGCAAGACTGGGCACAGATGTTAGGAAATCTTATACTCTACATTGTGACAGCATACCCACTTTAATGGTACAGAGTACACAATAATAAAGCACAGGCTATTCTGAGCAAGCACATACCTCCCAACTTTTTGAGATGGGAAGGAGGGACACCTGTCAGCAAAAGGACATACCCCTTGCTATGCCCTCTTAAAGGAGAATTGTACAAAAAATAAGATTGGTTAAACCCACAAGTGCTTTTTTTACTAGTAATATTCCTTTATATTGGCTTTTGGAATTTACAAATGCAGCAATTTAGAAATTGGATGAAAGGTTTAGCACTGGGAAACACTGCACAATGCATTTTATATACATCTATATAGATTAGGCCAAAATGAGATACAAAGTGACATTGCTCGAAATCAGGGACAGTCCCTCCAAATCAGGGACAGTTGGAGCTATGGAAGCATGACATTATGCTCTAGAGTCTAGACTACTGTACCATATAAGCCAGAACAGAATAGTGTTGCAAAGAGAATGAACCACACTTTGTGTGAAAGTAGCAGAATCATGCATTTTTGATGTGTATATGCCAACAACATTCTGGAGAGAGGCAATTATGACAGCCCTCTATCTCCAAAACTGCTAAAACTTATTAATAGTATGAACAGTTTTTTACATAAAATGAGTTAACATTTATCTCCCTGTGCTCTCAGTGATGTTATGATTTTATCTCTTTGCATTTTGTATGCATCAATAAAGTAGTAACATCCGTCTGGAGTGTGCGGCCTTCATCTTTTCTTTTGTTTCTAAAAACCTGAGCCTATCAGTGACTTATATGAGAAGTAGTTGGTGCTTTTTATGCAGATATAGGTGTCACAACCATTATTATACATACAACGTACAATATACAGTTGATTCGTTTTTCTGCCACTTCAGCCCCATAAGGTTTTACCCCCTTCCTGACCAGAGCACTTTTTGTCCCCTCAAAATAACTCAACACCTAAAGGAATCTAAAAAATAAAAAACAAAAATACACCACACACCAAAATGAGTAAACTACACATTTATTGAGCAATGGGCTCAAGATCAACAGTATAAATACCCTAACTTTTCTCATAATATCCCAACATCCACCTGAGTCCGCCTATTAACCCCTCCCAGACTGGAACCATGGACCACTCTTGAAAAATGGAAGGATGCAGTCCCAAAGAGGAGCTGAGCCCATCCTCCCCTAGACAAAAACCTCCCCCACACCAAGGGACCCCGAACCACCCCACCAAAATACAGAGGTAACAATCGTTGCACCGAGTGCGGTCCTCCACCCTAAAGCCACAGTGGGAGAATGAGGCACCTGTACTAAGTGGGACAGAAATGTATACCTGCCGAAATGGGGATAAATACATGAAAACACAAACCCACAAAACCAGTCAGTCAAAGGAGTCAGTCAATGGCAGAAAGGAAAACCAGATGGCTGGAATTGGAGCGTAAGACCCCTTTCACACTGGGGCGGTTTGCAAGTGCTATTGTGCTTAAAATAGTGCCTGCAAACTGACCCTAAACAGTGGCTGCTGTTTCTCCAGTGTGAAAGCCCGAGGGCTTTCACACTGGAGCGGTGCGCTAGCAGGACTACTCCAAAAGTTTTGCTAGCAGCATCTTTGGAGCGGTGAGAGGAGTGGTGTGTTTACTGCTCCTTCACAGCCCCTTCCCATTAAAAAGTAATGGGAAACCGCTATTAACCCTTTTCCGGCCGCTAGCGGGGGTTAAAACTGCACCACTAGTGGCCGAATACCGCCGCAATTCTGACGGTATAGCGAGCGCCGCTAAAAATATACTGGTATACTGCTATACTGTCAGCGCACCTCCCGCCCCAGTATGAAAGGGGCCTAAATATCAAAGAATCAGTGTCCAGCTGCTGTACTGGTAATAAAAGGTGTATGAAGGAGCCTTGCACATGACAGTTAATTGATTAGTAACTGATTAGATGATGCATGATGGGATGTGTAGGAGACCAGATATATGTCAGTTATAACAGCATGATAAACATTCCTAGGGAGTGTGCTGATAACAATGGCTGGGATGACTGGCAGAGATGAGTGGTAAGCCAGCGAGATGGGGCAGGGAGATTCCCAACAAAAAACAGGTAACCTCAACCTGTCAGTAATGCCAACAGGGAACACTGATTCCCAATGTGGGTATCAGGAGTACTCACGGTTCCCCGTTCATGCTCCCCTCCAAGTGAATGAATGGAAATAATGTCCGCTCTGCGAATCCCAGCAAGTACAGCTCTCCTTTATTAGGATGAAATCCAGCCAAAATTCACATGCTGTGCACTGTGTACTGATCAACTGTTCCAGTCGTGTGTACCTTGTCTCTCCAATCCCCAGTGTATGATTGAGTCATCCTGATAGGTAAAGGGAGTCACCGCTCAAGGTAGATTTTCGTTTGTAATGAACCTCTTCACCAGATCAGAAGCCACAGGTGCTGGCAATGCATATAGCAATGAAGATAAAAGGAGACTTCTGGACAGCCGCACTCCAAAATATGTTTGCCTTTATTGGTAAAACAGGATAAAAAAAATACATGCCACAGCAGACGGAAAAACTTCTGGCGCTTTTTACACTATTGCTTAGTGCCTAATCATAGCTAACAATCACAAAAATACATCTCAAATAAATACTCTTCCCTATTGACCATGTGACCGAAAAATTTATAAATTGGAACCAATTAGCAAATTGGTAATTGATACCTCATGTGAACGCAATCCAAAGTCAAAACTAACAAATATAATTGAAAAAATGTGATTGAAAATATGTCGGTGCAGAACCCAGTACTCATGCATGTTCTTAAACCGTATGTGCTGGTTTGACCCCAATAAAACAAATATACCGATGAAATATCATATAGTAAGTACATAGATTGGTATATCCTTATTCTGAACCCTTGATAAAATGTGCATAAAAACACTATTAAATGCCAACTAAAATTAAACTAACCACATGTTGTACTCAAAACAATATAACATAAAACATAAAATCTGCACTAGATAATTAATGTGCATAAATGTACGTCTCTGTCCTATTATTCTTATCTTAAAGAGGCTCGATTTATCTATAGGGACAATTTATGTATTATATTGAATTAAAGTCATTGTAATAATTCCCCTATCTAGGAGCTAAAAAAAAACAGAAATAGAAAAAGGAACACAATGGACATATACAATTAACAGGACCCTCATTGTGCCTGTGAGGCCAAAATTAACCATGTATATTTCTCACATATATGTATATAAAGACTTCTTCCTTAACCCAAATTGTCCCATGAAAAAGTTTTATATTAAAAAATTTAGACATGGGCAATGAAAGGCAACACATATGTATACATGGATATTGAACCAATCGAACAAGCTGATCATGACATAAAGTCTATAGCCGTAATACAAGGTGATTCTATAAATGTACATTCGGCTGGACTATATTTCGCTTCGGTGTATGGATATACTTTCAGGAAACTGGATATGAGAATATTTGAAACGTTTGGCAACCGCACTCCTTCGTCGATCGAATTCGATCTCGGACAGAGTTGTCCACCATTCTTTCTGCGATATAAGACCCTGATCGATTGATCCCTGAAAACTGGTGGACACAGAGCAACATTCAACCCCCAATAGAGCGAAAGGGATCCCCTATCGACCCATTAATGGAAAATGGGGTCAGTAATATATAGGAAACAGCTCCTGATAGCTTGAAGTTGAAAGCAAAATGGCAAAATAGGAAATGAAAGCTTGCTGTCAGTTATGTAAAGGGCTTGATATTAACAGAAAGCTCTGGGGTGTGTTGGATAATAAGTATATAATGATATGTGTCACTCTGAACTCTATTAAATCTATACATATAGCCCAAGAGCCTACAGCCAAACCCTCCCATGTAGTGTCGCAACCCAATACTACACTATGAGCCCCTTTCTTTTATATCTTGGTACTGGGAAACACAGATCTACAGTAAAGCCTAGATTGGATATTAGAGAGCTACTGCTGTCGTGGTATTGGAGAAGCTTTATTACAAGCTGGCCAAGGTGAGAGGCTTGGGGAAACAGGTGTGGAGCACTGGCACTTTGTGGATTGAGGACTGGATTTTGTCTGTACTATTCTGGATTGCATTCACGTTGCACAAAGACTCCCAGTTGCACTTTTACTTCTTTTTGCATGAAGGATTGTACAATATATATATATATATATATATATATATATACTGTATATATATATATATATATTTTAAGGGGTTAGCTCGGTAGCGGGGGTGTGTGACCCCCTGGATGGGTTCACTACACACTGAACTATACAGATAGGCAGCCAAAGTAGGTTGAAAACAATGAGTTTGAAAGCAAAATGGCAAAATAGGAAATGAAAGCTTGCTGTCAGTTATGTAAAGGGCTTGATATTAACAGAAAGCTCTGGGGTGTGTTGGATAATAAGTATATAATGATATGTGTCACTCTGAACTCTATTAAATCTATACATATAACCCAAGAGCCTACAGCCAAACCCTCCCATGTAGTGTCGCAACCCATATTGGTCCTCATACACAGGGTACCTATGAGTAAGTGGCGTGAGCGGGCACGTAATGCGTTAGGGAGGAGAGCCAGTGGTGATGTCATTTCCGCTCGTGGCCTTCTTTTTATATCTTGGTACTGGGGAACACAGATCTACGGTAAAGCCTAGATTGGATATTAGAGAGCTACTGCCGTTGTGGTATTGGAGAAGCTTTATTACAAGCTGGCCAAGGTGAGAGGCTTGGGGAAACAGGTTCACTAGGTGTGGAGCACTGGCACTTTGTGGATTGAGGACAGGATTTTTTCTGTACTATTCTGGATTGCATTCACGTTGCACAAAGACTCCCAGTTGCACTTTTACTTCTTTTTGCATGAAGGATTGTACAATATATATATATATATATAGTTTAAGGGGTTAGCTCGGTAGCAGGGGTGTGTGACCCCCTGGATGGGTTCACTACACACTGAACTATACAGATAGGCAGCCGAAGTAGGTTGAAAACAAAGAGTTTGGTTTATTCTTCCATATTGCTGGAAACAAGTGCAAGCATCCAAACAGCATAAACAAAACAAAACATAAAAAAAACGCTGGCCACTTGGGGCGTCTACCTTCACCACACAGGAACCTATCTATGGAGTCTGGCACAGCCTACTGCTGGGCAGACACTGCTGGTCATATAGCAGAGAAACAATAGTCTTTTTGATTTTTATCACATAGAAAAATCAGCAATCAGTAGTCATCCTTTGGATGACTTATAGAGGCCTTAATTGCCTTATTCTGAACAGCTGAAGTTTTCCAATGCCCTAAACCTTTCTGGCTATTTCTGCAGCCGACACCTAATAGTAATTGGTGAATTGTCTAAAAAAAGGCAGAGATGTATCTCCCGTCTGTGACAACACCCACAGATTTACCCGACTTCCTCTCACTATATATATATATATATATATATATATATATATATATATATATACATATATATATATATATATATATATATATATAATATATTGTATTATTTATTTGCCTGGATATATTAATACATTTTTTGGAGATTGTTATTTACATTCTTTCACTCAAGGATTTCTATTTATTGGGACATTTTTTTCAAGGAATTTTACCTATTGTGACATATTTTTTTATATTTTTTGTGTCATCACAGTTCTGGCAGAATTTTTTCCTGGTGACAGTCTTGTTATTGATCACTATCTTTAGAACTGTTTGATTTGCACATTGTTTTCACAGCACCTTCTGGATTCATATTATTGTATTGTTATATATTTATATTTATCCTACTACATTTATCTTTTTAGTAATTTAGACTTATTATTTAGTTAATTATTCAGCAAGCGCCATATACACCCCTTTGCCTATCACGATCACCTGTATGATATCGAGAAAAACAAATGCACTAATGTAGCCAAACATTGGAATTTAATACACAATATGGAGTACAGAGCGACCAATCTGTAGTAAGCGGAGAGGACCTATAAACCCCAATAGCATCAAATTAATCTAGTGGGGCTAATTATGGTGGGGTTAATCATAATAAATAAAGCCTTGATGGTATTCTTGTGTGTAAAGAGAATATCCAGTATACTTTGCGCTTGCAAATTACGCTGAATCTGTCTCCTCCTCTGGCGGGGGTTTTGATGCTCTCTATACCCTTCGAGTGTATTAAATTCCAAAGTTTGGCTACATTAGTGCATTTTTTTTCTCGATATCATACAGGTGATTGTACAATCGATCTTTGAGCCAATAGGGCCCTCCTAGCAGTTAGTGAAATTCCTAGAGATACTTTATTAAAGGACAACATAAACAGAAATGTTAACAAGAAATTGTCCATGCCCTTTAGTAACATTCTGTTTTTTTCTACTCCCTATAGCTCAGAGTTCACTAAAAACAAGGTCACTAAGTATCTTCCTATTTTTTTAATGACCTGGTCTATAAGGAGATCTTGTCCAAGAGCATCAAGTCTGTGTCTCATAGAGCACCCACATTGGGGGGTTCTCTTTCACCCAGTTTTTTTCAGAGTAAACCAGTGGGATGTAATTTGTTACACTTTAAAGTAACCTTCAAATGCGGTATCAAAGGATGTGACTAGTGCTACTGCTGCTTTATTAACCACTTAAGACCCGGACCAATACGCTGGTAAATGACCCAAGGTGTTTTTGCGATTCGGCACTGCGTCGCTTTAACAGACAATTGCGCGGTCGTGCGACGTGGCTCCCAAACAAAATTTGCGTCGTTTTCTTCCCACAAATAGAGCTTTATTTTGGTGGTATTTGATCACCTCTGCGATTTTTATTTTTTGCGCTATATACAAAAATAGAGCGACATTTTTAAAAAAAAAAAACACTATTTTTTACTTTTTGTTAAAAAAAAATCAAATAAACTAAATTTTAGTCAAACATTTAGGCCAAAATTTATTTAGCCACATGTCTTTAGTAAAAAAAAAAAATCGCAATAAAAAAAAATAGCTACCTAGCGGGAACAGCGACACTAATACAGCGATCAGAAAAATTATCGCTTAGTGACGCTGGCAATAGGGAGTGAAAGGGTTAACTAGGGCGGTGATCAGGGGGTTAAAACTTTATTAGGGGGGGTGGGGGGGCTATCCTGAACCTAACACTAACTGTTTTTTACACTGCCTGTCACACTGACACTAAATGCAGTGATTAGATCACTGCATTCAGTGACACTGTGACAGGGGGGCGGGGGGGGCGATCACAAGGGGTTAATATGCCTATGTGAGTGTGTGTCAGTGTTGTGTTGGTGCACACTTACTTGTGATGTCTTCTCTCATCAGCAGCGCTGGGAAACAGCGCTGCGATGAGAGATTACATCATTTCCTCCTTCCTGTGTAAACACAGGAGGAGGAAGTGACAGGATGGGAGCGCGCTCCCATTGGCTGGGAACGCGGGGGGGGCGGGTATTCGCCGACATCCGCCCGCTGATCCCGGATCGCTCCCGGATCGCTCCCGGAGCCAGGGGGACCCCCGCACGCCGCGGAGGGGGTCCCGTTGGGACCCCCGAACCGCACTTAGGCGGGGACGTAAATTTACGCCCTTGTGCCTGTACGTGCCATTCTGTGGCCGTATATGTGCGTGCGGGGGTCCTTAAGTGGTTAAAAAGGGCAATATTTCAATTCTAGTACAAATGGAAAAGCTTTTGAGGTTTCACAATTTATCAACTGTAACACCAATTTTTTGGTGTATGTGATTACCTGTAAACAAAGTAGGTCGAACCATACGTCGGCTCAAAGATCGATTGTACGATCACCTGTATGATATCGAGAAAAACAAATGCACTAATGTAGCCAAACATTGGAATTTAATACACTTCAAAGATGTCTCAAGCCTTTCCATCCAGGGTATGGAGAGCATTAAGACCCCCGCCAGAGGAGGAGACACATTCAGGGTATTTTGAAAGCGCAAAGTATACTGCATATTCTCTTTACACACAAGAATACCGTCAGGGCTAAACTTTGAGTGGGATGTCTCCCATTATTATGATTAACCCCACCATAATTAGCCCCACTAGGTTCATTTGATACTATTGGTGGTGTGGGAGATTATCTTGTGGGGATCACTTTTCTGAAACACAGTCTGCAAGCAGGCACTTTCTTTTTAAGTCTGGCGAATGCCAGGTTTTATTTACAAAAGGTTTGCAGGTTAAAATAAACAAAACAGTAAAATTAAATCCTAAACTAAACTAAACATCAGGGTCTCCTATCTATACAGTGTGGGGCTGGTCCCCACCACCCACAAAATAAACAATGCAAACCTTTTCTTGCAATGTCTTTAGAGATCTCCTCGCACTCAGGTTCCCTCCTGAGTCTCCCAAAACCAGAGAGCAGTATTGTGCTCTCTTCCTGGTCGTTTTAAAGTCCAGCTGACACTGGACTCCAGTGGACCCAAACATCCGGACCGGAACCCCAGAGGCTGTAAAACCTGGCCCGGATTCCGGTTCAGTCCCTCATAATGGACCGAATGCGAGGTGAAATGTACCTATTATCAAGTATCGCACCTCGCATACCTTCACATATCCTCCCCCTCTGCTCAAGCCCCTGCGGCTGAGCACTTGACCCAACCATACAGTGCACACGGGAGAGGGCATCTGCATTTTTTTGGAGCTTTCCTGGCCTGTGCTCCACCGTTAACTTAAAGGGCTGTAACGCCAGGAACCACCTTGTCACACAAGCATTTTTCTCCCTGTTGTTACACATCCACTTGAGAGGAGCATGGTCTGTGACCAGCCTAAATGACCTCCCCAATAGGTAATACCTCAGGGAGTCTAAGGCCCACTTAATGGCGAGACACTCCTTTTCTACGATGGCATACATTTTTTCGTGCTTGATCAGCTTCCGGCTCAGGTATGCCACTGGGTGCTCCTCCCCATCCCTGTTCTTTGACAGAACGGCCCCTAGACCCACTTCAGAGGCGTCCGTCTGTACAACAAACTCCTGGCTAAAGTCCGGGGTTACTAGTACGGGAAGCGTACAAAGAGCTTGTTTTAAAGGCTGAAATGCCTTCTCGGCTTCGGGATTCCACTTGACCATGACCGGCCCCCTGCCCTTCATCAGGTCGGTCAAGGGGGCAGAAATGGTGGCAAAATTGGGTATGAACAGCCTGTAATACCCCATAATGCCCAGGAAGGCCCTCACTTGTTTTTTATTGACTGGTTGGGGCCACTTTTGAATTGTCTTAACCTTATTGGTCTGCGGCTTGATCACTCCCCGGCCAATAATGTACCCAAGGTACTTGGCCTCCTCCAGGCCTATGGCACATTTTTTTGGATTGGCCGTGAGACCTGCTTTCCTAAGGGAATCTACCACTGCTTGTACATGGAGCAGGTGCGATTCCCAATCTGGGCTGTGGATGACCACATCGTCCAAGTATGTCGCTGCATACGAGCGATGTGGTCTCAAAGTTTTGTCCATCATTCGCTGGAATGATGCAGGGGCTCCGTGCAAACCAACGGCATCTGCTTATACTGAAATGAGCCCTCAGGAGTGGAAAAGGCAGTCTTATCCTTGGCTGATTCAGTAAGCGGTATTTACTAATAACCTTTCGTTAGGACCAGGGTTGTTATGTAGCGAGCCTGTCCCAACCTGTTCACAAGTTTGTCGACCCGGGCATCGGGTAGGCGTCAAACTTGGACACACTGTTAAGTTTTCTAAAGTCATTACAAAACCTGATACTGCCATCAGGTTTTGGAACCACCACTATGGGACTTGACCACTCACTGTGGGACTCTTCGATCACATCTAACTCCAACATATTTTTTATTTCCTCTGCCAACTGCCTCTGCAACGGGCCTCTGGAATTCTATACGGTTTTACATTTACCCGAACCCCTGGTTCCGTCACTATGTCATGTTGGATCGTGTTGGCAGTCCCGGTAAGGGGGAGAAAAATTCTCGATTTTTCTGCACGAGTGCCCTAACGTTACTTTGTTGTGCTACGGACAGGGAATCCGTGATGTGGACGTTAGGTGTCATGGGTTCCCGATCTGTTGGAGGCAGAGACGTGGCCAGTAAAGTCTCTCGGTCCTTCCAAGGCTTTAAGAGATTTACATGGTAAATTTGGTGTGGTTTCCTTTTCCCTTTGTAGTTTAATAAAAAGAAAAAAGAAAAAGAAAAAATTGCGCTAACCCCAAAAATATATAAAAAAATAAAACAAATAAATGTGCAGAAGGCAGCAATCACGTGAACAAACACAAGTAGATATATAAGAAAAAAAAAAAAAATTGCGCCAACATAGGTTAAAAACTGTGATAATGTCCAAATATAAAAAGTCCAATCAATAAGATTCTGTGATGCAGATAACACCCCGGTGTATTTCAGACAACAGTGAGCCGCCACCACATGGACAGGAGCTTACCACACATAAGCTGTAAAGAAGCCTATAGAATCCAAAAGCACTTTGTAGTTTACCTCCCCCACCCTTTCGACAACCTCGAAGGGACCCTGCCACTTGGCTAAAAACTTACTTTCTACCGTAGGGACCAGTACCAACACTCTGTCCCCCGGGCTAAAAGTACGGACCTTGGCACCCCGGTTATAGACCCTCCTCTGGGCCTCCTGGGCTCGCTCCATATGTTTCCGTACCAGGGGCAGGACAGCTGTGATTCAATCCTGCATCAAAGAGACATGCTCTATGACACTCCTATATGGGCTGACCTCTCCCTCCCACGTTTCTTTGGCAACATATAGCAGGCCCCTGGGATGCCTACCATACAAGAGCTCAAAGGGGGAATAGTAGTATCCCCCTCAATCTGTCTGGGGGTGGTAGACAGAAGTACGGAGATGGGAGATTTTGTACAATCTACACAATTCCTTGGTCACCCTAGACATAAAAGGGGTGCCTTGATCGGTCAAGATCTCTTTTGGGATCCCCACTCGACTAAACACCTGGACAAATTCCTTGGCAATAGCCTTAGCGGAGGTGTTACGCAAGGGTATGGCCTCAGGATAGCGAGTCGCATAATCCAGGATCACCAGAATATTCTGGTGACCTTGGGCAGATTTCACCACCGGCCCCACCAGGTCCATGCCAATCCTCTCAAAGGGGACCTTGATTATTGGTAGAGGGACAAGGGGGCTGTGAAAATGGGGTGACACTGCTGACATTTGGCACTCAGGGCACGATTCGCAGTACTCCTTGACCTCTGCATGCAAACCGGGCCAGAAAAATATTTGGGCGATTCTCTTCTTGGTTTTTTCGACCCCGAGATGTCCCCCCATTACATGACCATGAGCCAGGTCTAGCACCACCCTGTGAAAGGGTTGGGGAACCAGTAGCTGTTCTACCTCTTCCTCTCCATGTTTTATCACTCAATATAACAAATTGTTTTTAATTGCCATGTAGGGGAAGGACACCACCCAACTAGGATCCACAGGTTCCCCATCCAACATCTTAACATTTTCCCTGGCTCTCATGAGGATGGGCTCTCGCAGCTGCTCTGTACAGAAATCCTCTCTCCTGACCTCCAAGTCGGGTACCACATTTTGGCTACTCTCCATGTCAGGGTCAGACGGGATTTCCTGTTCGTTACCCTCAGGCTGGGTGCCAGCTTCCAAATCCTCCGGCTCCCCAGCCATGGCAAGGAAAGGAAGAGGATCTCCGGCTTCCTCGATCCCACCAACAGTATGCCTTTCGCTTTGGCAAAACGGGTCTGGTGAGAGTCCCCGTGTTTCCCCAGCAGGGGGTGCTCTATCTACGAGCCTCCCTTTGCTCTCCCATAACTTCCAAAAATGGGGAAAATCTCTCCCCACTAAAGCTTCATGGAGCAGTGAGGGTACCACCCCCACTGAATGTGTTACACTGCCCCAGGGGGTATCAACCTCAACCACTGCTGTCTGGTAGTCCAGAGTGTCCCCATGGATGCAAATTACCCCAATACTACTGGGGTGTAGATTTGCGGGGTCTACACAAGCACTCCTAACTAGGATCACCACGCTACCAGAGTCTAGTAGTGCTGTGAGAGGCTTGCCATCCACTGAAATAACGCACATCTGTTTTTCAAGGCGACTCTAATCTAGCGCAACACATGCGACCTGTGCAAACAGAGAAATGTGTCTTTTCCTATCAGCATAAGCACATTGCATAGCTTCATAATTTAGAGGGCAGTTTGCAGCAATATGGCCAAATGCATGGCAACGAAAACACTGTATTTGCCCCACCCCCAGTCCTCTTAACGGTCCCAAAGACCTTCCTGGCTTCTGTGGCCAGTCTCCAGGTCTAGGACCCACAGTCTCATCTGCTGTTATTCCTACAAATAGCTGCTTTATCTTTACTCCTGACGGCCACAGGTCATTACAAAGGCATTACAAGGGCACTTTGAGAACGATCGTATTGATCGAAACTAGTCAGGGCGGAGCCACGCACTGACATCACCGTGTCCAGAAGTGACCCCGTAAGCACGGGCGCACGTTCGTTTTGTTTGCTATATTTTGTTTTACTTTGACTGGATGTAATGCCTTTGTATTTTGGACTTATGAAGTGCATCTAGTGTATACTCTTACAATTTTAATAAAACCCGGATAATTACGGTACTTCACTATTTGAGTCCCCCTTTTTTTCTGGGTCTCCAACTGGATCCTTTGGAGCTGTGCAACCAGCTTAGGACCTGGAAAGGAGTTTTGGGATCCACACCTATCAAAACGAGGACCAGCTGAATGCAGAGGAGTGCTGCAGTTCCCCCCCCCTCCCTTCTGGGATCGAGTGGATCTATATGCTTTACTAGCTGGGAATCTGGTAAGAGTTTATTACCTACCCCTCTCCTGGTGGATCTTTTCTATTCTATCCAAACCTGACTGGTGGTGGAATCCCTTTCATCTTGGCTATTTTCCCCCTTCAACATACATCCATGGAGTTGATACTTTGATGGGGACATTATGTTTAAGAAGTCACAGATTTCTTTGGACTGAATGTTTTTTATTTTTTTTTATTATTATTATTATTATTTTTTTCACACAGTCATAAATTCAATTTATTTTGGTTGTCTCACTAGAAGGTTTTCCTTACCTTCTTTCGCTAGAGTTTAATATATTTCTTATATTTAATATTATTTATTTATTTATTTAATTATTTTTTAACACTTTGTTCACCACATGGTATGACTAGCGCAATTTTTTCTCCAATGTTTTCTACTTGTATTTACATGACTACCACGTGTAGCTAAAGATTGCTGCTTGGGTTATTAAGTTAACATTATTTTCACATTTACACATATTTATTTTCAATTTTAGCTATTCATATCCTTTAGCGTGATATTTTTTATTGTTCTTTTGTCGAGAAACTTGACAAGCTGTCTTTGCCTACACACTGTCAAGACCAAATCTCCTCCTTCTCAAACTCGGTGACTTCAACACATACAACGGCAGGGGCTGCTTTTGCTAATCTCATGTGACTGCGTGTTGGGAAAAAGTTTGGTAAGAGACATTTGAACTTTTCAGTCTGTTACAGCGTGACAAATGTGCTATCTCCATTACAAATACAACTTTTACAGAAGGTGCGCGGGTTTTTAAGCATACACACCAACGTGTTTCTCGTGGAAAACCAGCCCGACGAGGAACAAGACGACTCTCGTCGAGGAAAAGAGAACTTGTTCTCTTTTTTCCTCGTTGAGTTCCTCGACAGTTTACTCGATGAAAGGCATACACACAACCGTTTTCCTCAGCAAAAAAGCTCTCCCACCAAGTTTCTTATGGATTCTGTCGAGGAAACCGGTCGTGTGTACGCAGCCTGAGGAAGAAAATATGTTATCTTTTTTCAGATGGAAACATTCCGTTAGTCCGTAGGGAACTCTGACGGAGAAAAAACATGCATGCTCGGAAACAATTTGACGCATGATCGGAAGCAATGAACTTCATTTTTCTAGGCTCGTCGTTGAGTTGTACGTCACTGCGTTTTTGACGGTCAGAATTTGGCATGCCCGTGTGTATGCAAGACAGCTTGAATGGAATTCCGTCAGAAAAACCCTGTCTGAGTTTATTCTGATGGAAAAACTGGTCGTGTGTACGGGGTATGGATTTTTCAGTGTTGGCCAATCAAATTGAGTCTAGGGCTTGGCATTTAGATTGTATTTGTTGATTCAGCTCTTGGAAAGGTGAGTAGTTTAGTTTTTTGTATAAGTTGTCCAGGTCCCTGGTGAGGCATTTAATTTCAGTGAGCCTATCTTTATTTTTAGCTGGTGCTAAGCTAATTAAATGTCCTCGCAAGACAGCGTTGTGTGCTGACCAAAGTGTTGCGTGGGCTTTTTCGTCATTTGTGTTGTCAATTAAGTAATTTTCTATGTGTGTAGAAATGTTTTGGATGTTAGAGGGGTCTGTTAGAAGGGAGTCATTTAAGCGCCAATTAAAGTGCAAGACCTATGTGAGAGGTACCAAAGGAAGTTATGTTGTGGTCTGACCATAGAAAGGGGTGGATTTACAGTCATGTGGATGAGAGTATGTTATGAGCTCTCCAAGAGTCAAAAAAGGAGGATTGTCGTTCGTTTGGGGCATAAACCAATGAAATTGTCACTGAGTGTTTTTTTCTGGTCCCCTTTAAAATAATAAAACGGCTGTCAGCATCTTTATATATATTTTGAATTTATATTTGAGTTGCAAATATAGATGGCGATGCCTCGGGTTTTATTGAAAAAGGTAGTATAGTAAAATTGGTTGTAAGATTTATCAAAGTATTTTGGGTGATTAGAAGATGAAAAATGTAGAGAGAATGATGTCAGCACCTAGTCTCTAGTGCTGGAAAGCTTTCTTACGTTTGTGCAGGAAATTGAAACCTTGAACAATATGTGAATTTTTTTTTAAGACCCACTATTAAATGTGACATAAAAGACAGGATAAATACACATACTTAGAATTACCTGAGGTATATAGAGCAGTGTTTTTCAACTCCAGTCTTCAAGGCACCCCAACAGGTCATGTTTTCAGGATTTCCATTATTTTCGCACAGGTGATTTGATCAGTTTCACTCCTTAGTAATTACCACGGCTGTTTCATTGGAGGGAAATCCTGAAAACATGACCTGTTGGGGCGCCTTGAGGACTGGAGTTGAGAAACACTAATATAGAGAACAAAATTTAAGCATTCAGTGCGATAATAAAAGTAACTGTATATAGCTCTGACATATAGCTAGTAAGCTAAGCAGCATAAGAAATTGTATTGGTAAATAATACTGCATGAATGAACTATAGTATCTAAGTTTCATCACGATTACGAGTAGGAAAGACTGAGATGGGATTGTGAGACTTCCAATTGACATTTTGTAGATAAACCAAGCCATAAGGGCTAAAATATAATACAAAAATATAATGGAAATAGAAAATAAAGGGGACAAGTGGCAACTTGTAACTTGACCTTGTAATAACATCTAGAGGACAAAATTGTCCTAGACCTACAAACGAAGCCTGGTGCAGTATCCCCAATGGGGAGGATGCAGCAGCAGGTCGCGAGAGCAGGTAGGGGGTCAAATTAGCGACGGCGGATGTGCCAAGCATATTAGGAGTATCAACATTTTAACTGGGCATTGTTATAAAAAAAAAAAAAATTATATATAAAAAAACGTAGATGTGAGAAATCTTCATACGATAATGAAGATAATCCTGGACTACCCTGTTCTGCACCTCTTCTGTTGTGTTGAGCTGATGGAGATCTGTGACGGTGGTTGTGTTTTTTTTGGGCTCTTGGAGTGTAGTGTTTGGTGACTTTGATTCATGTATCATTGATGTGGAAGGAGTTATACCATTCAGGTACTTCAACAGTATGTATGTTTTCACAAAAAGCTTAAAGGTCTTCAGAAGTGGGTAGCGTGGCTGTGTGACCTCTCCATGTGGACGAATAGGAATTTTCATCTGTATGGAATGTCTCTGGTTCGCAGTTGATCCAGTAATGGAGATTAAGCTCTGTGTTGTTAAAGTGTTATGTTTGAGAGGTCTTTGTCATTTTCAATAACATTTAATAACATTCAATTACAATATTATTAGTGCTGCAATTATATGCGCTATATAATTTTATCTTTATTTGCAATTTTTTCCTCACAAAAGTGGAATTACCCTTTACGTATCCAGACACAGAGATAAAAACAGCAATCTCCAATTTTAGGCATACAGTATCTCACAAAAGTGAGTGAGTGAGTACACCCTCACATTTTTGTAAATAATTTTTATCTGTAAGGTAGTGAGTGTACAGCTAGTATGAATGGATGAATGAATGAAAACTTGTATAGCGCAGCACATGCAAACTTAATCGCCTCTCGCCTATGACAGTGAAAAATTTGCTCTCCCCTCAAAATAACTCAACACACAGCCATTAATATCTAAAATGCTGGCAACAAAAGTGAGTACACCCCTAAGTGAAAATGTGCAATTTGAGCGCAAAGTGTCAATATTTTGTGTGGCCACGAATATTTTCCAGGTTGCCACTGGAGTCCTCTTCCACTTCTCCATGACAACATCACAGTGCTGGTGGATGTTATAGAAAAAGCATAATAGAAAATAACAATAAGGCCTCATGCACACTGGACATTTTTACAGCTGCTGTTTTTGGCTCCAGATGTTTTTTTTCTGCAGCCATTAAATTCCCCAGCATGTTATCCTATGTGTCAATGCACACATAGGCTGTTATGAGCAGTTTTTTCTAGCTGGAAAACCCCCCAAGAACTAGTGGGTTTTAAAAGGAGTTTTTAACACTATAAAAATATTCTATCTATGATAAAAGTATAAAAATGCTGAAAAATAAACAAGGTTTAGACTTTCCTGACCTAGCCTAAGGCCCTGTACACACGATCAGACCGGTCTGATGAGACTGGTCCGACGGACCGTTTTCATCGGACAACTCTGAACTTGTCTGATGGTCTGATGTGCGTACACACCATCAGACCACAAATCCGATCAGACCAGAACGCGGTGACGTAGAACACAATGACTTGCTGAAAAAACAAAGTTCAATGCTTCCAAGCATGCGCCAACTTGATTCTGAGCATGCGCGGGTCTTTGGTCCGATGCTTTTGTGTTCTAACCATCGAATCTGTCCGACGGACAGGTTTCCATCGGACAGTTTTAAAGCATGTTTTAAAACTTTGGTCCGACGGACAACGGTCCGATAGGCCGTACACACCATCGAACAGGTCCGATGAAACTGGTCTGAAGACCAGTTTCATCGGACCGGTCTGATCGTGTTTACGCGGCCTAATAGTTCTGCCACTGATCAGTTGTAGCCAGTCACAGGATTGCAAGTTCTGCATAAGACTTTCACTCGCATCGACTCTCAGGCCTTGTACATACAATCAGACCGGTGTGGCTGCTCAGCTCATCCCTAACGGTGTTGCTTTAGCTGACATGTAGACGTCTTGTCCAAATTTAAAGCTGCTTTTATAAGGACTAACTTTAGACCGGACGTGCAGCTGATGCGCACAGCGCGTAGCCTGCACCGCACAAACTTACTTTTGTGGATCGCCGTATCTACCTCATTTGCATATTTGCATAGCAAATCAATGGTGTGTCTAGCGCATTTTTTGCACGCACGATGCGCCGGTCTATCGAAATTACGTTGGTCGAAAAATTCTGGATTTCAGGCGTATATCGTTTTGGGGATACGGCGCATAGATACGCAGGCGCATATTTAGACTTATGCCACACATCTCGTGAAACGCCGGCTTAAGTGCTTTGTGGATCTGGCCCTAAGGGCTTACTCAAAAAAATGACAAATCTTTATTTTTTAACAACTGTTGAAATAATCATATTTTTTTTGTATTTCCTTATTACAGCACTTGTCTGTGTCTAGATATGGGTAATAAATGTATCATTTTCTATACTGCAAAAAAAAAAGATAAGACAAAAAAGATCTGAATCTGGTATTAAAGTCCATACAGATTGTCGAATAGCATCAGGTATATATAGGCTATAAAAATACATACTTGAGCAGAACCTGTAAGTAGCTGGTGAAAATGACACTCTGCAGGATTTTATTTTTGCTTTTGCTATCTCAGACGCTTTCCTTTGGAAGTGGCTCCTTGGTAAAACTTACCAATGGAGGCTATGAAGATATAGTCTTTGCAATTAATCCTGCAGTCCCTGAAGATGCAAAAATTATTGACAATATAAAGGTAACCTAACTTTCTAAATAAAGTGGCTTTTTAGTATTTGCATCTATCTGTCTATCTCTAATTCTGTCATGTATAATTCATAATTTTATTAAGTGGTTATTAGCATATATTTAGTATTATTAACTTTTATTTGTTCTTTCCTTCCACATCAATTTGATTTCCACATCAATTAAATTTGATCATGGAAAATCATGGATACATATGAAAAACAATTAAAAATGATGATTAGCTATATCATATTTTAAATTAATTTTTAAAATACCAACCAACCTCTACAATAGAATGGGACAATAGTTTTCGTGTCTGTTCACATGAAAATCAATTACTGGGCTACATGATTTTTTAATAATATAAAAGTGAGTTTTAGGAGAAGTTTGTATTGTGTAACAGGTTTAGAGCTATTAAAAATATTAAATAGTGAGACTTACTTGTTTATAAATAAGAATGAAGATTCCAATATTTAATGAGCAAAATTGAGTGTACACAGCAAAGGCATAATGCTTTTGAGGGCCCATCCTCCTCTGTCTTTATTTAACTATTTTCTTTCTATGTGACTAGTTTTTCTATTGGTGGAGAAGGTTTGCATATTTACATTAATCTTGATTTTTTTTTTTACATTCAGGTAATACAGCAAAAAAAGTCTCGCTTAGAAATTACTTAGTATTTGTGATGAAATCCAGACAATAAAGTCTAAATAGTATTGTCTTGTAAATTAGGCTTTCTGTAAAACGAAATGTTGATTCTAATTTAAATTTCTAACAGAAATGTTTTATGCATTGAAAAGAATTAAAATATTGTACAAATTGCTACAAACACAATTTACATTTTCAACACACAGGCTTGGTGCTGAACATCGCAAGGTTGCCTCATGTTATGGAAAATTTAGTGTTTGTTACAATAAATTGCACAATACAGCATCTGAAACAGAGGTGCAACTAGAACCTTTCCAACAGTCACAGGGCCCATTTCATCAGTCCTGGGGCCCTTTCACACTAGACAGGTGCAGAACTAAAAAAATTTGTTTTGATCCACTATTTTCATAAATTAATTCAATTAAATTTGTTCAATTTGTTTTCGGGATTCGCAATGTTTATTCGAATTCAAATCAATTTGGATTTTCCAAATTCGGTTGAATTGAACTTAATTTATTAGAATTCAATTTTATTCTATTCGAATTTTGGAAGATCGTGATATTCTTTATATTCCATTATTCCATTGTTTATTTTCCATTCTATTATTTTCTTTTTTATTCTATTCTATTCTTTTTATTCAAATGTATTCCCCCCCCCTTCCTGCCTTCTTGGGGCCCCCTACGGGGGTGGAGCAAGTGTGACCTTTGTGTCCCTGGTAGTTTCACCACTACTCTGAAATGTGTCAGACTGGCTGTGTTTTTTAAGGTGTAAAACATATTTGTCAATTGAATGAAATGTTTGTGATCTCTGAATCACAGAGAAGTACTTCAACCAGTTTGGATCTTTCTATCAGTTACTTATTGATCTGTGGTGAATACTGTTGCATTACAGAAAACCGTAGAAGGTCTTTTGCTACTGACATAATCCAAAAGATTACAGTTTATAAAAGTGTCAGGAGAACACAAGTTTGTTGAGTAGCCTAATCCTTTGGCCTCACCTAGTCAAATTGCCTTTTTATGGTCCTTTGTTTCTATGGACATCAGCCTTGGCATCACAGGTGGACTTTTTATCTAGAATGCCAAAGTTATCAAATTTTATAGCTAAGTAGACACTCGGACCAGAGCCACTGCTACCACTGTTCTCTGGGTTCAGAGTTTTAGGAGTAAATTTCCTTGTAATAAACATGACCCTCTATGTCTATGACCATTAAACATTATGGGCCAGATCCACAAAGGATTGCCGCTGGTGTAGCCTATCTTAGTTACACTACGCCGATGTAAGTTACAGTGGCGTATCCTTATCCACAAATAAATTACCGCTGTAACTTACGGCAGCGTAGTAAAATTGTTGTGGCCTAAGGCCGCGCAATTCAAATTAGAAAGCTGTGGGCGTGATTTAATTTAAACCATCTTGACCCCGCGTAAATTACGTATTTTTTGAACGGCGCATGTGCCGTCCATGGAGATATCCCAGTGCGCATGCGTGAAATCACGTCGAAAATAGTCAATGAAAACGACGTGAGCGTAAGTTATGCAAATCTGTATTCGCAAATGGTTTACGCAAACGGCGTGAACGATGGAAAATTTGACGCTGGCCCGACTTCCATACTTAACATTACGTACGCCTCTATACAGCAGGGGTAACTTTACGTCGGACCTACGCTTACGCAAACAACGTAAAAACACTGCACCGGGCGTACGTACGTTCGTGGATCGGCGTATCTACCTCATTTGCATATTTTACGTGGACAAACAACGGAAGCGCCCCTAGCGTTCAGCGTAAATATGCAACTAAGATACGAAGGCGAAAGAGACTTACGACAGTCGTATCTTAGCGTAATTCCAGGGTATCTTGTTTTGTGAATACAAAACAAAGATACGCCAGCGCAAATTTGAAATTATGGTGGCGTATCTGGAGATACGCCTCCGTAATTATTCGTGGATCTGGCCCTATGTTTTTAAAACCACCATGACTACTGAGCAATCAGTATGCTTCGTTTTATTGGCGAAAATGTGGATAATTTCCTCTATTTGGTTTGGATAGTCATTCAGTCCTACATGATAGTGTCATCACAGATCTAGTGTATTGATAAAATGTATTTGGAAAATTACAGCAATCAACCAACTCAAGAGGCAATATTAAAATATCTAGCAACCCATTCTTCACTATATAAATAAAATATTTAATTACTACCATAGTTTGCACTGTGGGATTTTATTTCCATTGACACTAATATATGTATACTTTTGTGTTTTTGTTTTTCAAGAGCATGGTTAAAGAAGCATCAAGTTATTTATTCACAGCAACACAAAACAGACTGTTCATACGTAGTGTAAAAATTCTAATACCATTTACATGGCTAAAGGGAAGTTATGGAAAAGTAACAACAGAAACATATTATAGGGTAAGAAATTATTTTTCGTTTTTAATACAGATGATATTACGATGCATACATTTATGATTTAGTAAGCTTGTAAGGCAGGGACATTTTTTAACATTGATTCCTATGGCATATGTTCACATCAATGCTTTTTTGTGCCTGTGCATTTTTGGAAAGGGCCGGGGACTTTTTTCCCCACAAAAAGCAGCGTTTTGCATGTAATTGTATTCAATGGTTTCAATAGCATCCAAAATGCAAGTACCGCGTTTTTATGGCGATTTTGCCACGATTTGCAGTTTGTGTTTTGTTTTTTAACCACTTAAGACCCGGACCAAAATGCTGCTAAAAGACCTTGCCCCTTTTTGCGATTCGGCACTGCGTTGTTTTAACTGACAATTGCGCGGTCATGCGACATGGCTCCCAAACAAAATTGGCGTCCTTTTTTCCCCACAAATAGACCTTTTTTTTAGTGGTATTTGATCACCTCTGCGGTTTTTATTTTTTGCGCTATATACAAAAATAGAGCGACAATTTTGAAAAAAATGCAATATTTTTTACTTTTTGCTATAATAAATATCCCCCCAAAATATATATAATTTTTTTTCCTCAGTTTAGGCCGATACGTATTCTTCTACCTATTTTTGGTAAAAAAAAATTGCGATAAGCGTTTATCGGTTGGTTTTCGCAAAATGTATAGTGTTTACAAAATAAGGGATAGTTTTATCGCATTTTTTTTTTTTTTACTACTAATAGCGGCGATCAGCGTTTTTTTTCATGACTGCGACATAATGGCGGA
The DNA here is from genome assembly GCA_029574335.1 of Rana kukunoris. Classification (NCBI taxonomy): domain Eukaryota; kingdom Metazoa; phylum Chordata; class Amphibia; order Anura; family Ranidae; genus Rana; species Rana kukunoris. The sequence goes on along the minus strand of CM056055.1, from coordinate 165,279,540 downwards.
CACTTTGGACAATTTTGACAAATTTTTGGGACAATTGTCATTTTCACAGCAAAAAATGCATTTAAATTACATTGTTTACTGTGAAAATGACAGTTGCAGTTTGGGAGTTAACCACAAGGGGGCGCTGTATGATTTGTGTGTTCCCTGTGTGTGTTTACAACTGTAGGGGGGTGTGGCTGTAGGTGTGACGTCATCGATCACATCCCCCTATAACAGGGATGACGCGATCGAAGCACACTGCTCTCCCCGTTCTTCAGCTCCGGGGACCGATCGCTGCATTTCAGTGGCAATCGGGTCCGCGAGTCCCGCGACCCACGGCTGGGTACTAGAACCAACGTATATATACGTTGATGTGCCCAGCCGTGCCATTCTGCTGACGTAAATGTACAGTAGGCGGTCCTTAAGAAGTTAACCTGTTTATTGCTGGTTGTTAAAGGAAATGTAAAAAAAACTAATTGCCGACTAAAAAAAAAAAAAACGCATATCGCTGTAAAAATTGCGGTACCAACGTGTGTCAAAAAACGCAGCAAGCACCGCAAAAAGCACTGCAAAAACGCTCAAAAGCAACATGCATAGGTGTGAATCGAGCCTTAGAGAGTGCTTCATTTACAGTATTTTTTTGTTGGCTGTACTCATTGGCATTACTTACTGCTTTGTAAGAAGGGCTCCAAAATGTCATCTGTACAAAACCATTGCCCAAACAAGAGATAATTTCAATTACCAAAATAAACTGCTGTTTAAAGTCCACAATCCACCCATCTCTATGGTTTCAGGTCTCGATTGAAGGAGCTCATCAATGCACCCTACATGAAATGAACAAATAAGTCGGCGACACTCTTATGATATCAGCCTTCACATAGGTTTATTATTCCAGGACTAAATCACAGAAGAGTTCACCCAGACCAAACCCACCCCCCTGACACGTTTTACCCAAAAGGGGGTTTTAACACTTGAGCACCAAGCCTATTTCTGACATGTGTTGCTTACAAGTTAAATCAGTATTTTTTGCTCCAAAATTTCATAGAACCCCCAAACATTATATATTATATAAATATATATATTTCTTATTTATTTGTTTTTATTAAATGTATTTCTTTTTTACACTGTCCCTTTTAAAAATATATATCTTATCACTTGTATTGCTGTCACAAGGGATGTAAACATTCCTTGTGACAGTAATAGGCAGTGGCAGGTACTCTTTATTGAGGGATCTGGAGTGTAAAAGACCCCAAATCCCTCCTTTGCACTTAAAACTATTCAAGACTCTAAAATCTGCATGTTTAAATACTAGGGATTTTTAAACGGGAAGTGACGTTGTGACGTCGTTTCAGGGTTACTACATCTGAGACCTGATTGAAGCTGATTCCTGCTTTGTTCGGGTCTCTGCTGATTGATTGCTCTTGTCTTCCAGTAAGAGGGGAGACCTGGGCTGAGTGGCGGAAGGCGATGGGTGCCTTCCGCCATGCCTTACAACCACTTCCTCAAAACAACGTTTAATCAAAGAGAGGTCAAGAGATCTCTATGGTTAAGCACCTTTAGGTCAAAATGTGTCAGTGGGGCTTGGCCTGTGTGGCTGCGTCAGTGAATTAGTCCTGGAATAATAAAATGCAAAAGCTGACGTCATTGGAGTGTGGCCAACCTGTTTGTACATTCCCAGGAAAGTACTTTGCTACTTTGATAAGACAGCAACTAAGAATATTACTACCTCAAAGAGAGTGGGAATGAGCCTGTGTTCTTTTGTGCATGAGAAGTTTGGCTTCTAGGCACATTGCACTTTATAAACTAACAAAAAGCCATTTGGGCAATTTAAGTACTTATGTGCCATTGAGTAGAAAATTTGTCTGCTGGAGCAGGTAATTGACTCAGCTTCAGAGAATTATCAACAAAGCAAATGTTTCTATTGTTCGACCCTTACTACAACTGACCCCAGAGAATTAGATATCTGACTTGAACACCTTTAGTCTTCAAAAGCATATATTTTGCTGTAAATCACACATGTTTGCTACCTTATAGAAAAGCTTTATAAATAACAGTTCTACCCAATGACAATTTACTGAACAAGTAAACAAAGTGTTTGTAAATGTCATACGTTTCTCTACCCAGTTCATCACTTTAAAGGCTCTGCTTGAGCATTTTGCAGACATAGGGCCAGATTCACATACAATTAGATCGGCGTAGAGTATCAGAGATATACTACGCTGCCGTATTTTACCTGGCTCTAAGTCGAATCCAGGAAGATTTCAGCCTATAAGATACGGCGGCGTAGTGTATTTCTCGCGGCGGAATCAAACTACGCGATTAGGGGGTGTGAAGCATTGAAATTAGGCGCGTCCCCGCGGCGATCGAACTGCGCATGCTCCGTTCTGAAATTTCCCGCCGCGCATTGCGCGAATTTACGTCGTAACGTCATTTTTTTTTTTTGCGTCATTTACGTACATTCCTAATTACGGACGACTTACGCAAAAAAAAAAAAAAAATTGGACACGGGAACGACGGCCATACTTAACATGGGCAGTCTATAGACCGAATAATAGCAGCTTTAACTTTACGCCGGAAAAAGCCGACTAGCGACGACGCGACGACGTTAGAGAATGCGACGGCCGATCGTAACTTCGTGGATCGCCGTAAAATGCATACCCGATGCGGAAAACGACACGAACTCCACCCTGCGGGCGGAAAAAGATTGCAGCGTAGATCCAAAGGCGTACGAAGACGTAAGCCTGTCGGATCGAAGCCCGAATCCGTCGTATCATGGTTTGAGGATTCAAACTAATGATACGACGCGGGTAATTTAAAAGTACGCCGGCGTATCAGAAGATACACCGGCATACTAGCTCTGTGGATCTGGCCCAAAGTTTCTTTCATTTGAAACAGTCTATCAATCCAACCCACTACTATTTACCCTTCCCATGCTTCCCTGCTGCTTCTTTCCTCTGCAGACCTAACCCTATGTAAGCTCCATCTCGGATGATTCACCATGTTGATGATGTCACCACCTTCTTCATTGACAGTGCCTAGGCCTGACTATTGGCCACTCAGGTCCCACCAAAGCATAATAGGAGGAGGTCACATGCACTCCCGTACCTGGAAGAATCAGGTACAGGTATTTTGCAATCATCCTGCTGGAGCAACCAAGTGATAGGGAAATGTAGTGAGAATAGGTATATCTAGGTCAGGGGTAGGATTTACATAGGACAAAGCCTCTTTACTTGTGTTGCTCACGAATATTCGTATTGCGAATATTCGGCTCGAATATGGCATATTCGAGTATTCGCGATATATTCCGAATTTCGCGGTGAATATTCGCTATTTCGAATATTCGTATTTTTTCAATTTTTTTTTAGAACAGATCACATCCTAGAGATCCCCATCTACGTCTAAAAGCATTGCTGGTATGATTAGAGACCTTGGGCCGAGTAGCTGCAGCGATAATTTTATATTGCCGAAAAATCGCAATGCGATTATTCGGCAATATCGATATCGCGCGATTATTTTCGAGAAATTCGCAATATTGTTTTTAGCTAAAATAACACATATATTCGATTTCAGAGTGTTACTGTCGAAATTCCGCAATCAATTTCTCATTCGCATTTTTGCGAAATTACGATAAAATATCAAGAATATTCTGAGCCAATCAGAGTGCTCCTTCCGCATTTGCCGAATATTCGCAATTATTTTGTATTGTAATATATCACGAATATTCTGAGCCAATCAGAGTGCTCCATTCCGCATTTCTCGAAATTTCGCAATTATTTTGTATTATAAAATATCACGAATATTCTGAGCCAATCAGAGTGCTCCATTCCGCATTTCTCGAAATTTCGCAATTATTTTGTATTATAAAATATCACGAATATTCTGAGCCAATCAGAGTGCTCCTTCCGCATTTGCCGAATATTCGCAATTATTTTGTATTGTAATATATCACAAATATTCTGAGCCAATCAGAGTGCTCCATTCCGCATTTCTCGAAATTTCGCAATTATTTTGTATTATAAAATATCACGAATATTCTGAGCCAATCAGAGTGCTCCTTCCGCATTTCTCGAAATTTCATTCGCATTCGCAATTCGCATTCGCAATAGCGAAATTTCGCAATCATTTAATTTACAAAAAATATCGCGAATATTCGCATTTAACGAATACATCTCGAATATTCGACTATATATTCGAGATATATCGCGAAATCGAATATGGCATATTCTGCTCAACACTACTCTTTACATTTCACAGCTATGCAGAATGTAACGTTTAATATTACCATTGTCTCTTTATCATTAGGCAGATATTATCATCGCATCACCACATGTGAATTATGGATATGACCCATACACATTACAGTATGGACAATGTGGTGAACAAGGCCGATATATTCACCTCACTCCTGAGTTCTTAGTAGAAGACAGCTTGATCTATGCATATGGACCACGAGGTAACAGTCCAATATTCATTTATCTATCACATGTATTTTCTATGCACTGAGAAACTTTATTTAAAGGGGTTGTAAAGGTTTTTTTTTTTTAAATAGTAAACATGTCATACTTACCTCCACTGTGGAGCTTGTTTTGCACAGCGTGGCCCCGATCCTGTTCTTCTGGGGTTCCTCAGCGGCTGTCTCGGCTCCTCCCCACAAGAGCTAATCCCTGTTCTGGGAAGCGCTCTCCTAAGTGGGTTATCTTGCAGGCGTGCTCCTGTGATACAGTCAGCGGCTATAGCTGCCAAGTTTATCCCTCAGCCCTGCCCCCGGCGCGCTGCATCATTGATTGGATTGACAGCAGCGGGAGCCAATGAAGAGCCGAGAACAGCCAAGAAGACAGGGGCGAATAGTCAGCGCGTTCACGACGTTCACGATGTTCAGGGCTCAGGTAAGTAAACTGGGGGGCTGGGGGGCTTGTAAGCATCGGATGTTTTTTCACCTTAATGCATAGGATGCATTAAGGTGAAAAAAACGCAAAGCTTTACAACCCCTTTAATTAAAGTGGTTGTCACTTCTGACATGTTTCCCTGACACCAAGGGAAAAAAGGTGACCTGGAAGGGAACACACAGCCTGTGATTGACAGCCTTAGCTCTGTTCCTGTGTGCTCTGTGAAGGGGGATGTGTTACTTCCCTATATTTAGCGCTCACTAAGCTCTGTGGAGTGTAATTTCAGCATTCCTGGTCCATACATACAGGTGAATCTCATAAAACTAAAATATCATCAAAAAGTTAATTTATTTCAGTAATTCAATTCAAAATGTGAAACTCATATATTTTATATAGATGCGTTAACACACAGGGGCTGATTTACTAATGAAGCTGCGCTGCGCCGGTACATGCCTTAATTAGTGCGCTAGATGAAGCCCTAATTAGGCGCATGAACCGGCGGCAGCAGCAGCGCGATGTGATTGATAAGTAAAGCCGCCGCCGAACTCCCTGTATAAGTCTATGGGGGAAATCTTAATTGTAAATTTTAAAGGCTAATCTGCAAGTTTTGTCCTAAAAAGTTTTTGGGGACCTCAGTCCTGCCCCAGGGGACATGTATCAATGCTTTTTTTAGTTTTTAAAACGGCCGTTTTTTCGGGAGCAGTGATTTTAATAATGCTAAAAGTGCAATAATAAAAGTGTAACCTTTCTTTAAATTTCGTACCATGGGGGGCTGTAATGTCAGCATGTGAAAAAGCGCATGTTTCCCGTGGTTAGAACTGTCTCTGCACAAAATGTCATTTTTCAAAGGAAAAAAGCCATTTAAAACTGACTCGCGGCTATAATGAATTGTCGGCTCCCGGCAATTGCAGGAGAATTCATTCATTAAAAAAAGGGAAAAAAAAGCGTGGGGGTCCCCCCAAATTCAATAACCAGACCCTTTAGGTCTGGTATGGATATTAAGGGGAACCCCGCCGTCAATTTAAAAAAAAAAATGACGTGGGGTTCCCCCCAAATATCCATAACCAGACCCTTCAGGTCTGGTGTGGAATTTAAGGGGAACTCCACCCCAAATTAAAAAAAAAATGGCGTGGAGTCCCCCCTAAAATCCACACCAGACCCCTTATCCGAGCACGTTGACCTGGCCGGCCGCAGAAAAGAGGGGGGGACAGAGCGCGGCCCCCCCCCTCTCCTGAACCGCACCAGGCCACATGCCCTCAACATTGGGAGGGTGTTTTGGGGTGCCCCCCAAAACACCTTGTCCCCATGTTGATGAGGACAAGGGTCTCTTCCCCACAACCCTTGCCCGGTGGTTGTGGGGGTCTGCGGGCAGGAGGCTTATCGAAATCTGGAAGACCCCTTTAACAAAGGGGCCCCCCAGATCCCGGCCCCCCCCCTGTGTGAAATGGTAATGGGGTACCTTGTACCTCTACCATTTCACGAGTAAAAAAAATGTAAAGGGTTAAAAACGACAAGAGCCGGTTTTTGACAAGTCCTTTATTATCTTCTTTCTTCTTTTCTTCGGGTTTCTTCTTCCTCCTCCTTCTTCCTCTGCTTCTGTCTTGGGTCTTCTATTCCCGCATCTTGCCCGGCGTGTTCTTCCATCTTCTGTTCCTCCCGCTGTTCTTCTCGTTCGCATCTTCTTCTCCTTCTTGGTTTTCGCCGGAGGCGCCGCTTCCAATTGAAATCCCTGCTGTCTGCCGGACCACGCCCCCCCCTCTGACGCCACGGGCAAGCTCTTAGGAGTGTGCTGCAAGTGCGTCAGAGGGGGGCGTGGTCACATGTCAGAGGGCGGGCAATTCAATTTGAAGCTTGTGCGCGGCTTTTTCTTTGCCAGAGTCGCCGCTTCCAATTGAATTGCCCGCTTTCTGATACATGGGACCACGCCCCCCTCTGACGCACTGGCACCACACGGGGACTTTCCTAAGAGCTTGCCCGTGGCATCAGAGGGGGGGCGTGGTCCGGCAGACAGCGGGGATTTCAATTGGAAGCGGCGCCTCCGGCGAAGAAGAAGAAGGAGAAGAAGATGCGGACGAGAAGGACAGCGGAAGAAGATGGAAGAACACGCCGGGCAAGATGCGGGAATAGAAGACCCAAGACAGAAGCAGAGGAAGAAGAAGGAGGAAGAACCCGAAGGAAAGAAGAAAAGAAGATAATAAAGGACTTGTCAAAAACCGGCTCTTGTCTTTTTTTACACTGACACTTTTTTTTACTCGTGAAATGGTAGAGGTACAAGGTACCCCATTACCATTTCACACAGGGGGGGGCCGGGATCTGGGGGGCCCCTTTGTTAAAGGGGTCTTCCAGATTTCGATAAGCCTCCTGCCCGCAGACCCCCACAACCACCGGGCAAGGGTTGTGGGGAAGAGACCCTTGTCCTCATCAACATGGGGACAAGGTGTTTTGGGGGGCACCCCAAAACACCCTCCCAATGTTGAGGGCATGTGGCCTGGTGCGGTTCAGGAGAGGGGGGGGGCCGCACTCTGTCCCCCCCTCTTTTCTGCGGCCGGCCAGGTCAACGTGCTCGGATAAGGGGTCTGGTGTGGATTTTAGGGGGGACTCCACGCCATTTTTTTTTACATTTGGGGTGGAGTTCCCCTTAAATTCCACACCAGACCTGAAGGGTCTGGTTATGGATATTTGGGGGGAACCCCACGTCATTTTTTTTTTAAATTGACGGCGGGGTTCCCCTTAATATCCATATCAGACCTGAAGGGCCTGTAATGGAATTTGGATAGAACCCCACGTCATTTGAATAATTATTTTAAAATTCGTACCATGGGGGGGGGGGGGGGGGGGGGGGGGGGAGGAATGTCAGCAGGTGAATAAAGCGCACTTTTCCTGTGGTTAGAAATATGTCTTTGCACAAAATGACATTCTGAAAAAAAAAAAAAAGCCATTTAAAACTGACTCGCGGCAATAATGAATTGTCAGCTCCCGGCAATTGCAGGAGAATTCATTCATAAAAAAAACGAAAAAAAAAAGCGTGGGGGTCCCCCCAAATTCAATAACCAGACCCTTTAGGTCTGGTATGGATATTAAGGGGAACCCCGCCGTCAATTTAAAAAAAAATGACGTGGGGTTCCCCCCAAATATCCATAACCAGACCCTTCAGGTCTGGTGTGGAATTTAAGGGGAACTCCACCCCAAATAATAAAAAAAAAATGGCGTGGAGTCCCCCCTAAAATCCACACCAGACCCCTTATCCGAGCACGTTGACCTGGCCGGCCGCAGAAAAGAGGGGGGGACAGAGCGCGGCCCCCCCCTCTCCTGAACCGCACCAGGCCACATGCCCTCAACATTGGGAGGGTGTTTTGGGGTGCCCCCCAAAACACCTTGTCCCCATGTTGATGAGGACAAGGGTCTCTTCCCCACAACCCTTGCCCGGTGGTTGTGGGGGTCTGCGGGCAGGAGGCTTATCGAAATCTGGAAGACCCCTTTAACAAAGGGGCCCCCCAGATCCCGGCCCCCCCCCTGTGTGAAATGGTAATGGGGTACCTTGTACCTCTACCATTTCACGAGTAAAAAAAAATGTAAAGGGTTAAAAACGACAAGAGCCGGTTTTTGACAAGTCCTTTATTATCTTCTTTCTTCTTTTCTTCGGGTTTCTTCTTCCTCCTCCTTCTTCTTCCTCTGCTTCTGTCTTGGGTCTTCTATTCCCACATTTTGCCCGGCGTGTTCTTCCATCTTCTGTTCCTCCCGCTGTTCTTCCCGTCCGCATCTTCTTCTCCTTCTTGGTTTTCGCCGGAGGCGCCGCTTCCAATTGAAATCCCCGCTGTCTGCCGGACCACGCCCCCCCCCTCTGACGCCACGGGCAAGCTCTTAGGAGTGTGCTGCAAGTGCGTCAGAGGGGGGCGTGGTCACATGTCAGAGGGCGGGCAATTCAATTTGAAGCTTGTGCGCGGCTTTTTCTTTGCCAGAGTCGCCGCTTCCAATTGAATTGCCCGCTTTCTGGAACATGTGACCACGCCCCCCTCTGACGCACTGGCACCACACGGGGACTTTCCTAAGAGCTTGCCCGTGGCGTCAGAGGGGGGGCGTGGTCCGGCAGACAGCGGGGATTTCAATTGAAAGCGGCGCCTCCGGCGAAAACCAAGAAGGAGAAGAAGATGCGGACGAGAAGAACAGCGGGAGGAACAGAAGATGGAAGAACACGCCGGGCAAGATGCGGGAATAGAAGACCCAAGACAGAAGCAGAGGAAGAAGAAGGAGGAGGAAGAAGAAACCCGAAGAAAAGAAGAAAGAAGATAATAAAGGACTTGTCAAAAACCGGCTCTTGTCGTTTTTAACCCTTTACATTTTTTTTACTTGTGAAATGGTAGAGGTACAAGGTACCCCATTACCATTTCACACAGGGGGGGGCCGGGATCTGGGGGGCCCCTTTGTTAAAGGGGTCTTCCAGATTTCGATAAGCCTCCTGCCCGCAGACCCCCACAACCACCGGGCAAGGGTTGTGGGGAAGAGACCCTTGTCCTCATCAACATGGGGACAAGGTGTTTTGGGGGGCACCCCAAAACACCCTCCCAATGTTGAGGGCATGTGGCCTGGTGCGGTTCAGGAGAGGGGGGGGGCCGCGCTCTGTCCCCCCCTCTTTTCTGCGGCCGGCCAGGTCAACGTGCTCGGATAAGGGGTCTGGTGTGGATTTTAGGGGGGACTCCACGCCATTTTTTTTTAATTTGGGGTGGAGTTCCCCTTAAATTCCACACCAGACCCGAAGGGTCTGGTTATGGATATTTGGGGGGAACCCCACGTCATTTTTTTTTTAAATTGACGGCGGGGTTCCCCTTAATATCCATACCAGACCTAAAGGGTCTGGTTATTGAATTTGGGGGGACCCCCACGCTTTGTTTTTGGTGTTTTTAATGAATGAATTCTCCTGCAATTTCCAGGAGCCGACAATTCATTATTGCCGCGAGTCAGTTTTAAATGGCTTTTTTCCTTCAGAATGTCATTTTTCACATGCTGACATTACACCCAGGGCCGCCATCAGGGGGGTACAGGCAGTACACCTGCAGGGCCGCCATTAGGGGGGTACAGGCATTACACCGCCCGGGGGTCCCCAGGGGCCCGGATGGGAACCACCCTAAAACAAAAAAAACATTTATTTTTTTTTTATTTTTTTTTAAGGGCTCCGAAGGTCCCCAGGGGCCCGGAGGCCACTAAGGGCCCCAGATGGCAAGCCCTTTTTTTTATCAAAAAATATATATATTTAAAAAAATAAATATTTTTTTTTTATATATTTGTCTTTTTTTTTCTTATGAAAGGGCCCAGAGGTCCCCAGGGCCCTGGAAGGCAACCCCCTTGTTTTTTAATTTTTTTCGATAAATGTTATATTTTAAAAAAATATATATATATATTTTCTCTCTTTTTTCTTTTTATTTTATAAAGAGCACAGAGGTCCCCAGGGCCCCGGATGGCTACCCCCCTTTTTTATAAATATTTTTCTTTATTTCTTATTTCTGTCTAAATTTTTGTAAAGGGCCCCCCCGCTCCTCAATTTGCGGCACCACCCCCCCCCCCCCCCTTCTCAATTTCATGCGGCAGCACCCCCCCCCGGTTCTCTGCTCCAGGGGGCCCATGCCTGAAGCTGTGTAAGGGGCCCCAAAATTCCTGATGGCGGCCCTGTACACCTGTAAGGGGCCCGGGGGTCCGGAGGTGCCCAGATGCCTGGAGGTCCCCCAGCGCCCCAGATGGTAACCCCCCTTCTTTTTTTTTTTTGTATATATATTTTTTAGTTGGTTTTTGTAGGATTTTTTATTAAAGGGCCAATTTTTGGAATTTAATATTTTTTAGCAGTCCGGAGGTCCCCAGGGCCCCGGGTGGCAACCCCCCATATTTTTGGTTATTAAAGGGCCAATGTTTTGTTTTAGGGGTCTGGAGGTCCCTAGTGGCCCGGAGATCCCCAGGGCTCCAGATGACAACCCCCCACCTTTAAAAAAAAAAAAAATTATATATTTTTATATATTTTTTGGTTATTTTTTTAACATATATATATATATATATATATATATAATATAATTATGAAAGCTCCCAGAGGGCCCCAGATGACAACCTTTTTGCTTATAAAAATGTTATAAACATTTTCCCCAGGTTTGTTATTTTTTACTTTAATTTCTTTTTTAAAGTGTATTTTGTGCATGAAGTCGAGAGAGAGGAGCTGGACTTGCAATCGCCATCCTTCTCCATGCCCCCGGTGGCAATGGTGGGTGTGAGGGGGGCCTCCCACTCACCCCACCTGCTACACTTGGGAGCCCGATGGGACAGAGGGACTCCCCCTATAAGGGAGTGTAGCCCACCCAGCCAGCCCTGTAGGTCCTTCACCTCCCTTTATTTTGGGAGACCTCATGGCCAAAGTGCATGCAAGTGTGGTGTTTTTTTTTGGGGGGGGGGGGGTGGGCGTACTAAGCACAGGCGTACCTTGCATAGCACACCCACCGGGAGCCGGGCTGACACCACCAAACTCAATTCACATGTAGCCGAGGCCGGGATCCGAACCCTTGGCTGCAGAGGTGAACGGCTTGTCAGTGCAGTGCCATTCATGTTGAGCCACCGCAGCTCCCACCCAATGTTATTTTTTTTTAGACTTTTGGTCGTTTTTTTTTTATAAAGGGCCCAGAGCTCCCAAGGCAACCCCCTTTTTTATTATTTTATATATATATATATATATATAGATATTGTAATTTATTTTTCATTAAAGGGCCCAGAGGTTTATTTTTATTAAAGGGCCCAGTGGTCCCCAGGGCCCCCGGATGGCTACCACCCTTTTTAATATATATTTTTCTATATGTATTTTTTAGTAAAGGAACCCCCCGCTTATCAAATTGCGGCAGCCCCCCCCCCTTCTCAATATCAGGCGGCACCCCCCCCCCCTATTCTCTGCTCCAGGGGCCCATGCCTGAAGCTGTGTAAGGGGCCCCATAATTCCTGATGGCGGCCCTAATTGCCCCCCCCCCCCCATGGTACGAAATTTCAAGGAATTTTTCACTTTTAGTGTTGCACTTTAACCACTTCCATACCCGCGCCTATTCTGGCACTTCTCTCCTTCATGTAACAATTATGGGCCAGATTCACGTATTCCAGAGCATCTTTTGCTCTGCGAGTAACGCTTCTCATTTGCGTTGCGCTGCCGAATTTTTAGGAGCAAGTGCTGTCATTCACGAAGCACTTGCTCCTAAAGTTGCGGCAGCGCATCGCAAATGAGCCGGCGGAATTACAAATGTCGCGGGTACGGGGCGTTGTAGTATGCTAAAACTACGCCGATCGATCCCGCCCGCCGACGTACTGGCGCATGCGGGCGTCGAGTGTCAAAACATCCCCGTGCGCATGCTCCAAAATCTGTGAATGAACGTCAATGACGTCACATTCCCATTCATGACCGTTTTACGCAAGCGACGTTTTTTTTTTTTTTTTTTTCCCGACGCGATGACGACGCCTATACCTAACATAGGATACTCCAGCCCCCATGTAGGTATATCTATGCGCGGCGCGTTTATCCCGTCCGGAAACGTGTCGTACCGTACCGTCATTGCGTTTCGCGCGCGGAATTCGATCGTGAATTGCCGATTTCCGCTCATTAACATATTTTTTGAGGTTAATTAAGTGAGCGTAAAATCGGCGGGGAAGGGAACGCCCCCGGCGCCATTTTTAAGTTGAAGTAACGATGCGATGGCGGAGAAACTCAGTTACGCTCATCGCATCGGAACTTCAACCCGGCGTTTCTTGTTTTCTGGTTACAGAAAACAGAAAAACGCCGGCTCAAAGCCACTGTTACGCTGGCGGATCACTCGATCCGCCAGCGTAACCTTTCATGAATCTGGCCCTATATTTTCTTCCTTGAAAATTACTCAGACCCCCAAACATTCAATAGTTGGATTTCAAATTTTATTCAGGACAACATTATAAAAATCCAAACCCTAGGGAATAAGTGGCGGCCATTTTTTCGGACACATTTCCAACAGTATTTGCGCCAAAAAAATTTCTACTAACGTTTTTTTTTTTTTTTTTGGCTTTCCAAAAAAAAAAACCTGTTTCATGAATGACAAAATAAGAAAGCAGTAAAGCTAGCCCAATTTTTAGGGATAAGGTAAAAGATGATGTTACACCGAGTAAATAGATACCTAACTTGTTGTCACGCTTTCATATTGCGCACACTCATGGAATGCCGCGCTATTAAACTTCGTTATTAAAAATCTCCATAGGCAACGCTTGACTTTTTGTCTCAGGTTACCACTTTTGAGTTACAGAGGAGGTCTAGTGCTAAAATTATTGCTCTCACTCTAACGCACGCTATGATACCTCACATGTGGGGTTTGAAGGATGTTTACATATGTGGGGGTGGGACTTTGCATGCGTGTTCGCTTCTGAGTGCGAGAGCACTACTCTAGGGACAGGAGCATTTAAATTCTTTTTGTATTTTATTTTTTAACAATTAATTAATTTTTGCCACTATCCCGCACCTTCATATTGGGGTTTGATAGGATGTTGTGACAGGTATGAGGGGGGGTAATAGACATTGCAGGCTAAGCATGGAATTGGTTTCATGCTTTCACTAGGACAGTGCGAGCAAGCATTTAGCGGTTGTAGCATGTTGAGCAGCAGGGTTGCTGGTTCGAATTGACACTATGGATTTTAGTTCTCCCTGTGCGGGGTTTCCTCAATTAACTCTTGTTGGATCCTGTTTTCTACTCAGTAGGTATTTTGTGTTCCCTATTTTTTTTTTCCTTATATAGAAAAAAGGAACTTCCTGTAAACATCCCTTGTAATAGGACTAGTGAATGTATGTGACAGGTCCTCTTTATAGAGAAAGGCGGGGTCAATTAGACCCCACATCTGTCCTCCAGGCTGGAAAGCATGGAATTGGTAAAAAAAAAAAACATCTCATGCTTTCAGCTGCGATCATGTTCGTTCAGCACAGTACAGTAGCGTAGTGTGTAGCATGTTCACCTAGCAGCAAAAGGGTTGCTGGTTCGAATCCCGCCCCCGTGACACTATCTCTGCCTGGAGTTTGCATGTTCTCCCTGTGCGGGTTTTCCTCCCACAATCTAAAAACATGCTGTAAATTGTTGGATCCTGTCTAAATAAGCCCTAATATGCAGTAGGATATTTAGGTTTTGTGCTTCCCTAGGCCTGACCAAATTTTGGCACCCCCTAATAGAAAAATGACCCACCCTTCCTGTCAAGGCCACACCCTGTATTTTTATGACCCACCCAGGAATTTTCAGGGGACACACACAAGTTCTGGGGGGGGGGGGGACCTGGGGGGGCCCTTAATTTGCCTAGTTTTTCGATCACTTCCTGTTTGGCTATGGGGCAGGAAGTGAAGGCCAATCTCCCCAAACGGACAGGGATAATACAAAATAAACTGACAGAGCTTCTACCCCCCCCCCCCCCCCCCCAACTCTATCCAAAATGAAAGAAATCCAAAAACTAAAAGTGATGATTATAGTTCCAGTTTAACCCCAAATTTCAGAGCATTTTATTGAGAGGCTTAAGAAAATATAACCATGCCAATAGGCCAGGATCCAGCGTTGCTAATATGTATGAATGTGTGTTAGGGACCCCCACAAACACCACCCAATGTTAAATCAACTATTTTCTTGTTTGTTTTGGGGATGCCTGATAGGGTAAAGACACCTCACAAATGTTGTCACTTTCTACTTAATTCATTCACTTCCTGCCACACAGCCAAACAGGAAGTGAGGGAAACACCTGAGTAATGTTTTGTTGGGGACACACAGATCAATATATCAATAGTTTCCCATTTGGAAATGGCCATTTTGCTGTGTACACCCCCAAATTAGTAGGAATCTTGGACTTTGGGGTACATTTACTAAAGGCAAATCCACTTTGCACTACAAGTGGACAAGCAAGGAAGAAAACTCAAAACTTGGCGGGATTGGAAGTAAAAAACCCATCAGTGCTTCCCTTCTGATTTTCATTGCCTACGCTTCTACTGCAGAGCGGCTTTGCCTTTACTAAACCCAAAATAACTAATCATTTGGGGTGTACACACTGCAGTGCAATTTGCTTAATGGTGACACTAGTTAGATTGACTGTGTCTTGTCCCGAAGAAAAGACCATTGGTAGGGTTTTAACCTCACTTCCTGTTCAGCTGTGTGACAGGAAGTGAAGCCAATTTTAGGAAAAAGGGGACACAAAGCCCAACCTAAAAACACTAGCAGGGGTTCTAACACTCAATTGGCTTCCTCAAACAACCCACAATTAGAATAGGATTGTCTTGTGCTAGTTTCAAGCACAGCGCTGTAAATCAGCACTTCAAGCCTGTCCACCAATACACCACCCCCCCCCCCCCCCCTCCAACAGGCCATGTTTGCAGCTTTTCCTACATCTTGCACATGTGCTTTAAAAAGTCAGTCTGGACATCAGTTCTAGGAAACATTACTTACCGCTTTGTCCTTCCTTTTCTGGTGACTAAACATTTCATGCATACACACCAGGAAAGAGCTTAGAGACAAATCACACTTGATGGTTTAGGCCCAAACTATTTCAGCTGCAGCGGTTGAAATCCATAGCATGAAAAAAATATCACAAAACAAACTTCAAAATTTGAAAGTAATTTTATTGGTCCACAAAACAAGGAAAGCAAAACAAAAAATTACAAATAAACACACACCAAAAATATATAAAAAACACCTAAAAACAAAAAAGACCAACGTTTATTTCACAGTCATTGGAAAATAAATCATGCTTTTGAAAGAACAGGATAGACCCACAGGATTAAAACATTAGTCATTAACATCTTGAGAAACATTTAGCAAAATTATGTTAGCAGAGAAAACATAAAAAAAATACAAAACTTGCTCCAAACATCTCTGTTTCACTCCGCCATTACTTCCAGCCAGCAAATCTGCCCCCTCTGAGGGGCAGCTGACACGTGCAGTATCCACGCTTTTTATAACATGTGTGCTAATGAACCAATTGGAAACACATGAAGAAATGTCAGCCTCTAGTTTGTGTGCACTTGTAACTGCTTACACCTGTTAAGGATGTCCTTAAATTACTAAGCCCCAAAACAAACAGCTTTCTGAGCATGCTCAGAAAGATGCATGTAATTTTCAGGGTCAGACAACCAGCTTTTTTTTCAAAGTGTTCGAGCATGCCCAGTTCACTCGCGAAATGCAGTACCAGAATCAAATCTGCAATGGCGGATGAAAAGCATTAGAGGTGTTTAATTTTTTTTTGGTCCCCCTGAAGTGATGCTTTACAAGCTGAACGGGAGGTCTTATAGAATTTTTACATAACAAGCCTAAATAATAATAATTTAAACAAACGCCCCTGTCCCTAGTAGCTCGCAGTCAGAAGCGAACAAGCAGCATTTTTATTGTTTCCGGTTACCAGTTTAGATTTACAGATGAGGTCTAGTGCTAAAAATATTCCTCTTGCTGTTACGCACGCTATGATACCTCACATGTGTGGTTTGAAGAATGTTTTCCATATGTGTGGGGGGCGGGCCTTAAATGTGTAAGCCCGCCCACAATATTGAACCCCCGTTCAAACCCCACATGTGAGGTATCATAGCGTACGTTAGAGCGGAGAGCAATACTTTTAGCACTAGACCTCCTCTGTAAATCTAAACTGGTAACCTGAAACACATAAAAAAAGCGTTGCCTATGGGTATTTTCAAGTACTGAAGTTTGCCCCATTCCAGATGAGTGTCTGTGCCATATTAAAGTGTAACATGTTGGGTATCTATTTACTCCGTGTAACATCATCTTTCACATTATGGCCATAAATTGGGCTAACTTTAGTGTATTCTTAATTTGTAACCACTTGAGCCCCAGAGCATATTACTGGTCACTGACGGGGCCAGTTTTTGCATTTCAACACTGCGTCATTTTGACTGACAATTGCGTGGTTGTGCGACGTGGCCCCCCCCCCAAACAAATTTGGCGTCCTCATTCCCCCCCCCAAAAAAAATGTTTTTTTTTTTTTTTTGGTGGTATTTGATCACCTCTGCATTTTTTCTTATTTTTGCTGACCGAAAAATATAGCGACAAATTTGGTAAATAAAAAAACATATTTTTTACTGTTTGCTATATTATAATCTCCCCAAAATATATTCAAAAAATGTTTGCCCTCAGTTTAGGCCGATAAGGTATTTTCGACATATTTTTGTTTGCAAAAAATCACAATAAGCGTTTGATTGGTTTGGGCAAAAGTCTAAGTAGGGGTTGGTCTTATGGGTTTTTTTTGGAATACATTTTTTGTTTATACTAGTAATGGTGGCTAAATCATTGTTTTTTCTGGCAACTAGCGACATTTGGTGGCGGACACATTTT